>OZ018377.1:106271890-106993390 GCA_963969555.1 Polydrusus pterygomalis
TGAAACTAGTCAAGAAACGCCTCTTAATGACGGTACATTTTTACATGAGGTTAATCTCTGTGTATTTAAACAGTTTTGCGATGTCTGCCGTGATACAGGGGTCTGGCTGTGTAATAAATGTGGTGTAACTACTCAGGTGTTGCAAGTAAATCCTTTAGATCGCTTTGTTGAATACATTTTTAATCAAAGAACCCTATTTAATAAGGTGATTGTAATAAGTCACAATGGCGGTGGTTTCGATAATCAATTCATATTAAATAAGATATTAATTAATACCGATTTGACTCCTGATTTGATCGTGCGAGGAACTAAAATTATTTTAATGCAGATATTAAATATTAAATTTCTTGACTCATTAAATTATTTACCAATGCCTTTATCACATTTTCAAAAATGTTTTGGACTCGAAGATAAATTTAAAAAAGGCTTCTTTCCACATCTCTTTAATAAAAAGGAGAATCAAAATTATGTAGGAATTTTACCGGCAATTGATTTTTATAGTCCAGACAATATGAGGGTTGAAGAACGATTACTATTTATTAATTGGTATAATGAACAAATATCAAAAAATACCGTTTTTAATTTTAAACAAGATTTAATAGATTATTGTGTGAGTGATACAGCTATACTATTTGAAAGTTGTAAATTATTTCAGCAACAGATGATAGAAACTGGGGATGTATGTCCATTTTCCGAAGGTGTAACCATTGCTTCAACATGTAACAAAGTTTTTAGACGAAATTTTCTAAAACCATATAGTATTGGTATAATACCTAAAAACGGGTATCGTCTTAAAGATAATCAGTCCAAAATAGCCCTTCAATGGCTTGGGTGGCTGGAAAAATCTTGTAATATAAAGCATGCCGGTAATGGTCGTGAGGTGATTGTAAATGGCATTAAAGTGGATGGTTATTCTCAAGAAACCAACCAAATCTTTCAATTTCACGGGTGTTACTGGCACGGATGCACATTTTGTTTTAAACATGATAGAAATATTAGTCTAAACAAAAACCCTACAGAAACACTTAATTTTAGATTCGAAAGTACTCTAGCAAAAACAGAAAGGCTTAGATTTTTAGGCTATACGGTCATTGAAATGTGGGAATGCGATTTTAAACGAGAAATTCAGGGGAATCAGAAATTACGCGAGTTTATAGAAAACTGCAAAGTAGTAACGCCTCTTAACCCCAGAAAAGCTTTTTACGGGGGCAGAACAGGGAATATTAAAACTTACTACGAAGTTCGCGAAGGTGAAAAGATAAAGTACGTAGATGTATGCTCTCTATACCCATATATATGCAAGTACGGAAAATTTCCTATAGGTCATCCTGAGGTAATTGTAGGGGAAAAATGTGCAAAAATAAATTTAAAAGAAACAGAGGGTCTAATAAAGTGTAAAATTTTGCCCCCGACCGACTTATATCATCCTGTATTGCCTGTTAAGATGAATAATAAATTAATGTTTATACTGTGTAAAAAATGTGGGGAAAGTATGAATTATGGGGTATGCGATCATAATGTGGAACAAAGAGCTCTGACAGGTACGTGGGTTGTTGATGAAGTTTTAAAAGCGTTGGAAATGGGGTATAGCATTTTAGAGGTTTACGAAATTTGGAAATATAAAGTGGTGCAATATAATATGCGTACTAAAGATGGCGGTCTGTTTGTAGAAATGATGAACAAATTTATAAAAATTAAACAGGAGGCTACAGGGTTTCCTTCAAATTGTACTACATTAACGCAAAAGGAACAATATATTGAAGATTTTTTTAATTCGGAAGGGATTCAGTTAGAATTTAAAGCTATAATTAAAAATTCGGGGTTGCGTTCTTTAGCAAAATTAATGCTTAATAGTTTTTGGGGTAAATTTGGTCAACTGGAATGTCAAACAAAAACAAAAGTTGTTAATAACTCTGAAGAATTTTTTTCCATGATGTGCAATTCTAATTTAATCATTAACACTGTTATACCTGTAAATGATGTTACACTTTTGGTTAACTATCAGCTTACTGAAGAGAGTTATGAGCCTCTCTCTACCGTAAATGTTTGTATTGCGGCCTACACTACAGCTCAGGCTCGACTTAAATTATATAGTTACTTGGAACAATTAGGTGAACAGGTACTATATTATGACACTGATTCCGTTATATACATTTATAAGGACGGGGGGCCTGACATCACTGCTGGTAATAATATTGGGGATATGACTGACGAATTAGAACAGTATGGTTCAGGGAGTTATATAACTCATTTTACTAGTGGTGGTCCTAAAAATTATGCCTACAAATTATATTCTACAACAGAGAAAAAGGAAATAATAGTTTGTAAGGTTAAGGGTATATGTCTCAATTATTCTGCCTCTAAACTCGTAAATTTCGACTCGATACGTGATATGATCCTAAGTGAAGATTGCTCCCCTATTCAGATTACATCTCAACAAATTCGTCGAACTAAGCTTCATGAGGTAGTAACAAAAACGGAAACAAAAGAATATAGACCAAACTCTTTAAAAAGAAAATTTAGTGATTTTAATTCCGTACCCTATGGTTACAAAAAAAGTCCAAAAATGGATTTTATGTAGGTTTTTAAAATAATTTTTAAAAACAGGTACCTATCCTAAAAATCAATATTGCATGTTTTATATGTTTTAAGGGACAATTAGAACAAAAAATAATAATGAAAAGTAAATAGTTCAATAACAAAAAAAAAATGAAAATTGTAGCATATACTTAAAATAAAAATAAAATAAATTCAGAACAGGGGTATGGTAATAGAAGTATTTTTATTAAAATGATGTATATAACGAGATATTGACATTATTTCCATTTATTTAGATGATTTCATCCTGGAAGCTCTGACTATTTTGTAAAACAACGTTATTTTTTATGTCGTGTACTTTTTTAAAAATTTGTCATTTTCAGTAGAATTTTAAAAAGTTATTTTAAATTATGTGCTGTTAACCTTTGAAAAAAAAAACATATATAAAAGACCCCCAAAAAAAAAAAAAAAAAAGTAAAAAAAAATACAAAAAAAAATAAAAAATAAAAAAAACAAAAACAAAAAAAAAAAAACAAAAAAAAAAAAAAAATAAAAAAGGGGGGGTTAACAAGATATAGTTTATATTGTCCTGTCATTGTACAGGGGTGGTTGGAGGGTCCTCTGCCGAAACGCTTGCACCTTGTCGTGGTGGCAGAGCTTTTTACTAAGACGAGCGTATTAATTTTTTTAAATAATAAATATTAAAAACAGCTAGAGGGTCAATTAATTTTTCATTCATTCCAATCAATTTAAAAATAAAAATATACAATTTACCTTTTCTTTCTGGAGAAGAACACAAAACTTCAAAAGTTTATTAAACACACAGTATATGGTGGCGATAAAAATCTTTTAATGGTATATATACCCACATAGTTGCAAAACAGCTCCCCCTATTGCTGCATTAATTTTCGAAAACCGTCGAAATTCTGTAGTACCTACATATGTTTATGCTTCATTTTTGGAAGTAGAGAGTATTTTTAAAAATAACATATTGCTAAAAAGCTTATACTACGTACTAAGAAATATATTAATTATTACCTTTATACCTACTACTTTCGCTTTTTAAAAAATTAAAAAGTTTTTTTTGCAAACTGAATAAAACTATTTTTTTCGAAATTAAAAAGCCCTTTAGGTACCAGTTTTTATTGTGCAAGAGAGTTATAAGGTTTCCCTCAAATTTTTTTACCTCGGATTCTTACTATAAAACGTAATGTTATTGTTATGGGGTAAGTCATAATTATTCATTTAAAAGGTATACTAAAAAGTCTTCATTTATAAAAAATAACACAAATAAAGTCAATTGTTCCAACTTCAGCGTAAGCTTTTTGTTTTCGTGAAAAATTATTCCTTTATCGTATTAAACTATCACCCCAAAATTTAACGATATTCTATTTAGGTAACTCTTTGTCGCTTTATCAACAATTAATATTAACATTTTCGGCCATCGTGTAAAGAACAATTAAAAAAACTTCCGACAATAATAAATTTATAATATTTTGTTTACTGCAAATAAAAAGTTTGCTATCTGAAAACCAGTATTCACAAAACCTTAATATGATATAATATGAGAATGAAACTATAGTACGTGTGTCTACTTTCAAAAAGTATAAAATATTTTCTCGCTCACATTATTTTTCTTTTAAAGGTACTTCTTCCTTTACTGTTTTATGATGCTTTTTACTCATTGCTATGTATGTATATCTCTTGTTTCACCTATTTATCTGAAAGCTTAATTAAATGTACAGAGATCTGTTTACCAGTATTTGGTCAAATATGTTTTTGTTGTTTGCTAACGGTATGAGGGGCTATATTATGAAAATCATAAAACAAGTGTTTTTTGTTTTATATTTTATCAGCGTACTATTTTTTTCTAAAGGACTTATGGTTTAAGTTTGATCGAGTTTGCTAGGGTATGAACAGAGATTCTGCGCAGCAAACAACATAATTTTGATCTAAAATTGGACCTATTTTCAACATTTACGCCTTTTTCAACATTTACGCTTTGACTACAAAAAAATTGAATCAAGACAGTGACCCCAATATGTTAAAAGCTCTATGGTTACACAGTTGGTGTTTAAACATCTACAGGTTAGTAGTACAAGTTAAAATTTGCTTTTTTTTTTTTTGCAAAATTTTGTTTTTTACCGCCTATTTGCGTGATAAAATATATCTCTCTCCCCCCTCTCCATTTCCCCTCTCCCTCTCTACCTCTTCACTCCTTGGACCTATTTTACGCTTTTTTGAACATTTACGCTTTGACTACAAGTAAAAATAGTCGGTTGGTTGCAGGTTTTCAATCTCCTTCACGTTTGGACAAGTTATTTAGGTGGGGCAACAAAAACTAGTCTGACTGTCTGATTAAGCGAATAAATTGGTACATGTATTTTTATCGTCGAGTTTTTAAATATTAACAGTTGTGTTTTTTTTTAAAAATGATAGAAAAATCTGATATTTTTAAAATCTTTTCCAAAAACACCATCATTCTTATATACTTTAAACAGTCACTCTCCGTTTCATGTTTTTATTTTTAAACAATTATGCTTTCAGGTCTGTATAAGTTAATAATTTTCTTGCCTTTTACAATAAACTTGTTTTTACCTCGAATTTTCGTGTAATAAATATGCTCTCTCTCTCTCTCCCCTATCCCTATCCCAGGTCTGTCTACCTGTGTTCTGCCAAACAGCTTTTGCTTCTGACGGTATATGAGGGATTATATAAAAATCGTAAAACAAATGTATTTTGTTTAATAATTTAAACATATTTTCGCTTTTGGACTCAGCCTCCTTTAGGTCTGCATAAGTTAAATTTTGTTCTTTTTGCAATAAATTTTCTTTACCGCGTATCTGCGCGTAATAAAAATGTTCTCTCTCTCCCTCTCTCCCTCTCCCTCTCCTCTCTCCCTCTCCTCTCCTTGCACCTATTTTTACTTTTAAACAATTATGCAATCACGTCTGTATAAGTTAATAATTTTTCTAGCATTTTACAATAATTCTGTTTTTACCTTGTTTTTGCTTGTAATAAATATGTCTTCTCTCTCTCCCTCTCCTCTCACCCCTACTCTCTCCCTCTCCTCTCCTTGCACCTATTTTTACTTTTAAACAATTATGCTTTCAGGTCTGTATAGATTATTAATTTTTCTTGCCTTTTACAATAAATCTGTTTTACCTTGTTTTTGCTTGTAATAAATATGTTTTCTCTCTACCCCTCTCTTTCTCTCCCTCTCCTCCTCTTTTTTTCCTCACCACTCTCCTTCAAGAAATAATCTTCCTTTTGAAATAAAACCAGTTTTTTTTACAAAACCATAATATGATATAATAAGTGAGTAAAACTATAGTATGTGTGTCTACATTCAAAAATATAGATATTTTTCTTTTTTCATTATTTTTTCTTTTACCGTTATTTCTTCCTTTTAATGATAGTGATGGTTTTTACTCACTGCTATGTATATACATGTATCTCTCGTTCTACCTATTTATTTGTATGTCGGTCTGCATGTACAGAGGTCTGTCTACCTGTGTTCTGTCAAACAGCTCTTGCTTCTAACAGTATATGAGGGATTATATGAAAATCGTAAAACAAGTGTATTTTGTTTCATAATTTAAACATATTTTCGCTTTTGACTCAGCCTCCTTTAGGTCTGCATAAGTTAAATTTTGTTCTTTTTGCAATAAATTTTCTTTACCGCGTATCTGCGCGTAATAAAAATGTTCTCTCTCTCCCTCTCTCCCTCTCCCTCTCCTCTCCCCCTCTCATCTCCCCTCTCACCCCTTCTTCCTCACCAGGGTTCTGTTTTAGCCTTTTTAAACATTTACGCTTTGACTACAAGTAAAAATAGCAGCGGAATTGCAGGTGTTCGGATCTCTTTCAGGTTTGTACAAGTTATTCAGGTCTCTTGTATTTGGGGTACTTAAACCAGTTTGCGATCAATCGGATCAAATTATTGTCGAGATTTTCTAATATGCTCTGCTGGTGCTGTGTGTAAGGTGCTGGAAATGTAAACCGCAGGTCGTAGGTTCGAATGCAGGTAGAGGTAGGAACTTTTTTAATTAGAATTAAATTAAATAGTTCAGTATGACGTAAGTCCTGCATTCTAGAGCTAGGGTCAGTGACCTCTGGTCTAGTTAATTCAGTGTTCTTCAGGTCTGTATAAGTTATTCAGGTTTGTTAGTGGTGGGGGGAGCTTCGGACAGATTTTTATGTCTGTCTGGCTGAAGCCCCCCCACACCTACTTTGAATGATTGACTAAAGGCATTGGAATGTTCGACTTTGGCTCCTTTTTTGAGACATGAGGTCATTGGTTTAGTGATTTTTGCAAAATCCTTAATAAATCGGCGATAGTAGCCAGCTAAACCTAAAAATGATTTGATGTCTTTCGAAGTTTTGGGTATAGGAAAGTTTTTGACTGCTTTTATTTTGTCGGGGTTATGTTTAACACCGTCGCTCGTTATTTTATGTCCTAAATAAGCGACTTCTTTGTGTAAGAACTCCGATTTGTCGAGTTGTACTTTAAAGTTAGATTGTCTAAGTCTTTCGAAGACTGCTTTGAGTCGGTCAATATGCTCTTGGAGGGATGTAGAAAATATAATTATGTCATCTAAGTAAACGGAACATATTTCATTTTGAAGACCACGGAGGACATTGTTCATGACTCTTTGAAAGGTGGAGGGGGCATTTTTGAGCCCGAAAGGCATTCGTTTAAATTCGTAATGGCCAGTATCTGTAGAGAAAGCAGGGGATGTCATTGGGTTCCATTTCAATTTGGTGAAACCCTGTGGCTAAGTCTAAGGTTGAAAAATACTGAGCTTTGCCTAATTTGTCTAGGATATCTGTTATATTAGGTAGGGGGAATTTGTCATTGATTGATTTATCGTTAATTTTACGATAGTCGATCACAATTCGCCATTTGCGTTTACCGGACGCATCTAATTTTTTTGGGACGATCCAAATTGGGCTACTCTAGGGTGAAGATGAATTTTGGATGATACCGTTCTCAAGCATTTTATTTATTTGTGATTTTACTTCTTGTTTATGAATTTCTGGATATCGATATGTTTTGGTAAATATGGGTGTTTCGTCTGTCAAATTGATTTTATGTTTGATTTGGTTTGTGAAAGTTAGGGGTGTGTTTTCGCAATAGAAAATGTCGCGATATTCGTAGCATAAATTTCGTATGGCTTTAAGTTCTTCTTTATTACAGTGAGATAAACGTATGTTTTTTAGATTTGTTTTTTGAAGATTGTCGAAATATTCATTTAGTTCTGTGTCTGTTTCCATTTTTTCAATAAAATTTATTTCAGTTTCGTCCAGTGTTTCGATATCCAAAGGTTTAAATATTTTGATTTTTACTGGGTTTTCACGGCTGTTTGTAACGAGAGTGGTGGCGAATGAGTCAATGATTTTGACCAAAGCTTCTGGCATTTCTGCGCTGCCAAAATCTGTATATTTAAGGATTCCTATACCGTTTAATTGATTGACAGGTAATTTTACTTTTTGACACGTTCTTGGGGGTATTATAATTTCTGTAATATCAAAATTATGCGTAGCAGACATTTTACTTTGGTAATATAATGGTAGGGTTATATTTTGCGTTTCTAAAGTAGAAGTTTTTAAGTTTATATTAGCGCCTATATGAGTTAAAAAATCGATTCCCAAAAGTCCGTCGAATTTTGGTGAAAAGTTGAAAAGATAAAATTTATGTTTTCCGAAAATGTTAAATGAAGGAAAAATCGGGATATTTATGACTTCATTATGAATGGAGGTGGCGTGTGCTGTTCTAACTGAAAATGGTTCAGTAAATATAAAATTTGGGTATATTTGATAAGCGAGATTTGGTCTTATGAAACTTTTATCGCTACCGGTATCTAATAAAAACTTTGCATTAATTTCAGGTATAAAAATAACTGGTAGGTTAGAATTCGCATAATTATTTAAAAGTATTACGTCATGTTGTGTGAGGTCAGGGTTTGCTGAAGGTATTACGTCATGTTGTGTGGGGTCAGGGTTTGCTGAAAATTGTCATCATTATAGAGATCTTCATAAGGGTCGTTTTCGGTATAAGGGGTTTCGTAATTATTTTCATTATATGAATAATATTGATCATAGTTGGGTTGCACATTAGTGTAAGCGTCATCATAGGTAGGGTGTGACATTTCTGGGTAGTAATGTTGGGTGTCTATTTTTTGATAAGGATTTATATTTGCGTTAATTTTGCCTGTATTATCAGTAATCGGTTCGACCGATTGATTGAATAATTCTTCTGAAAGAAATTTTTGTTTTAATGGTTGCGTCTGATGATGGTTATTAGTTATACCAGAAGATGTGTCCATCGGTTCTGGTTTTTGTAAACGTGACATGCCCGAAGGTGCTTGTCTATTTTGGGGGTTATAAAATGGTCTAGGAATAAACGTTGGTCTTTGTTGGTTATTTTGAAAGGTAAAATTTGGCTTTTGTTGGTTATATTGAGGGTTAAAATTTGGTCTTTGTCCAAACATAGAAGTGTTATTTCTAAACTGTCCTGAGCCTGAAAATCGATTATTACTAAAACTCTGTGTTGGTATATAATTTTGTGTAGACTTAAAAGGTGGTTGAGAAAATCTTCGGTGCGCATTAGCAGCATAATGCGTTTGTGGAGGCGTATTTAATTTGTTTGTGGGCGCGTTTAAATTTGGTGTTGTTTTGTTAATAAAATTACTACGATTTTTGTAGTTTAAGAAATTTTCTTCTTCTCTAGCAGAGCTCATTGCTTCTTCTAAAGATTTCGGATTTTTTAAACGCACTACTAATTGCATGTGGTAGTTTAGACCATTAATAAATGTTTTTAAAGCTAAATTTTCGTATTCTGCAATTTTTAACAATTTTATTTCGCGAGCGTCGTCAGATGCGTTAATTTTTGAAAAAAGTAGGCTTCGTGCGTCTTGCAGACGCAGCCCAAATTGTTGTGGATTTTCGTTTTTTTCTGGTTTTAAAGTAGTGATATCTTGTATAACGCAATCTATTGACCTTTGGTCCGCGAAGGTCGCTATTATCGCGGCCTTAACTAAAGCCCACGAATTTAATTCTATTCGGGAGGCGATTAAATCGGCCGCCCTGCCAACTAACTTTCCTAAAATTGTATCAAATAAGCACACATTTATAGGTGCCGCGTTATTAGTCGTATTTCTATGATTTTCTAGAAAATTTTCGCACGAACTTATAAATCTGTTAATTTGTTTTGGGTTACCGTCGAATTTAGGAATATTGTCTGCTTGGTATCTTATTAATTGGTAATTCGGTTCCGCCATTATAATACGTGAGTCTTGAAACGAATGTTCGAAAAGAGAAGCTAAATCTTCCAGCTTTAAAATTATTATGAATTCAAAGAAAAGATAAAATGTATATGTATATATAGCGACAAAAATAATATATGTATCAATAAATCAATATGGTAAAATAAAGGAAAATTGTCAAAGGATGCACTTACAGTGTAAAATTAAAGATGGCAATTTTCATTCCTAGTCTATGTTCCAATAGGATATAGGCGATGTTTGTCCTTTTCCCTGGATTCCTACGTCTATGAGTTGGGGACGATGCTTGTTCCCACAGGACTCGTACCAATAGGATGTGGGCGATGCTTGTCCCCCCGATGCGCGAACAGTTGACAAAATCCTACCGACTGCGCCAGTAAACAACCCTCGTTAGGGGAGTTTATTTTTAAAAAATTTTTATTATTACTTAAGGTGAATACAATAGTAACTGATTAAAACAATGCATTTTACTTCTATTTATGTGTTCTGTGTGAGAACGCTGTATTACAGTAAATCTAAGAAATAAGATAAGAGTTTTGCAGAATTTGTTGATTATGCAAATCTCACGGGAATGTAACTAATTTGCTCCAATTAGTCGATTCAAGCATCTTAAAATAATTTTTTTCAAAATGATTTATTTCTCGTTAGGGCTAATTTTTTTAAACAAACTTTTTGGACCCGAACAAACCCGAACAAACCAGAACAAACTCGAAAATTATTTTAGCACTAGCGTCGGAAAATTAAAATTCTTGCGTGGAGCGGTTAGGCACTAAAGTGGACTGGGCATTCTTCTACATCATCTTAGCGCCATAGCGTTTGCGGTATATCTTTCAGCGGTTTTGAGGTATCCAATTATCCCAAAACTATATTTCTGGCGGCCCGAAGGCCTGCGAACAGACTAAAGAACGAAATTATTTGCGTTCCTAAGATAAAATATTGTTTTTATCGGAAGAATATCACTCCTGCCGTCTTAACATTTCCTCCAATTATAATTTTTTTCAAAATGATTTATTTCTCGCTTGGGTTAACTTTTTAAAAGGAACTTTTTGGACAAAACTACTAAACTTATTGTAGTGTATTGGTATAATACACAAAAAACCTTAATTTTCTCCAATTAGTCGATTTAAGGCATCTTAAAATAATTTTTCTCAAAACGATTTATTTCTCGTTAGGTTTAATTTTTTTAAGGAACTTTTTAAACAAAACTACTAAACTTATGGTAATGTATTGGTATAATACACAAAAAACCTTAATTTGCTCCAATTAGTCGATTTAAGGCATCTTAAAATAATTTTTCTCAAAACGATTTATTTCTCGTTAGGGTTAATTTTTTTAAAGGAACTTTTTGGACAAAACTACTAAACTTATTGTAATGTATTGGTATAATACACAAAAAACCTTAATTTGCTCCAATTAGTCGATTTAAGCATCTTAAAATAATTTTTCTCAAAATGATTTATTTCTCGTTAGTTAATTTTTTTAAATGAACTTTTAGGACAAAACTACTAAACTTATTGTACTGTAATGGTATAATACGAAAAAAACCTTAATTTCCTCCAATTAGTCGATTGAAGCATCTTAAAATAATTTTTTTCAAAATGATTTATTTATCGTTAGGGCTAATTTTTTTAAACAAACTTTTTGGACAAAACTAGTAAACTTATTGGGCTGTCTAGAGTTTATACAAAAAAATCACAAATTTCATTCATTTAGTTGCTTTAAAGGGACATAAAATAACTTTTTCTTAATTATTTATTTACTAGCTAGGCTTATGTTTTTTAAATGAACTTTTAGGACAAAACTACTAAACTTATTGTACTGTAATGGTATAATACGAAAAAAACCTTAATTTCCTCCAATTAGTCGATTGAAGCATCTTAAAATATTTTTTTTCAAAATGATTTATTTCTCGTTAGGGTTAATTTTTTTAAACGAACTTTTTGGACAAAACTAGTAAACTTATTGCGCTGTCTTGAGTTTATACAAAAAAATCACACATTTTATTCATTTAGTTGCTTTTATTACCGTAGAGACCTTTAACCCTCTTTCTCACTAAGGTATTTCGTCGACGCGGCTATTTGCTCAAACTTTTCTCTAGGCACATAGCTCTCATCTCTCTGGACGTTAGTAAGACAAGGCTCCGCGATAAAATCTTCAATACTATCATTGCCGGCATCAATGACTAGTATCCGATCTTCCAGTCGTCATTTGATAGTGGACTGGGCATTCTTCCACATCATCATTGTTGTTATGCGCCAGGATCTTTTTCTAAGATAAAAGATGCCAAAACTTTTCTCGTTAAAAATCGTATGTACCGTCACAGACTCACTAGGCGTATGATCTTAGCGCCACAGTGTTTGCGGTATATCCTTCAGCGGTTCTGTCACAAATTAAAAAATGTAAATTTTCTACTGGTATAATTGAAATATATCGCTAACTTCTTTCACTAGCAATATTTTTGAACGGTTCCCACAGGAGAATTGTCCAGAATGGTCTCCTGAATATTTCTTATACAGGACTTTTTGGTAGTGGAACGTCCGGTTCCGAGTTATGGGACAAAAATGTTTTCTCGTTGAAATTTTTCTAAGTCCACTCGACTGTCTTTCACTAGCGTCAGAAAATGAAAATTTGCGTGGAGCGGTTAGGCACTAAAGTGGACTGGGCATTCTTCTACATCATCTTAGCGCCATAGTGTTTGCGGTATATCCTTCAGCGGTTTTGAGGTATCCAATTATCCGAAAACTATATTTCTGGCGGCCCGAAGGCCTGCGAACAGACTAAAGAACGAAATTCCTAAGATAAAATATTGTTTTTATGGTGAAGTGACTTAATATCACTCCTGCCGTCTTAACATTTCCTCCAATAGTCAATTTAAGCATCTTAAAATAATTTTTACCAAAATGATTTATTTCTCGTTAGGGTTAATTTTTTTAAACGAACTTTTTGGACAAAACTTCTAAACTTATTGCGCTGTCTTGAGTTTATACAAAAAAAGCTCAAATTTCAGTCATTTAGTTGCTTTAAAGGGACATAAAATAACTTTTTTAAATTATTTATTTACTAGCTAGGCTTATTTTTTTAAAAATGAACTATATGGCCGCTATGCGTTTTGAATCCCACTCTGGCAGTACCAAGCCAGACCGCCCTAAGAACTCTGGGGAGGGCAAAAGTTCGAAAAAACTCAAGACCACCTATCAAGATAATATATATACATTGCGGCATATAACATACGCACAATGAGAAACACGGAACACCTGGAGGAACTGGAACGTGAAGTAGAGAACATCAAATGGGACATCATAGGATTGACTGAGACAAGACTACCGGATGAAAAGACAACAGTGCTGAAGTTAGGCCATACGCTATACCATAAAAGCTCGGACACAAGAGTAGGGGAGTAGGACATGTAGGAGGCGTAGGATTTTTAATAAATAAAAACATCAAACATGTGAGGGTAGGCAACCCATAATTAAGTTAGTATAGGTATTATGTGTTGCATACCCACAGGAAAGAGATGATAGAAAGAAGAAGAATAAAACAGTGTTTAAATGAAACTTGTCGTTTACTTTACGCTCCTAATTAAAATATTAAAAAGCCAACTTAACATGGCGCAGTAGGTAGTAAATTCTTTACGAAAAAGTAGAGTATAGTTTATTATTCAAGAAGAAAACAAAAATTACGTCCGAGACAACTAAAATTCATTAAATAATGGGTGATAATCGTGGCATAGTTCCTTTGTCATTCCGGGGCAACATGGCGGAAAGTTGGAAGCTGTGGAGGGCACGATTTGAAAACTATCTCATAGCCTCGGAGACATGCAAAAAAGATGAGAAAACAAAATATGCCCAACTTCTCCACTATATCGGGGATGAAGGATTCAAAGTTTTCACCACCTTTACTTTCGAAACTGATGAAAAAGAAAAGTTACAACCGCTCCTGGAGAAATTTGAAAAACACTTCATAGGAAAAGAAAATGTCGCCTATGAAAGATATAAATTTTTCAATTGCAGACAAGAAGAGGGACAAAATACGGAAGATTTTATAATCAAAGTTAAAAAGCAGCAAGCAAATGTAAGCTACAGAACTTGCAGGATGACCTTACACTTACTGTAATTACTTGTGGCATAAAAAATGATACAGTTCGTGAGAAATTACTACAGGAAGACAGTCTCACACTTGACAAAGGCATAGAACTTTGTCATGTTATCGAGTCCTTAAAAGTACGAAGTTTGGTGATGAGCCAGGGTAGTGGTTTAAAAAATGAAGTTGATGCAGTCTACAGAGGCGTAAAGTCAAGGCAGAATATGGTAAAAAACTGTAATAGGTGTGGTAAGGATGAGCATGCTATAAATAAATGTCCGGCTTTTGGTAAAGTATGATCATTCTGTAAAATTCCAAATCCCTTTGCAGTGGCTTGTTTTAAAAAGAAAAAATTTAACTGTGAGAAAGTGAATGAAATTACAGACCAGGAGGTGAATTTAATTAATTTGATTCAAGAGGCATCAGACAACAATTTTCTCTATATCGGTAGCATAAATGAAATGCAAATAAACAATATTTCAACAGGTAATCAGTGGCGTACGAATGTGTTTATAAACAATAAGGAAGTTGATTTAAAAATTGACACTGGGGCATGGCAAATATTATGCCTTATAAAATGTATAAGTTTTTGGGATTTTCAGAAAGGGAAGTAGTTCAATCATGTCTCTTCATACATACACTGGTGACAAGTTAAAAGTACTCGGTAGCTCTATAATTCCTTGTGTTAAAAATAAAGTTACTTATAAGCTAAAATTGTATATTGTAAATTCTGACACTGAAGCAATATTAGGCTTAGACTCCAGTGTAGATTTAAATTTAATAAAAAAAATTGATAGCCTGCAGTCAAAATATGGGGATTATTCAGAGATTATTAAAAAATATAAACATTTGTTTTCAGGTATTGGGTGTTTTGTCAATCCTTATCATATAGAAATTGATGATAATATAAAGCCAGAGTAGAGGGAGAAGGGGCATTCTGCATCAGATTACGCACACCCCTTCTGCGCATGCCCACGCAGTGCGCAGGCGCGCGTCATATGTCAAACGTCAATTAACAGATGACGTACGTCATCTGTCAACTATCAAACGTCATATTGTTGGGCGTTAGCTACAGTGGGCCTTAGCTACTTGGGCGTTAGCTACATTGGGCAATAATATTCTATATATGGAATGTGTTCAGGATGACGTCATATTACGAATAGAAAAAGATGGCGGATGCCATCTGTCAATTAAGACAGCTCAAGGTCACCTGTCACTTGTCAAATGTTAAAATTAAAATCTAACACGTGATATAGGTTCGGAGCGATCTAACAAGGCGCTTAAAATAAACCCGAAGTCGATCGGCTGACTGGTTCGGGAGATATAGTTTTTTGCAATTAGCGTCCTTATGCCTAAAGGTGCAGAGGTGAAATTTGGTAAACGGGTATAAGATGAGAACACCTATCGAACATTGAGAGAATTTTTCAAAAATCTGTATTAATAACAAAGCTATACGTATAAAACCATTTGGGCCTTAGCATAATCAATACATAATTCGTGCTATATAACCATCATTGGTAATGTTTATCATTATTAATATAATTACAAGACGAGATATCCGCATAATATCAGTAAAATCATCAAAGCTGCCAAAAGGACACATCGGAAAATTCTAATTTTTTCTATATTTGCATTACTAAGGTATAAGGTACTATATAATCCCAAACTCAGAATATATCCAAGTCTTCAAATTATTAGTAAAACGGGCAAAGCTGCCAAAACGGCACCTCGGATTTTTATAATCTTATCTAATATCTACATTATTAGGCCATACCTATGCAACCCCGCAATAAAAAAAAATTAAAGCCTTTTTGGCAACATGCGCAGTAGATCAAAACTAATGTTTCGGGGTTAAATAAAAGAGAAAATTATGCGCAAACCCCGGAAAAAGTACCTTCGGTACTCCGGATGCCAATTCCTTAAATACATATTTGAAAAACACCTCATTAAGGCCTTTTTTGGAAAAAATTAGCAAAAACATTATGGGTCAGATATCGTGATACATTCTGTATATGAAACATAGATATTTGTTTAAAACCATCAATTCCTTAGTATAGAAAACGTTCAGATTAATATAAAAGATAAACTCTTATAGAATACATTTTTCAATAATACAAACTATTTCCAACTAACACGAGACAAGATCATCCGGTTTGGAATTAATATATTAGTTGCTGGAAATCTAAATGTCATGGATAAGAATAACTAAGTATTGCATCAGAAAATATGTAATTATTCCGCAAATGTAGTAAACAATTAATATTCAATGTCAACTGGCATGATCGAAGTAAATAAGCAATTAATATGCATCTAAATTATGGTATATACGAGAGGATTCCAATGGGTAGAGATCGCTTATAATCGACAAACCACGAAAAATTAGTCGTTTCCGCCACTAAACGAGAGAAAAACCAGATAAAAGCTAACCTATACATTGCCTACCGTGTTAATACTTATAATCTATATCATGTAGTACAGTTTAAATATTAAACAACCAATAACCTTTCTGATGGGATAAAAACATCAAATAAACCATTAAAATACCTAAAAAATTACATTTGAACATATAAAACCCCCCAGTATACCTACACAAGTTCTGACAGACCTATACTTGGGCTATGTGTATGATTATTAGTGCCCTATAACCATTCTATTATTGGTCTATAGTAGGTCTATGATTGTCCTATAGTAGGTCTATGATTGTCCTATAGTAAGCTTATGATTGTCCTATACTAGTCTTATAACGTTTGGACATATAAATATACTATTGCATGATAACATATTTAACAACACCTATATACAAAATAAACAACCAATAAACACTCTAATGGGATAAAAAAAAAACATCCAATAATCCATTAAAGCACCTAAAAAAAGGACTTTGAACCTATAAAACCCTATTTAACAGTCTCTATACAAAACAAACAACCAATAACCTTTCTGATAGGGTAAAAAACAGCAAATAATCCGCTAAAGTAGCTAAAAATGGCCTATGAACCCATAAAATCCGTATTTAACAGCTCCTATACAAAATAAATAACCAATAACCTCCCTGATTGAATAAAAAACATCAAATAAACCATTAAAATATCTAAAAAATGTTCTGCGAACCCATCAAACAGCTATTTAACAGCTCCTATTCAATAATAAGTAGCCAAAAACAGCTCTGAACTGGCCGCGGCCGGATAAAAACATCCAATAACCCACTAAAGAAGATGCTTGCGAATACAGCAACTAGATAATATTAAATAGCATGAACACGAATAATTACACCAGAAAATATGTAATTATTATACATATCTCTGAAAATGTAGCATCTGATTAATATCCAATATCATTACCAGCTCTCTATCAATAGGCTAGTGACTAGTTATCATTCTATCTTTGAAAGTAAAACGCAAGAACATAAACTCATGCGAATATCGGATTAGAGTCCTTATGCTCAATAAGCAGCTAATGAACAGCTTTGAAAGGATATACACAGCTATGAACAGCAAATAAGACGTTACTCAACTACTAATCAACCGCTAATCATCTACTAACCTACCACTATTAGGATAACTAATGAACACCTTTGAACCAATAAAACAGCTATTTAGCAGCTCCTATACATAATAAACAACTAAAACCTCTCTGTTCTTCATAGGGTAAAAACTAAAAACTATTAAAACAAACCACTAAAGTAGCACAAAAACAGCCTTTAAATTTATAAAAACGGATATTCAACAGTTCTTAAACCAGACAAAAAACGTTTAATAAACATCTAAGAACCTAATAGGTAGTGTGACAGAGCAGACCTAGGTGCCCTTATTTGAATTTTTTTTCACTATTTTTGTTAATTTATTTATTTGGTAAACTTATTCTTTTCCCCATGTTACGCCCTGAGGTTTAATTATTTTACTCTATTATTTATATTTAATTAAAATTATATTATGATTTTAATTTACCCTGCAATACTGGAAAAATATTTTATTAAAAGTGTAATAACTTTTCATTTCCAAATATAGGCCCTGATAAATCTATTTAGGTAGCCAATCTTGAAAATCCTCAGTATATTTCCGATGATATTTAGGAGGACGCGTGAACTTTGGACCGTTCACATCTTTGCCGCAATTATTGATTTTTTTATAGCAGCCAACGTCGTACTTCGTATTACAAACGACGCAGGGTTTTAAAACGCAAAAACGAAGACTTTGGTGGGGGAGAAGATGGGTTAGCTGCTAAACAGAGAATTTCTAAAGAGACACTTATTAACTTCGATAGGTACGGTAAGCACCTAAATTCAAGAGTCATCATAAGTTTATTTTCTGCAGATTTTCTTTAAAATTAATTTTTCTAAATACATAAATTCAAATCGCAAAACAAATGGTATTGGGTTAAATAAGTTTAATTTTATTTGTGTGGATTTAATTTGTGTAACATTTTAAAATTCAGGGGATGTTTTTTTTTTTTAAAAAGGGTGTTAAGTTCTTAAAGACCAAGTTTATTTTCTTTAGTTTTTTATTTTGTTGGGTTACTCTAATTTGGGAATACTGGTTGGTTTTTTTATACACAGGGCAAAATATATTTTTCAGACTGTAGGTATGGTAAACAACAAAATTTATTTTAATGATATAGGAATATAATTTTAAATTACTAATTTTTCTTTATTAAAAAAAATAAATCTCATGACATCTGCTCGGTTATCCCGTTTGTCTTGGATATCACCGCTTATGTCTTTAAATAAACAAATTATAAATAAATTTCACGACATCTGCTCGGTTATCCCGTTTGTCTTGGATATCACCGCTTATGTCTTTAAATAAACAAATTATAAATAAATTTCATGACATCTGCTCGGTTATCCCGTTTGTCTTGGATATCACCGCTTATGTCTTTAAACTAATTATAAATAAATCTCATGACATCTGCTCGGTTATCCCGTTTGTCTTGGATATCACCGCTTATGTCTTTAAATAAACAAATTATAAATAAATTTCATGACATCTGCTCGGTTATCCCGTTTGTCTTGGATATCACCGCTTATGTCTTTAAATAAACAAATTATAAATAAACTTCATGACATCTGCTCGGTTATCCCGTTTGTCTTGGATATCACCGCTTATGTCTTTAAATAAACAAATTATAAATAAATTTCATGACATCTGCTCGGTTATCCCGTTTGTCTTGGATATCACCGCTTATGTCTTTAAATAAACAAATTATAAATAAATTTCATGACATCTGCTCGGTTATCCCGTTTGTCTTGGATATCACCGCTTATGTCTTTAAATAAACAAATTATAAATAAATTTCATGACATCTGCTCGGTTATCCCGTTTGTCTTGGATATCACCGCTTATGTCTTTAAATAAACAAATTATAAATAAATCTCATGACATCTGCTCGGTTATCCCGTTTGTCTTGGATATCACCGCTTATGTCTTTAACTAAACAAAATATAAATAAATCTCATATTTTCTTACATGACATCTGCTCGGTTATCCCGTTTGTCTTGGATATCACCGCTTATGTCTTTAACTAAACAAAATATAAATAAATCTCATATTTTCTTACATGACATCTGCTCGGTTATCCCGTTTGTCTTGGATATCACCGCTTATGTCTTTAAATAAACAAAGTATAAATAAATCTAATATTTTCTTACATGACATCTGCTCGGTTATCCCGTTTGTCTTGGATATCACCGCTTATGTCTTTAAATAAACAAAGTATAAATAAATCTCATATTTTCTTACATGACATCTGCTCGGTTATCCCGTTTGTCTTGGATATCACCGCTTATGTCTTTAACTAAACAAAATATAAATAAATCTCATATTTTCTTACATGACATCTGCTCGGTTATCCCGTTTGTCTTGGATATCACCGCTTATGTCTTTAAATAAACTATAAAGAAATCTAATATTTTCTCTCACTCTTAAAGGAGAAAAATAATTAACCTATAGCAACAAAATTCTTAATCAATTTTACGTTGTTTACTATATCAACCTAAATTAAATTAAAGAAAAGGGGAGTAAAAGATTAAATATAATACCATAATAAAAGTTTGATACTAATTATCTATTTCACAACTATTTTAAAATTTATATTTTAATTTTTAGAGAGTAACAAAAGTTTTAAATTATTATTAAAATGCCATCAGAAGGTGAAAGGGAGAGAAACAGTTTTACTGACCTTCCAGGTTAGCAATTTTAAATGACAATTAAGATTATAGTTATTATCCTTTATTTCTACCCAAAACGAATTATGGCTTTAAAACAGTAACAAAGTTTTATTTATTTTTTTTGGTATCTGTTGTTAAGACCAAATGAAATAAAACTCAACAAACCTCACGATTAACAAACCAAAAGAACCTTAATTGTTTTTTTCATAACTGAGTTTATGTGAGTTTTCCTAAATGATTTAAGTTCAGGGTTATCCTATTACCATGCTCTCCCTTCGCGCTGTTACGGAGCCGACAGCCTCACGCTGGACGTAGCAACGAGATTAATCTCGTGGGGATGTGGGGATTTTTATCAGGCAGGAAAAAGCCCTCTCATTTTCTTATGTTATGTGCTAGTCTGAAGCAACGATACCAGCGTTCTGATGTTTAAACAAAAGGTGGCAGTTTTTGCTTCTTTTATGAGTAACTTTAAAAACTAAAACTTAACCTTAAATTCTGTTGGAGGTTGTACAGGGAACAGTGAATGACTCGTTCTTTTGATACAGACTTGTCGGTTCACAATGTTTCCTTCAACGTGGGACAGCCCGCCGACAGCCGGGACCAGCAACTGTATGAGGGGAACCTATAGAGAAGGGCTACTGCCCTGGGCGACAGCCCCATAGTCTCGTCCGGTGCACAGGGTAGGGAAACCTTTGGAAACGTGGTCGAGAGTGCGTTACAGGAGCTTTCTTTTGCACAACTGACAACTTTTGTTTTGAATTTTCTTTTATATTTTTTTTAATAGCGAAGAATTCTGCCTTCCTGTCGTGTTTTAAAGTTTTCTTTTAAATAGTGTTTATTTAACTAACGGCCATAATAGATTTTGGTTAAAATTTTGTCCACTCAGTATAATACTTCAATTAGTATTTTTCAGCGAACCTGACGAACACAACGTAGGGTCGGCCATAGATTCTTGCCCGAATCTAGACGGTCACGTCCGAGCCTATTTCTCTATTGTATGTGAGACATGCTAATGCATTATATTATGTATTTGAATGTCACATGTGGAATTCTGGAATAGGTGAATAGACTCAATACCATGAGTCGTGCAAATAACACTTTTGTGTTAAATCAGACCTCCAAGGGCACAATTTTTTTGTTGTAATAATAATAATAAAAAACTAATTTTTATTTTTCAGCTTTGCAGGTTATTATTAATTTAATTAACCTATTTTAATAACCCACTAATTAATATTTCTTTCAGCTTTTTACTCCGGTCATATAATAGGGGGCCGTAAGGTTACAGTGGTGCCGTGACCAGGATTGAAGTTCTTTCAAATTGTACTGATGTGGTTTTTTTTTTTTTTTTTTTCAGGATTGAAATTTTTTTAATTGTACTGTTTTTTTTTTTTTGGTATTATTTTTCGCTCATAACCCTGTTTTTCGCTCAAAATAATAGGGGGTGACTGTGACAGAGCAGACCTAGGTGCCCTTATTTGAATTTTTTTTCACTATTTTTGTTAATTTATTTATTTGGTAAACTTATTCTTTTCCCCATGTTACGCCCTGAGGTTTAATTATTTTACTCTATTATTTATATTTAATTAAAATTATATTATGATTTTAATTTACCCTGCAATACTGGAAAAATATTTTATTAAAAGTGTAATAACTTTTCATTTCCAAATATAGGCCCTGATAAATCTATTTAGGTAGCCAATCTTGAAAATCCTCAGTATATTTCCGATGATATTTAGGAGGACGCGTGAACTTTGGACCGTTCACATCTTTGCCGCAATTATTGATTTTTTTATAGCAGCCAACGTCGTACTTCGTATTACAAACGACGCAGGGTTTTAAAACGCAAAAACGAAGACTTTGGTGGGGGAGAAGATGGGTTAGCTGCTAAACAGAGAATTTCTAAAGAGACACTTATTAACTTCGATAGGTACGGTAAGCACCTAAATTCAAGAGTCATCATAAGTTTATTTTCTGCAGATTTTCTTTAAAATTAATTTTTCTAAATACATAAATTCAAATCGCAAAACAAATGGTATTGGGTTAAATAAGTTTAATTTTATTTGTGTGGATTTAATTTGTGTAACATTTTAAAATTCAGGGGATGTTTTTTTTTTTAAAAAAGGGTGTTAAGTTCTTAAAGACCAAGTTTATTTTCTTTAGTTTTTTATTTTGTTGGGTTACTCTAATTTGGGAATACTGGTTGGTTTTTTTATACACAGGGCAAAATATATTTTTCAGACTGTAGGTATGGTAAACAACAAAATTTATTTTAATGATATAGGAATATAATTTTAAATTACTAATTTTTCTTTATTAAAAAAAATAAATCTCATGACATCTGCTCGGTTATCCCGTTTGTCTTGGATATCACCGCTTATGTCTTTAAATAAACAAATTATAAATAAATTTCACGACATCTGCTCGGTTATCCCGTTTGTCTTGGATATCACCGCTTATGTCTTTAAATAAACAAATTATAAATAAATTTCATGACATCTGCTCGGTTATCCCGTTTGTCTTGGATATCACCGCTTATGTCTTTAAACTAATTATAAATAAATCTCATGACATCTGCTCGGTTATCCCGTTTGTCTTGGATATCACCGCTTATGTCTTTAAATAAACAAATTATAAATAAATTTCATGACATCTGCTCGGTTATCCCGTTTGTCTTGGATATCACCGCTTATGTCTTTAAATAAACAAATTATAAATAAACTTCATGACATCTGCTCGGTTATCCCGTTTGTCTTGGATATCACCGCTTATGTCTTTAAATAAACAAATTATAAATAAATTTCATGACATCTGCTCGGTTATCCCGTTTGTCTTGGATATCACCGCTTATGTCTTTAAATAAACAAATTATAAATAAATTTCATGACATCTGCTCGGTTATCCCGTTTGTCTTGGATATCACCGCTTATGTCTTTAAATAAACAAATTATAAATAAATTTCATGACATCTGCTCGGTTATCCCGTTTGTCTTGGATATCACCGCTTATGTCTTTAAATAAACAAATTATAAATAAATCTCATGACATCTGCTCGGTTATCCCGTTTGTCTTGGATATCACCGCTTATGTCTTTAACTAAACAAAATATAAATAAATCTCATATTTTCTTACATGACATCTGCTCGGTTATCCCGTTTGTCTTGGATATCACCGCTTATGTCTTTAACTAAACAAAATATAAATAAATCTCATATTTTCTTACATGACATCTGCTCGGTTATCCCGTTTGTCTTGGATATCACCGCTTATGTCTTTAAATAAACAAAGTATAAATAAATCTAATATTTTCTTACATGACATCTGCTCGGTTATCCCGTTTGTCTTGGATATCACCGCTTATGTCTTTAAATAAACAAAGTATAAATAAATCTCATATTTTCTTACATGACATCTGCTCGGTTATCCCGTTTGTCTTGGATATCACCGCTTATGTCTTTAACTAAACAAAATATAAATAAATCTCATATTTTCTTACATGACATCTGCTCGGTTATCCCGTTTGTCTTGGATATCACCGCTTATGTCTTTAAATAAACTATAAAGAAATCTAATATTTTCTCTCACTCTTAAAGGAGAAAAATAATTAACCTATAGCAACAAAATTCTTAATCAATTTTACGTTGTTTACTATATCAACCTAAATTAAATTAAAGAAAAGGGGAGTAAAAGATTAAATATAATACCATAATAAAAGTTTGATACTAATTATCTATTTCACAACTATTTTAAAATTTATATTTTAATTTTTAGAGAGTAACAAAAGTTTTAAATTATTATTAAAATGCCATCAGAAGGTGAAAGGGAGAGAAACAGTTTTACTGACCTTCCAGGTTAGCAATTTTAAATGACAATTAAGATTATAGTTATTATCCTTTATTTCTACCCAAAACGAATTATGGCTTTAAAACAGTAACAAAGTTTTATTTATTTTTTTTGGTATCTGTTGTTAAGACCAAATGAAATAAAACTCAACAAACCTCACGATTAACAAACCAAAAGAACCTTAATTGTTTTTTTCATAACTGAGTTTATGTGAGTTTTCCTAAATGATTTAAGTTCAGGGTTATCCTATTACCATGCTCTCCCTTCGCGCTGTTACGGAGCCGACAGCCTCACGCTGGACGTAGCAACGAGATTAATCTCGTGGGGATGTGGGGATTTTTATCAGGCAGGAAAAAGCCCTCTCATTTTCTTATGTTATGTGCTAGTCTGAAGCAACGATACCAGCGTTCTGATGTTTAAACAAAAGGTGGCAGTTTTTGCTTCTTTTATGAGTAACTTTAAAAACTAAAACTTAACCTTAAATTCTGTTGGAGGTTGTACAGGGAACAGTGAATGACTCGTTCTTTTGATACAGACTTGTCGGTTCACAATGTTTCCTTCAACGTGGGACAGCCCGCCGACAGCCGGGACCAGCAACTGTATGAGGGGAACCTATAGAGAAGGGCTACTGCCCTGGGCGACAGCCCCATAGTCTCGTCCGGTGCACAGGGTAGGGAAACCTTTGGAAACGTGGTCGAGAGTGCGTTACAGGAGCTTTCTTTTGCACAACTGACAACTTTTGTTTTGAATTTTCTTTTATATTTTTTTTAATAGCGAAGAATTCTGCCTTCCTGTCGTGTTTTAAAGTTTTCTTTTAAATAGTGTTTATTTAACTAACGGCCATAATAGATTTTGGTTAAAATTTTGTCCACTCAGTATAATACTTCAATTAGTATTTTTCAGCGAACCTGACGAACACAACGTAGGGTCGGCCATAGATTCTTGCCCGAATCTAGACGGTCACGTCCGAGCCTATTTCTCTATTGTATGTGAGACATGCTAATGCATTATATTATGTATTTGAATGTCACATGTGGAATTCTGGAATAGGTGAATAGACTCAATACCATGAGTCGTGCAAATAACACTTTTGTGTTAAATCAGACCTCCAAGGGCACAATTTTTTTGTTGTAATAATAATAATAAAAAACTAATTTTTATTTTTCAGCTTTGCAGGTTATTATTAATTTAATTAACCTATTTTAATAACCCACTAATTAATATTTCTTTCAGCTTTTTACTCCGGTCATATGAGCCGGGGGCCGTAAGGTTACAGTAGCTGAAGCAGCAAAAGTTCGTTTTCACACCTCGTCTACGGCTCATCAGGCTCATCATCAACCTATAGTAGAATGCACGGTATAACACCTTAAGTCGCTAGAAAAAACCAAGGATGGTCCTTCGAGCGGGCGATGCTAAAGATATGAAGCCCTAAACCCCAAAACGAGATATTCGAGACATACCAGATAGACGTTTCAGTCAAAATTAAGAGGAGGGCAGGAGTCTATCATAGACGCAGAATATATTAAGTTTAATATAGGGGACTAAACCAAGCTCATAAAGATTAAGTGTTAAGGAATGATTAAGTGTAAATTAAGCGGACAAATATAAAAAAAATAGCCTACTTGGGAACATATAGTTCTAAGTGGCCATATACAAAACATAGAGGTTAGACAGAGAACTCACAACATCCCATGAAAATAAATCTAAAATATGTTATACATATCTGTTTATTTAACAACATGCCTATCAATAGAAAAACACTTAGCGCTATACTAAATTAGGGGTTATAATTCTTAAAAAAAGCAATGTGAGCGGTTCTGAAATTGTGTGCATTGTTGAGGAGTAGCCTTCTTAAATATCTTATATACACCAAAAGTATTCATATATAAACTAAATAAAGGTAGCCAATAGACGAGTGCTAGTCACGTAAATAAATAATTTAAAAAATAGTCGGTAGGTTCTAGGTTAAAAACTATCCATTAATCTGAAGGCAGGGCCATCGAAGGTCCTTAACAGTCAATGTTAAATGCTGTAATACAGTGATTCGTAAGAAGTCGATTGCGATCGGGTGATTACGTCAAAAGACGTAGCCGAACGATTCGACTTGCTAAAATCTAGCGCAAAAGTATAGGTAAGTTATATGTTGAATACAAAAATGTAGCTGTTAAAATCAAAAAACGCACGCTATATAAAATTATTACATAATACATTAATGCAGTGTCAGTCGAATGACTAAAAAATTCAATTGGAACAAACTCCGAATGTATAGAGGTGATAGAAAAAGAGGCAGATTGACCTTGTCTACTATTACTATTATAACAATGAGAAATCAATAACCAACATCTGAATCAGTTACATACATACAGGCACTTATGATTATGATATGCATGAAATGGAATTATTCGCTTCAACAGCTAAAAACATCTTATGACATGAAAAAAAATAATAGATAACGGACGGTGTTCAGAGAAACATGAATAGAGTCCAAGAAAAGCAGCTAAATACGACAAAAATTAGGACCACCCACATGTAATTTGCAAATAAGCAAGAAATAATAGGTATTTAATTTAAATAGACTTAAATCGAAAGACATTACAGAGAACGAATAGCTGTTGGATAGGACCTTATCCGTCAAAAACACCCCCCTGAAATGCTAAAAAAGAATACTAAGTAGAGAAAAATACCTAGAACTTTAGGATAATATTGCTATAAAGACCAGCTAGCTCCTACAAGAGCATTTATGTAACACGAATGCAAGACGAACCTGACCTAACTTCTTAGGTGTGGTTATTTTGTATAAAGACCAGCTAACACCAAAAAAAGGGCATGTACGTTCAAAAAAGTATATAGATATGTACGATCATCCTCTAATATTAGGTATACCGAAGGATAATACTATACAACTACTAACAGGAATTAAATTAAAGTTAAATGATAAGGATATACAGTATTTAAATTATCGAATAATCATCCAAATAAATAAAATCCTCGTTTAAAATGGTATGATAACCACATGAGGTTAAATGTATAAATTTGAGGACTTCCGGGTGATCATACTCATCTAATCGATCTTACAACATATGAAAAAATAAATCAATTAATTAGATAAATGGCTTCTTAACGGGGCTTCCAATAGACTAGTGGATAGATATCATCTAAACAATCATAAATAAATAATATAGCACAAGAGTTGTAAAAATTATTTATCGAATCACAAAATTTGGCACATAACACATGAGGAGAATACCTTCTAATACCAATTATTCGTGAATGTTCGAATACAATCGTATAACTATCAAAAGCAGATATTGGTCTACGACTCGTTAAGGCTATTTGGTAATACTTGCTGATAGATGCATGTACAGCGTAACATCACAAGGCACCTAGAAAAACCCAAAAACCTCATCAGATAACTAGGTCGCGAGTTACGATTAGAGCTGCTATATCGAGAGAGGTGGGAAGGGGTGGGGGTATAGTAAACGGATAGAGGTTAAAACCCTCTAACAACTTGTAAAAAATTATTTAAAAACCGTAGGTCATAAATGTATTAGATTGTATAAAACTATTAATGTCCTAATGGTAGGGATAGTGAATGTTTTTGCAATAGGTAGATATTGAAATAAATATCTATGGAAACGATTAAAGCTATTAAAATAATACAGGCAATAACAATGGGAGGCACATAAAATGCAGTTTTAAACGGGAAATCAATTATACAGGGTGATTCAAAAGTACTTTGACAAACTTCGGGAGGTAATTGCTGGCAATATTTTAACACGAAAAGTTCTTATAAATAGTGGTCCTTGGCGACTTCGTTACGGAGATACAGGGTGTTGAAATGTTAAAAGAAATAGTAATAATTTTTAAATAACTCCTTAACAAGTTATTTTTTTTTTATGAAATTTTGTGAACTAAATAAGCATTTAAGGACATTTATTTTCAAAGTACAACACGTTCGTAAATTTAACCAGTGGCGTCGGTACAAAATGTTACTATCATATTTTTTGTGAAAACTATGCTACACCACTGACTTATTTTATTTTAACTTTTTTTTTATAAAATCCCCCTTTATTTAGAACAAAAAAGATCACGTGTGTTTTTTTGATACGAGGGACGGTTTAAGCGTAAATGATTATTTTATTTGAATATACACAAATATTAAAAAATGTGTTTTAAACTGATCAACCACTCAAATATTTATTACAGTATTTTAACGAATACCTACATACATACTTACTAATAAACAAATATGTATATGCCTAAGGAAGGTATCTGACGATGCCTATTTTCTAAGTATAACACGTTTTCAGTGGCATACATATTTATTTATTAATATGTTATTTTTTAATATTTTGTATTTTGACAAGGCGGCTTTGGAAATGCTTTTTTTGTCGATAAATTAAAATATATTTGACAGTTAGTTACCACTGAGTTTTATTTCTTCAGTTTTGTTATTTTTAATGGTAACTAACTGTTAAATATATTTTAATTTATCGACAAAAAAAGCATTTCCAAAGCCGCCTTGTCAAAATACAAAATATTAAAAAATAACATACTAATAAATAAATATGTATGCCACTGAAAACGTGTTTTACTTAGAAAATAGGCATCGTCAGATACCTTCCTTAGGCATATACATATTTGTTTATTAGTAAGTATGTATGTAGGTATTCGTTAAAATACTATAATAAATATTTGAGTGGTTGATCAGTTTAAAACACATTTTTTAATATTTGTGTATATTCAAATAAAATAATCATTTACGCTTAAACCGTCCCTCGTATCAAAAAAACACACGTGATCTTTTTTGTTCTAAATAAAGGACGGATTTATAAAAAAAAAGTTAAAATAAAATAAGTCAGTGGTGTAGCATAGTTTTCACAAAAAATATGATAGTAACATTTTGTACCGACGCCACTGGTTAAATTTACGAACGTGTTGTACTTTGATAATAAGTGTCCTTAGATGCTTATTTAATTCACAAAATTTCATAAAAAAAAAATAACTTGTTAAGGAGTTATTTAAAAATTATTACTATTTCTTTTAACATTTCAACACCCTGTATCTCCGTAACGAAGTCGCCAAGGACCACTGTTTATAAGAACTTTTCGTGTTAAAATATTGCCAGCAATTACCTCCCGAAGTTTGTCAAAGTACTTTTGAATCACCCTGTATACATATAGAAACTAACATGCTAAGTATCAAGAACATCATCCAGCCAAGCTGTTTAAAAAATATAAAGTGTAGTAAAAGTGAGAATATGAAGACGGTTGAGATATTCAAGACGGAGACAAGATGTAAATTTGCAGAAAAATACAGGTAAACAACAAATAATGTAACAAAATAATAAAGTAGTAATCTAACTGAACATATTAGTAAAAAGTGTTGCAGAAAATAAAAATCTATAACAATTTTATCAAGTATTAAAAATTTATCCCAAATAATATTTGCTTATACGACTAAGTAGAACACTATCGAAACATCGTGGAAGGAGTGGCGACTACAGGTATAAAATTTAACAACTATTGGTAAAATATATCGAAAAATATCAAAAATACCACCAATTTCGTCAGAATGCTTATTGTCGAAACCTTAGAACTCAAATATACATTAAAAAATGAAGGCGGCATTAAATGACTTATTTGTCTATTTAATTATTGAATGAGGGTCGTGTGTAGAATAAACTATTCATGCAAATTACCTATAACGTTAAAACCATCCAAGCTTGTTACAGGCAGTACTCCACACACGCCAAAAATTAGTATTTAATGTAAAAATAGAGACTTCAATTCCTATAAAGCACACCTTAAAAAAAAAAATATGCGTATGAATTGGGTGGAGGGCGAGGTGTTATTATAGATGCAGTAATATTGTTTTTGTATGCTATGTATATAAGATTACGCTCGCAATATGATAAATTATGATAATACTTATTTAAAGGCAAATAAAAACACAGCTATTTTTTATATTATATTTATTTATAAAATTCTATAATACCAAGTCTTTCAAGCTCCTTAAGAATAGCTCCTATCTCCTCTCTATTACTGTAACGGTCGGATCCAAATTCTTCTAAAAATTTAAAACGTTCAACTAGACCGTTGATGCTGTTATATACCATCGGGAGATCGTCAGTCTCAGCCTCGCTCAAATTAGCCAGCTCCTTTTCTGCCAGTTCTACTCCACATATTCGAGTTATAGGTGTTTCTACTTGCACTCTGTCAGACATTTCATCATTATTTCTGCTATTTTTAGACTTCGGATCGTAACGTCTTTTTGGCGGAAAAAGCTTAGAAATTATATTTGTATACTTCCAGCTAGAACTCGATTTAATATGCTCGTTTTGTTCAAAATTTCTCTTGTGCAAATTTGTAAGTAATATTAGTTCTTTGTACAACTTTAAGTCTTTCTGAGAATATGCTTTAGGATGCATACTTGTTAATAAGTCCAACAAACCGTCAGATAGTGTGTATGATTCATGGTCAACCACCATTTGATCATTTTCAAATTTAACAGGAGTATTTCCAAGAAACCAGATAGAACCATCGGTTCTAAGACCAAACACGTTTCCCGTAGGCATGTTTAATAGCTTAAATTTTATTCTTATGCTTGCCATCTTACTACTTTAACGTATGAGGTACTGATGAAGTATTCGATTCATTATAGTCACGAAATTGTATTATTTTTTTATTTTTATTTTTTTCTGGTATTTCAAAAGAGGCATAAATAAGATGATGATCCGTTATTGTATCAGATATTGGTATTGATCGTGATTGTTTTAATTGGAAATGGTCATTTGTTACCAATACGTCAATTAAACTCGAGGTGTTTTGATTTATGTTTACGCGAGTTGGTTCAGTAATAACCTGCGACAAATTAAAACCCTGAAATATGTTCTGTAGTTTAATTTTTAAGGGGGAGTTTTGCATAATAGTATATTGTTTTATTAGGAGTAAAAGCGATACTTTTCTGACGAGTCTGTAGGTTTGCCGGACGAACAAAGTGAGTCCGGCAATTACGGACGAGTCATAAGAAGTTGCTTTTACTCCGAATAAAACATACTTTTTTTTCTTCAGACGTTGTTTAAATATGAAAACACAAAGATACAAAATGTTTTAATTGTTTTATTTAAAAATTTTAAGTTTTTAGAAGGGGCTAGCGTTACTATGGATTTATTATTATATTGTTTGATAGCGACGTGCCATTCGATTTGACAAGTGTCAGCATTCATTATTGCGTAACTTTATTTAATTTTTATCCTTTTAAAAATAGAATTTTTTAAAACTACATTTACTTCAAATTAAAATGTTAGACTCAGAATTTACCTGTACGGTATTATTTAATATATATTTAGTCATGAGAACACAGTCATACTTTTACTTCCGCTGCTATTGGCAACGGAAGAAAAAGTAAATACTTTTTCTTCCGTTGCCAAAAGCAACCGCCTTCTGACGAAAAAGTAGAACTTTAACGTCAAAAAATTAATAGAAAAACGTCAAGTTTATTGACGTTTGAAGAAAAAATCTATATTTATATCCCCTAAGAAAATCGTGTAATCATAAAAAGGCACAACTTGACCGAAAAAATCCTAAATAGAGTCCGTAAATTGATCGGTGTTTAATGAAGGTGGTCGATAGATACACGTTATAAGATATTGTTTGTTGCTAATTTTAAAAGTGATATTAATATACTCGAAAAGGTTGTGAGTATCAAAGTCGATATCGATTTTTCTAACCTTTATATTATTACGTACGTAAAAAGCCACTCCTCCTCCTCTCGCCTCCCTGTCTTGTCTAATAAGCTTATAATTGCGAATATGAAAAGTACTACTTCTGTCGTCCACTGAAAGCCACGTCTCTGACAAGGCTACTATGTCAAAATTGTAATCCTGCATCTAATTAACAAATTCATCAAAACCTGTTTTTATTGATCTTATGTTTAAGTGAGCTATATAATGTGTCCTGTTTCTTGTGCTTAAATTATTTTCTGAAAAACTTGACGTCTGCTCGCCCAGATCGTAATCATCCGACATCACGAGATCCCCACCCCCACCATATATATGTTTTTTGTTGGGGTTTTAGTTCTGAAGAGTCTAAATTTTCAAGAACTAGACATTTTTGTTTAAGAAATTCAAACAAATTTTTTAATGTTGGTAGTGCGGTATGTCGAAGTTTTTCTTGCTCAAAGGCCTTACGAGTATTGTAATCAAATTTTTGGGAAAATAGGTAAATTAAAATCAAGTCCCATTGTTCAACTGGAATTTGCAATTTCTTTAATGACTCTATATTTTGCTTAGCTTGGGTTAAAAAGTCACGGAAGGTTTTAGCACTGGCTTTGACTAATGAAGGATATTCTACCAGCTGTTTTATATGGGAATTAATTATTAATAACTTGTTCTGATATCCATTTTTTAGTGTATCTATGGCTATTTGAAAATTATCCGTGGTCAATGTTAAATTATTTATTAAATGGAGAGGTTCATTTATTAAAAAATATTTCAAATAAATAAATTTTTGAATATTTGTCAATGCCGAGTTGTTAGTTATCAGCGTGGTGAGTAGTTCAAAAAATGCTGTCCATTCCGAGATATTTCCAGAAAATGATGGGATATTTAATTCGGGCAGTTTTACTCCAAGTGGAATTTGAGGCGCGGGATTATTTATTATATATATTATAGACCAGCCTTTGAAAATGATAAAAAGTGAAAAAAAATAATAGTAGGATGAAACCCATTGGAAAAGGAAGAGAATATAACAAAAATGAAATGAAAAATAAATTACGGGCGATCCTAGGTCGGGAAGGGGTGGGGGGTGAGTTTTTAAGGTTAGAAAACGATTTATCTCGATTTCCGCCAAAACTACAAGTCCTATGGAAAAACGTTAAATGGCAAAGGTGTAGGTAATAAAAGGATCTACAACTTTAGTATTTGCATTTTTTTCACATAACCTCAAAATTTATGTGAAAAACTCAAATAACCAAGTTTTTGGTTTTTTATTTTTATCTTTTACAACAATATTTTTTTATCCACGAAATTTGGTGAAAACTTACCTTTTTATGCCCCAAACACACTGTAATTTTTTTGATTTAAAATATTTATTTTTTAACCTTATTTTGACTTAATATCGAAAAAACCCCTAAATTTTCAATCGAAAATTCTCACGTCAAAATATCTGCTTTTTTAAAAAAGTCGGTGGGCATTTTGTTCGTTGAAATCTCTACTTTCTGATGGTCTAAAAAATATACATTACTATGGTAAATGTTCTCAAAAAAAAAGGAGAGAAACGAAAAAAATTTGAATCCGAAATTTTTTTTTGGATCATTATGTACATTTTGAGCTATTTCTTAAAATTTATACTTTAATTACTCGAAAAATGTAAGATTCCATGTTACATTGATAAACAAAAAGTATAAATTTTATTAAATAGCTGAAAATTGTACATAATGATCTAAAAAAAATTTCGGATTCGAGTTTTTTTCGTTTCTTTGCATTTTTTTGAGAACATTTACCATAGTAATGTATATTTTTTTTACACCATCAGAAAGTAGAGATTTCAACGAACAAAAAGCCCACCGACTTTTTTAAAAAAGCAGATATTTTGACGTGAGAATTTTCGATTGAAAATTAGCGTGTTTTTTCGATATTAAGTCAAAATAAGGTTAAAAAATAAATATTTAAAATTAAAAAAATTACAGTGTGTTTGGGACATAAAAAGGTAAGTTTTCACCAAATTTTGTGGATAAAAAAATATTTTTATTAAAGATAAAAATAAAAAACCAAAAACTTGGTTATTTGAATTTTTCACATAAATTTTGAGGTTTCAAAAATTATCGACCCTGGTCTATTACTATTGGTTGCAAATTATTCTGTAAACTTAAGTTTGGTTGCAACGTTCCGATTTTATCCTGAAGTTGTACCAAAAGGTTATAAAATTTACCCTCTACACTATCTCTATCTTTCGTTTCAGATCCATCATCATTGTCGCTTGCCTCTATAAGATCTTGTATCTCAGAATATTTTGTGAATGACGTACCTAATTCTTGTTCACGAACTTGAAAATGTCGAATATTTGATTCCGAGTCTTTATTAGAATCAAACCAATTAGTCAAACGCGTGATGCTGGATTTGCAACGTCCTCTTTGAACTTTTAACGCTTCCATGGTAATAATAAGTTATAAAATTTTAAAATACTAAATAGTAATAAATTCGTACACTACGCCTATGGCATTATTTTAAATAAAAACGTAGTAAAAAACATTGTTTAAGCACAACATAATGTGTAATAAGTACCTATGTACATCTAGATTTAACATGAAAAAGGTATTTCTAAGAAACTTTATTAATGTCTGTTCTAGAAAGGTAAAAAAAATATATTATACCTAGGTATGTAGCTATATTATACCTATTATAGTAAATATATGGATTGTTCTGACCTTATAATTCCAAAGTTGAAGTTCTTAAATTTTTACACAATTTCACTATACTTACGTTTATAAAGCACAATACTTATTTTCACAGTTTTACAGGTTTTAATCCATGGGTATAGGAATCTCTTTCCTACAGGAACTGAAAGTCTATTTCTTGGGTAGCAGGAACTATAGTGTATTTCTTCACTATAAACGGGAATTAAAAGTCTTTCCACGTAACGTAATGGTTTATTGGTACTGTCTTTTTCTAGAGCTGGGTGATTATTTTTGGTAGTTTTGTTTAGCTTTGCAAATTTTTAAGTAGGTATCTATGTAGGCTGGATAAGTATATAGGTACTCGGTGAAATGTTTGGCTTGCTATTTTTTAAAGTCCCCTAACTTTACAGACAAAACAATTCGCAAATTAGCGAGAAAGAAACTTTTGAACCAAGCGAGCAGTGTATTTTTTAAAACATTGTTGCAATCAATACTAATTTCGTTAGCTCATTTTTTCGAGCGAGGTTTTTAGACTAGTTCGAGAGAACAACGAAACGGATCAGCATCTTTCGACCTTTTTTCGTCGGGTTTCGTCGGAGGGGTAATAAGGGGTAGCGCGAAGACGGAAAAGGGAACCAATAGTGGTCAATTAAGAGTGACGTGGCGTCCAGACATTGGTATTATTTATCCAATCTCAGTTTGAGGACATTCCAATCATTCCATACGGCGGTAAACAGTCTCAAAGAGACCGACCGCACAACCAGGGTTGTCAGATCTTTCTTCTTCAATTCTTTAAGTTTTTTTATTAAAGATTTCATTTATATCAGTATTCAATTGTTAGTCAGTAACTTTCTTTGAAAGCTAGTTTGCAAATATACTTTAAACCGAGGAGTTTTGAGTGTGACAGAAAAAAAAACAAGCCATTCATTGTTATAATAATACATTCTTTAGTCCTTAAGAAACAATATAACTGAAATCAAGACAAAAAGTGTTTTCAGTGTTTAAAAACAACTAATTAACCAACCCTTGTTTTTCGTATATACTTACATTGTGCTTACAAATCCGAAAATTTTAAAGAATTGGCAACAGCATGTAATTTGTTGCGATTGCAAGCGCCAGGATATAAGCTGAACCGGTAAAAAACCGAAAAAAACTCGAATCCGAAATTTTTTTTAGATCATTATGTACAATTTTCAGCTATTTAATAAAATGTATACTTTTGGTTTATCAATGTAACATGGAATCTTACGTTTTTCGAGTAATTAAAGTATAAATTTTAAGAAATAGCTCAAAATTGTACATAATGATATAAAAAAAAATTTCGGATTCAAATTTTTTTCGTTTCTTTGCATTTTTTTTTGAGAACATTTACCATAGTAATGTATATTTTTTTACACCATCAGAAAGTAGAGATTTCAACGAACAAAATGCCCACCGACTTTTTTAAAAAAGCAGATATTTTGACGTGAGAATTTTCGATTGAAATAGGGGTTTTTTCAATATTAAGTCAAAATAAGGTTAAAAAATAAATATTTTAAATCAAAAAAATTACAATGTGTTTGGGACATAAAAAGGTAAGTTTTCACCAAATTTCGTGGATAAAAAAATATTTTTGTAAAAGATAAAAATAAAAAACCAAAAACTTGGTTATTTGAGTTTTTCACATAAATTTTGAGGTTATGTGAAAAAAGTGCAAATACTAAAGTTGTAGATCCTTTTATTACCTACACCTTTGCCATTTAACGTTTTTCCATAGGACTTGTAGTTTTGGCGGAAAACGAGATAAATCGTTTTCTAACCTTAAAAACTCACCCCCCACCCCTTCCCGACCTAGGATCGCCCGTAATTTATTTTTCATTTTATTTTTGTTATATTCTCTTCCTTTTCCAATGGGTTTCATCCTACTATTATTTTTTTTCACTTTTTATCATTTTCAAAGGCTGGTCTATAATATATATAATAAATAATCCCGCGCCTCAAATTCCACTTGGAGTAAAACTGCCCGAATTAAATATCCCATCATTTTCTGGAAATATCTCGGAATGGACAGCATTTTTCGAACTATTCACCACGCTGATAACTAACAACTCGGCATTGACAAATATTCAAAAATTTATTTATTTGAAACATTTTTTAATAAATGAACCTCTCCATTTAATAAATAATTTAACATTGACCACGGATAATTTTCAAATAGCCATAGATACACTAAAAAATAGATATCAGAACAAGTTATTAATAATTAATTCCCATATAAAACAGCTGGTAGAATATCCTTCATTAGTCAAAGCCAGTGCTAAAACCTTCCGTGACTTTTTAACCCAAGCTAAGCAAAATATAGAGTCATTAAAGAAATTGCAAATTCCAGTTGAACAATGGGACTTGATTTTAATTTACCTATTTTCCCAAAAATTTGATTACAATACATACTCGCAAGGCCTTTGAGCAAGAAAAACTTCGACATACCGCACTACCAACATTAAAAAATTTGTTTGAATTTCTTAAACAAAAATGTCTAGTTCTTGAAAATTTAGACTTTTCAGAACGAAAACCCCAACAAAAAACATATATATGGTGGGGGTGGGGATCTCGCGATGTCGGATGATTACGATCTGGGCGAGCAGACGTCAAGTTTTTCAGAAAATAATTTAAGCACTAGACAACAGGACACATTATATAGCTCACTTAAACATAAGATCAATAAAAACAGGTTTTGATGAATTTGTTAATTACATGCAGGATTACAATTTTGACATAGTAGCCTTGTCAGAGACGTGGCTTTCAGTGGACGACAGAAGTAGTACTTTTCATATTCGCAATTATAAGCTTATTAGACAAGACAGGGAGGCGAGAGGAGGAGGAGTGGCTTTTTACGTACGTAATAATAAAAAGGTTAGAAAAATCGATATCGACTTTGATACTCACAACCTTTTCGAGTATATTAATATCACTTTTAAAATTAGCAACAAACAATATCTTATAACGTGTATCTATCGACCACCTTCATTAAACACCGATCAATTTACGGACTCTATTTAGGATTTTTTCGGTCAAGTTGTGCCTTTTTATGATTATACGATTTTCTTAGGGGATATAAATATAGATTTTATGCAAAACTCCCCCTTAAAAATTAAACTACAGAACATATTTTAGGGTTTTAATTTGTCGCAGGTTATTACTGAACCAACTCGCGTAAACATAAATCAAAACACCTCGAGTTTAATTGACGTATTGGTAACAAATGACCATTTCCAATTAAAACAATCACGATCAATACCAATATCTGATACAATAACGGATCATCATCTTATTTATGCCTCTTTTGAAATACCAGAAAAAAATAAAAATAAAAAAATAATACAATTTCGTGACTATAACAAAATTAATATGGAACATTTTCACAATGACTCGATGCAACTTCCTTGGTATGCCATTTACAATATACATGATATAAATGTTAAAGTTGACATTTTTAATAAAAATATCTTATCCCAACGTACCAGAACAATAGAAGAAAAACCGTTTACTCCCTGGATTACCGAAAACATTAAAAGGCTAATAAAATTACGTGATAAGTCTCACATTAAATACTTAAAAAATAAAACCCCTGCACGTTTACAATATTATCGAGAGTTAAGAAATTATACTAAACATGCTATAATTAGGGAAAAAATTTCTTATTTTAACGAAATGTCAGGGAAAAAAGGAAGGGATTTTTGGCGTATCTCAAAACAACTAAATCTTACGCATCATAATGACAATGTAGAATTACCCGAAGAAACCTCGAACCCGTCACAAATAAACAATTTTTTCCTCTTATGTTCTACTTTACCTGATACAACATCTTTTGACAAAATAATTTTTTATAACTCTCACAGGCATGCCAACGTAAAAAGGAAACTTAATTTCAATTTAATTGACCAGAAAACAGTAGAACTACTATTAAATAAAATACAAACAAATGCAACAGGGGAAGACGGTATAGCTGTTAAAGATTTAAAATTTTGTTTACCATATTGTATTAATCCCTTAATTAATATTATTAACAGTTGCATATTAAATAATGACTATCCTATTCTTTGGAAAAAAGCAATCGTAATGCCTTTACCGTAAACCTTTGACCCAAAAGAACTAAAAGATCTAAGGCCAATTAGCATTCTACCAACTGTTTCAAAGATTTTAGAAAGACACATAATATATAACCAAATTACAACCGTCTGTAACACTTTCAATATTATTCCGGATTGTCAGTCAGGATTTCGGCAGGGCTTCAGTACTTCTACAAGTTTAGTTAACATTTTAAACGAGATCCGCCATAATGGGGAAAACAAGCACAGCACCTGTCTTGCCCTGTTGGATTTTAGTAAGGTATTTGATACTCTTAATCATAATAATAATATGTTACTAGCAAAATTAAACTACTTCGGTCTTTCAGCAGATTCCATAACGTTTTTTTAAAACTTTCTCAGGGAAAGATCGTGCTGTGTGGGTATTAAGAAGGATTCTACCTTCATTAAATCAGAGTTTCGTCCTATTACCAGTGGCGTACCGCATGGATCAATACTATCACCGCTCATTTTTTCCCTCTACGTAGCCGATATGCATGAGTGGGTTCGTTTTTCTAAAGTTCTGTTGAAATAAAAGTATGCAATCGAATTATTTGGCAACCTTTCTATGTAGTTAAGGAGGTGTCAACACCACCACCAGAAAATAATATGTTAGTATTGTCAAACATTGTAGTTGACAAGATCCGTTGTTTGAGTTATATAATTTAGTGATTTTCTAAAAATTTTCACGTTATAATACCAAGAAGGTCATACTGCAGAATTTATTTCCCAACTGGAACAAATAAAGGGAAATTTAAAAGCATTAGGAGAAGAAATAAGTGACAAGATGGTTGTGACTAAAGTTTTGATGTCATTGCCTGAAAGTATGAAGCATTTTGTGACAGCATGGGATGACACCTGATGCAAACAGAACATTGACAGATCTCATGTCGAGATTAATGGTAGAAAAAGAAAGGAATAAGTGCAGCGATACTTCAGCAGCATTAGCAGTTCAAAAATTGGCCATAAGAAGAGAATATAACCAAAAAGGTCCCAGAACACAAGTCAAGTGTTTTGAATGTGGAGGGCCTCACTTGAAAAGAAATTGTCCTAATTTGGCAAAGATTGATTGTCATTTTTGTAAGAAACCAGGCCACAAAGAACAATTTTGTTGGTTTAAGAGGCAAAAAGACAAGAAAGAAGGAAACAAATCAAGTGACCAGGCTTTGATAAGCGAATCTGTAATGCTAAATTGCTTTGATGTAATGAATATAGTCAGTGAAGAAAATTGGTGGATGGACAGTGGCGCTACAGAACACATGTGTAGTGATAAAAAGCAATTTAGAGTGATTAAAGATGTGAAAGAGACGAAGAAAGTTAGCGTTGGGAATGGCACATTTGTCGATGTAAAAGGCATTGGCACAGTACAAGTAATGGCTTGGAATGGCAAAGAGTGGGTAAGAACTGATCTAAATAACACATTATACATTCCAGAACTTGCAGTTAATTTATTCTCACTTAGTACAGCCTTGGATAAGAATCTTAAGATGCATTCTGACAGAGATAGGTGTCAGTTGTTAAAAAAAGAGGGTAAAGTTAGGGCAATAGCAAAAAGACAAGGAAATTTATATAAAATGCATTTTAAAACAGAAAGTTTTGCCCAAGAGGTCACATCTCAATGTAATCTGGCAAGTTTAGTACAAATAGAGAAAATAGGCCAAAACCCTGAAGAGAAGGTAGTAAAGCTGAATTTCAATGATGAAAGCGACGAAAACACAGAAAATGACAAAAATAAAGAGAATAGTGAAACAGAAAAACAAGATTCCAACCAGAATACTGAGAGGGAAGAAGAAGAAGAAGAAGAAGAACAGATTAGTGACATTCTGAGTGACATTCTAAGTGATAACCAAGAAGACTTAGAAAGTAGTGTCGAGACCGGTGAGCAAGAGCAAGATTTATAAACTGACAGAAGGGGAAGAGTGATTAAACCACCTGTGTGGATGGTAGACTTTGACACAAGTTTGTTTTGTGCAGGGGATGATAACATTTCATATGAAAACGCCATGAGCAGTGATAGTGCGGAAATATGGCAACAAGCCATGTCCAAGGAGCTTAGTGTACTAAATAAAAATAATACTTGGACTAAAATGCCTTGGCCAGATAATAAAAAGGTAATAGAGAGTAAGTGGGTTTTAAAAGTAAAAGGGGATGGGCAATATAAAGCTCGGTTAGTGGCTAGGGAGTTTCAACAAAAATGTGACAGTATTAATGATATCTATGCTCCTGCAGCTAAGTTAAGCACAGTTAAAATATTTGTTGTGGTAGCTACTAAGTTAGGTTTACCTATTTGTCAAATGGATGTACAGGGTGCATTTTTGTATGGGGACATTACTGAGGAAGTTTACATGTCGTTACCAGGTATGACAAAAGATAATAGCAATGTAGTTTGTAAGCTTAATAAATCTATATATGGTTTAAAAAAATCCCCAAAATGCTGGAACAGCAAGTTTGACACTTTGATGGTAGAGTTGGGGTTTTTAAGATCGCAAAATGATTTTTACCTTTATACTAAATGTTCGGAAAAAAGAAAGTTATATGTTCTATTATATGTTAATGACTTATTAATTATGGGTACTGACGCAGACGATGTTGATAAGCTTAAAAGGGAATTAAACAAAAACTTTGATATGACAGATTTAGGATTAGTTTCTAACTATCTGGGTATACGAGTTTGTCAAAACATTAAAAATGGTTACACAGACCTAGATCAATCTGATTATTTAGCTAGAGTTCTTGAAAAATATGGAATGTCAGAGTGTAAATCTGTAAGTACCCCGATAAATAGTAACTTTAACTTTAATTTACTAAAGAACAATAAGGGAGAAGAAAAGTATATAAGACTGTGTCGTAGGTAGTCTTATGTATGTAGCATTGGGTACAAGGCCTGATTTATCTTTTAGTGTTACGGTTATCAGTCGGTTTTTAGAAACGGCCAATAAAACTTTGTATGTGGCATTAAAACGAGTGTTTAGATATATAAAAGGAACATTGTACCTTAAACTGAAATTTTTAACTGATAACGAGGAATTTATTTGTGGTTATGTGGATTCAGATTGGGGTGGTGACGTAATTGACAGAAAGTCAACCACTGGTTTTGTTTTTAAAGTTTTTAATTGTCTTGTTTCATGGTGTAGTAAAAAGCAACAAACAGTATCAATCTCGTCAACCGAATCTGATTACATAGCATTATCTTTGGCAGTAACGGAAGCTTGTTGGTTACAAAAAGTTTTATCAGATTTTAAGGTTTTCAACTTAAATACTTCAACGAAGATATATGAAGATAATCAATCAGCTATCAAAATAGCCAACAACCCTGAGTAGAGGTTGCGTCACTTGGGCGCGCTAAATTTTTGCGTCACTTGGGCGCGCTCCTACTGCGCAGGCGTCTGTCACCTGTCATCGGTCATTGGCCCTAACTACTATCGGCATTAGCTGCTTGGGCGTTAGCTGCCGTTGGCACTAACTTCCATTGGCACTAGCTGCCATTGGCGCCAGCTCACCTATCATTGGTGCTAGTTACCAAGATTGGTCAAACGTCATCTGTGTTACGTCACCTATCACGTGTCACTATAACCTCACCTATCAATGTATTACCTTCTGCGGGGGCCATCTGTGATACGCCATCTATCAGGTGACACTGTAACCTCAACTACTTAGATATTCAATTTTGGGGGCCATGCCTACAAGTTGGTACTCCGCAAGCCCTATCCCCAAGAACCGGTACCCCAATAATTTCTAAACACCATCACGCGGAGACACCTAGCGGTCGTCGGTAGAACTCGCGAGACCTCAGGGTCAATGCCCCTTACTAAAGTACTAGTCTAGCTGTTGAAACGTCAGAGGGCGCCTGGTAATAGGGTTACGTCATCATGTTATATTAAATTTAATTTTCATTAGAAAAAAAGTTCCTGTATCCAGCGGGGTTCGATCCACCAACCATTAGATTGCTAACCAGTATCTCATACCACGGAGCTATTCGGGTTCTTACGAAACACTGTTATTATACTGTACTCTTACATCATCGCATTAGCATACTTGTTATAACAAAAGAATAATTATTACTCATAGATAGGTAATGCAATATTAATGAATGAAATTAAATAAGGCAGGCATACATAAGCAAGCTGCTATTTGTTGTATGTTTAGAAAATATAATCTACCACAGGGGTATAGAATACGTATAAGAACATCTAAAAGCACTTAGAAGTGTCCCTTAAACATATGAAAACGGCTATTTAGCAGTCCATGAACGGGTAAAAATGTCTAATAAACTACTACAGGAGCTCAAAACTATCGGGTGGTACGATAAAGACACCTTAATTAAGCTATTTTATGGTTTTACACTAAAAAACTGGTATAAATGGCCCCCATTTAGCACCTTTTTACCATATCCCTAGCCCGTATTGTCAACAAATTATTTAATCAGCAGAACTAACGACCAGGAAGTAGTACAACGATATAAGATAGACAAGGATAGCACTAACAACTATTTTGAATCGACACACTGCCGAAAACGTACAAGAATAGTGAAAACGAAAGGTCAGTTACTTTATTTTGCATGTATTAACAATAAAATCGAAGATATTATGTAATATCTGGCATAAATGTACGTTTTCCTATATGAACTATTAAGGTACATAGACCCTAATATTACTGAAAAATTGGCATAATATAAGAAAAATCAGTAATTTAAGGTCCAAATGCATTAAATAAAGCACGATTTATGCCTTAGTAGCACCTATACGAATTATTAAGATAGACAGAAAATAGATGCTGTTTAGAGCCTGATATTACTGAAAATTGGCATAATATAAGAAAAACTAGTAATTTAAGGCCCAAATGTCTTAAATAAAGCACGGGTTTTGCCTTAGTAGCCCCTTATATAGAAGGCTAGTCTCTTAAATCTTGCAATTTTAACACAAATGTTATACAGTTCAAAACCCTATAATTGCAACAATTATTGGCTTAATGTAGGTTGGTTAACCCTAAAAATGATCATATTACTGTTAAGTTATGCTGCAATATGAAACAATTTGGCGTCATTACACCTTAGAAGACGCTGCGAAACTTTCATAGGTTATAGTATTAGAACCTTGTAACTTGGCTGCAGGTATTCACGCATCTAAAAGGTAGGTAAAAAATAGACCACAGGGTTAATTTTAATAAATATATATTAAACACCCACGCACCTAATGTAATTTGAACATTACTAAACGCCGCTAATAATATAGGAGGTAGTGACAGATATACAGGGTATAGATGTACAGGTCTTAAAAATAGAGAATTAAAACAAGACTTTGTTGGTGTAATACTAATAATTTGTGTCACGTGCCGAATAAACAATTGAAAAGACGCACTGAAAAAATAGTCGGTGGTGTTACGTTCCAAGAATTACGAGTGAAGAACAATTCTAAATAGAAAATAACAACAAAACAGAGCCTAGTTAACCAAATTAAGTCTGTCACTTGTTAAAATGATAGCAAATAATTGAAAAACGAGGGTATGTGTATAGGGTGACGTAACAAGTTAATATGAAAATCCCGAGACCCGCAGGGGAGAGGTGTACTAAAGACATGCGGTTCGCTAAAGTTCTTAAGGATAATGTAACATGCGAAACGTATTTAGGATGAATAAGTTATTAGGAAAAATTCCGAGCCCCGCAGGGCGAGGTGCACTAAGGATATATGCTTGCCTACATAATACCGACAAAATTGGGGCATATTGTAGGATAGGTAACCATATTAGGCCTGTTATATGGCATCAATTACGTACGATTGTCCATAAAAACCTTGTTTTTCACCAAAAATATCTAATCCTATATACAGGGTAAGCTCGGAGTATCACTCGCCATAATAGCATAGGACCAAGACTGATTTCGCACTAATTAGCATAGTAAACAAGGCGTTATACTAGATTGGTAGCATTGCCAAAGAGTCGGACAACATTAATCATATTATCACTAGGATGTATGGGTTCTTTATAGCCTTTAGACAACAAATTCTCAATATTACTAATATATATATCTAACTTAAAGCAACTACCACCGTGTTAAGGTGAGATTACCGATGCCAAACAGCTGATACTCACGCACAAAGGCAAGCACCGGCGTACTAACTATCTTATAATATCAGTAGTAGTGATAGATGGGGGTTTCACCATCCTCCATTCCTCCAGGCCCTTCTGCGCATGCCCGAGCAGCTCGCAGACTTGGGCGACATTAATTATGACGTCACCTGTCATCTGTCATCTGTCATCTGTCATCTGTCATCTGTCATCTGTCATCTGTCATCTGTCATCTGTCATCTGTCAATGTCATCTGTCAATGTCATCTGTCAAATGTCATCTGTCCAATGTCATCTGTCCAATGTCATCTGTCAAATGTCATCTGGCATACGTCATCTGTCAAACGACATATTGTCGGGCGCCATCTGCATTAGGCCTTAGGTACTTGGGGGATGCTAGCTACATGCTTAGGATGACGTAATGAGTTATTATGAACCATCCCGAGACCCTCAGGTCGAGGTGTACTAAAGATGTATGCTCGCCTACGACTCGTTAAGATTGTTAGGGATAATATAGCATGTAATTCGTATTTAGGGTAAATAGCAAGTTATTTTGAAAAATCCCGAGACCGCAGGTCGAGGTGTGCTAAAGACATGTGCTCGCCTACGGTTCGTTAAGGTTGTTAAGGATAATATAGCATGTGGTTCGTATTTAGGGTAAATAGTAAGTTATTTTTAAAAAATCCCGAGACCGCAGGTCGAGGTGTACTTAAGACATATATTCGCCTTCGGATCGCTAAGGTTGTTAGAAATAACGTAATATATGAATCGTATTTAGGGTGACGTAACAAGTTATTATGAAAAAATTCCGAGACCCTCAGGTCGAGGTGTGCTAAAGATATATGCTAGCCTACGGCTCGCTAAGGTTGTTAGGGATAGCGCAACATGCGATTCGTATTAAGGATGATGCAACAAGTAAATTTGAAAAATCCCGAGACCGCAGGTCGAGGTGTACTAAAAACATAGACTCGCCTACAGCTCGCTAAGGTTGTTAGAAATAATGAAACATGTGAAGCGTATTTGGGGTAACGTAACAAGTTATTTAGAAAAAATCCCGAGACCGCAGGTCGAGGTGTGCTAAAAATATATGCTCACTTACGGCTCTCTAAGGTTGTTAGGGATAGCATAACATGTGATTCGTATTTAGGATGACGAAACAAGCTATGAAAAAATTCCCGAGACCGCAGGTCGAGGTGTACTAAAGACATATGCTCGCCTACGACTCGTTAAGGTTGTTAGAAATAATGTAACATGTGATTCGTATTTAGGGTAATGCAACAAGTAAATATGAAAAATCTCGAGGCCTGCAGGGGTGAGGTATACTAGAGTTATATGTTCGCTCGTTAAAGTCGCTAAGGATATGTGAATTGTATTACGGATGACGTAACAAACCATTACGAAAAACTCAGAAGTCGATGGTCTAACTGATTTGGGAGATATAGTTTTTGCGATTAGGGCCATTATGACTAAAGGTAGAGAGAGGCGAAATTTGGTAAACAGGTAGATGATGGGCATACCTATCGACTAGTGAAGCAATATTTCAAAAATATCAAGTAAAAAACAGCGCTAGAGGTATAAAACCATAGAGTCCTAGCAGGAGACAAGATCATCCGGTTTGGAATTAATATAGTAGCTGCTGGAAATCTAAACGGCATGGATAAGAATAACTAAGTATTGCATCAGAAAATATGTAATTATTCCGCGAATGTAGTAAGCAATTAATAATTAATGTCAACTGACATGATCGAAGTAAATAAGCAATTAATATGCGTCAAAATTATGGTATATACGATAGGATTCCAATGGGTAGAGACCTCATATAATCGACAAACCACGAAAAAATTAGTCGTTTCCGTCACTAAACAAGAGAAGAAAACAGATAAAAGCTAACCTATACATCACCTACTTTGTTAATACCTATAATCTATAACATGCACAGCACAGTTTAAATATTAAACAACAAATAACCTTTCTGATGGGATAAAAACATTGAATAAACCATTACAGTACCTGAAAAATGATATTTGAACATATAAAACCCCTAGTATACCTATACAAGTTCTGTCAGACCTATACTTGGCTTATGGGCATGCTTATTAGTGCCCTATAACCGTCCTATGATTGGTCCATAGTAGGTCTATGATTGTCCTATAGTAGGTCTATGATTATCATATAGCAGGTTTATGATTGTCGTTTGGATATATAAATAGGCCAGTGCATGATAGCATATTTAACAGCACCCATATATTATACAAAATAAACAACCAATAAATACTCTGATAGGATAAAAAAAAACATCCAATTAACCATTAAAGTACCTAAAAAAGGACTTTGAACCCATAAAACCCTATTTAACAGTCTATACAAAACAAACAACCAATAACATTTCCGATAGGGTAAAAACATCAAATAATCCACTAAAATGGTATATGAACCCATCAAACGGCTATTTAACAGCTCCTATTCAATAATAAGTAGCCAAAAACAGCTCTGAACTGATCGGGATCGAATAAAAACATACAATAACCCACTAAAGCAGATGCTTGCGAATACAGCTGCTAGATAATATTAAATATTATGGATACGAATAATTTTGTATTGCATCAGAAAATATGTAATTATACATATCTCTGAAAATGCAGCATCTAATTAATATCCAACATTATTACTAGCTCTCTATCAATAGGCTAGTGACTAGCTAGCATCATATCTATGAAAGTAAAACGCAAGAACTTAAACTTATGCGAATATCGGATTAGAGTCCTTATGCCTAATAAGCAGCTAATGAAAAGCTTTAAAAAGATATAAGCAGTTATGAACGTCTAGGAACAGCAAATAAGACGTTATCCAACCACCAATCAACCACTAATCATCCACTAACCAACCATTATTAGGGCAATTAATGAACACCTTTGAACCAACAAAACGCCTATTTAGCATAATAAACAACTAAAACCTCTCTGTTCTTCATAAGGCAAAAACTAAAAACTATTAAAACAAACCACTAAAGTAGCACAAAAACAGCCTTTGAATCTATAAAACGACTATTCAACAGCTCTTAAACCAGACAAAAAACGTTTAATACAGATCTAAGAACCTAATAGTTAGCTGAAGCAGCAAAAGTTCGTTTTCACACCTCGCCTACGACTCATCGGGCTCATCATCATCATATAGCCCGGTATAACACCTTAAGTCGCTAGAAAAAGCCAACGATGATTCTTCGAGCGGGCGATGTTAAAGATATGAAGTCCCAAACCCCCAAAACGAGATATTCGAGACATACCAGACAGACGTTTCAGTAAAATTAAGAGGAGGGCAGGAGTCTATCATAGACGCAGAATATATTAAGTTTAATATAGTGGACCAAACCAAGCTCATAAAGATTAAGTGTTAAGGAATGATTAAGTGTAAATTAAGCGGTCAAATATAAAAAATAGCCTACTTGGGAACATATAGCTCTAAGTGATCATATACAAAACATCGAGGTTAGACAGAGAACTCACAACACCCCATGAAAATAAATCTAAAATCTGGTATACATATCTGTTTATTTAACAACACGTCTATCAATAGAAAAACACTTAGCGTTACAGGTATGAACAGCAAATAAGACGTTATTCAACTACTAATCAACCGCTAATCATCCACTAACCCATCACTATTAGGGCAATTAATGAACACCTTTGAACCAATAAAACAGCTATTTAGCAGCTCCTATACATAATAAACAACTAAAACCTCTCTGTTCTTCATAGGATAAAAACTAAAAACTATTAAAACAAACCAATAAAGTAGCACAAAAAACAGCCTTTAAATCTATAAAAACGGATATTCAACAGCTCTTAAGCCAGACAAAAACGCTTAATAAACATCTAAGAACCTAATAGGTAGCTGAAGCAGCAAAAGTTCGTTTTCATACCTCGCCTACGGATCATCGAGCATATTATCAGACTATAGTAGAATGCATGGTATAACACCTTAACTCGCTAGAAAAAACCAAGGATGATCCTTAGAGCGGGCGGTGTTAAAGATATGAAGACCTAAAAACCCAAAACGAAATATTTGAGACATGTAGACACAAAGATAGGCGTTTCAGTAAAATTAGGACGAGGGTAGGAGGTTGTCATAAACGCAGAATATATCTAGTTTATTATAGTGAACTAAACCGAATTCATAAAGATTAAGCGCTAAGGAATGATTAAGTGAAAATCAAGCGGTCAAATAGCCTACTTGGGAACATATTGCTCTAAGTAATCATATACAAAACATCGAGGTTAGACAGAGAACTCACAACACTCCCATAAAAATAAATCTAAAATCTGTTAAACATATCTGTTTATTTAACAACATGTCTATCAATAGAAAAACACTTAGCGCTATACTAAATTAGGGGGTTATAATTCTTAAAAGCAATTTGGCGGTTCCGAAATTATGGGCATTGTTGAGGAGCAGACTTAGTAAAGATATTATATACACCAAGAGTATATAAATTAAACTAATAATGGTAGCAAATGCACAAGTGTTAGTCATGCAAATAAATAATATAACAACAACCGACGGTTCTAGGTTAAAAACTATCCATTAATCTGAAGGCAGGGCCATTAAAGTTCCTTTACAGTCAATGTAAAATGCTGTAATACAGGGATTCGCAAGAAGTCGATTACGATCGGATAATTACGTCAAAAGACTTAGCCGAACGATCCAACTTGCTGAAATCTAGCGCAAAAGTATAGGTAAGTTATATGTTGTGTACTTAAATTCAACTGCTAAGATCAAAAACACACACCATATAAAATTATTACATAATACATTATTGCAGTGTCTTCCAAATGACTACAAAAATTCAATTAGAACAAACTTCGATTGTATAGAGCAGGCACAAAAAAAGAGATAGATAAACGTTGACAACTATTACGGTTATAACGAACAGAAATCAATAACTAACATGTGAATCAGCTACATACAACCACCTATGATAGTACCTCACATGAAGTTAAATTATCCGCCTCAATAGTAAAAAGCACCTTAAGATCTAAAAAAATTAAAAGCTAAAGAACTCGATGAAGAGCAACTAAATAAAATGAACGCCACCTACATTTAATTTGCAAATAAGCAAGAAATAATAGACTAAATAGCCGTAAATAGAAAGACATTAGAGACAACGAATAGCTGCTGGATAGATCCTTATCCACCAAAAACACCCCCGCGATGCTAAAAAATCAGAATAAATAGGAAAAAATTGTCCTAAAGACTCGGTAGTTCCTACAAAAGTATTTAAGTAACACGAATGCAAGGCAAACCTAACCAAACTTCTTGGGTGTGGTTATTATGTATAAAGACCAGCTAACACCAAAAAAGAGACCTGTACGTCAAAAAAAGTATACATATACGATAAACCTCTAATATTAGGAATACCGAAGGATGATACTATACAACTACTAACAGGAATCACATTAAATCTAATCGAATGATCGTTCAAATAAATAAAATTCCCATTTAAAATGTTATGACAACTACATGAGATGAGGTTAAATGTATAAATTTGGAGACTTCAGGGCGATCAGACTCACCTAATCGATCTTACAACATGTGAAAAAATAAATCAATTAATTAGATAAATGGCTTCATAGCAGGGCTTCCAATAGTCTAGTGGATAGATAACATCTAAACTATCAAAAATAAAGCACAAGAGTTGTAAAAATTATTTATCGAATCACAAAATTTGACGCATAGCACATGAGGAGAATACCTTCTAATACCAATTCGTGAATGTTCGAACACAATCGTATAACTATCAAAAGCAAATATTGGGCTACGGCTCGTTAAGGCTATTTGGTAATACTTGATGATAGATGCATGTGTAGCATAGCATCACAAGACACCTAAAAACCCCAAAAACCTCATCAGGCAACTAGTTCGCGAGTTACGATTAGAGCTGCTATGACGGGAAATATGGGAAGGGAGGGGGTATAGTAAACGGCTAGAGGGTAAAAAAAGCTCCAACAACTAGTAAAAAATTATTTCAAAACCTTAAGTCATAAATGTATTAGATTGTATAAAATCATTAATGTCTGTGGTGGTGATAGTGAATATTTTTGCAATAGGTAGATATTGAAAAAACACCCATGGAAACGATTAAAGCCATTAAAATAATACAAGAAACATCAATGTGAGACACATAAAATGCAGTTTTAAAGGGGAAAAATTCGATTATATACCAATAGAAACTGGCGTGCTAGGCATTCAAAACGATGGCCAACTAAGCTGTTTAAATAATATAAAAGTGCCACTATGAGGACGTTAAGATGATCAAGAGAGGGAAGAGGATATAAATTTGCAGAAAAAATACGAGGAAATAGAGCAAATAATGCAACAAAATAATAAAGTAGTAATCTAGCAGGATAGTAAACATATTAGTAAAAAGCGCTGCAGAAAATAAAAAATATAGCAATTCTAATCAAGCATTAAAAAAAAAAAATCTATCCTAAATAATATTTGTTTATACAGATAAGTAGAAAATTATCGAAACATTGAGCAAGAAGGAGAGGCGACTGCAGGTATAAAATTTAACAACTATTGGTAAAATATACGGAAAAATATCAAAAATACCATCAATTTCACCAGAATGCTATTGTCAAAACCTTAGAACTCAAATATACATTTAAAAAAATTAAGCCAGCATTAAGCGTCTTATTCGTCTATGTAATTATTAAATGAGGGTTGTGTGAAGAATAAACTATTCATGCAAATTAATTATAACGCAAAAATCATACAAGTCTGATACAGACAGCACCCTCATAAGAGCCAAAAGCTAGTATTCAGTGTTAAAATAGCGGGTTCACTCCATATAAAGCACACCAGTCAAAAAATATGCGTATGAATTGTGTGAGGCGAAGTGCTATTATAAATGTTGTCTATATCAAGCTCAATACCGTTGACATATATAAACCCAACGTGCAAGAGTAATAAAACTAATAATTAAGTGTAACTCATGAGGCAACATAATATAAAAATAGATGGTTGGGAGACATAGAAATTCTAAGTCGCTGGCAGAACCATGCTTAGTCAATCTCAACAATATTTCAAATGGACGGAGGGTGAGAGTCATGTATATTACTATGATCATCAAGAAAAAAGGAGGAGTGTATACTGAATGGCTATAAAAATGCATTTTCCAACACAAACGATCTTTAAATAGAATGGAATAGAACAAGAAGCAGTAGCAGACGTTGGTTCTTATGTACTCTATATAAATTTAATATAAGGTACAGGTAACAAACATCCGCCTATTTTATATCATCTAACTTTGCTAGTCATTTAATAAAACACAAGTTCATATTATTTTAAATAACTTTTAATTATTTCTCAGCATCTATAATATGTTGAGTTATCTAACCATACTTCACGTCTTGCATAATTAATTGCTTCTCGTATCTCAGGATCTTCAAAATATCCGTATAAGCGCTGAACTTCTTCAAAATTCCCCAACTTGTTCATGTCGCATACAAATCTTAAGGCATCTGGTTCTTCAAAGTATCGCTCACATATATCCAAAGCTCTAACTATATTTTTCATAGTCACCGGACAAATTCCCCATTCTTCTTTACGTTTTTAAAGTGTATTATATATATCCCGAATTACATGATGTGCATCATTATTTACTATATTCTGGGCTTTATCCATGATATCTAATTGATTGCAGGTATTGCAAGTAATTAGGACAGCGGTCTGACTTAAAATAAGCCTCAGTGCTTCTGCTGATAGTAAATATATCAACAAGCCTAATTACTCGGTGAAACCTAAATCTATAGAGGATTATTCGGGTTTTCGGGGTTACTCGGGTTCATTAGGATTTTGAGAATGTATTTTGCTTGACGTAGTTTTTAACACAGCCACGGCCAAAGGCTCACGAAGTTTGCAAAAGTTTGGGAGAAGGCCGTGGCTGTGTTAAAAACTACGTCAAGCAAAATACATTCTCAAAATCCTAATGAACCCGAGTAACCCCGAAAACCCGAATAATCCTCTATAGATTTAGGTTTCACCGAGTAATTAGGCTTGTTGATATATTTACTATCAGCAGAAGCACTGAGGCTTATTTTAAGTCAGACCGCTGTCCTAATTACTTGCAATACCTGCAATCAATTAGATATCATGGATAAAGCCCAGAATATAGTAAATAATGATGCACATCATGTAATTCGGGATATATATAATACACTTTAAAAACGTAAAGAAGAATGGGGAATTTGTCCGGTGACTATGAAAAATATAGTTAGAGCTTTGGATATATGTGAGCGATACTTTGAAGAACCAGATGCCTTAAGATTTATATGCGACATGAACAAGTTGGGGAATTTTGAAGAAGTTCAGCGCTTATACGGATATTTTGAAGATCCTGAGATACGAGAAGCAATTAATTATGCAAGACGTGAAGTATGGTTAGATAACTCAACATATTATAGATGCTGAGAAATAATTAAAAGTTATTTAAAATAATATGAACTTGTGTTTTATTAAATGACTAGCAAAGTTAGATGATATAAAATAGGCGGATGTTTGTTACCTGTACCTTATATTAAATTTATATAGAGTACATAAGAACCAACGTCTGCTACTGCTTCTTGTTCTATTTTATTCTATTTAAAGATCGTTTGTGTTGGAAAATGCATTTTTATAGCCATTCAGTATACACTCCTCCTTTTTTCTTGATGATCATAGTAATATACATGACTCTCACCCTCCGTCCATTTGAAATATTGTTGAGATTGACTAAGCATGGTTCTGCCAGCGACTTAGAATTTCTATGTCTCCCAACCATCTATTTTTATATTATGTTGCCTCATGAGTTACACTTAATTATTAGTTTTATTACTCTTGCACGTTGGGTTTATATATGTCAACGGTATTGAGCTTGATATAGACAACATTTATAATAGCACTTCGCCTCACACAATTCATACGCATATTTTTTGACTGGTGTGCTTTATATGGAGTGAACCCGCTATTTTAACACTGAATACTAGCTTTTGGCTCTTATGAAGGTGCTGTCTGTATCAGACTTGTATGATTTTTGCGTTATAATTAATTTGCATGAATAGTTTATTCTTCACACAACCCTCATTTAATAATTACATAGACGAATAAGACGCTTAATGCTGGCTTAATTTTTTTAAATGTATATTTGAGTTCTAAGGTTTTGACAATAGCATTCTGGTGAAATTGATGGTATTTTTGATATTTTTCCGTATATTTTACCAATAGTTGTTAAATTTTATACCTGCAGTCGCCTCTCCTTCTTGCTCAATGTTTCGATAGTTTTCTACTTATCTGTATAAACAAATATTATTTAGGATAGATTTTTTTTTTTAATGCTTGATTAGAATTGCTATATTTTTTATTTTCTGCAGCGCTTTTTACTAATATGTTTACTATCCTGCTAGATTACTACTTTATTATTTTGTTGCATTATTTGCTCTATTTCCTCGTATTTTTTCTGCAAATTTATATCCTCTTCCCTCTCTTGATCATCTTAACGTCCTCATAGTGGCACTTTTATATTATTTAAACAGCTTAGTTGGCCATCGTTTTGAATGCCTAGCACGCCAGTTTCTATTGGTATATAATCGAATTTTTCCCCTTTAAAACTGCATTTTATGTGTCTCACATTGATGTTTCTTGTATTATTTTAATGGCTTTAATCGTTTCCATGGGTATTTTTTCAATATCTACCTATTGCAAAAATATTCACTATCACCACCACAGACATTAATGATTTTATACAATCTAATACATTTATGACTTAAGGTTTTGAAATAATTTTTTACTAGTTGTTGGAGCTTTTTTTACCCTCTAGCCGTTTACTATACCCCCTCCCTTCCCATATTTCCCGTCATAGCAGCTCTAATCGTAACTCGCGAACTAGTTGCCTGATGAGGTTTTTGGGGTTTTTAGGTGTCTTGTGATGCTATGCTACACATGCATCTATCATCAAGTATTACCAAATAGCCTTAACGAGCCGTAGCCCAATATTTGCTTTTGATAGTTATACGATTGTGTTCGAACATTCACGAATTGGTATTAGAAGGTATTCTCCTCATGTGCTATGCGTCAAATTTTGTGATTCGATAAATAATTTTTACAACTCTTGTGCTTTATTTTTGATAGTTTAGATGTTATCTATCCACTAGACTATTGGAAGCCCTGCTATGAAGCCATTTATCTAATTAATTGATTTATTTTTTCACATGTTGTAAGATCGATTAGGTGAGTCTGATCGCCCTGAAGTCTCCAAATTTATACATTTAACCTCATCTCATGTAGTTGTCATAACATTTTAAATGGGAATTTTATTTATTTGAACGATCATTCGATTAGATTTAATGTGATTCCTGTTAGTAGTTGTATAGTATCATCCTTCGGTATTCCTAATATTAGAGGTTTATCGTATATGTATACTTTTTTTGACGTACAGGTCTCTTTTTTGGTGTTAGCTGGTCTTTATACATAATAACCACACCCAAGAAGTTTGGTTAGGTTTGCCTTGCATTCGTGTTACTTAAATACTTTTGTAGGAACTACCGAGTCTTTAGGACAATTTTTTCCTATTTATTCTGATTTTTTAGCATCGCGGGGGTGTTTTTGGTGGATAAGGATCTATCCAGCAGCTATTCGTTGTCTCTAATGTCTTTCTATTTACGGCTATTTAGTCTATTATTTCTTGCTTATTTGCAAATTAAATGTAGGTGGCGTTCATTTTATTTAGTTGCTCTTCATCGAGTTCTTTAGCTTTTAATTTTTTTAGATCTTAAGGTGCTTTTTACTATTGAGGCGGATAATTTAACTTCATGTGAGGTACTATCATAGGTGGTTGTATGTAGCTGATTCACATGTTAGTTATTGATTTCTCTTCGTTATAACCGTAATAGTTGTCAACGTTTATCTATCTCTTTTTTTGTGCCTGCTCTATACAATCGAAGTTTGTTCTAATTGAATTTTTGTAGTCATTTGGAAGACACTGCAATAATGTATTATGTAATAATTTTATATGGTGTGTGTTTTTGATCTTAGCAGTTGAATTTAAGTACACAACATATAACTTACCTATACTTTTGCGCTAGATTTCAGCAAGTTGGATCGTTCGGCTAAGTCTTTTGACGTAATTATCCGATCGTAATCGACTTCTTGCGAATCCCTGTATTACAGCATTTTACATTGACTGTAAAGGAACTTTAATGGCCCTGCCTTCAGATTAATGGATAGTTTTTAACCTAGAACCGTCGGTTGTTGTTATATTATTTATTTGCATGACTAACACTTGTGCATTTGCTACCATTATTAGTTTAATTTATATACTCTTGGTGTATATAATATCTTTACTAAGTCTGCTCCTCAACAATGCCCATAATTTCGGAACCGCCAAATTGCTTTTAAGAATTATAACCCCCTAATTTAGTATAGCGCTAAGTGTTTTTCTATTGATAGACATGTTGTTAAATAAACAGATATGTTTAACAGATTTTAGATTTATTTTTATGGGAGTGTTGTGAGTTCTCTGTCTAACCTCGATGTTTTGTATATGATTACTTAGAGCAATATGTTCCCAAGTAGGCTATTTGACCGCTTGATTTTCACTTAATCATTCCTTAGCGCTTAATCTTTATGAATTCGGTTTAGTTCACTATAATAAACTAGATATATTCTGCGTTTATGACAACCTCCTACCCTCGTCCTAATTTTACTGAAACGCCTATCTTTGTGTCTACATGTCTCAAATATTTCGTTTTGGGTTTTTAGGTCTTCATATCTTTAACACCGCCCGCTCTAAGGATCATCCTTGGTTTTTTCTAGCGAGTTAAGGTGTTATACCATGCATTCTACTATAGTCTGATAATATGCTCGATGATCCGTAGGCGAGGTATGAAAACGAACTTTTGCTGCTTCAGCTACCTATTAGGTTCTTAGATGTTTATTAAGCGTTTTTGTCTGGCTTAAGAGCTGTTGAATATCCGTTTTTATAGATTTAAAGGCTGTTTTTTGTGCTACTTTATTGGTTTGTTTTAATAGTTTTTAGTTTTTATCCTATGAAGAACAGAGAGGTTTTAGTTGTTTATTATGTATAGGAGCTGCTAAATAGCTGTTTTATTGGTTCAAAGGTGTTCATTAATTGCCCTAATAGTGATGGGTTAGTGGATGATTAGCGGTTGATTAGTAGTTGAATAACGTCTTATTTGCTGTTCATACCTGTAACGCTAAGTGTTTTTCTATTGATAGACGTGTTGTTAAATAAACAGATATGTATACCAGATTTTAGATTTATTTTCATGGGGTGTTGTGAGTTCTCTGTCTAACCTCGATGTTTTGTATATGATCACTTAGAGCTATATGTTCCCAAGTAGGCTATTTTTTATATTTGACCGCTTAATTTACACTTAATCATTCCTTAACACTTAATCTTTATGAGCTTGGTTTGGTCCACTATATTAAACTTAATATATTCTGCGTCTATGATAGACTCCTGCCCTCCTCTTAATTTTACTGAAACGTCTGTCTGGTATGTCTCGAATATCTCGTTTTGGGGGTTTGGGACTTCATATCTTTAACATCGCCCGCTCGAAGAATCATCGTTGGCTTTTTCTAGCGACTTAAGGTGTTATACCGGGCTATATGATGATGATGAGCCCGATGAGTCGTAGGCGAGGTGTGAAAACGAACTTTTGCTGCTTCAGCTAACTATTAGGTTCTTAGATCTGTATTAAACGTTTTTTGTCTGGTTTAAGAGCTGTTGAATAGTCGTTTTATAGATTCAAAGGCTGTTTTTGTGCTACTTTAGTGGTTTGTTTTAATAGTTTTTAGTTTTTGCCTTATGAAGAACAGAGAGGTTTTAGTTGTTTATTATGCTAAATAGGCGTTTTGTTGGTTCAAAGGTGTTCATTAATTGCCCTAATAATGGTTGGTTAGTGGATGATTAGTGGTTGATTGGTGGTTGGATAACGTCTTATTTGCTGTTCCTAGACGTTCATAACTGCTTATATCTTTTTAAAGCTTTTCATTAGCTGCTTATTAGGCATAAGGACTCTAATCCGATATTCGCATAAGTTTAAGTTCTTGCGTTTTACTTTCATAGATATGATGCTAGCTAGTCACTAGCCTATTGATAGAGAGCTAGTAATAATGTTGGATATTAATTAGATGCTGCATTTTCAGAGATATGTATAATTACATATTTTCTGATGCAATACAAAATTATTCGTATCCATAATATTTAATATTATCTAGCAGCTGTATTCGCAAGCATCTGCTTTAGTGGGTTATTGTATGTTTTTATTCGATCCCGATCAGTTCAGAGCTGTTTTTGGCTACTTATTATTGAATAGGAGCTGTTAAATAGCCGTTTGATGGGTTCATATACCATTTTAGTGGATTATTTGATGTTTTTACCCTATCGGAAATGTTATTGGTTGTTTGTTTTGTATAGACTGTTAAATAGGGTTTTATGGGTTCAAAGTCCTTTTTTAGGTACTTTAATGGTTAATTGGATGTTTTTTTTTATCCTATCAGAGTATTTATTGGTTGTTTATTTTGTATAATATATGGGTGCTGTTAAATATGCTATCATGCACTGGCCTATTTATATATCCAAACGACAATCATAAACCTGCTATATGATAATCATAGACCTACTATAGGACAATCATAGACCTACTATGGACCAATCATAGGACGGTTATAGGGCACTAATAAGCATGCCCATAAGCCAAGTATAGGTCTGACAGAACTTGTATAGGTATACTAGGGGTTTTATATGTTCAAATATCATTTTTCAGGTACTGTAATGGTTTATTCAATGTTTTTATCCCATCAGAAAGGTTATTTGTTGTTTAATATTTAAACTGTGCTGTGCATGTTATAGATTATAGGTATTAACAAAGTAGGTGATGTATAGGTTAGCTTTTATCTGTTTTCTTCTCTTGTTTAGTGACGGAAACGACTAATTTTTTCGTGGTTTGTCGATTATATGAGGTCTCTACCCATTGGAATCCTATCGTATATACCATAATTTTGACGCATATTAATTGCTTATTTACTTCGATCATGTCAGTTGACATTAATTATTAATTGCTTACTACATTCGCGGAATAATTACATATTTTCTGATGCAATACTTAGTTATTCTTATCCATGCCGTTTAGATTTCCAGCAGCTACTATATTAATTCCAAACCGGATGATCTTGTCTCCTGCTAGGACTCTATGGTTTTATACCTCTAGCGCTGTTTTTTACTTGATATTTTTGAAATATTGCTTCACTAGTCGATAGGTATGCCCATCATCTACCTGTTTACCAAATTTCGCCTCTCTCTACCTTTAGTCATAAGGGTCCTAATCGCAAAAACTATATCTCCCAAATCAGTTAGACCATCGACTTCTGAGTTTTTCGTAATGGTTTGTTACGTCATCCGTAATACAATTCACATATCCTTAGCGACTTTAACGAGCGAACATATAACTCTAGTATACCTCACCCCTGCAGGCCTCGAGATTTTTCATATTTACTTGTTGCATTACCCTAAATACGAATCACATGTTACATTATTTCTAACAACCTTAACGAGTCGTAGGCGAGCATATGTCTTTAGTACACCTCGACCTGCGGTCTCGGGAATTTTTTCATAGCTTGTTTCGTCATCCTAAATACGAATCACATGTTATGCTATCCCTAACAACCTTAGAGAGCCGTAAGTGAGCATATATTTTTAGCACACCTCGACCTGCGGTCTCGGGATTTTTTCTAAATAACTTGTTACGTTACCCCAAATACGCTTCACATGTTTCATTATTTCTAACAACCTTAGCGAGCTGTAGGCGAGTCTATGTTTTTAGTACACCTCGACCTGCGGTCTCGGGATTTTTCATATTTACTTGTTGCATCATCCTTAATACGAATCGCATGTTGCGCTATCCCTAACAACCTTAGCGAGCCGTAGGCTAGCATATATCTTTAGTACACCTCGACCTGAGGGTCTCGGAATTTTTTCATAATAACTTGTTACGTCACCCTAAATACGATTCATATGTTACGTTATTTCTAACAACCTTAGCGATCCGAAGGCGAATATATGTCTTAAGTACACCTCGACCTGCGGTCTCGGGATTTTTTAAAAATAACTTACTATTTACCCTAAATACGAACCACATGCTATATTATCCTTAACAACCTTAACGAACCGTAGGCGAGCACATGTCTTTAGCACACCTCGACCTGCGGTCTCGGGATTTTTCAAAATAACTTGCTATTTACCCTAAATACGAATTACATGCTATATTATCCCTAACAATCTTAACGAGTCGTAGGCGAGCATACATCTTTAGTACACCTCGACCTGAGGGTCTCGGGATGGTTCATAATAACTCATTACGTCATCCTAAGCATGTAGCTAGCATCCCCCAAGTACCTAAGGCCTAATGCAGATGGCGCCCGACAATATGTCGTTTGACAGATGACGTATGACAGATGACATTTGACAGATGACATTGGACAGATGACATTGGACAGATGACATTTGACAGATGACATTTGACTTTGACATTGACATTGACAGATGACATTGACAGATGACATTGACAGATGACAGATGACAGATGACAGATGACAGATGACAGATGACAGATGACAGATGACAGATGACAGATGACAGATGACAGATGACAGATGACAGGTGACGCCATAATTAATGTCGCCCAAGTCTGCGAGCTGCTCGGGCATGCGCAGAAGGGCCTGGAGGAATGGAGGATGGTGAAACCCCCATCTATCACTACTTACGTCACCTGAGGCTTATATCAGGTCGGTAAAACTATAAATGACTTAAAAATAATAGGTATTTCGTTTAAATTATGGTAGGGTTCCTACGCCAAAAGGCCGTTTCAGTCACGAAACGAGAGAAAAATAGATAAAAATTACCCCAAATATCGCCTATAATTAAATTATACAAAGTTGTTAATGCCCATATAGTCATATGTATAGTAGGCAGGGCTTAAACACTTAATAAATCACTAAAGTATAGCCTCTGAAGCCGTAAAAGCATATTTAACAGCACCTACATACAATAATCAACAAAAAACCTCTCCGATAGGGTAAAACACATAATAATCCACCAAGTATGGCCGTTAAGCCTAAAAAACGCCTATTTAACAGTGTGTATACGTGATTAGTATCCAAAAATAGCCAAAAGTAACACAAAAACGGCCTCTATATTAATATTTCGCTAACACATATTTTAAGTAAGACTGTCATCTATTATAGTGTTAATCCGACAAATAAACGTTGCAAACATTCAACACCTTAAACATTGAGGTTATGTTAAGTAAATAAATTAAGCAGATAATTGTATGGACTTTAGTTTGCATTTTTATACATACAAAGTTAGCACAACAAGCAGAGGTGCAATTAAATAGACTTAAATAAAAAATATAATGAATTACCGAGGATATACACATCTAATAGTCGGCGTCTAACCCTATCAGCTACGAAATATCAGCGAAATACCTAAAAAACATGAATAAATAGGAAAAATACCTATTTTAGGCCCTATTGCTTCAAAGACCCGATAAGGTACATGTATTTATGTACCGCTAAACACCCACTTAAACTTTCGCCTGGATATAATTGTTTCGTAAAACCCTCATACCTAATACGTTGTGCATTAAGATATCGTTAAAAATTACAAAGAAATGTTCGTACCGAAACGGGTAGAATGATACTTCATACGTTTTTGCAGCACTTTTGTTCTCGAGATTACCGAGAAATTAAATATTGCAGCTTGGAGGAATCGTACATATTCATATTGTAACATTGTCAATTAGAAAATAATAAATGGAACTACAATATCACCTAATATTTAGAATCTAGCATAGGCGCGTACTGCGGTAGTTTAATACTACAGGTTGGGCCAGTGGAGTAGGTTACTAAGTCCCATCAAAAATATCTAACACAATACTGGTTAACGTGCCTAGTTGATGAGTTGTTATAATATATAATCATAGTGTTAATCTGACAGCAGAAATATTGAGGTTATGTTAACTAATAAATTAATTCAATAAAATTACGACTTATTGGTTGCACACACATAGTACAGCAAGTAAAAGTGTAATTAAATAGACTTAAATAGAAATATAATGAATTACTGAGGTAAACAGACAGAACAGCTGATGCCTAAACGAAAACCTAGCCTTTTATGCATATCAGACAGTTCTGTTTAAATGTACATAATCAGCCGCTAAAAACATCTCTGAAAAGGGAAAAACACCAAATAAACCATTAAAGTGCCTAAAAAAATGGTATTTGAACCTATAAAACCCTATTTAACACCCCTCCTTATACAAAATGAACAACCAATAGGGTAAAAACATCAAATAACCCATTAAAGTACCTAAAAAATGACATTTGAACCTATACAAGTTCTGTTGTCTATTAGGGCCTATGCTCGACCAGGCCTTATACCATTTGAGCATATAAATATACCAATGTATGATAACCTATTTAACAGCCCCTTATACAAAATGTACAATCAACAGCCTTTCTGATGGAATAAAAACATCAAACAAAACATTAAAGTACATACTTAAAAAATTACATTTGAACATATATACTCCAGTATGCCTATACAAGTTCTGACAGGTCTATATTGGCATATGGGAGTGCTTATTAGTACCCTAAAACCATCCGCTGATTGGGTAAAAAACATCCAATAATTCTTTAATGTGCATAAAAAGGGTCTTTGAACCTATAAACCCCCTATTTATACAAAATAAGCGATCAATAAATACTTTGATAAAAAAACAGCCATTTATGGTGGATGCGCTGGAATTTTGTACATGACTTAATACAATTAAAAGGTACATCATACGTTACGGCGTCTTAAAGAAAGTGTTGCATGTGGTATATTGCTGGCCTTGTTTTATGTATGTAAATGTATATCTATCTATTTAGGTGCAAGATGGAAAACGTAGGTAGTCAGGTTAGTTCAGAGGGTTACTAAACTTGTTTATTATTGATGTGTCTATCGCACGAATAAAAATTCAATTAGAACAAACAACGACAGTATAGAATGTGGTGTGGTAGCCACAGCATTGTAAGGGTGGCTAAATATATAATGCAGGATGTACCGAAAGTATCCATTACAGTGGTAGAAAAAGAGGTAGGCAGACGTCGTGTGCTATTACAGTTATACCAATGAGAAATCAAGAAATAACATCCGAACCAGGTACCACCTATGCTAACCCACCCTGCATGAAAATACTGAAATTATTCGCATCAACAGTAAAAAACACCTTATGATCTGAAAAAATTAATAGCTAAAGGACGGGGATATAGAGAAACATGAATAAAGTACAAGAAAAGCAGCTAAATACAGCAAAAATTAGGATCGCCTACATTTAATTTGGATATCAGCAGAAATACTTAATAGGTGTTGTTTAATTTAAATAGACTTAAATCGAAAGACATTACAGATAACGAATAGCTGCTGGGTAGGCTCTTAGCCATCAAACATACCCTCCTTGGGGCTTAAAAATCAGAATAAATAGGGAAAAATACCTAGAAATTCAGGGTAATTTTCCTTTTAAAATCAGTTAACTCCTGCAAGATTATCTATATAACACAAATGCACAACAAACCTAACCCAACTTCTCGGGTGGGGTTATTCTGTATAAAGACCGGCTAACACCAAAAAAAAAAAGGGACAAAAAGTATATACGATCATCCTCTAATATTAGGAATACCGAAAAATAGCACTAGACAACCACTAACAGGGGTTACATTAACGTTAAAAGATAAGGATGTATACCATTTAAATTACCGAATGATCAGCCAAATAAATAAAATTCCCGTTTAAAATACTATATTAGTTATATGAGATGAGCGTTAAATGTATAAATTTTGCGAAATTCAGGGGTGACCGCCCCGATCTAATCAGCCTTACAACCACGAAAAATAAAAAGTAACTAGTTGGATAAAATGGCTTCTTAACGACTCGTCCTGCTAAACTAAAAAATAAAACAAAAACGGTTGTAAAAATTATTCATTAAACCATAAACTTAGAATAGGTCACACAATGGTATAAACGTCAACAGCAGATATTGGCTCACGGATCGTTACGACCATTAGGTAATACTTGTTGTTAGATACATGTGTAGCGAAACATTACAAGTCACCTAGAAAACCCAAAAACTTGATCACTCAACTAGCTAACAGGTTATAGGTCCTTACGATTAGAGTTGTTATGGCGAGCGAGGTGGGGAGGGGAGGGGGTAAAGTAAACAGGCAGAGGCTAAAAAAGCTCCAACAACTAGTAAAAATGATTTTTAAAACCCTAAGTCATAAACGTTAGACTGTATAAAACCATTAACGACATAATGGCGGAGATAGGGAATATTTTTCAATCTTGCCATCACATTAATATAGACATTAATAAAAAAAGGAGAGAAAAAGAAATTCAATACATCATTGTGTGTTAGTAAAGATTACTAGCTGAGCTACCGAAAGTCTCCTGATACCTTTTTTGCTGCTTCAGCTACCTGTCTATATGTAACGTTCCACTTCCTATAATAGGTGATTCTTATGGCGTTTTACCCCCTCTAACATGTTAATTATCAGTAAATTTTATAATTTATACAGATTTGTTCCAGGTTCATACTATGCTATACCCTTGTTGTATGAATTAGATGCCTAGAACGCCTAATTGGCGACAGGAACCAACAGCAAGTATGTTGCTATTGTAAGATATGCAGGTATATAAGGTTGCAATATGATAAATTATGAAAATTATTATCTAATAACACAGGTATTTTTGTAATATATTTATTTTATAAAACCAAGTATTTCTTGAGAATAGTTCTATTACTACAGCTGCTAGATCAAAATCCATGTAACGTTGCCACTGCTATATACCAAGGGCGTATCATCAACTTCAGATTCATCCAAATTATCCTGCTTCGTCTCAGTAAATTCTACTACACATGGTTGCGGTTTAGTCGTTTCTACATGTACTTTGTCACATATTTCATCATTATTTGAGAACTTTCTGCTAGTCGACACTCTGGGCCTTTTTGGTGGAAACAGTTTTGAAATTATATTTGTATATTTCCAGCTAGTGCTTGATTTAATGTGTTCATCTTTTTGAAAATACCGTTTATGTAAACTTGTAAGTAATATTAATTCTTTGTACAACTTTAAGTCTTTCTGGGAATATGCTTCAGGACGCATACTTGTTAATAAATCCAGCAACCCATTAGTTAAAGTGTATGAGTCACTACCAACTACCAATTGATCATTTTGAAAGACGACAAGGGTATTTCCAAGAAACCAGTTAGTTCCATCTGTTCTAAGGCCAAAAACGTTTCCCCTAGGCATTTGCAGGAGTTTAAGTTTAATTTTTCTGGTTGCCATATTAACCCTTTCACGTTGAAGGCACTAATGAAGTATTTTCCCTAGTATTTACCTATTTATTTACACCTTACCATTTATTAATGTTTCAAGAGAGACGCTACGATGAATTAAACAGCCGCCTAAGATGAAACAACATATTTTTATACTTATGTTGTCAGATGCTCTACTTCAAAGTAGCGTTCAAATACATCCAAAGCTCCAATCAAGCCATCATTATTTGCTATATTATGGACTTTGTCCATGTTGTCCAAATGGTTGAGGGTATAACAAGTAATTAGGACAGCGCTCTGGCTTGAAATAAGACTGAGTGCTTCTGCTGATAGTAACTATGTCAACAGGCTTAATTACTCGGTGAAACCCGAATCTATAGAAGATTATACGGGTTTCGGGGTTACTCGGGTTCATTAGGATTCTAAGAATTTATTTTGCTTAACGTAATTTTTAAACACAGCCACGGGCAAAGGCTCACGAAATTTGCAGAATTTTGGGAGAAGACCGTGGCTGTGTTTAAAAATTACGTTAAGCAAAATAAATTCTTAGAATCCTAATGAACCCGAGTAACCCCGAAACCCGTATAATCTTCTATAGATTCGGGTTTCACCGAGTAATTAAGCCTGTTGACATAGTTACTATCAGCAGAAGCACTCAGTCTTATTTCAAGCCAGAGCGCTGTCCTAATTACTTGTTATACCCTCAACCATTTGGACAACATGGACAAAGTCCATAATATAGCAAATAATGATGGCTTGATTGGAGCTTTGGATGTATTTGAACGCTACTTTGAAGTAGAGCATCTGACAACATAAGTATAAAAATATGTTGTTTCATCTTAGGCGGCTGTTTAATTCATCGTAGCGTCTCTCTTGAAACATTAATAAATGGTAAGGTGTAAATAAATAGGTAAATACTAGGGAAAATACTTCATTAGTGCCTTCAACGTGAAAGGGTTAATATGGCAACCAGAAAAATTAAACTTAAACTCCTGCAAATGCCTAGGGGAAACGTTTTTGGCCTTAGAACAGATGGAACTAACTGGTTTCTTGGAAATACCCTTGTCGTCTTTCAAAATGATCAATTGGTAGTTGGTAGTGACTCATACACTTTAACTAATGGGTTGCTGGATTTATTAACAAGTATGCGTCCTGAAGCATATTCCCAGAAAGACTTAAAGTTGTACAAAGAATTAATATTACTTACAAGTTTACATAAACGGTATTTTCAAAAAGATGAACACATTAAATCAAGCACTAGCTGGAAATATACAAATATAATTTCAAAACTGTTTCCACCAAAAAGGCCCAGAGTGTCGACTAGCAGAAAGTTCTCAAATAATGATGAAATATGTGACAAAGTACATGTAGAAACGACTAAACCGCAACCATGTGTAGTAGAATTTACTGAGACGAAGCAGGATAATTTGGATGAATCTGAAGTTGATGATACGCCCTTGGTATATAGCAGTGGCAACGTTACATGGATTTTGATCTAGCAGCTGTAGTAATAGAACTATTCTCAAGAAATACTTGGTTTTATAAAATAAATATATTACAAAAATACCTGTGTTATTAGATAATAATTATCATAATTTATCATATTGCAACCTTATATACCTGCATATCTTACAATAGCAACATACTTGCTGTTGGTTCCTGTCGCCAATTAGGCGTTCTAGGCATCTAATTCATACAACAAGGGTATAGCATAGTATGAACCTGGAACAAATCTGTATAAATTATAAAATTTACTGATAATTAACATGTTAGAGGGGGTAAAACGCCATAAGAATCACCTATTATAGGAAGTGGAACGTTACATATAGACAGGTAGCTGAAGCAGCAAAAAAGGTATCAGGAGACTTTCGGTAGCTCAGCTAGTAATCTTTACTAACACACAATGATGTACTGAATTTATTTTTCTCTCCTTTTTTTATTAATGTCTATATTAATGTGATGGCAAGATTGAAAAATATTCCCTATCTCCGCCATTATGTCGTTAATGGTTTTATACAGTCTAACGTTTATGACTTAGGGTTTTAAAAATCATTTTTACTAGTTGTTGGAGCTTTTTTAGCCTCTGCCTGTTTACTTTACCCCCTCCCCTCCCCACCTCGCTCGCCATAACAACTCTAATCGTAAGGACCTATAACCTGTTAGCTAGTTGAGTGATCAAGTTTTTGGGTTTTCTAGGTGACTTGTAATGTTTCGCTACACATGTATCTAACAACAAGTATTACCTAATGGTCGTAACGATCCGTGAGCCAATATCTGCTGTTGACGTTTATACCATTGTGTGACCTATTCTAAGTTTATGGTTTAATGAATAATTTTTACAACCGTTTTTGTTTTATTTTTTAGTTTAGCAGGACGAGTCGTTAAGAAGCCATTTTATCCAACTAGTTACTTTTTATTTTTCGTGGTTGTAAGGCTGATTAGATCGGGGCGGTCACCCCTGAATTTCGCAAAATTTATACATTTAACGCTCATCTCATATAACTAATATAGTATTTTAAACGGGAATTTTATTTATTTGGCTGATCATTCGGTAATTTAAATGGTATACATCCTTATCTTTTAACGTTAATGTATCCCCTGTTAGTGGTTGTCTAGTGCTATTTTTCGGTATTCCTAATATTAGAGGATGATCGTATATACTTTTTGTCCCTTTTTTTTTTGGTGTTAGCCGGTCTTTATACAGAATAACCCCACCCGAGAAGTTGGGTTAGGTTTGTTGTGCATTTGTGTTATATAGATAATCTTGCAGGAGTTAACTGATTTTAAAAGGAAAATTACCCTGAATTTCTAGGTATTTTTTCCTATTTATTCTGATTTTTAAGCCCCAAGGAGGGTATGTTTGATGGCTAAGAGCCTACCCAGCAGCTATTCGTTCTCTGTAATGTCTTTCGATTTAAGTCTATTTAAATTAAACAACACCTATTAAGTATTTCTGCTGATATCCAAATTAAATGTAGGCGATCCTAATTTTTGCTGTATTTAGCTGCTTTTCTTGTACTTTATTCATGTTTCTCTATATCCCCGTCCTTTAGCTATTAATTTTTTCAGATCATAAGGTGTTTTTTACTGTTGATGCGAATAATTTCAGTATTTTCATGCAGGGTGGGTTAGCATAGGTGGTACCTGGTTCGGATGTTATTTCTTGATTTCTCATTGGTATAACTGTAATAGCACACGACGTCTGCCTACCTCTTTTTCTACCACTGTAATGGATACTTTCGGTACATCCTGCATTATATATTTAGCCACCCTTACAATGCTGTGGCTACCACACCACATTCTATACTGTCGTTGTTTGTTCTAATTGAATTTTTATTCGTGCGATAGACACATCAATAATAAACAAGTTTAGTAACCCTCTGAACTAACCTGACTACCTACGTTTTCCATCTTGCACCTAAATAGATAGATATACATTTACATACATAAAACAAGGCCAGCAATATACCACATGCAAAACTTTCTTTAAGACGCCGTAACGTATGATGTACCTTTTAATTGTATTAAGTCATGTACAAAATTCCAGCGCATCCACCATAAATGGCTGTTTTTTTATCAAAGTATTTATTGATCGCTTATTTTGTATAAATAGGGGGTTTATAGGTTCAAAGACCCTTTTTATGCACATTAATGAATTATTGGATGTTTTTTACCCAATCAGCGGATGGTTTTAGGGTACTAATAAGCACGCCCATATGCCAATATAGACCTGTATAGGCATACTGGAGTATATATGTTCAAATGTAATTTTTTAAGTATGTACTTTAATGTTTTGTTTGATGTTTTTATTCCATCAGAAAGGCTGTTGATTGTACATTTTGTATAAGGGGCTGTTAAATAGGTTATCATACATTGGTATATTTATATGCTCAAATGGTATAAGGCCTGGTCGAGCATAGGCCCTAATAGACAACAGAACTTGTATAGGTTCAAATGTCATTTTTTAGGTACTTTAATGGGTTATTTGATGTTTTTACCCTATTGGTTGTTCATTTTGTATAAGGAGGGGTGTTAAATAGGGTTTTATAGGTTCAAATACCATTTTTTTAGGCACTTTAATGGTTTATTTGGTGTTTTTCCCTTTTCAGAGATGTTTTTAGCGGCTGATTATGTACATTTAAACAGAACTGTCTGATATGCATAAAAGGCTAGGTTTTCGTTTAGGCATCAGCTGTTCTGTCTGTTTACCTCAGTAATTCATTATATTTCTATTTAAGTCTATTTAATTACACTTTTACTTGCTGTACTATGTGTGTGCAACCAATAAGTCGTAATTTTATTGAATTAATTTATTAGTTAACATAACCTCAATATTTCTGCTGTCAGATTAACACTATGATTATATATTATAACAACTCATCAACTAGGCACGTTAACCAGTATTGTGTTAGATATTTTTGATGGGACTTAGTAACCTACTCCACTGGCCCAACCTGTAGTATTAAACTACCGCAGTACGCGCCTATGCTAGATTCTAAATATTAGGTGATATTGTAGTTCCATTTATTATTTTCTAATTGACAATGTTACAATATGAATATGTACGATTCCTCCAAGCTGCAATATTTAATTTCTCGGTAATCTCGAGAACAAAAGTGCTGCAAAAACGTATGAAGTATCATTCTACCCGTTTCGGTACGAACATTTCTTTGTAATTTTTAACGATATCTTAATGCACAACGTATTAGGTATGAGGGTTTTACGAAACAATTATATCCAGGCGAAAGTTTAAGTGGGTGTTTAGCGGTACATAAATACATGTACCTTATCGGGTCTTTGAAGCAATAGGGCCTAAAATAGGTATTTTTCCTATTTATTCATGTTTTTTAGGTATTTCGCTGATATTTCGTAGCTGATAGGGTTAGACGCCGACTATTAGATGTGTATATCCTCGGTAATTCATTATATTTTTTATTTAAGTCTATTTAATTGCACCTCTGCTTGTTGTGCTAACTTTGTATGTATAAAAATGCAAACTAAAGTTTATACAATTATCTGCTTAATTTATTTACTTAACATAACCTCAATGTTTAAGGTGTTGAATGTTTGCAACGTTTATTTGTCGGATTAACACTATAATAGAAGACAGTCTTTCTTAAAATATGTGTTAGCGAAATATTAATATAGAGGCCGTTTTTGTGTTACTTTTGGCTATTTTTGGATACTAATCACGTATACACACTGTTAAATAGGCGTTCTTTAGGCTTAACGGCCATACTTGGTGGATTATTATGTGTTTTACCCTATCGGAGAGGTTTTTTGTTGATTATTGTGTGTAGGTGCTGTTAAATATGCTTTTACGGCTTCAGAGGCTATACTTTAGTGATTTATTAAGTGTTTAAGCCCTGCCTACTATACATATGACTATATGGGCATTAACAACTTTGTATAATTTAATTATAGGCGATATTTGGGGTAATTTTTATCTATTTTTCTCTCGTTTCGTGACTGAAACGGCCTTTTGGCGTAGGAACCCTACCATAATTTAAACGAAATACCTATTATTTTTAAGTCATTTATAGTTTTACCGACCTGATATAAGCCTCAGGTGACGTATGATATTATAAGATAGTTAGTACGCCGGTGCTTGCCTTTGTGCGTGAGTATCAGCTGTTTGGCATCGGTAATCTCACCTTAACACGGTGGTAGTTGCTTTAAGTTAGATATATATATTAGTAATATTGAGAATTTGTTGTCTAAAGGCTATAAAGAACCCATACATCCTAGTGATAATATGATTAATGTTGTCCGACTCTTTGGCAATGCTACCAATCTAGTATAACGCCTTGTTTACTATGCTAATTAGTGCGAAATCAGTCTTGGTCCTATGCTATTATGGCGAGTGATACTCCGAGCTTACCCTGTATATAGGATTAGATATTTTTGGTGAAAAACAAGGTTTTTATGGACAATCGTACTTAATTGATGCCATATAACAGGCCTAATATGGTTACCTATCCTACAATATGCCCCAATTTTGTCGGTATTATGTAGGCAAGCATATATCCTTAGTGCACCTCGCCCTGCGGGGCTCGGAATTTTTCCTAATAACTTATTCATCCTAAATACGTTTCGCATGTTACATTATCCTTAAGAACTTTAGCGAACCGCATGTCTTTAGTACACCTCTCCCCTGCGGGTCTCGGGATTTTCATATTAACTTGTTACGTCACCCTATACACATACCCTCGTTTTTCAATTATTTGCTATCATTTTACCAAGTGACAGACTTAATTTGGTTAACTAGGCTCTGTTTTGTTGTTATTTTCTATTTAGAATTGTTCTTCACTCGTAATTCTTGGAACGTAACACCACCGACTATTTTTTCAGTGCGTCTTTTCAATTGTTTATTCGGCACGTGACACAAATTATTAGTATTACACCAACAAAGTCTTGTTTTAATTCTCTATTTTTAAGACCTGTACATCTATACCCTGTATATCTGTCACTACCTCCTATATTATTAGCGGCGTTTAGTAATGTTCCAATTACATTAGGTGCGTGGGTGTTTAATATATATTTATTAAAATTAACCCTGTGGTCTATTTTTTACCTACCTTTTAGATGCGTGAATACCTGCAGCCAAGTTACAAGGTTCTAATACTATAACCTATGAAAGTTTCGCAGCGTCTTCTAAGGTGTAATGACGCCAAATTGTTTCATATTGCAGCATAACTTAACAGTAATATGATCATTTTTAGGGTTAACCAACCTACATTAAGCCAATATTTGTTGCAATTATAGGGTTTTGAACTGTATAACATTTGTGTTAAAATTGCAAGATTTAAGAGACTAGCCTTCTATATAAGGGGCTACTAAGGCAAAACCCGTGCTTTATTTAAGACATTTGGGCCTTAAATTACTAGTTTTTCTTATATTATGCCAATTTTCAGTAATATCAGGCTCTAAACAGCATCTATTTTCTGTCTATCTTAATAATTCGTATAGGTGCTACTAAGGCATAAATCGTGCTTTATTTAATGCATTTGGACCTTAAATTACTGATTTTTCTTATATTATGCCAATTTTTCAGTAATATTAGGGTCTATGTACCTTAATAGTTCATATAGGAAAACGTACATTTATGCCAGATATTACATAATATCTTCGATTTTATTGTTAATACATGCAAAATAAAGTAACTGACCTTTCGTTTTCACTATTCTTGTACGTTTTCGGCAGTGTGTCGATTCAAAATAGTTGTTAGTGCTATCCTTGTCTATCTTATATCGTTGTACTACTTCCTGGTCGTTAGTTCTGCTGATTAAATAATTTGTTGACAATACGGGCTAGGGATATGGTAAAAAGGTGCTAAATGGGGGCCATTTATACCAGTTTTTTAGTGTAAAACCATAAAATAGCTTAATTAAGGTGTCTTTATCGTACCACCCGATAGTTTTGAGCTCCTGTAGTAGTTTATTAGACATTTTTACCCGTTCATGGACTGCTAAATAGCCGTTTTCATATGTTTAAGGGACACTTCTAAGTGCTTTTAGATGTTCTTATACGTATTCTATACCCCTGTGGTAGATTATATTTTCTAAACATACAACAAATAGCAGCTTGCTAATGTATGCCTGCCTTATTTAATTTCATTCATTATTATTGCATTACCTATCTATGAGTAATAATTATTCTTTTGTTATAACAAGTATGCTAATGCGATGATGTAAGAGTACAGTATAATAACAGTGTTTCGTAAGAACCCGAATAGCTCCGTGGTATGAGATACTGGTTAGCAATCTAATGGTTGGTGGATCGAACCCCGCTGGATACAGGAACTTTTTTTCTAATGAAAATTAAATTTAATATAACATGATGACGTAACCCTATTACCAGGCGCCCTCTGACGTTTCAACAGCTAGACTAGTACTTTAGTAAGGGGCATTGACCCTGAGGTCTCGCGAGTTCTACCGACGACCGCTAGGTGTCTCCGCGTGATGGTGTTTAGAAATTATTGGGGTACCGGTTCTTGGGGATAGGGCTTGCGGAGTACCAACTTGTAGGCATGGCCCCCAAAATTGAATATCTAAGTAGTTGAGGTTACAGTGTCACCTGATAGATGGCGTATCACAGATGGCCCCCGCAGAAGGTAATACATTGATAGGTGAGGTTATAGTGACACGTGATAGGTGACGTAACACAGATGACGTTTGACCAATCTTGGTAACTAGCACCAATGATAGGTGAGCTGGCGCCAATGGCAGCTAGTGCCAATGGAAGTTAGTGCCAACGGCAGCTAAGGCCCAAGCAGCTAATGCCGATAGTAGTTAGGGCCAATGACCGATGACAGGTGACAGACGCCTGCGCAGTAGGAGCGCGCCCAAGTGACGCAAAAATTTAGCGCGCCCAAGTGACGCAACCTCTACTACCCTGAAAATAACAGAAGGTTGAAACATTTAGATATTAAGTTTTGTTTTATAAAGGAAAAGATCGAGAAAGGTTTAGTTAACATATTGTATATCAAAACAGAGGATCAACAAGCAGATATGTTAACAAAACCCGTATCAAATATTAAAATGCTAAAGTTTAGGGAAAGTCTAAACTTAATTTAAAATAAGGAATCGTTGATTTTTATGGAGTTGTTTTTATTCAGGGGGCGATATCCGCAATTTTAAATGTAAGGGACTTAAAAGGTGCAAAATAATTTTATTGAGGGGGCGTGTTGAAATAAAAGTATGCAATAGAATTATTTGGCAACCTTTCTGTGTAGTTAAGGAGGTGTCAACACCACCACCAGAAAATATGTTAGTATTGTCAAACATTGTAGTTGACAAGATCCGTTGTTTGAGTTATATAATTTAGTGATTTCCTAATAAAAATAAGTAAAAGTATAACTCACGGTTTATTTTAATTACTCGCAAACTTCCCATAACAACAAGTTCAACAATATGCTGACGATTCCCAAATTTATATTTCTTTTATAAATGACAATTTGCAGCTGCCTCTCGATAGGTTCAACTCGGACTTGGCGAGCATCCAACGTTTTTCAACAGATCATAACCTTAAATTAAATGCACTAAAATCTCAGGCATTAATTTTTAATAGTAACAAAAACATAAGGGAACAGGTGTCGAATCAATTTCATGTCGAAGTGGGCGATAGTCGAGTTACTCTCGCAATTGAAGCAAAGAACTTGGGGATAACTTTTGACACTAGTCTCAGTTTTCAATCACATATTAATAATAAACTCAAAATAACTTATATGCGCCTTAAAGATTTGTATCATTTAAGAAAATATCTACTACCGAAAACAAAATATTTTCTTTGCGAGAGTCTGATAATTTCGTTGTTCGATTACGGAGACATAGTGAGTGGCGACTCGCTAACACTACAGATATCAAATAAAATTCAAAAACTACAAAATAGCTGCATGCGGTTTTCATATAATATTGCATACCGAAATCACATTACTCCTTATCTAAATAATAATTTAATCTTAAACATGAAAAATCGCAGACGTTACCATATTATGTACCTTACTGTGTATAAAATTATTAAAAGTGGTAAACCACCATACTTAAAAAACGTATTTGTACCTTTTGATCATAACCATGCTACAAGAAATACTCACGACTTCCAAATACCACCTCATCGGACAGCCCTCTTCCAAAAGTCTTTCTCCTTTGTAGCGCCCTCCATATGGAATAGTCTTCCAAATTACGTAAAGGATTTATCTCCTTACCGACTTGGTAAGTACATTAAAGATATTAATACAACAACAAAGGTAGGTCATACTAGTATTATTATTGTTATTATAATATATTATAATGTTGGTCATAAACTTGCCTACTTTTTGTTTTTGTTAATTCTAACACGAATTATTCTAACACGACGTCTATCTTCTCGCTCTGTCGCGGTTTTGGTTTCTCGGGGGTTACCGGCCGCTGCCGGCGGCTGGCGTGCGTCTTGTCTCCTGCGCGTCTACTTGTGTCTCTCAGCCTATGCCACAAAGGTTATATTTATTTAAATCATAATGCCAGGAATATTCTATTAACCACCTGTTGATACTGTTTTGTTTCGCTAAAGTTTTTTTTATATTATCTTAATAAATATCTTAGATATTAATACATGCATGGGCAGTACCATTCTGGGTGCATAAATATGCATTCCAGAACTATCGGTTTCTTTATAATCGCGGTATTTGTCCATTTTGTCATATTGTTATACTATTTATTTATTGCAATCACAAAATTGTAATATTTTTTATTTGACAAATAAAAGTTTTTGAATTTAAATTTGAATTTGAATATAACCCACGATACAACCAGAGATCGTTTCACACAAATGTTATCCCCCCTCGAGAAAACCCATCGGACACTGCAGAATGCATTTTCTGCCAACGAGCCAATCACAGAATTTATAATTGTTTTACATTTAACTAAGGACCTCGACCTTAATGATAAACTAGATTTTGTAAAAAATAAAAAATTATGTGCTAACTGTTTAGGTTCTCGACACCTACTTGAAAATTGCCCCTCCACCCGTACATGTTTCGTGTGCCACAAAAAACACCACACAATCTTACATCATGAAAATGTGACTCAACAGAAGAGTTTTTTAAATCATGTTCAAAATAATACTCAAACCCCCACATGCTCCCAGTACAGTACAGGTAGAAAATGTTGTCCAACATAATGATCCGCGATCTGTTACGACCGCTACACTTTCGGCCTTTTCGGCAACGCACAAAGTTCTTTTAGCTACAGCCATTATAGCTGTCACAACCGGTAATAATACCACGATAATGGCGTAATAACAGCGGCAGTCAAACGTCATTCATCACAGCGCGGTTAGTTAAAACACTTCAAATACAAACTTACGATCGTACTATACAAATCTCCGGTATTTCAGCTAGCAGTACTATGTCAACCAAAATGGCAAACATTAGTATAAATCCAAGGGTTCACAAAGATAAACATTTTAATGTGTCTTGCGCCGTGTTGCAAAAAATTACCTCACAGTTACCGCAAATTCCTATAAATATTGACTCTCTGGGTTTGCCAACAAATTTAGAACTAGCAGACCCCACGTTTTGTACCCCATCTGAAATTGATATCTTATTAGGGGCTGACGTCTACTATGACTTAATCGCCCCCGGAATAATAAAGCTAGGAAATAACTATCCAATTCTACAGAATACATACCTAGGTTGGATTGTTGCAGGAAATATTCCATTGAAACATTTAACATTCGATAATCATAATATGATTACCTCAGAAGCTCTAACTAAAATTAATACAGAAAATGTCTCTCTTTTTGTACAGACCAATAGCAGTTCTGACAATATTGAAAATTTAATTGAACGGTTTTGGACTTTAGAGGAAGTCTCCAACAAACAAAATTTGTCTGCAGATGATAAATTATGCGAAAGCATTTTCAAGGACGCTACTATAAATTTAACTGATGGGTCATTTTAGGTAAACTTGCCTTTAAAATCTGCTAATGAACATTTAAAATTAGGTAATTCCTTTAATATGGCCCACAAAAGATTTTTGAACTTAGAAAAAAAAATTAAAAAATAACGCTAATCTAAAAATGCAATATTCAAACTTCATTAATGAATATATTGCACTTGGACATTCTTGATACATCCCATTGACTTTACGAAACAAAATAGATGAACATAAATACTTTCTACCTCATCACTGTGTTCTAAACGAGGACAGTGAAACCACAAAGTTACGCGTTGTTTTTGACGCTTCTATGAAATCCTCCTCAGGATATTCGCTTAACGATGTAATGTTAAAAGGCCTCACCGTCCAGCCAGAGCTATTCGATATACTTTGTAGGTTTCGCCTTCATAAATTTGTTTTAATCACAGATATAAAAAAGATGTTTCGTCAAATAAAAATAAATCCCACCCAAAAATTTCTTCAAAATATATTATGGCGTGAAGATTCAAATGAACCGCTAAAATGTGTCGAACTAGAGGCAGTTACATACGGCACAAACAGTGCACCTTATTTAAGTACTCGATGCCTAGTTGAATTGGCAAATAACGGTGAGCATAATTATCCTGTAGCGTCTCAAGCTATATTAGAGCAGTCTTATGTTGACGATATCCTCGTGGGGTGCGATTCTTACGAGCAATTAATTGAAATTTACACTCAACTTGTTGATCCTTTTAAGTCAGCAGGATTTCACCTACATAAATGGCATTCTAACTCAATTCAGTTTCTACAAAATATTTCTAAAGACCAACAACAAATTAAATATGATATTACGTTCGAAAATTCGTCAAATAAAGTGTTAGGGATCTCCTGGAATTCTGAGTGTGATGAATTTTCGATTTCATTACCAAAAAACCCACACTACTCATGCGCTACAAAAAGAGAGGTTTTTTCTGTAATCGCACAAATGTTCGATCCCCTCGGTTTAGTCGGACCAGTTCTAGTTATGGCAAAAGGAATAATGCAAAAAATATGGCTTTTAAAAATAAACTGGGACGATTCTCTTGAACCCGATCTATTGACAGAATGGAATAATTTTATAAAAAATATTTCAGCCCTCTCAAACTTAAAAATTCCCCGATGTTTAGTCGACAACAATTCCTATTTAAAATTCGAAATACGCGGATTTTGTGATGCTAGCTTAAAGGCATGTCTCTATTTTCGTGCAATTTATCCAAATAAAACAATTACTGGTAATCTCGTAACTTCTAAAAGTAGAGTCTCTCCCATCAAAACTGTTACGGTACCGCGTCTTGAACTCTGTGGAGCAACGTTATTGGCAAAATTAACTCACAAAATCATAACAATTTTTAAAAATAAGATTAACTTTGACAGTGTCAATCTGTGGTCAGATTCACAAATTGTGTTAGCTTGATTAAAATCGCACCCTTCACGGTGGTCAATGTTTGTATCAAATAGAGTCTCAGAGATTCAATACTTAACTCCTCAGTGTAAATGGCGATATATAAAATCAGCCAAAAATCATGCTGATATTCTATCTCGAGGCGCTTTACCTCAAGACCTGATTAACTTCTCTCTCTGGTGGCATGGTCCCGAATTTCTAAGTATCCTTGATTTAGACTTAAATTCTTATGACTCAACTATCAAAATTAAAACTCTACCCGAAGAAAGAAAAACAGTTCTGACTATTCAAATTAAATCTGATTTTTTATGACGAAATACTTTCTAAATTTTCTTCATATATTCGACTTAAACGAATTTTAGCTCCTTGTCTTAGATTCGCCTTTAATTCTAAAAGATCGAATCTTGCAAAAAAAAATAGGACCCCTGACAGTTGAGGAATTACAGTATTCTGAAAGTGTAATCATAAAAATTATACAAACTAAGTTCTTTGTTAAGGAAATTTCTGATCTTCAGACCAATAAAATAATCTCCAATAAAGCCATACTCTCACTAAACCCCTTTATCGATGAACTTGGTATTTTACGAGTAGGTGGTCGATTATCAAACGCGGATATTTTATACAATCAGAAACACCCTATCTTACTTCCCTCAAAAAACTATGTAGTTACACTTTTATTGAAACTTGAACATCTTCGACTCTATCACGCAGGCGCACAAACCGTTCTATCTAATATTAGACTAAGGTTTTGGCCTCTAGACGGATTAAGGGAAACCAAACGTATTATCAGAAGCTGTATTATTTGCTATAGATTTAGGGCAAGACCCACTCATCAAATAATGGCAGATCTCCCGAAGGATAGAGTAACATTAGGTAGACCGTTTTTGAACGTAGGAGTGGACTTTGGTGGACCATTCTTAATCAAGACCTCTAAGCTACGTCGAGCTCCATTAATTAAAGGTTACATAGCTCTTTTTGTATGCATGGTTACAAAGGTAGTTCATATTGAGCTAGTTACGAGTCTATCAACCGAGGCTTTTTTGTTGACTTTTAAAAGATTCATAGCCCGTAGAGGCAACCCATATATAATATATAGCGACAACGCAACTAATTTTTTAGGATCAAAAAATCAATTGAAAGAAGTCTTTGATTTTTTTCGCGATAAAAACAATTCTTATTTTATTCAAAATTTGTTAAGTTCTCATGAAACCCAGTGGAAATTCATACCACCACGTAGCCCACACTGGGGTGGCATATGGGAAGCTGCGATCAAAAGCGCAAAGTATTACCTGTATCGAATAATGGGAAACTCTCATTTCACATTCGAAGAACTTAGTACCATATTAGCTCAGATAGAAGCCGTTCTTAACTCGCGTCCATTGTGTCCAATGTCTAATGACCCTTGCGATTTGATCTTTCTCACACCAGGACATTTTTTAATAGGCAGTAGTCTAACTTCTTTCCCCGACAAAGATATGATTGACGTCCCAGAAAATAGGTTGTCTCTCTGGCAAAAATGTACGCAAGTCTGTTGAATACCTAAATCATCTCCAGAATAGACCGAAATGGATTACCCCTGTTAAGAACCTTTCAATAAATGACTTAGTCTTACTTACGGATGACAATTTACCTCCCTTAAAATGGCAACGGGCCAGAATAGTAGAACTTATACCCGGAAAAGATAATAAAATTCGAGTAGTTAAATTAAAGGCTATAGTGAAGGACATTTTACCAGGGCTGTAACAAAAGTATGTCCGCTTCCAGATTCTTGCCCCTAGTTTGGTAATATTTCTTTTAACCCTCGAATTGTACTACAATTCAACCGGGGGGCAGTATGTTTGAGAATACCTCAAACCTATGTAGTAATACCTTGAACCGTGTTTTTAATTACAAGGCTAATAAAACTTCTTAAATAAAATAAAACTTTTTATTCTAAAATATTAAAATAAATCTCACTCTTGCTAACAAAATAACATAAAAGTATTCTATTTTTAAACTCGACGAACAAAAATGCGTCCTTTGATGTAAACCGCTACACCCCCCTTTAATTCTGCGCTCTCCGGTCTCCAAGCCGTATCGATTACCAATGTCTGGACGCCACGTCACTCTTAATTTACTACTATTGGTTCCCTTTTGCGTCTTCGCGCTACACCTTATTACTCCTTCGATGAAACCCGACGAAAAAAGGTCGAAAGATGCTGTTCCGCTCCGTTGTTCTCTCGAACTAGTCTAAAAACCTCGCTCGACAAAATGAGCTAACGAAATTAGTATTGGTTGCAACAATGTTTTAAAAAATACATTGCTCGCTCGGTTCAAAAGATTCTTTGTCGCTAATTTGCGAATTGTTTTGTCTGTAAAGTTGGCGCGCGGTTGGTTTATTTCTACAAATATTGGTCGCGCGGGCCACTGTTGTACCCGGATAAAGTCGGTAGTGGTATTTAATATTATGTGTAATATTATATTACAATAAAACTTTAGTTGAACTAATTACTAATGCCTTTTACTACAAAATACAGTCCACTACAAACAATGTAGGGAACGACAGTTGAAACTCTCCTTTATAATAAATAAAATCTCCATACATAGGCACTCCTTAAATACATCATATTATAAGCAAAAAGTAAATGTAAAAACTGCATAATTATATCCTGTACACAAATCTAGGCACTAACAAATCGATGTTTATGTAATTTAATTTGGTATTAAAATCTGCAAAAAAATTGTTTGCTTTTACAAACCTAAAATTGTCAGTAAGTTTGACGTTAAAAGCATAAAAATTATCATAATAATCCTAAAGTACACCTACCTATGTACTTATATTTCAACAAAACTGACAAATGTTATATGTAAGTAGTAAGTAGATACATTTAACGTAGAAATAAAAAGTTGACTTTACTTACCTATCGTTAATGATCTGAATAATTCCATTGGAACATCCCCATCCTTTAACTGGCCATGTACTTACATTTTCGATATATTTTTAAAAACAAACATTTTGGAAGTACTATATTATAATATATTTGTTTTGTTTCACTAATAATTGGTAAACTTAGTGAACCAAGAAATTGGTTTTTATTACAACCAACCCCTCCAAAGACTGATTAAAAAATTAATCTTAATAGTTATTATTGAAGTAGTTACCTATTAATAATAGACAAACACATATGTGGCATACACCGCATTGCCTGCGGTACCTACTTTATATAATAAGAACATTTTTTGTGGTAAAAACCCCCCTAGGTGGAGCTTCTCGCTGCGCCACTGCTTAGTCTGTGTTGACACTACTTATCGCCTAAATCTTTTCCATGATAATAAAATATGTTGTATCAAGTTTAGGGCTTTAATGTTGATAATACATAAATTTAATACACTCACTAATCAGCCTTTAAATTTTATAATTCTACATTTTCTATAAGATGTACTTTGATTTATTAAAATACTTTTCCTCACGTTTAAATACACAACGGTACCTTTGGCAACGTGGGACTAGCACGCACGACATCTCTTAGGAAATCATCGCATAGAAACCGCCTGAATCTTGTAGGGAAGCCCGCTGCCGGCCAAGGTCGCTATACTATAGGTTGCCTGGTAACTTTGGGCCAATCAGATGTTCGCATTTCATGCGCGGGAATACGTCATCCAGACGACACATTTAAAATATTTTCATGGTCAGCATATAAAGAATGGCAATTAAATAGTTTTCACACAGAATTCCTGTGGTTTTGATATGTAAATTCAATTGCTTTTGTTTAAATATCATTTTTTGACAAACTTTAAATGATTTTAGCTCTTAAAAAAGGAATATTTCTTATATATTTTCCTAATTATGGCTTGGGTGGAAGAACAGGCACTTTTACTCTATTATCAATATTCTGATTATTAATTAGGCCTATCAGAAAATAGACAGTATTGTATTACTAATAGGTAGGTAAGTGCTAAAAGCATTTAAAATTTTGCATATAATGTTAAATATTATATTTTGGAAAACCATGTTTTATCTATTATTAAAAAATATTGGGAATTGTTAGAAATAATAACAATAATAATTTTTTTATTTCAAATTATACTTTACAATGGGGAATAAAATGAAATGATGTCACAAAATAAAATAGGTTTACCATTCATTACCTAAGAAGTTCAATAACGATTAGGGCTAATGTCTATTAACACTTTTTTTAATGTTTTTGCTATTCCCATAATGTGCAAAATATCATCTATAATTCCATTTCTTAAATTGATATTAATTTGCAGCCCACTGTAAATTTAAGTGGATATTCCAGGCAGCGGATAATGCAAAGTTTGTCTTTAATATAGGTACTTATATGACCGTTTACCAAAATATTTTAACGTAAGCTTTTAAGAGTTCATCCTGTATCCAGCGAGCTTTATATTTAATTTTTAAGGCAATGTCCACTTGGTTTGGAGACAAAACATCTTGTTCATCTAAGTTGGAGCCACTTTGTTTTAAAATCGTTTCTTTATTTTCATGATCTGCAATTTTTTTTTTGAGCTTCTCATTTTCTTGTCTCAATAATGAAAATTTTCTTTCCCAAATAATATCATAATCTGTTTTTTTGCTTGTTGATGTAACCTCGAAATATCCATGGAAATGATATCAATGGCTTTTAGCTTTTCTGTTTCTAACTGTAATAAACCTTCCACAGTTGCCTTATTTTCTTTTCGATTTATCTGACAAGCTCTTTTCGATAACACAGTAGGTATCTTTATTTTCTATCAAAGGTAAAAATAATGTCGGGACAGCTATAAAAAATAAATAAAATAAGGGTTCACTAAACCTACCAAATTCTGTCTTAATAATAATTATTATTATGATTATCATTAGATGATACTTCAAGCGCCCTCACAAATATTATATAATATTTTTATTGTTATAAATACATTCACTCAACCCTTACTTTGGAATCTTTCACCCCTGAATAATATAAGTTTATTTACTTTGGGATTGGTTATTGTCACTTTATTAATTGTTACATACCAGTTACCTGTTATTTTATATTTTTTCTAGTTGTTAGTTGTTGTCATATAAAAAAAAAAAGATTAATAAATAGTTACGTCAAGTTCTAAAATTGTTGTCGTTCATTCTTCTACTTCTGGACTTTTGGATATCAAAAATCGTCTTTTCGTGCCTAGATAAATATATTACTAATTACTGATGTTTTAGGTAAGAACAATAATTACATTCCTGGTCTTTTCGTGCCTAGATAAATATATTACTAATTACTGATGTTTTAGGTAAGAACAATAATTACATTCCTGGTCCATTCGACCCTTAAGAACAAGCCTTTGAAGAATTACAGTCCTAGTCCTGATCCCTTCGATTCTTTTAAATTAGCCGTTAGAGAATCACATTCCTGATCCCTTACTGTAAAGAATTTTTGTTATGTCATTGCCTGTGGAAGCCGCAAGAAGAAGCGAAAGGCTAAGACTAAAAGCCCAACGCAGTATGGTTGAAACAGCGCAGCCGACAGCGATGACGACATACCAAGAAAATTTTACAAGAGGAAACGAGAAGAAAGCCGATGATATCGCCAAAAGTTCGACGTCCAAGAGCAGCGTTCAGTCAAGACGAAATAAGCTCCGCTTGGAAATGGAAATAAAGAAGAAAGAACTTGAGTTTAAGCACCAGCAGGATATGATGGATCTACAACTGGCCTTACAACTAGCAGAAGTAGACGACGAAGCAGAAAGTAAGGATTCAGTGTCGACAGATCATGAGTTAGAGGTTCATCATCCAAATATTGACAGCTGGAAAAATGGTAACAGTCCGTGGGTACATAATGCGGTTTACCAAGATAAAAATAAAACGACAGACAAGGTAGGATCAAATAATTTATTTAATAATGACGAACAAATAGCTTCATATCATCTAAATAAAATTTTAACTCGTCAATCGAGTCCACAAGATCTGCCCATTTTTAGTGGAGATCCTATGGAATGGCCAAATTTTATTTTTAATTATCGGAATACGACAGCTATTTGTGGATACTCACCTGAAGAAAACCTATGTAGACTTCAAAAGGCTTTGAAAGGTCATGCTAGAAAAATTGTTGAAAGATTACTTATTTTACCTTCAAATGTTGACAAAATTATTAGACTTTTGGAACAGCGATTCGGACGTTCTGAGCAGATTATTATGTTACTTCTAAATAAAATAAGAAATTTTCCTTTTATAAAACCTGACAGGTTAGATTTGCTTATAAATTTCTCGGACGAAGTAAACAATGTGGTAGGCACAATAGAAAACCTTGAAGGTATAGATCATCTTAGAAATCCAATTCTTTTACAAGAACTTATTGACAAGTTACCGAACAATTTAAAGCTAGGTTGGATTGAATTTACGTCTAGCAGGACACTTCAAAAACCAAAATTATTAGAGTTTTCTTTATGGCTAGAAAGGAAAGCATCTTTTGCATGTCAAATTCAACCTTTAGACGTCAATGTTAAATCTGATTATGACAGACATAAACCAGCAGTAAATTTGGGCAACAAAAGGCATGCTACCTTCGCAACTGACAATGTACAGGGTTATAATAAAAAATGTCCCGCTTGCAATAAAAATGAAAGAAACCATTTGTCGAAATGTACTAAATTTTTGGAAATGAATACAAATCAACGTTGGGATTTTGTTACGTCAAAAAGGTTATGCTTTTCTTGTTTATTGCCTGGACATAATGTGAAGATGTGCAAAAAGACTAAAAGCTGTGACCATGAAGGTTGTGTTAAACCACATCATAAGCTTTTACATACAGGGTCATACAAAAATAAGACAAAAAATGATTCTTGTATACAAACCGACGTAAATGGTTTTTCTTTAACGACTAATACCGTATTATTAAACATTTTACCTGTTGTGTTAAGTAAAGATGACCACAAAGTGAATACGTTTGCTTTGTTGGATGATGCATCGACCGTTACCCTAATTGACCAAGACTTAGCAGATACGTTAGGACTTGATGGACCTCGACACAGTCTTTGCATTCAATGGACCAACGATCAAACAAACGTACAGGACGATTCAAGAGTGGTTAGCTGTGATATTGCCGCACCAGAAAGTACTAAAAATTATCAATTACGACGAATGAGGACTATAAAGGGTATGTCTTTGCCTTCACAAACGGTAAATATGAATGATGTTTATAAGACGTATCCATATTTAAATAATAGTTGTAATATGTCATCATTATTTAATGCTAAGCCCCTTTTACTTATTGGACAAGACAATTGGCCCTTGATTGTAAATCGTAAAATTGTTACAGGACCGTGGAACAGTCCAGCGATGAGTAAGACTTTGCTGGGATGGACGATTCATGGAAATATACCTTCTAATATAGGCCAACGACAAGGTGAGCATCAGGTGAATTATACACGACATGGCGAAAAAGACGATCTCGATCTACTTCATGACATGGTAAAGAAACAATGGCAAGTAGACACTTTTGGACTAGACAAGATAATTAAATCCATGTCAAAGGAGGATGTTAGAGCTCAGAATATTTTGGACAAAACCATGCGATGCACCTTATCTGAAGACAGAATGGAAACAGGCCTGTTATGGAGAGATAAAAACATAATTTTACCAGAAAGTAAGTCAAATGCTATAAAAAGATTATTTTCTACAGAAAGAAAAATGGATAAAATTCCTCAATTTGGACAGACATATTGTGAAAAAATGTTAGATTTGGAAAACAAAGGTTATATAAGAAAACTTGATGAGAATGAGGCTACAGATGATAATCCCAAGACATGGTATTTACCTCATTTTGGTATAACTAATCCAAATAAGCCAAATAAATTGAGAATTGTTTTTGACGCAGCTTCGAAATCTAATGGGGTAAGTCTAAACGACTGCTTACTTACAGGTCCAGATTTATACAACTCTTTATATTCAATTTTATTAAATTTTAGAATAAAAAGGTTTGCCTTTACCGCAGATATTAAAGAAATGTTCCTACAAGTCCAAGTACGCAAGGAAGATAGATGTGCTCAGAGAATACTTTGGCGTGGAATGGACAGAGACAGGGAACCAGACACCTATGAGATATGTGTGGTATTTTTTGGTTCAACGTGTGGACCATGTCTTGCTCAAGAGACAAAAAAAAAGGGTGCTATGAAGTTCATGGATCAATTTCCAGAAGCGGCAAAAGCAATAATTGAAGATCATTATATGGATGATTATTTGGGTAATGCAGATACGGAAGAAGACGGTATAAAACTTGTACAAGATATAATAAATGTTCACAAAAAAGGTGGTTTTATTATTTGTAATTGGTTTTCTAATAGTAAACTAATTTTGTCTGAAATTGATGACAGTTTAAGGGCACAAGGTGCAAAAAATTTAGACGAGAGCAGGCAGCAAACTTCAGAACGAATTCTTGGAGTATGGTGGAACCCTGAAACCGATACCTTTAGCTTTCAGACAAAATTTCATAAAATTTATAAAGAAATATTAGAAAACAATAGAAGACCAACAAAACGAGAAATTCTAAAGGTGGTAATGTCAGTTTTTGACCCATTAGGATTTTTAATAAACATTTTGATTCAAGGAAAAATTATATTACAGGATGCCTTTAGACATAATTTAGGTTGGGACGACGAGATTCCTGATGTATTATTTGATAGGTGGATTGATTGGCTTACAGATTTAAAATACATTTTTAATTTTCAGTTACCTAGACAATATTTTACCTTAGACAGATGTTCGAGCATGTTGCAACTTCATGTTTTTACAGATTCTTCAGAGAAGGCATACGGTGCAATAGCTTATCTGAGAATACAACAAGAAGATAACATCCAAGTAGCTTTTGTCACAGCCAAGGCACGTGTAGCTCCTTTAAAGCCGTTAAGCATACCAAGACTTGAACTACAAGGTGCTTTGATGGGTGCTAGATTGGGAAATTTTCTTAAAGAAAATTTAAGATTAAATATTTCAAATATTTTCTTTTGGACGGATTCTACGACGGTGCTACATTGGATTCGATCAGACTCTGGACGTTTTAAGGTGTTTGTAGCGCAGAGGTTAGGCGAAATTCAAGATTTGACTAATACTACTCAATGGAGATATGTCCCATCAAAATTAAACCCTGCCGATCAAGCAACAAAAAAGAGCAATCTGGATTTTTCTGAAACCAGCATTTGGTTAAGTGGACCAACATTTTTAAAAGGAGATTGTCAAGATTGGCCACAAGAAAAAGAAAGAAAGGAAAATCTAGAGTACCAAGACTTAATGGAATACAAAAATGATACAGTTTTATTGACATTAAGACAAGAAAATTTGATGGTACCGGATCCTCGACGCTTTTCAAATTGGAACAGATTAAGACGCGCAACAGCTTGGATGATCCGATTCGTTAAAAACTGTAAGAAAGAACGTCGATTTGCTGAACTTGAAATTGATGAAATTCAAGATGCAGAAATTTTATTGTTTAAAAGAGTTCAACTTGACAGTTTTTCAAAAGACGTTGAACAACTTAAAAACGAAAAAACTGTACAAAAGAATTCACGACTTTGGACGTTGTCACCAGAATTGGACAACAATAAAATTATTAGGCTAAAAGGCAGATTAAATAATTTGGAACAAATGAATAACGACTTTAAAAATCCGATCATTTTGGATTCAAAGCATCCAATTACTAAATTATTAATACAGTACTATCACGAGAAATGTTTTCATCACGGACAAGAGGTAGTTATAAATAAACTTAGACAAAAATTTTGGATTTTAAAAGTTAGACAGGCAGTAAAATATGCCTTTAGAAATTGTCAAAGATGTAAAGTAAAAAGAGCTTTACCTCAACCGCCATTGATGGGTCAGTTACCGCTATGCCGATTGGAACCTACAATAAGATGTTTTGTGAAGACGGGAATCGACTATTTCGGCCCTATAAAAGTAGCTGTCAAAAGAAGTTCAGAAAAAAGATATGGGGTGATTTTTACTTGTATGGTTACAAGAGCTATACACCTGGAAATCGCACATGATTTGTCGACCAATAGTTTTATTCATGTACTACGTCAATTTGGTTGTAGAAGAGGATTTCCCACTGAAATATATAGTGACAATGGAGGAAATTTTAAATCTGCAGAAAGAGAGCTTTATAATGAACTACAGGCTTTAAATCAGACAATCATAAAAAATTTCTGTAGTTTGAACAACATAAAATGGAATTTTAACCCGCCACTGGCACCTCATATGGGTGGAACATGGGAAAGACTTATTCAGTGTGTCAAGAAGGTTATGTACGAGTTATTGGATACCAGATGCCCTCAAGAATATGTACTTTGAACAGTATTTGCAGAAGCAGAGAATATGGTGAATTCACGTCCTCTAACTCATATATCTGTCGACCCTGATGATTTGGAACCAATAACCCCAAACCATTTTTTAATTGGACCATCATATAATGCATTGCCATGCGCTATAACTGACGAAGCAGACCTCAATCTTCTTTCGAAGTGGAAAGCTGCACAGAAGCTGTCTGATTATTTTTGGAAAAGGTGGCTTTCTGAATATATGCCATTTTTGGTAAAAAGAACAAAATGGCATGAAGAAAGAATACCTCTTAAAGAAGGCGCAGTTGTAGTGGTCATAGATTCTGTAGGTCCAAGAAACATTTGGCCCAGAGGTCGCATAATTCAAGTTTACCCTGGAAAAGATGGCAGAGTGAGGACAGTAGATGTCCAGCTTGCAAATGGCAGCGTATTAAGAAGACCGGCAACAAAGATATGCCAACTAGAAGTAGAGAAGAAGTCAGAGTGATTGATTTCCCTTGATTCAATTACTGCGGGGGAAGATGTTACATACCAGTTACCTGTTATTTTATATTTTTTCTAGTTGTTAGTTGTTGTCATATAAAAAAAAAAAGATTAATAAATAGTTACGTCAAGTTCTAAAATTGTTGTCGTTCATTCTTCTACTTCTGGACTTTTGGATATCAAAAATCGTCTTTTCGTGCCTAGATAAATATATTACTAATTACTGATGTTTTAGGTAAGAACAATAATTACATTAATAGAGAACTGCCTGTTTATTTACTCTTTTTCACTTACCATATTTGTTTAAAACCATTGGTTGGAAATTCATTAAGCGAGCTTGCAGTTCATCTTTGTAGTCAGTAAACAGAAAATGCTTCCTGCATATCCTCTTATTTTTGGGCGTCCAATTATCCTTTCAGCAACATTTTCGTTCCCATTCTTTTGAAACGATGGGGTTTTTTGGGAATGTAAAAAACATGATCTTTTTTCGCCTGGATCTGGCTTCTTCTTTGAATTACTGTTACATCTAGCTATGCTACAAATATTGCCACCACTCATATCTAAATAAATATTCAAACAATAGGCGCGTTCGGTATTATAATCTGGATACGGAGCGATTTTTAGTCACGTGACTCTAGATTAGACAGAGCGATCGGTAATAAACGAACGAATTGGATTTGTGGGTGGATGTGGTGTTTATTTATGTTTGTTTTATGGCATAGATAAACCTAACCTCCTCTTTTATAGTTTATACAAATTTTTATTTAATTTCTTCACGATATGAATCAGATAAATGTGACTATTGAACAATGCGTAGTGATTATTGTTCATGGACATCAAATTAATCAATCAATCAATCAATATATTTTATTGTTCAAAGAAAATTACATTCTTATTGACAAAGTGTGTCCTTACATTAACAATAAATAAAAATAAATATAAACATGTGAACAAATAATTTACAAAATACATACACTTAAACATATATCTACCAAAAACAGAAATATATATAATAACAATAATAAACAGCAAAAAAGGAATATAGGTACATTACAAATTACAACAAAGTCAATATAATATTTAAAATGATAAAACTTAAACAAGACCTACAAAATTATTTAAAAACGATCGTTAAAAAATTCGGTCACTGTATAGTAGGATTAGTAGGCTTTTTCCAGCAAAAACGCCTTCACAACCGGTTTAAATTTTTTAAGGGTTCCCAGCGATCTAATACCAGCTGGTATTATTGGATTATATTTACCGATGAAGATGATGAAAACCCTGGAAATTTTTTGTTCTTCCACATCATATAGTTCCACTTCCTGCATATTATTTTCAGTCAATCACAGAAAAATAAAGGCTATGTTCAATCAAACTACCAAAATTTTAAACCTAAATATAAACATCAAACTTAACCTCACAAATTCAGCTGAGATTAATCGCTTTCCTCGGTCAAAATACTCCGAGCAAAAAGATTATCCTCAGAGCGCTCCGATTTTAATTGCCGAACTGTTGAGATTTATTTCCCCTCCATTTAGATGTCATAAACGAACGATTTAGATCAATCCAAGCGGTCTGAGGTAATTGCCGAACGCGGCTAATAATTTGTTTTAAAATTAGAACATAGAGAAGAATCAAGTTTAATAAACTAACCTTGAAATTCAAACAATGAAAATCGCTGAAAATTTACAATTTGTGATAGTTTTCTCACAAAATAATATTGTGAGTTCGCAAAAATATGTCCACACTTCACAATTGTTTAAAATTTAACCACCTAAATAACAAATTAACACTACAAAAGCAATAATTCAGTGAAAACCGCTATGTACACCATGTAAACAAATCAACTTTGTCGTCTCGATGACGTAGACACCCCGCTCACGTCGCTTCGGCCATAGAGTTACCAGGCAACCTACCCTTTAGAGACCTTGGCTGCCGGCAGCCGGCTTCTTTTGTCGGTGGCGCTTTGTTGCCACGTCTCCAGCGTTCTGTTGCGTAGAAACAATGAAATGAAAATATAATTTTAAAAGCGAATATTAAAAAAATAAACGAAATAATGGAAACAAAAATTAAGGAAATAGTATTCTTTTTTGCTAAAGAAAAAATTAAAAGATTTAAAAACGATGTTGAAAATTTAATAACAACAAAAAAATAAATAATCGATAGCCTTCTTAATGGGAGACAAATACATGAACTACCATTAATAGAAAGACAAATTATTACTGGTATTCATTCCTCCATACAAAGTATTGCTAAGAAATTAAATGACGAATTAAATAAAATAGATAATGGAATGGGTGAACTAGATACTATAATAAATCCAACATCGTTAAAATACTTGAATACAAAAGTTAAAGGTAATCCTGATGATGTGAAAAAAAATTGTTAAAATTGAGGAATATTTATAAGAAGAGGACAAAGTAATTTTATCTCAAAAACTTAAGGAATGGAATGATGTGTATAAAAGCTACTCGGACAATTATTTTTCTTAAATCATTTGATTAATTGTAATGTCTCTCACTAAGAAAGAATTATCAAAGGAGTAGGGTGATTCTTAAAGGATTAAATTACTTATGGCAAGGTGATCTGGTTGAAATGCAACCATATGCAAATTTAACAGAAAGTATAGATATATATTGGTTGTTATAAACACATGTTCAAAATTTGTATGGGCATGACCTGTAAAATCAAAAACTGGTAAAGATGTAACCTCAACAATGAAAAATATCTTAAATGATGCAAAAACTCCCCCTAAAAATTTACAAATGGATCGAGGAAAAGAATTCTTCAACAGAGATTTTCAGAACTTAATGGAGAAGTTTATAAATTAATCACTATAATACGTTTTCAAATTTGAAAGCTAGTATTGTTAAAAGAGTAAATAGAACATTAAAAAATAGAATGTGGAGGAAATTTAGCATGCAAGGAAACTATAAGAGGTTAAATATATTACCTGAGATAGTTTCAGAATATAATCACAGAAAACATAGGACAACAGGATTAAAACCCATTGATATTAGTAAAAGTAATGAAAAAGATGGACTTGAATCATCTTACACACATATCAAAACTGTTAATCCTGTTGCTCCTAAATTTAAGAAGGGTGACTTTGTAAGAATAAGTAAACATATATACATGTTTTCTAAAGGAAACACACCAAACTGGAGTTCAAAGATCTTCGTTGTTGAACGAGTTAATTTACCTAATCCTACAACATACTTACTAAGAGATGATAAAAAAGAAGATATTTTAGGACGTTTTTATAAGGAGGAGCTCCAAAAGGTAACACATCCAAATGTAGTTCTGGTGGAGAAAGTTTTGAGAAAAAAAGGAAACAAAGTCTACGTTAAATGGTAGGGAATGGATAGATCACACAATTCGTGGTCATTAAAAAAATATATATTCTAATTAATAGTTTATTTAAAAAATAAAAATTACATAAAACGTTCGTAGTATATTTTATTTCTATAATTATTTCTTAAAACATCCTTTAACAAATTTTCTGAATATTTAATTTTATTTTTAAAACGTAGCCTGTTCATCATATATTGTTCATAATTACTTTTTCTAGCTTTTCTATATGAATATTTCCATGCAAACATTGTAAGCGTTATATTTTTTTCTTCATCAAACCTAACAGTATTTTTTATTTTTTCCATTTTTACTGCTAATACATTTTTCACAGCTCTTATTCATTAATCTATATTTAACCATCTATAGACTAGGCTTCTTCTCTCCAATTTTAAATCTTTACTCAACTCGAATAGCGTGTACCTATCGTAACTTGTTTCAGTAAAACAAAAAAAATTTTAAAATCATTTATTTATAATACAATATATATATGTGCTTTAAACAACATAAATCCTAACATACATAAAAGCAAGGTAAAAAATGTAATTACAAATATTATACATATATATTACATTCGTCCACATGTGATTTTGTAGACAGTTAATTCCATTTCTCTGTTTCTGTATAGGTTTTTTTGGAATAATATATCTTTAACTTATAGTCTACGGTAGAAGAGTTATGGATACCCTCTTCATTTACTTTGTAAGTAAATAATCCAGTATTTATATACATTATTTTCCATGTTGACGGCCAACTATAGGGTATGTCTCATTTAACTTGAAATTCCTGGTACCTTTTTGAGTATTTTTGTTTGTTTAATAAGTTTATATTTTTGCGATTGCTTAAACTAGTAAACGTTTGTAAGTTGATACCTACCGAAAGCAGTGCAGCTTTTTATCATTTACCCACTTTTTTTTAGGGTTTTAAAGTAAAACACCGAGTCATCTACGTCACCAAGAAGTAATACCCCGATTAACATAAAGTATTATAAATAGCATTATTTTACATTATAAAGTACACCCAACAGAAGTACTTTGTTTTTAATTTGCTTGCCTACAATTCAAAAAAATTATATTTTTAGAAATTGGTGGCGTAATTGACAATTTGGCGACGAACACTTTTTTTTTATACTATATATTACGAAAACTTTACATGGCACTATATACTTAAGTAATAGGTATGCGAAAATATTTTAACTAAAAATGTAACTAAAATATCTTTTAGTCTTAATAAGCACATGTAGGTATACACGCAAAATAAAAAATAATTGTTCAAGAAAAAATAACAACAATGAACAAATACTACAAATAGAAGGGGATAAGATCAGATAATTGTACTCGTCAGTACTTCTACTATTCCTTCAGACCTCAAGGTTGTGGTTAATCCATGGAGCACTGGCAAAGGTTAATACTTATTCATTTAGTCAAATTTTTGGGAGGCTCAATATTATAAAATATGTCTTTTAATGAATACCATATTTTGTCCTCTTTTGTTGGCCAAACGTACTTTTTATGTCCCTTCTAAAAGCTGAAGTTCTTGCAATCTCTCTGATTTTTGGCGCCGTGAGCGTTGCTGATTTTCACGCCATTTTTTGCGTTTGTATTTTTTTTCTCGATCAGCCGCAGTCAAAGGCATATTTCTAAAAAAAATCCTGGTATTTTAAAAGCCGTATAAAAGTAATTTCTTTCATATACAAGTCATCTACGTCTCCCTGTGCCACCTACGTCACTTTGGGCTTGGTAGCGTAGTGGACGGAACGTAGGTGACATTTTTAAACATATTTATAATTATCGAGGCTAAGAACTTTTCGGTTCCACCTCTGTACTTTACCTGACATTTAAATAAGTATAGCGCATGTTTTGATATAAAAAAAATAATAACAAAAACCGCCATTGTCTAATAAAATGGGACACGTAGATGACGGGTAATAAAGGTACGTACCTGCTTTGATGCAATCACATCGAATTTTCTCGAACAAACACAGCAAATAAACCAACTGCACACCTCCACTAGCAAGACAAGACTGATCCCCTCCTCTTATGAAGGCCGTTAACCTAAAAACTATTCCCACCAACGTTCCGTGTCGTAAATAACAGTCAGTGGCGTAGATGATACAAATCTTGGGTGACAGACTTCAAAACCTTATAGAAATGAGTTAAATGAAAAATTAAAGAAAATGTTGATAAATAATATGTACGCCATGTTTACCCTATGCAGTTATAAGGTTAAACTTCAAAAAGAGTGAAAATTGTATTAAAAAACTTTGTTTGTATGTTCAGTTTCATTCGGGTGACAGGTATCGTAGGTGACATTTCGGTCGGAAATTAATTTAAAAATAGTTTTGTATTTTTATTAGAATTCAGAAAAGACACATAGTAAAGAACTTGATAGCTTTTTTATTGATTGATATTTTCAAATATTGGAAATATATTTTATTTTTTTATTATAGGGCCGGGACAGGGTATTTACAAGTTAAATGAGACAAACCTATAATTCCCTTCTTTATTAATCGATAAACAAATAAACGTATCTCGAACAGTAGGATCAACTTGTATGAACAGAATATTGTTTACAAACGTTGAGAGAAACAGTACACCTACTGGTAGCATCAACATTTTAAAAGTAATATATAATTTATTAGTTCCTAGGTTTTATATTGATCCGCAATTATTTTTTCTAAAATATCTACTACATCAGTAATATTCGGATCATCACTCTTGGACTTATCTTCTAAAATATTTATATGTTTATGTCCCCAAGCCAAAGTTCTAAAGGAATCTTGATTAATGTAACGTTTATCATCCTTTGGAGACAAAGCAACCATATTTTTTAATTGTGTAAACATTTCATGGAAAATTGAAGTATTATATTAATTTTCCTAAATTTAATTTTTAACTTTTCCACTACGTCTTTATAATCTTGTTTAGTAATGGAATTTTGTATAACGTATTTTTTCACACCTTTTGCTTTCTTTTTCAAATGTATTGTCTAAATTTTGCTCCAGTACCATAAAAACTTAAAATTGGTTGTCCGGCAAACTCGTCTTTCATTCGTCCTAATACAGATTTATTCTTAGTTATGTATATTATTTTCATTGTAATTTGAGGTATCAAAATTTCTAAATTTTCTTGAATATCTTTATAAAAATTTTCTGTTTCTACTTGTAAAATCAAACTATCCGTATCCGTATACAATAATATTGCTTTTTTTTTGAATTAATATGCCTCCATACCCCATAGAGCTGGCATCGGTATAAAGTTCGGTTGGTAATGATGGATCGAAAATGAAGAGCAATGGCCTGGATATCAAATTATCAATAACATATTGTTTTGCAGTATCTTGTTCGGGTGTCCAGATAAACGGTTCGTTAGTGCGAGTTAACTTTGTTAGACATGCAGTGCGTGTTGCAAATTCGGGAATAAACTTGCGGAAGTACCCGGCGAGGCCCATAAACTGCCGTACTTGCTTTACTGTGGTAGGGGTTGGTGACTTAACAAGTGCCTCTACCTTACGTGTACCAGGACGTATGCCCTCAGCAGATAAATCTCTTCCTAAATATTCCAGCTGATCTTGAAAGAAGTGACATTTCTTAAGGTTAAGTGAAAATCCGGCCTTCTGTAGCGCCTCAAGTACTAGTTCTAGTGACTGAAATGCATCTTTTATGGTTTCGGATGGAATAAGGACATCTAAATAAACGAGTGCTACATTGTCTTTCAGATTACCCAAGGCCTTATTTATAGAGCCCTGAAACATGGCTGGTGCGTTAGCCAAGCCGAATGGCATCCGTAGATATTCATAATGCCCATCGGGCGTGACAAAAGCTGTTTTTTCTATCGAAAGCTCATCTATGGGTATTTGGTAAAAACCCGAGGACATGTCCAGAGAAGTGAAAATGCGACCCCTTCCAAGTCTATCGAGCTGATCTTCTATTAAAGGAAGTGGGAACCGGTCTTTTATCGTATGTGAGTTAAGCTCACGGTAGTGGACGCACATTCTGTATGTTCCTCCTTTCTTTTTCACCAGTATAATTGGGCTTGTAAACGGTGATTCACTTTCTCGAATAATACCATTGGCAATTAGCTCATCAACGATCTCGCGTACTACCTTTTTTTCACTAGCAACCAACCTATATGGATTTCTGTTGACTACAAAATCGTCGCGTAATTTAATTTGTAGTGTGGCATTATTTACTAAAGAGAGGAATCCATCAGCTGGAAGCAAGCTGGAGAAACGAGACAACAAGTTTAAAAGTTGCACTCGATATTGTTCTGGGACGTCAATAGGTTCTTCAGATGTATATGGCATGATTCGAAAAACTTTTGAGACTTTGTTGCGAACAACGCTTGTTCCTGTATAATCAGTAACCGTCGAAATTTCAGGATCATCATATAAGTTGCGACCTATTATGGCGTCGTATTCAAGAATGTGATCCGCTACGACATGAACAATTTAATCTGTTACCACTTCGGAGATTTCTAAAGTTGATCTAAATTGTTTTATAACACTTATGCTTCCGGCGAGTATCCCTGTGAGAGTTAATTTACAGGGAGAAATTTTATCTTCAAAGTTTTTTAAGTGACGCTCAGCTATTAAAGATATATCTGCTCCAGTGTCAACTATGGCAGCATAATTTTGGCCATTTATTTTGATATCTTCTCTTATAAGCTCCTTTCCAGTACTGCAGTACTTAATTTTTTTACGTTTCTCGATATTCTGACGAGTAAAGCAGTTATCGCTGTTATGTCCAGGTTTTGCACAAAATGAACAATTATTTACTTTTGAACGATCTGTTGTGGAAGATGTGGCGGGTTTATTTTCATTTGAAGTATTTAAATCTTTTTGTTTTTTTTTGGCAATGTCTTTGAATGTGTCCAGTCTCTCCACAGCCAAAGCATCTTAGTTAAACCTGGGATCTGTACGAACCGGCTGACCTAGGAGGATCATCACGGAAGCGTTTACGGGGAGGTTCATCAGAAGGCATATAGCTTGAACTAGGCTGCTGTTTGTCAGTTTCAGACTGCCGCTTAGTAACGAAACCAAGAAAAACAAGAAAATCTGAAATTTTCTTGAAATTGAGATTAGTAGCCGAAGTCTGTACATCGCGTTCCTTTATTGCATGCATTACAAGTTCGACAATATCAGATTCTTCCCAGTGAGCACGTAAATTTCTTAGCATGCTGGTTTTTTGGAAAACATAGGCGTCATAAGTATTACAGCTTTTACTATTAAATTCAGCAGCTTCTGAAAGTAAACGACCAAGATTTTTCTTTGGCGGAAATGCCTCTGCAAAATCGCGTTGAAAGACGTTCCATGTTTTTAGGTCTGGAGACCACACATCATACCACGTTTTTGAAACTCCGGTCAAAAAACGACCCACCCGAGTTAAAGTCTGTTGGTCTGACCACTCAAATTCAGTTTTAATATCTCCTCTTTCTGTTAACCATTTTTTTGCATCAGTAAAGTCTGGCTTAAAAGGAGGCAAGTCAATTTGTTCGGGAGCAGTTTTTGTTGATTTTATGGCTTTAACCAGCTGAGATAATAGCTCTTCCATATTCAAGACGCTAATACTTTATGTCAGTTTATTTCTTGTATCAAATTGTGGGCACTCGTGGGAAAAATCGCACGTCTGATATTAGCAAAAGAAAACAATTTAATACACTATGCACAGTACACCAATAATAATCCTAATTAGCAAATTTATATAAAATTAAACAATAATATGACTGGCAATTAATCACCGGCGGCAAAGAACACGAGCGTGTGAGGTAACTGCCAAGACTGGCAACCCTTCGCACGACCGATAGCGACCGGTTCTTATCTGCCGACAAAAAAAAGCACTACATCAGCAAACTGATTCAATCGTTTTTCTTATAAACTAACTTAAGCGATAATATTTAAAAAGTTTCTAACAATATGGTTTAAGAAATGCTGATTGTTTGAATTTAATAACTCTATGAATTTTAATTAATTTTAATCCATTTTGAATAGCTTGTTCAAGATTTCGATAATGAATTACATATTTTTCTTTGTGATTTAAATTGCAAATTAATTTCTTTTGTTTTGAATTAGGAGGATAAATATTTTCTGATAAAAACGGTAGTTCGTTGTGTCTTTCATGTAAATTTTCAGGATATTTTATATCTACTTCTAAAACACAACCATATTCAGCATCGTCTGCTAAAGCCAAGATATCGATATTATCTATTTCTTCCCTTGACATCCAAGAACAATCACTTATTGGGAGATATTGACTCATACTATGTCCATACAAATTAGTTGCATCTAAATACATTATAAACAAATTTGGTTTATCTGAATCATAATTTTCAAAATGAGGATTATTGGCTTTGGCTTTTCTAACACTACAATGACAAATACCGCCCCTTATACTATTTTTAAAGAAATGTCTGTTAATAATTCTAAATTTAACACCAGTCATTTTTAACATTGCACCCAACTTAAACCAGGTAATTGTGCAGGATCTAGCTTAAAATTATTTAAGGATATATTTCGAAATGCTTCAAAAAAAGTCAGTTAATATGAGAAATAACAAGTAAACTTTTGTATAATCCATTAAGGTTTGACATTCAAATAAATTCCAAATATCGATCGCTCTATTGTAATCTGAAGGATCCATGGGTTCTTCTTTAAGTTTATCATAAAAATGATCAATACTTGGAAGTTGATTTTCATACAATTTTTCAAATGAATCAACGTAAGAATATGAATATACGCCTTTTTTTCGAATTTCATTAAATTTGTAAGGATCTTGAAAATATTTCTTAATTTCAACACATTGATTTGATTCTAAACTTTCAGCAAGCTTTTCTAATGAGCTTGCCACAAATCGAAATGATTCTAAAAATCTCATTTTAATAAAAATATTTTTTTCTTTATCATCCTTGTCTTTATATTTATCAACTAATATTAATTTTGAAAACGAAATGTATTTCTCTTTGTTTTGGGCTTAAGAACATCAATATTGTCTTCTTCACAACAGAGTTGTTTGACAAATAGGTGACTATCATAACCAGTTAAATTATGAAAAAATATAGGTATGAAATAGGGTATTTTAAAATTTAAGTTGCATATACTGTGGGCAGCATTTCGAAATTCGCCAGTTAAGTGATCGTGATCTCTTACTTTTTCATTTTCTTCGACCTTTTCATTACATATATGACAAATATTAGTATTTTTATAAGCTAATTTTTGTTTATTTGATAAGGGGAGCATTTTCACTACAGGTTTAAGATAGTTATTATTAATTCTATGTACATGACCTTCAATTCGTTGACAAAATTCTTCAGCTGCATCTAAACCAAAATAGGAGTCTGATACTGATAAAGAATCATCATATGAACTTTTAATAAAATATGAAAAAATTAATGTTTAAATGTATTTCGTGTATAAAAATCCAAATCATTTTCTAGTTGTTCAAAGTGCACAGGTTTTAAAAAGCACTCAAAACCCGCATATATAACAAAAGGAACTTTAAGCTGTCTTTAAAAATTTTCAAACTGAAATACGTTTTTTTTTTAAAACCGACCAGAAAATATACACTTTCTGGACAATTTTTCGTCTAGAAAATAACCTTTTTTCGATCACAAGACCGGAAAAGTGACGTTAGAGACTGGAAAAGATTTTTCCGGTCCCTGTTTTTTGTTTTTCCAATCGCTCTTTGATAATACAAGCTACCTTGATTTCGTTACAATGACAACAACATTTCGATGTATTGTCGAGTGACAGTTCGTTGATTTTTAATTTGTTGTTTATGTCAAACTTGTTTCGCGAGTTTGCAAATTTAACAATATGAATTCAGATTTTGAATTATCCGACACGGAAAATGAGATTTCAGAAAAAATTTTGGAAGTAGCAAGGAAAGCGGCTTACGATATATTGCCAGTAAAATCAAAAGCCCGTTACGAGAAGTCATACGACGCATTTAAAAATAATATAAAATAATTTTATGTAAGTATATCGAAGTGTCGGTCTTAAAAAAAAAATATTGTACGTCACGCAACCGAAAATTAGTGTTTTCCAGGTCTCTCCAAGCTTCCAGGACTCGCCAACGGCTCGCCCTGGAAAAGCTTGTCTCGACCTGAAAAGCACTACTTTCCGGTCTTGTAACGTAAATTACTATTCCGGTATGTGTTGTCCATACTTATTAATTTGGATTTCATTGATTGGAACTTTAGGATACAAATGTCAGTCGTTTTTTTTTATGAATTTCTAGTTATTAACTGTTAGATTGTATAAGTTTATATTGCGTTTCAACCAAATATTTTTTAGATCTAACACCTTTGTTTTTTGAAAATCTATTAACATTTTCAGGTTAACAACCTTCTTAATAAAAACAACACATTCCTCAGATATTTTCACTGGTTGCAGTTGACAACAGTTGGCACAATATTGTATATTATTTGAATTACTATTGATTATTAACTGTCTACACACTAAACAACGACACCTTATTATAACACCGAAGCTTAGTTGACTAATTCGAAACCACTTCGAATACAGTACTTACTACAAAATCATTTAATATAGATTTAAATATTGTTTAACAGTGAAGGAATGGGCGTCGCCCATTTCGGCCGAAAAATTGGAAATACCAGGTAAGATGAATTTTAATGAGCTTGGATAATGTCCATTTCGGCCCACAACGGAAAACTAATTAAAAGGTAATTTACCTAAATATATTTGGATTCGGATAATTATATTATTTATAGGGGCGCTAGGTTATTTAGTTCCACAGTAACATCTAAACAGATTATCTTTTTGAAAATTATTTAACCAACGAATCAAAATTTCCACCTCACGTTTGGGCAAGTGCTTCTGCTGATTTAAATAAATCTACCAATGCTTGTGAATCGTTTCACGCACATTTTAACAATTCAATATATCACACTCACCCTTCTATAATTATTTTTGTTAAAGAACCATTGAATGTATAAATAGAAACATACGTTAAATGTAATAGTATTAGCATTACAAATATGTTTAGAAATTTAGGCAAGAAAAAACAAAAGTTTTTGGAGGAACAAATTAAAAAATATAAGAACAAGGAATTTTGTTTGGATTATGTGAAAATTGTATCATATTATCGTTCTAATAAGTAGGATTAAGGCGTTTTTTGTACATATTATTACATAAATTAATTGATTAATTAATAAAGTTTTAAACAAAATTAAATGATATATGTTGTTATTTCTCTGTGTATAGTTACAATTACATCTTGTGGATGCATTAGGTTTAGTTCTAATTTCTAATTAGGTAGTACCTCGTAAGTCCACCGTTAAACCCTCCGGGCCGAGATGGGTAAATTTAAAATAGGTACATTTTGGGTTCGGGGCCGAATTAGGCTGTTTTTATGCACGATACCTGCCTCCTCGGGCCGAAATAGGCGACGCCCTGAAGGAATATATGTGGGGATATGAGAGGGGATGAGAGTGGGGATGAGAGAGGGGATAAGAGTGGGATAAGAGTGGAGGTGAGAGAGGGGATAGGAGTGGGGATGAGAGAGGGGATAGGAGTGGGGGTAAGAGTGGGGATAGGAGTGGGAGGATTCCGATTCGTGGATGGGGTAGGGAGATCCCAATCCATGGATTGGCTAGCTAGCTAGCTAATAGTAAAATACCCTACTTACACCCTTTGCTTTGTCATATACCATCTTTTGAATTGTTCTTAGAATAAGACAAAATGGTGAAAATGCATAAAAATGTAAATTATGCCAATCTAAAGTGAAAGCATCTACCGCAAAAGCATTGGGGTCAGGATGCCAAGATACAAAATTTTTACACTTATAATTTGCACTAGACGCAAATAAATCAATCTTGGTCCTTCCAAAACTTTTAGAAATCCAGGCAAAAACTGTAGTGGACCATTCTGTATCGGTTAGCACTCTTCACGATTTAAAATCTTCTACTTTATTATGATTTGTATTAATATATGAGGCTACAAAAATATATTTCCCCCCTCACACCATTGCCAAATCTGCCTTGCTAAAGAATGTAATTCAAGGTGCTGAATACTACCAATCCTATTATTATAGGCTAAAGCCATGGTATTGTCACACCTTATTAAAATATTGCAACTAGTTAAATCTTTAACAAAACATTTTACAGCTAAAAATATAGCCTTAAGCTCAAGAAAATTAATGTGTTTCAGTTTTTCCTGATCCGTCCACCAGCCACAGTTTTTCCTGATCCGTCCACCAGCCACATGTTTTTTGACTATTAAAACAAGCTCCCCAACCGGTTAGACTAGCATCTGTAAAAATTTCCATACTGAACACTTCTTGTCTTATATTATTAAATGCTGTCAAAATATGTGATTTCCACCAAAGTAAATCCGGGATGACCCGGTCCGAAAGTAAAATCTTTGCATCAAAATTCATGTTGTTTACCTTTAAAAACTGAAATTTTTCTCTTTCTAACAGTTTTGTATAGAGCCATCCGTATTTTATTGCCGGACATGCAGAAATTAACAGACCTATCAGACGAGCCCATTCTCTAATAAAACATAATTTATTATTCAGAAATCTGTTAATATTAATTAAAATGGCCCCTCTTTTGTCCTCTAGAAGGCTAATTGACATAGTGTCTGAAAAATAAATCCCAAAAATTTTATAATTTTCGGAGGGTGTAAAGAACTCTTTTTAAAATTAATCGCGAAGCCTAAAGATCTAAATAATTCTAATGTATATTTAACATTGCTTTCACAAACTTTAGGACTGCTGTCAAATATTAAAAAATCGTCCAAATAATTTACACAAGGGATTCCTTGGCTACGCACCTTAGCAATAACATGTTTGATAATCTTAGTAAAAATAAATAAAGCACAAGCCAAGCTAAAGGGTAAGCAAGAAAATTCGAACAGCTTTACGCCCCATCTAAACCGCAAAAATTTTCTAAATGTAGGGTCTACCGAGATAAGAAAATAGGCATTCTTAAGATCTATAGAACTCATACCAATTTTTTTTGAAACAATCTCGACACTGATCTGTAGTCCTCTATTTTGAAATGAGGAGCTTTAACTGTTTTATTTAAATTTTTAGGCCCAATATAAAACGCTTTTCTCCGTTTGGCTTCGTAACTAAAAAATAGCTTTATAAAAATTGGCCAGGAACATCTTCACACAAGTTGATTACTCCAAGCTGGATTAAATCATCAATAGCCTCCTGCATCTGGCTTGTCTGTACGGGACAATTATTTCTAGGAAGAAACTGTTGTAAAGGTTTTTCCCCAAAAGGTATCTTGAAACCTTTTATCCAGCTTAAAACAACCCTATTGGAAGTTATTCCAGTCCAATTCTGAATAAAATATTTTAACCGCCCTGCAAATTTGATATCACATACATTTATTTCCGAAAACGGCGGTAAGTGCTGACTTGATGCTGAGTCTTGGAAGGATGTTGACGCCCTTTCTGGGCTTTCACCCTTCCAGGGATGAAACGGGCGTTGTCGGTTTCCCGAGTATTTATTTGCTCTTCCCCCCCCCCCCCCCCCCTCATTATCCAGGAGAAACCTGAGAGAAAGCCTGGTCTATTTTAGCCTTTGTCGAAGAAAATTCGGACGGTATGAATATGTCCGTATATTCTCAAGAGACTTTGCTTTCTTGATTTTCTCGCCTAACTCTCAACCAAATAAGTATTTTCCAGGACAAGTATTTTCTGTTAATTCCTTAAATTGCTTATTAAGTGTCTGAATAATAAAAGTACGACGTGTCTCTGAAATTTTACAAAACAAGCTAGCATGTAAACGTCCCGAGTCCCATAACGGCTCTAAAACTTTGTTTTTTATTTCTTCCTTCTGGATTATTACATATTACGGGAGGTGTACTAACACCCAGGTTAGACCCCTCACCAGTGTAATGTGAGCTCGCAACACCCTGGTTACGCTCTCTAGTCTGTGTCGACATCGGCACATTCGAGCGCCACTGTTCCGACGATCCCGAAGAAACGCCCTTATTCCAACTCTGAACAAACGGCGGCCACCTTGATTCAGTCGACCCATCTCGACTTGGCGGCGACTCCCGCTGGTCCCGCTTTTCTACACTCTTACCACGTCTTTTGTTGTCTCTACGCAAGTCGAGTCCGTCAGGCGATCTACTACGCCAGCACCGTTTCCGTCCCGCCGAGGCGAGGGCCCTACGGAGTCTGACGAGCTCGAACTAGACGAAATTATACGACGCCGTTTATTCTTGTTTAATTGTAATTGTTTTTCAAGATGTTTCAATCGTCTTAATATTGCCCCGATCCATTTTATATGAATAAAGAAAAGTCTAAATTACTTACGTCAACTTCTTTGTATACACAAACACAATTTAACTATACTTGTCTTTAGTGACTCACTAAACTGTGGCGCAACCACGAGCACTAAAGGATTAATGACGATACTTGGGCGAGAACGGAGGGTCGCGGGGCAGCATAGGGCCGAACTTCTTTAAATATAGTGGCGTTAGCGAGTAGGAAAGGAGTACTACGTTGTATTAATATTGAGGACTGGAAGTTGCCCTAAAATTGATATTTACTTTCAAATATCCATACACTTTTATTGACGCCTCAGTAATCATCTTAACGCATCTCTCGACGCAGAGTATGGCAAGGAAAAATGTCAAAATTTGGTACTTGCTTTAGCATATCCTATAGTTCCTCGTCGGCCAAATGCTGTGTTAGAGGTAGCTCTGTTACAGTACATTTCATCCAGTCTATGAGGTCTATGTAATCTTCTGCATCGAAATTAATAAATTTCGGACACTTTGAAAATGCGATTTTTCATGTCAGCTTTCCTAGATTTTAAAATTCTTCTAACAGCAATCTCTCTAATCTGTTGACGAGGATCGGCTAACATAGAAATTAGAAGGTGCGCAAAATAAGCATTGTCTTAGATAACTTTATTGATAATTAATGTCACATTATTCGGAAAATCCTTCGAGACCTGGATTAATTTCCATAGATGCCTGGCGCCATATTCCAATGTTGGCTGTGTTTTTTATCTCAAACCACATACGCGAATATACTTTTACTACAAACTCAGCTAGTATATTTAAGATTTCGCAAGGATTAGCTGTAGCTACGTATACTCTAAGAGTGCGGTTGGCTGTCGTTAACCAACGGGAGTGTGCCATCTTTCCTTGACTTTTCTCTGCCAAATTTTAAAAACACGTTCCATCTACAATCGCTTTAGATAATTTATACAAATAGTGTTGATCTGTACTTAGATCATGTTCGTTTACAAGAGGAAGGACAGCTTCTATGGGTTTAAATTTAATGACAGGCATTTTCTCGCATCAGTTGCGAAAAAGGGATCCAATACACCCGGAGTATGAATGAGGGCCTTTTGTGTGGCCATCTAGTTTTTGCAGCAAATGTCGCAATGGAAGCTCATTAGCGTGTAACAGGCATACACTCCACTGTAATGGTTTGTTTGCTCGCATTTCTATGATTCGAATTATACCACCTTTCAGCCCGTATTGACATTATTTGTACCGCCACATCCAATAACAACTAATTTGCTTAAATCTATATTATGGCTTTGTAAGTAGCCTATTATTCTTTTGGCAATATCTATGTTTTTACCAATCGAATAAAATATAATCCAAAAATATTAAAATTTCATTAAACACAAATTTTACGAAATGCTACAGATCGCTTGTTGTGATGACCACAAACTGATACTCTTAGCCAAACTTGAATAGAATGCGTGTATTAAGCCTGTTTTGACTTGTTAAACCTTGTAATTTTGCAGTTTGAGGAAGCGACCGCCCGCACGTAATGCACAGAAAATTCAATTTTAATAAAGGGGCCCGGTGTAACGTACAATTTTTTTTTGAAGAGTAATAAGGCAGTTTACTAATAGTTTTTACTAGCCCAAACATTTTTTATAAAAACAAAAAAAATATTTTTTGGGAGCCAGGGGAATTTTTTTTTAATGCGGCCCAAATTTGGTATAGGATTATTTAACAACTTTTGGCAACTAGCCGGGTCGAAAAATAAAACAAAATTTTTTTCGTCCCGGCTTACTAGCTACTAAATAAATAATTTAAAAAAAGTTATTTTATGTCCCTTTAAAAACACTAAATGAATGAAATTTGGGCTTTTTTGTATAAACTCAAGACAGCGCAATATAGTAGTTTTGTCCAAAAAGTTATTTTTAAAAAATTAAGCCTAACGAGAAATTTGAAAAAATTATTTTAAGATGCTTAAATTAACTAACTGGAGGAAATTTATGTGTTTTTCGTATTATACCAATACAGTCCAAAAAGTTAAGTATTTTCGGGCATATAGTTCATTTAAGAAAAATAAGTCTAGCTAGTAAATAAATAATTAAAAAAAGTTATTTTATGTCCATTTAAAGCAACTAAATGAATGAAATTTGAGCTTTTTTTGTATAAACTCAAGACAGCGCAATAAGTTTAGTAGTTTCGTCCAAAAAGTTCGTTTTTAAAAATTAATCCTAACGAGAAATAAATTATTTAAAAAAAATTATTTTATGTGGCTTTAAAGTAACTAACTGGAGGAAATTTAAGCGTTTTTCGTCTTATCCTAATACAGTACAATAAGTTAAGTCGTTTCGGCCATATAGTTCATTTAAAAAAAAAGCTCAATAAGTAATTAAATGATTTTAAAAAAATATATTTTATGTCTCTTTAAAGCCACTAAATGAATGAAAGTTGCATAAACCCAAGACAGCGCAATAAGTTTAGTAGTTTCGTCCAAAAAGTTCGTTTTTAAAAACCGATACCTGCTATATGAACCAATAATTCTGCCGGCCGGCGGATTAGTTACTGTTCTAATAAATTGTCCGCCGATAAACATACTATATTTAAGAAGCGCGGCGGAAGAGTGATATTTTCCAAAGACTTTCGCCGCTTGACGGATTGGTTCTGTATTACACTGAAATTCCGCCGAAACATAGCCTATAATTTTTATTATACATTGTAAACACTACGTGTTCTGTCTTATAATCTAAAAGATGGAAAAACATATTAAAACTTGGTGATGTATTCGAGACCTACGAATAATTTATTGAAGCACTAAATGGGTACTTTACTAAAGAATATGTAACATTTTATAAACGAGAAGCTAGAACTATCGATGGGGGGGGGGGGGGGGGGGAGAAGAAAACAGAACGATATATAAACCCTAATTTAAATATTATCAGTTAAAATATGCGTGTATTAAAGGTGGTAAAAAATTTAAGTCGTCCGGAAGCGGAAAGCGAAATACTAGGTAAGTCTGTACTCAATATATTAAAATTACAAGCAATTAATTTATTGGTTATAAATAATAAATAATAATGTGAGATAAATTACTAATTCGTGTGATGTAATTTCAGCACATACGGAAACACATTTATAAACTACATATACGAAGACAAAATTGAATTAAAGCAAGACTCACGTCCATTACCAGATATTTTTTTAGAGAAGCGCGTATTTATGGGGGTAATAATTGCTAATGGTGGTAGTATACTAGCAGTTACTTCCTTTGATATTTTAAAAATCCTTTTTTTTTTAGAATTACCTTAAATCGTAAATAAACCTTTACGCAATAAACACAAAAATAATTTTTTTGGGTATTTTTCCTACTTGAAAACAATCTTAAATTAAAAAAGGGCGAGGCACCCAAAATTTTTTTTTTAAATTATCGAAAATATTTTCGGCGGTTCTTAGTTACTATGTACTAAAATCCGCCTACAGGCGGAAAATGGGTTCTCAACCATTGCGATCCGCCGTACCTAACCGATGCTTTAATATTTCCGGTGGACAGTCTATTAGAACAGTAACTAATCCGCCGGCCGGCGGAATTATTGATTCATATATTAGATACCGCCGGCGGACATTTAGCCACACCATTTTGAAAATTAATCCTAACGAGAAATAAATCATTTAAAAAAAAATTGTTTTATGTGGCTTTAAAGTAACTAACTAGAGGAAATTTAAGCGTTTTTCGTATTATCCCAATACAGTACAATAAGTTAAGTAGTTTCAGCAATATAGTTCATTTTAAAAAAATAAGCCTAACAAGTAATTAAATAATTAAAAAAAAATGATTTTATGTCCCTTTTAAGCCACTAAAAGAATTAAATTCGTGCTTTTATTCCATAAACCCACGACCGCGCAATAAGTTTCGCCCAAAAAGTTCGTGTTTAAAAATTAAGCCTAACCAGAAATAAATCATTTTGAAAAAAAATATTTTATTTGGCTTTAAAGTAACTAACTGGGATTCGGCAAAATTACCAGATAGTGTGTGACAAATTCCCTGGCGTCGGTGATTGGCCTCGTTGCGGAAAAAGGCCGACGTAAAATAAAAAAAAAAAAAAAAAAAAAAAAAAAAAAAAAAAAAAAAAAAAAAAAAGCTAACTGGAGAAAATGTATGCTCTTTTGCATAAACCCAAAACAGCGCAATAAGTTTAGTAGTTTCGGCCATATAGTTCATTTTAAAAAGATAAGCCTAGCAAGTAAATAAATAATTTAAAAAAAAGTTATTTTTCAACAACTGGTCAAAAGTTAATTTTCAAACTGGACGCTTTTTTCGTATTATCCCAATACAGTACAATAAGTTAAGTAGTTTCGGCAATATAGTTCATTTAGAAAAATAAGCCTAGCAAGTAAATAAATAATTAAAAAAAAATTTTATGTCGCTTTAAAGCAACTAAATTAATGAAATTTGTGCTTTTTTTGCATAAACCCAAGACAGCGCAATAAGTTTAGTAGTTTCGGCCCAAAAGTTCGTTTTTAAAAATTAAGCCTAACGAGAAATAAATCATTTTGAAAAAAACTATTTTTAGTGGCTTTAAAGAAACTAACTGCAGGGAATTTATGCGTTTTTCGTATTATCCCAATTAAGACAGGACAATAAGTTAAGTAGTTTCGGTCATATAGTTCATTTAAAAAATAAGCCCTAACAAGTAAAGAAATTTAGTCATAGATGTGTTTTGGACTTCCATTGCCTTTAGTTTTTCATATCACAACGTTTCAACTGGTAAGTATCTCCAGTCGTCTTTAGGTGAATACTACACAAGTTACAAAAGCTACGAGCCTATTTATACTACCTAGGGGGGGGGGGGGGGGGGGGGGCGACAGATCCGGTGCAGCAGACCACGCTTGGACCCACGGCCATCATTTACAATGAGCAAACGCAAAAATTATACTTAAAGAAGAACATTGGCGGAAGAGAAAATTCAAAGAAGCAGCTGTCATATTCCAGAACTCTGACTGTTTTAGTAAACCTTCTGCAGATATAAGAAACATTTGGAAGCCCTTGTTAGATAGATGTAGGCTCAGATTGGGTAGTGATGCAAGCGTGATGACGTAAGCGGATGACGTAAGCAGATGAATAAACATGGTAACATAAGCAGATGACTCACAACTGCACCCGATCATACGTCACTAGGTCCCCACCCCCCTAGGTAGTATAAATAGGCTCGTAGCTTTGTAACTTGTTTAGTATTCACTTGAAGACGACTGGAGATACTTACCAGTTAAAACGTTGTGATATGAAAAACTAAAGGCTTAATTATAAACAATATCGGAAATATAGCTACGTTCATCACAAAAAACCGCAAAGAAGTCTTAGACCTCACGCTATGTACAAGCAAGGTTAGTGATATTATACAAAACTGGCATGTGTCACAAGAGCCCTCATGCTCAGACCACAGGCATATTCGTTTTGATCTTAACATATCTCTTACCGTCATGGTCTACAGGAACCCAAGAGAGACCAACTGGCAAGGATACAAAGAATCCCTCAGAGAGTCTCTTAACAAGGGTACAGCACCAGTAAGAGAAACACAAGGACTAGAAATAGCAGTGGAACAGATAACTGAAGTCATTACAAAGGCATATCTGGACAACTGCCCACAGAAATCGGTTCAACACAGAAGTAACAAAACAATCTGGTGGAACAAAACCCTCGAAAAGCTGAGAGCAGAGGTTCGAAAGGCATTTAGCAAAGCCAAAGATAACCAAAGCTGGGACGATTACCGGACTAAACTCACGCAGTACAATAAAGAAATCCGAAAAGCCAAAAGAGCATCCTGGCGGAAGTTCTGCGAGGAGATCAACGACACACCGGCATGCTCAAGGATACACAAAGTCCTGGCAAAGGAAGGCGGAACTGCGAGAGAGGTCGGATTTCTTAAGAAACCCGATGGAACATGGACAGATACAAAAAAAGAAAGTCTCAGAGAACTACTAAAAGTTCACTTTCCGACATCAACGATCGATGGAAATCCTACTATCCCAAGCGAAGGCTACAAAAGGCCAAACGCAGATGTATGGAAATTGGCCACAGAAATCACTAGACCGAATAAGGTCAGATGGGCCATAATGAAGTTTCAACCCTATAAATCTCCAGGGGAGGACGGAATTTATCCCGCTCTACTGCAGATGGGTCTGGAAGAGCTGCTGCCCCATCTATGCAAAATCTTCAAAGCTTGTCTGGCATGGGGATATGTACCAAAGATATGGCAAAAAGTAAGAGTCATTTACCTACCTAAGGTAGGCAAAATGGCAGACCTAACGCCGAAGGCATACAGACCTATCAGCCTAACATCTTTTCTTCTGAAATCACTGGAAAGACTGGTGGATAGATACATAAGGGATAAAATACTAACGTTATCACCACTCAGCGAATACCAATATGCCTACCAGCCGGGGAAATCAACAGACGCAGCGCTGGATGATCTAAATAGGCTTATTACAAAGTCAATAGAAGACAAAGAAATAGCCATGGGGACCTTCCTGGACATCGAAGGGGCCTTCAACAATGCCACTACAAACTCATTGGTGGAAGCACAAAGAAGACGAGGAGTACCGCCAAGTATATGCCACTGGATCAAGGCCAACCTAGAGAAAAGGACCATCATATCCACTCTAGGAGGAGCCACGATTGAGGTTAGAGCAGGCGGAGGGTGTCCACAGGGTGGGGTTCTCTCACCACTCCTGTGGGCCACCCTAGTAGACGATCTACTGCAACGGCTATCTAGAGAAGGCTTCTTGTGCCTAGGATACGCCGACGATCTAGTAATAATCATCAAAGGCCGATTCGCTGGAATAATTTCAGAAAGGATGCAGATGGCCCTAAACATAGTGAATAACTGGTGCAAAAGAGAAAAAATGTCAATCAACGCCCAGAACACACGGATTATCCCCTTTACAAGAAAGAGGGCACTACAAGGCTTAAAACCTCCAGTGCTCGGGGGAACAGAAATCACATTTGCAAAGGAAGTAAAGTACTTAGGTATAACTTTCGACCAAAAACTCACATGGAAAACACATATCCTGAACACGGCCAAAAAGGCATCGATAGCCCTAGGCAGATGCAGAAGAATGTGTGGAAGAAACTGGGGACTGAACCCCAAAATGACCCTATGGCTGTATACAAGGGTGATCAGACCCATGGTAACCTATGGGGCAGTGGCGTGGTGGCCGAAGACCCAACAAGTCGGAGCTATTAGGCTGTTAAGTGGCATACAAAGACAAGCATGCCTCAGTGTCACAGGGGCCATGAGAACCACTCCGACCGCAGCGATGGAGGTCCTACTTAATCTACCACCGCTACACATATTCGTTCAAGGAGAAGCCAGGTCGGTTAACCATAGACTAAGGCAAGAACTGTCGCCCATAGGCCGATCGCATGGAGCGGAATATCAAAGGATACTAAGAGAGCTAAAGGCGAACCCGATAATGGGGATGCCAAGCGATGCCATGCCCACTAAATACAACTTTGAGAAAAGTTATAAAGTGGTGATACCGGACAGAGAAGACTGGAAGAACGGTCCACCAATAGGTGCAGAATCAGTTTGGTATACAGACGGCTCAAAGACCGAAGAGGGCGTGGGAGCCGGAATCTACGGACTAAAATCCAAAACGATGATCCCAATTAGCCTTACAAAAGAAACCACCGTTTTCCAAGCGGAAGTCACAGCGATACACCACTGTGCCGGAGAAATTCACAGGCAAAACGAGGCAGCGCGCTCCGTTGCCATTTTCTCCGATAGCCAAGCGACGCTAAAAGCGCTAGATTCCATGCAGGTAAACTCCAGGCTAGTATGGGACTGCGCACAGGCTCTGAATGATCTGAGCAAGCAAAGAAAGGTAACCCTGATCTGGGTTCCAGGACATAGCGGACACCCGGGTAACGAAAAAGCCGACGAACTTGCTAGACGAGGATCGACTATGGCATTCATTGGCCCAGAACCGTCCTGTGGCATAGCTAAAGCAACAGTTAAGCAAGCCAATAAACAATGGATTACAGAGGAATTCATAAGGGCATGGAAAGAATCACCAGGACAGAGACAGGCGAAACAGTTCATAAAAGAACCATCGCCAAAGCTTACAGAAGACCTACTAAGCAGGGACAGGAAGTCCGTAAGAACATTGGTGGGCATGCTAACCGGACACTGTAAGCTTAGAAAACATATGACAAACATGGGTCTGGCAGAAGACGCTCTTTGCCGGTTCTGCCAGGAGAAAGAGGAAACCCCCATGCATATCCTGTGTGAATGTGAAGGACTAGTAAGGACAAGATTCACACAAACAGGACTAGAATATCCCGAGGCGGAAAGCTACGTAAAGCACCCGCTAACAAGGATCCTAGGAACAATCAAGAGGATAAAGCTAGAGCAAGTCCTCTAAGCGTAAAAAGGGAACCACAATAGATCTGAAAAGGTCGCAGTGGATGAGGTGAAGAACGCCACCCGATTACATATCTATCTATCTATCTAAACATGGTAACATAAGCAGATGACTCACAACTGCACCCGATCATACGTCACTAGGTCCCCACCCCCCTAGGTAGTATAAATAGGCTCGTAGCTTTGTAACTTGTTTAGTATTCACTTGAAGACGACTGGAGATACTTACCAGTTAAAATGTTGTGATATGAAAAACTAAAGGCAATGAAAGTCCAAAACACATCTATGACTCAAGTTAGGTCATTGTCTACAACCTTCAAACAAACACAAGTAAATAAATAATTTAAAAAAAAGTAATTTTATGTCCCTCTAAAGCAACTAAATGAATGAAATTTGCTCTTTTTTTGCATAAACCCAAGACAGCGCAATAAGTTTAGTAGTTTCGTCCAAAAAGTTCGTTTTTAAAAATTAAGCTTAACGAGAAATAAATCATTTAAAAAAATATATTTTATGTTGCTTTAAAGCAGTGTTTTTCAACCTTTTTCAGGACACGATTCCCCTAGTATCAAAAATATTTCGCGAGCCCCCGACCTTTTTTTTTTCATGTATGCATTATTAGGATTCGGATATAAATATATTATAATTAAGTACGTAAAACATATAATTTTAAATCCAATACGTGGCCAATTGATAACTAACAAATAAATACAAACATATTGTTAGGGCCGAGTGTTAACAACAGATAGTGCTGGTAGCCTCCCGCGCGCTCTTGATTTTTTTACTGAGTTCTCTCGACCTCTCGCGACCCACAGGTTGAACGACACTGCTTTAAAGTAACTAAATGAATAAAGTTTGTGCTTTTTTTGCATAAACCCAAGACAACGCAATAAGTTTATTAGTTTCGTCCAAAAAGTTCGTTTTTAAAAATTAAGCCTAACGACAAAGTTCAACATTCTATACTGTTTTCTATATTGTGGTACAAACAGACTTTCGAGGAAAAAATGGGTTATTTAATGGTTTCAAAGCAAGATAATTTTATCGGATGCAAATCTTTCAATTTACAATGCTTTTACAAGTTTACAGGGTTTAACGAGTTATATAATCATCTAAAGGCAAAAGGAGAGAATCCAGATTTGGTGATAGTTTGGTAGATTTTGTATATCCTACCTAGTAAATTCAAAAATTCTCAGTGAAGCTGGATGTTATTGACAAAGGATAACAAGAAGACACTCAATGAGTTAATTATTGTTCAGCTGACCATGATTGACAAAAACTTTACAAAAAATAAGAAACTTCCAAGAATGTCATAACAAGAAGAGAAAATCCCGAAAAATCAAAATAGTTTCGAAACTATTCAAGGCTATTATAATCTATTATTACCAAAAGTTGAAGAGTTTCTGATCAACTATAAGATGGCAGCAAAACATAATAATATAGTGTGTTCCATTTAATAATAGTGACGTTTTTTAATTACAAGTTTTCTAATTTTTGTAAGTAGCAATAAAACAAATGTAATGAAATGTAAAATATTTCATAGTGGGTATGTTGTTTTGACTTAGCTAATTCAAGATAAAAATTATAAATCGCTTGTAGTCGAAATTTAAGTAAGTATTTTTAGAACCACAAGGTGCTTCCAAATCGTAAATTTTTTAATAAAATAACTTTGTCACACCTTGCCTTTTGGGCGCACCCGGTATAATTTAAAATATTTTTAAATTGTGCAGAATATTCAACCATACTCTAACATAAAAGCTTATCATCGATAAATCTTATCTTCAATGCCTAAAGTTGGAACCTAATGGTTGGAACGAGACCAGACCTGGCCTATGCCGTTGGATTCTTGTCAAGAACATTACAGCTTAAAGCTTAAAGCTAAGATGTATAAATTAAATTGAAAAAAGAAATCTAGCAGGCACTCATCTGGGTATTACCTACCATCCAGGACTACCAAAATAGTTAAAATGTTATAATGATGCAGGGTCAAATTATATCATCCGCCATGCAGGGCATAAAATTAGAAATATTACTGTGATTCAGGTTAGTTTCCTATTTTCCCTGAAAATTACAAACGATGCCCCGATATTATCTTTAAAATCTCCACTGACGCCGCCGCGCCGCTTAATTATCGAAATATTTATAATTCAATTATGTATTTAAAAAACCGTCGGGTTTGTTCCTGTTAAGCTTAAAAATATAATTTTCCACAAAATAATGTCTGCAATAAAATTAACAAATCCAAAATCAAAATTTAATGTTCTGAAACTTTTTTAAATTTAGAATTAAATGATGCTTTTAGAAATACATATAAGATACTTATAATGGGAATTTTTGTAATGCAGAAATCTTAATATTGTAATACCAACATTTTTGTTTTAATAGGTAAATCAAAAAAATTAAAACAGTGCTTAAAATAATATATATTATTTTAGAATAGTAACTAAAAATCACATAGAACATTATATATAGGTACCGGGTGGCCCACTCTCAATGCAGGATTCCATAGCATCTAAACCATCTAAATTGGGTCTACAATTTAAAATTATTTCAAATTATACAGGGTGTCTCAAATAGTCAGGGTAAGTATATCAAACATACTTTTTTTTAAATGGAACACCCTATATATTATGACATTTTTGGATTGGTTAATCAATTCTAAGAATATTCTGTATAACATATAATATGTTTAAATTTAACAGTTTTTTAGTTATTAACGATTTTTCAAAAATTTCGTGTTTGCAGCACGTAAAGAATATGCACCTGTCGGTAGTACAGACTGACAGAAATGAATGAAATTTGGGTTATGGAATATGATTGTTCAGTAGCGTCTAAAGCATATTTTAAAAAACAAAAATATTTTCCGAAGTGTTTTAAAATGCCTTTCTGAATGTAACAATTTTAAAAACGTAAAAATTCTTAAAAGTCTGTTATTTGAAATACTTACATACCCTATTATTTTTTATGCCTAATTGAAAGACATTTTTAATACAATTCTTAATATACTAGGGTTCCCTATACCTACCTTTTATAGTTTTCTCTGAAATAGCCATTTCTTCCTTTACCATATAAACTCGGTGTTTATTTTCTCATAGAGTGCCTTGAATGCCGCACCGTGTCTGTACGACGCTCTTTTTCTAGAGTGCCATGGACACCCAACCATTCATTTTATTAATCCTAAGTCATTTAAAGGTTTTCTTTAAGAAAAAAAATAATGATATTTACTTGAACAACTTAAAACAACAGAAATATTTTTTTAATTTACAAATACTGAAAAATGTCGCTTCAAATGACTTAAGATTAATAAAATGAATAGTTGGGTGTCCATGGCACTCTAGAAAAAGAGCGTCGTACAGACACGGTGCGACATTCAAGGCACTCTATGAGAAAATAAACACCGAGTTTATATGGTAAAGGAAGAAAAGGCTATTTCAGAGAAAACTATTAAAGGTCGGTATAGGGAACCCTAGTATAATAAGAATTGTATTAAAAATGTCTTTCAATTAGGCATAAAAAATAATAGGGTATGTAAGTATTTAAAATAACAGACTTTTAAGAATTTTTACGTTTTTAAAATTGTTACATTTAGAAAGGCATTTTAAAAGATTTCGGTAAATATTTTTGTTTTTTAAAATATGCTTTAGACGCTACTGAATAATCATATTCCATAACCCAAATTTCACTTATTTTTGTCAGTCTGTACTACCGACAGGTGCATATTCTTTACGTGCTGCAAACACGAAATTTTTGAAAAATCGTTAATAACTAAAAAACTGTTAAATTTAAACATATTATATGTTATACAGAATATTCTTAGAAGTGATCAACCAATCCAAAAATGTCATAATATATAGGGTGTTCCATTTAAAAAAAAGTATGTTTGATATATTTTAAATTGTAGACCCAATGCCTCCCTATAACTCTGTTTTTAAAAAATATTAAAAAGTTGAACAGTTTAGATGCTATGGAATCCTGCGTTGAGAGTGGGCCACCCGGTATATCTAACATATTTAAACTTTTTCTACAAAATCTCACTATTTTTATAATGGATATAAAAATATATGACAATAGGTATTAATATAAGCTGACGGTTGGATGAAGATTTTGTTATCATACATACAATAAATTTATATTGAAATCACTTAAACAATTTTTTTTACAACCGACCAAAAAATAGATTCTAAATCATTTTTTCAAAGAAAATTAAATTCTAGTTGAAATAATTTACTAATTGAATTGATTCTGCCTTTACTTGGTGGAACTCCATTTTAATATACAAAGAAAACACAATATTGTGTTAAATTCCACTATATTCAAAAAACAAACAAAAACATTTGTCGACTCGATATGTTTCGCTACACTGTAGCTTTATCAAGAGTGAATAATCAAACCTAGGTATAAGTATATATACCTTAGATTGGGGTTTCCAACAATTCAAAACAAATTTAATAGGGGTGAGTTATTAAGATCTAATTGACAATTTAGGAGATTATTTGTATTTTTAAGTTTATTTATTTCTAGGGATTCCAGCAAATTAAGTTTATTACCCTTATTTTCTGTATGAAGAATTTGGAAGTTGTAATTAAAATTATAAGAATATTCTAGTAAATGATTTGCGGGAGTCTGTTTTTTCCAACGTAAAGCTAGAACTGTGTTCTCGAATTCTTTTTGAAAAGCTTCTACCAGATTGACCTATGTATGTTTTAGGGCAATCCTGACAAGTTAGTTTATAAACACCGCATTTATTGTCATTTTTTGTTTTATTTTTATTGTTTTTAATAAATTTCCCTGTTGAGTTATTGGTTTTGAATGATACTGTAATATTATACTTTTTAAAAAAATTTGATATATTTTGGCTTGCTTTACCAATATACGTAATTGACTTATAAATTCTTTTATCTTTGGTGAACGGATAGACACTATTTAACGTTTTTTTGTATAATTTTTTATTTAAAATCTTATCTATTATTTGGCTTGTATAACCGTTATTAATTGCAATTTGTTTAATTATGTTTAATTCTTTTTGAAAATTAATTTTACTAAGTGGTACTGTGATGAGTCTGTGAATCATACTTTGAAAAGCTGATAATTTATGATGTATAGGATGATTAGACGTATTGTGTATTGTAGTGTCTGTGTGTGTAGGTTTATGGAAGATAGAAAAGGTGTGTTTATGAGTTTCTCGTGTTATAGTAAGGTCAAGAAAGTTAAGAGAATTGTTTGATTCCTTTTCTATTGTAAATTTTATATTAGGGTGTAAGTTATTAATAAAATCAAAAAATTGAGATAGTTGTCTTTCTGTACCAGTAAAGCAAGCTAATACATCGTCTACATATCTATACCAGTAGATAAAATGTTTAAAGTGTGGGTGTTTGCTAATCTTATTTTCTAAAAAGTCCATAAATATTTCAGCTAATAAAGGACTGAGAGGGTTTCCCATAATCAGGCCTTCACTACTGGAATATATTAACCCGTTAAATTCAAAATAGTTTTGTTCCAAGCAAGTTCTTAGAAGTAATAAAATTTCTTGTTTTTAATAAAATTGGTGTTTTTTAAAGAAAGAAGCTTTTCAACAAGAATAATAGTATCCTTTGTGGGAATGCTAGGAAACAAGTTACTTACATCGAAGGAAATTAATTTTGCATTTGTTGGGAGTTTTATTTTTTTGATTTTTTTAATTAGGTCTATTGAATTTTTAATTTGAAATTTTGCAGCGAAATTCGTGTATTGGTTAATGATATCAATTAAACGTTTAGATAGAAGAAGGGGCTGAAAAAAGTGAGACAACCGGTCTAATAGGATGATCTATTTTATGAAGTTTTATAAAAGAGTATAGAGTTTCGGTGATTGGGGGTTCATTAACGTTAATTTGCTGACATCTGTATCATTAAATAAACTTTTACAAGTTTGAATTACATTTTTTACAGTTTTTTGAAATAAATCTGTTGGATCTTTTTTTAGGATTTTGTAGATAGTAGGATTTAAGAAATCAAGAGTCTTTTGTATATAATTATTTTGAGAGATAGCTATAACAGTATTACCTTTGTCCGCTTTAGTAAATATAATGTTATCAGTCAACGAGTTTTGTATTATCGATTTTAAAGTGTTGTTATTTGAAGGGGAATATTGAGTTTCTAAAAAATCTTTTTTTATTATATTGGCTGCTTCATATTTTAAAGAATTAGAAGACGAAATACTCTTGATGGCTAATTCCGTTTCTACACCTAAAATTTCAACATTTTTTTGTAGAAAGATTATTTATTATGTTTATAACCCTTTTCCAACAAATTTATTTCTTTTTCTGTAAAATCTGTTTTAGTAAGGTTTATAAATTTGTCAAAGAACTTATGATTGCTAAAAGATTTTTTTGTGGAACTATCAGTAGAATGATGTGAGTTTAAAATTAAAGAATTTAATTAATTTTTTTAAGTTAAGTATTTTTTATGTGTGATACTATCAACTTTTTCTCTAGTGAGAAGATCTAAAGTAATAAATTCACAGTAATGTAGTTTGTTTAACAGTTCAGTGTGGACAGTTTTTAAATATTAGCCATCAAGAGTATTTCGTCTTCTAATTGTTTAAAATATGAAGCAGCCAATATGATAAAAAAATATTTTTTAGAAACTCAATATTCCCCTTCAAATAACAACACTTTAAAATCGATAATACAAAACTCGTTGACTGATAACATTATATTTACTAAAGCGGACAAAGGTAATACTGTTATAGCTATCTCTCAAAATAATTATATACAAAAGACTCTTGATTTCTTAAATCCTACTATCTACAAAATCCTAAAAAAAGATCCAACAGATTTATTTCAAAAAACTGTAAAAAATGTAATTCAAACTTGTAAAAGTTTATTTAATGATAAAGATGTCAGCAAATTAAAGTTAATGAACTTCATAAAATAGATCATCCTATTAGGCCGGTTGTCTCATTTTTTTCAGCCCCTTCTTCTATCTAAACGTTTAATTGATATCATTAACCAATACACGAATTTCGCTGCAAAATTTCAAATTAAAAATTCAATAGACCTAATTAAAAAAATCAAAAAAATAAAACTCCCAACAAATGCAAAATTAATTTCCTTCGATGTAAGTAACTTGTTTCCTAGCATTCCCACAAAAGATACTATTATTCTTGTTGAAAAGCTTCTTTCTTTAAAAAACACCAATTTTATTAAAAAACAAGAAATTTTATTACTTCTAAGAACTTGCTTGGAACAAAACTATTTTGAATTTAACGGGTTAATATATTCCAGTAGTGAAGGCCTGATTATGGGAAACCCTCTCAGTCCTTTATTAGCTGAAATATTTATGGACTTTTTAGAAAATAAGATTAGCAAACACCCACACTTTAAACATTTTATCTACTGGTATAGATATGTAGACGATGTATTAGCTTGCTTTACTGGTACAGAAAGACAACTATCTCAATTTTTTGATTTTATTAATAACTTACACCCTAATATAAAATTTACAATAGAAAAGGAATCAAACAATTCTCTTAACTTTCTTGACCTTACTATAACACGAGAAACTCATAAACACACCTTTTCTATCTTCTATAAACCTACACACACAGACACTACAATACACAATACGTCTAATCATCCTATACATCATAAATTATCAGCTTTTCACAGTATGATTCACAGACTCATCACAGTACCACTTAGTAAAATTAATTTTCAAAAAGAATTAAACATAATTAAACAAATTGCAATTAATAACGGTTATACAAGCCAAATAATAGATAAGATTTTAAATAAAAAATTATACAAAAAAACGTTAAATAGTGTCTATCCGTTCACCAAAGATAAAGGAATTTATAAGTCAATTACGTATATTGGTAAAGCAAGCCAAAATATATCAAATTTTTTTAAAAAGTATAATATTACAGTATCATTCAAAACCAATAACTCAACAGCGAAATTTATTTAAAACAATAAAAATAAAACAAAAAATGACAATAAATGCGGTGTTTATAAACTAACTTGTCAGGATTGCCCTAAAACATACATAGGTCAATCTGGTAGAAGCTTTTCAAAAAGAATTCGAGAACACAGTTCTAGCTTTACGTTGGAAAAAACAGACTCCCTTTATGCAAATCATTTACTAGAATATTCTTATAATTTTAATTACAACTTCCAAATTCTTCATACAGAAAATAAGGGTAATAAACTTAATTTGCTGGAATCCCTAGAAATAAATAAACTTAAAAATACAAATAATCTCCTAAATTGTCAATTAAATCTTAATAACTCACCCCTATTAAATTTGTTTTAAATTGTTGGAAACCCCAATCTAAGGTATATATACTTACACCTAGGTTTGATTATTCACTCTTGATAAAGCTACAGTGTAGCGAAACATGTCGAGTCGACAAATGTTTTTGTTTGTTTTTTGAATATAGTGGAATTTAACACAATATAGTGTTTTCTTTGTATATTGAAATAATTTACTGTTAGCAGCTTAAGTAAAAAAGAAAGTCATTGGCTTTGTAACAAACGATAGCTACTTTGTAAGATTTGAAATAATTCCTAAATAAAATTGTATGAAAATTGATTTTTTTCTAAAATTATAAATAGTATATTATATTATCAAGCCCACAGAATCTCTCTTTTTTATTATTGCAAACAAAACGATGTCTACTCTGTCAAATTTGCAATAACTCTTTGGAATGACATGGACAAACATTGAATTATTTTAAAAATTAGATAACAAATCCAAGAAATGTTTACCTGTCGTTATGGCGACGCATGATTTATTGTATTTTTAAATCGCTCTATTGTAGTTTTACCTTACGTCTTTGTACTTGTTTTTTAATGCCACAGAATAAAATATAAATGCAGTAACATAACAAAAGTAGACTAGTAAAAATGACGAGTAATATATCCAGTAAATAGAATTGATACCATGATAACTCCAAAATGGAACCCTTTAAATGATGTGCTCCATCGTGTTTTAAAACGTATTCCACCCAGTAGACTGCTTCATCTAAAGGTTTAACAGGTCTATCTTTCATTATTTTAGATCTGCCTTTTGCAGCTTCTGTGTATCTAAAACCAAAAACGTGGATCTATATATCTTACCCCCTTAATCATGTAATTATTATGTTATTGTCACATAGGATCATCTACATGCAAGCGCGGATCCAGGAGGGGTCGTGGGGTTCATGACCCCCCAAAACAGAAAAAAAAAATGGATTTACTGTTTTGACTACCTCTGCAGCTTGTTCACAAGATTCATGACAACATTACCTTACAGAAATAAGTTATATTTTTTCTGTTGATTGAATTTAAAAATAAATAAATATATAAAAATACTTAGCAGCAATTGATTTATTGTATTATTTTAATAGTATGTATAATTTATATATGTATAGTATATTTTGTATTGTTGATAGCGAACGTGGCAATTTTTCAAATTATTGGGATAAAACATATTAAGTATAGGAAAGAAAAAGATACTAATTTTAGCTGTATTTTCTTTTTTTGAATTCACTTTAACATTAATTTACATGCATAATATTATCCTTTTTAATGTAAAGTTTATCATTGGAAATTTTCTCGCCTATAGCGAATTGTCTGTCAAACTTTGGGCGTGGTCGCAAATTTTATTTTGCCTGCGGCGCTTTTTAACTTTGTTTATATATATCATGATGACCCCCCCCCCCCCCAAAGCCAAAGTTCTGGATCCGCGCTTGTCTACATGGCCAACACTACAAGCCAAGTTTTATTAAAACCAGGTTTCAGGTTCAAAATTCTGTAAGAGGTTAAACAAATAAAAAACCGGTTTACTTATTGTGACAAAGCATTATGATTGACTTTTCTGAACCTGCACAGACGGCAAGGAGAAGCTCCTTAGGGAACAAAATATAGAATCTTTCTTACATTATCACTGAAAAGATAATGACAAATAATAGTTCTTTAAGTCGTATAGTAGAAGAAAATTATTTGCTGAAAAGTAAATTTGACATAAGACTACATAAAAACAAAAATATCTCTTTCATGGGTAAAAATACGGGAAAATTTTAATTTTACCGCTTTTAGGCTGTAATATGGAGGTAAAACACCTTGTATTAGCATATTATATTGTGATTAGTTAGGATACTCATTATATTTCGTAACCATAATGTCATCATTAATTGTGTGTACTAAGCAGTTCCTAAGGGGAACAACCTTTTTGTATGTAGACACTAATTATTATACAGAGAATACATTAATAACTAGGAGATGAACCCACGCTTTTATTGAACCGTCCTGAAAAGCTAGCCAGCAAATCCTGGAGTTATTACATGGCGATCCTGTCAGCCCCTAAACTTTAAGGGTTAAGTGAGGAATAAAATGGGTAGTGCCAAGTCGAAAGAGGAAATAGTTATTAACCAGGCCTCAAATGGAGATGCAAAAAGTGAGATGTCAAATAGCGGATTCTCGCTATCAGAGTACCTTTTGATAACACTTGGAGTGGCAGTTATCCTTTTTTGCATATATAACATGGTTCTACGTTATCGAAAAGGATTGAAAAAAACAATTCGTCGAGAAATTAACAAAAATGAGTTAAGAAGATCAAGGGACGAATTGACGGCGGAGCAAGAAGCGTAAAAAAATTTTTTTTTTTTAGGTTTTTTAGGGTAATTATAAAAGATGGAATGGAAATATTACCTTACAGTAGTATAAATTATGGAAATATAAATAATGGAATATGGATATAATATATGGAACAGGGCAATGTAAAATTAGCAAATAAGCAATTATAAATTTTTACTTGTAAGTTTTAGAATTTAGTAAATTGTATTATAATAGGAATTTGAAATAGGGACCTACTTAAAAAGTACTGAATTTTAATATAAAAATAATAAACAAATCGCGGAAAGTATAGGTTAGGATATGTCGGCTTTTGATCTGAAAGTGGCCACGAGCCTCTTGCCTGTAATGGATGACTCGGAAACTATTACCCTTAAATTAATCGAAGCTGCTGGATTTTATGATTCTATGCTTAACGAGGCAGGCAAGCCTATTTTAATTAAATTTATTTTAAAAACACGAATTTCAAATAATGAAAAATTGCGATTAAAATCTAGTTACGATGCTATGGATTCCTTATTAAGCGATATAAAGAAACATCTTTTAACTAAAAAATCCGATACTGCCCTTCGGGCAAAATTGTTTTCTGCCAGACAATGAAAAGCTAAATCGATTTCTGAATTTGGGAAGAATGTCGAGGATATTCTTATGAACTTAACAATTTCCCAGGCAGGCGGTAGTTCAGGAGCTTTTGACATTCTAAGACCCATAAATGAAAAAGTAGCTGTAAAAAGATTTGCAGATGGCCTTAGAAATCAAAAATGCAGCACAATTATCTCTGCTAGAAATTTTGAGTTCCTAAAAGATGCCATTTGAGCGGCAGAAGATGAGGAAATTTCTTCTCAAAACAGTAATCAACAAATTTTTAATATGTTTAGAGGAAGAGGAAATAACAGAAATTTGGCTACAGGTTTTAACAGAGCAAAAACCTCCGGAAGATTTTCAAACAATAGTTTTAATAAAAATTTCACTTATAGAAATAATAAATAAATAAATAAATAAATAAGGTCTTTATTTCCATTTTAATTTATAATACAACCTAAAAGTAAAGTACACCTAATTTAATTAAAATAATTCGCTATTAAGTAACGGTAATAGGAATCCGCAAAGTCAGCATTTTCAAGGGGGACGCCTAGAACGGTCGTTCACGCGAGGTTATCGTGGAAACGTTCGGAGACAAATAAATTTTGCTGATCAGAACATTAATGCAGGTCAGGAAACGTTACCGTATAATGATTCTTCATAGCAAACGTTTTTTCGTGCCTAAAGATAAATGCATTTCAATTATGCTAATATTTTTACTTATTCCGAAAATTACTCAAATTCAGTTTATTTTTTTGTAAATAACAAAATATTAGGATTTTTAATAGATACGGGAGCATCATTGTGTGCGCTTAAGTTAAAACATTTGGATTCTAGAATACCTTTAAATAAGGAAAGGCTAGAAATTAAAGGCATAGGTGGTAGAGTGTATTCCATAGGTTATGTATATTTACAGCTTAATATTGAAAATGTAGAGTTTAGAGAAAAGTTTTATGTATTTGATTCGTTGGAATGTCATACCGATGGTATAATTGGTAGACATTTTTTAGAGAAGTACAAAGCTAAATTAAACTATGAAGAAAATACTTTAGGTCTTTCTCATCGGGGAAAAAGTATATTTAGACATTGTAGGACCACTACCAACAGATGTTAATGAAATTACATACATCCTTACTTTACAGTGTGAGTTAACAAAATTTGTGGAGGCATATCCTATGAAAAATAAAGACGCCGTATCTGTGGCAAAATCGTTTGTGGAAAACTTTGTCTTACGATATGGAATTCCACAGGAAATTGCAACGGATCGGGGTTCTGAATTTGTATCTTCCACTATGAGTGAGGTTTGTAAACTTTTAAAAATAAATAAAATTCATTCTACGGCATACCACCATGAACGCATTGGTTCGTTAGAAAATTCACATAAAGTATTGGGTGCCTATTTAAGAATTCAATCCGAAAATAATGATGCTGCGTGGAACACATGGATTCCTTATTGGTGTTTTTCTTATAATAGTACAGTCCACACTAAAACTAAATATACTCCTTTTGAACTAGTATTTGGTAAAAAAATGTCAGATTCCTAGTAATCTAAGTAATATCTTGGAACCCATCTATAATTTTGAAAATTACCCTATAGATGCAAGAGCTAACTTATTAAATTCAAAAATGAAGAGAAAGCAAAGTTATGACGAAAAAATTAACCCTATTCAATATAAAAAAGGCGATTTAATACTTGTAAAAAATGAAATTGGAAACAGAATTGAATGTCCTTGTTTTCTGGGTCCGTATGTAGTTATCAAGGACGAATCTCCAAATGTAAAACTGTTGAGAGATAATAAGGAGATTCTAGTCCATAAAAATAGAACTAATTTATAGTTAAGTATCATAATTAAGTAATTTCTATAGAATAAATTAGTATTAAAAAGGGCCCTACTTTCGTATTATATTCTTGTTTCAACTACTCTATTTTCCTCCTTTTCTTTTCCTATATGTTAAATTGTTTATGAATTAGTTACAGGTTGTTTTAAGTGTAATTATTATTTAAGACGGGACAATTACTTTCATATTACCAATAACAGGAATTTCCATTTGAAAACAAACTAAAATTTTAAGGTAATTTTCCCGGGGGAGGTGTAATATGGAGGTAAAACACCCTGTATTAGCATATTATATTGTTATTAATTAGGATACTCATTAATATATTTCGTAACCATAATGTCATCATTAATTGTGTGTACTAAGCAGTTCCTAAGGGGAACAACCTTTTTGTATATAGACACTAATTATTATACAGAGAATACATTATAACTAGAAGATGAACCCACGCTTTTATTGAACCCTCCTGAAAAGCTAGCCAGCAAATCCTGGAGTTATTACAAGGCATGAGCTCCTTTTTCAACAGGCGTATCTTGGTTCATTAGGGGCATTACAATAATAAAATACTAGTGATCTGAATGTAATGTAACCTTACCTTTTGTCAACTAAAATTCTTTGAATGGTGTCATTAAAGGTTTTAGTAGAAATCTGTTGAAACGGAAGTTCAATAGCCATTCCAAAACTAACCAGCTTTCTTACATTCATAAACTGATCTCCAAACATTGGAATACCCATTACCGGTACACCATGAAAAACTGTTTCGGTTATGCTACCCATTCCACAATGAGAGATGAAAGCAACTGTATTTGGATGGGCTAAAAAACAGATAAAAAATTATTACTTGATACCAAATTCCAATTTTATTTTATTACCAGCTTTTTCGGTAAACTTACTATAGGTTTTTAAGCTTTAAAATTGATCGCGTGACCTTCGTCGACTGTTCCATACCCATAATCAGTATCCACAGATACAAAAGATCCCTGTTAGTTTAGAACTATCATCGGCTTTCAATTTAGTAAGATTAAATTTAAAGTCATATTTTAGAGTTGGTAATAAAACTATCGTTTTGCTTAAGTGCAAGTAGTAATTTATTGTTAATTTAAAGTGGACTGTATTTGTAATTGTTATAAAATGTGAATTTTGATGTGTTCTCTTCAGCGGTATCCATTCAATAGGACGAGGCGGCAGGCGACATCGCTGCATCTCACTCTTGCACCAAGTATGCGTGGGCGCGTTTGACAAAGCAACGTTGCCATTGTTAACTGTTATTCATTAAAGTCTATTATTGACCGAACATACCGGCCGCCTTGAAACGTGACGGCACTTTCAACTAATAGTTCTAGTTTACCTTTAATAGTCTATCGGAAGGGTACAAATTTTTGTAACGGGCCTTTTATAAAGTTTATTGTTAAAGCGTAAAGTCACCACTCGGACAACACCGTCACTACCGGGATGAACAGCCTCAATTTTTGCCATCGGCCACTTTAACGGTGGGGAATTGTCTTCTGCCAAAAGAACCACGGAACCAACTTTGAACTGCGTCTCTGGTTGCTGTTTCCATTTGTTTCTAACTTGCAATTCACCTAGGTATTCTTTTTTCCATCTAGACCAAAAGTGCTGGATGATTTGCTGCAATCTCTCGAAGCGTTTGAGACGGTTTTCTTTTACTGCAGTGACATCATGATCAGGTAGTGCAGTTATGCTTCTTCCAATTAAGAAGTGAGCGGGTGTTAAAGGATTTAATTGATCAGGAGCGGGCGATAGGGGACACAATGGACGTGAATTGAGTATAGACTCAACTTGAACCAGTATTGTATTGAAATCTTCAAAATGTAGATGTGCCGCACCCACAACTCTATTAAAATGAAATTTAAAGCTTTTTACCCCTGCTTCCCATATTCCCCCAAAATTTGGCGCACGTGAGGGAATGAAATGCCAAGTTATATTCTGTTCCGTATAATAATGCTTAAATTGCTCTGACTTCGCTTGATCTAGTAAAAATTCGTGAAGTCTTTGTAATTCTTTGTCTGCACAAACAAATGTTTTCCCATTATCGGAATATACGCTATGTGGCTTACCACGTCTGCCCACAAAACGTCTGAAGGCTGCCATGAAACACTTGGTTGTAAGATCAGACATGACTTCAAGGTGTATAGCCTTGCTTGATAGACAAATAAATATACATACATAACATTTTGTTAACTTTGCGCCTCTAGTAAGTCTGTCTTTCAATAGAAACGGACCTGCAAAATCGCAGCCTGTATTGATAAATGGTAAGTATGGAGTGACGCGAGTATCAGGTAAGTTACCCATGATATACGTACTAGAAGTAGGCTTAACCTTGAAACAAGTAACGCATTTTCTTATAATTTTCTTGCAAATATTTCTTCCTGATACCGGCCAAAATCTTTCTCGAATTGAAGCTAGTAACATTGTCGGACCACAATGCATAAGTCTTTTATGCTCGTCAATTAGAATTAATTCTGTCAGAATATGCTTAGATGGTAAAATGATAGGGTACTTTTTATCATAATCGTGATTAGAATTTTGTAAACGACCTCCGACACGAATAAGTCCGTTCTCGAATTTAGGGTTTAAAGAAAGTAAATTACTTTTTCTTTTTAAATTTATACCCTCACGTAACAACTTAAAATCTACTGGAAATAACTCTTGTTGTGCTAGACTAACTAGCCTTTCAATTGACTCGGTTAATTCGTAACAAGATAATAATCCTGTCCTTCTATTCTTGATATTTTGAGAATTTCGAACGAATCTTAAACAATAAGCAAACACACGCTTTAGTTTACTTAGACTAGAAAAGCGCGAGAAAATATCAAAATTATTAATAACCGCAGTATGAACGACTACTTTTTGTTCTGGTAAGTTATTGATAGCTAAAGTTTCTTTATTAATATATCTGTCGAATTCTAAGTTATCCTTATTTAGCCATTCAGGCCCGTTCCACCAGAATTTAGACTCTGTCATTTCATTAACCGTTAACCCCCTAGACACTAAATCTGCAGGATTATGATCTGTAGACACATGATACCAATCCTTTATGTTTGTCAATTGTTGTATCTCGCTTACACGATTTGCTACAAAAAGTTTCCACTTACTAGCCGGCCCTCGTATCCACGATAGGGCTATCTGAGAGTCCGAGTAAAAATAACACTTATTGAAATTTATCTGTAGTGAATCTATTGCTTTTTGTGCCAATTGAGCCAATAATACTGAAGCGCATAGTTCTAAACGCGGTAAAGTAACTAACTTTTTAATTGGTGCTACTCTCGATTTTGCACATAAGAGTTGTGTAAAGTATTGACCACTTGAATTTTGGCATCTTATGTATAGGCAGCAGCCATACGCCCTTTGACTAGCATCTCCAAAACCATGAAGTTCTATATTGACGTAATTTGGAGTTATAACTATTCTTGGTATTTTAAAATTATTGATTTTTGGTAAACTATTTTTAAACATTAACCATTTATTTAGCAGTTCCCTAGGGAGCTCTTCGTCCCAACCGAAATTACCTTGCCATAACAATTGCATTATTAACTTGGCTACTATTATGATAGGACCTAAAAGATGTAAAGGATCGTAAATTTGTGAAATTGAAGATAAAATAGTTCGCTTAGTGATTATTTCAGGATTTTTAAAGTTAGGCACCGAATATTGAATTGTATCAGAATTTGAGTCCCAAAGAATACCTAACGTCTTGCTGGTCTCATTGTCGCCAATATTTAAAATACTTGAATCTATATTCTTATCTACTTGAAATTGTGTTAATAGGTCTTTTTTATTGCATAACCATTTTCTTAATTGAAACCCAGCACTAGATAAAATATTTGTTACTTGTGATTGTAATGTCAAAATTTCACTTTCACTGTTAGCGCCTTCTAAAAAGTCGTCAACATAGAAAGATTTCTTTATTGATTCACTTGCTTTTGGGTAAGTGGTTTCGAAATCGTCCGCTAACTTGTTTAAACATCGTACCGCTAGATATGGAGCCGATGCGGTACCGTAAGTAACAGTATTTAACTCAAAGCGCTTTAAATCATAAGAGGGATCCTTTCTCCAAAATATACGTTGTAAACTGCGCTGCTCCGGTTTTACTAAAATCATTCTATACATTTTTGATACGTCCGCGGTCATTACGTATTCGTGCTTACGAAAACGCAGAACTATAGAAAAAAGATCGTCCTGTATTGTCGGACCTACACATTGAACCTCATTGAGTGATAATCCTGATTCTGTTTTCATTGAAGCATCGAAGACTACCCTAACCTTTGTGGTTTTACTATCATCTTTAACCACCGCGTGATGTGGCATATAGTAGGTCATTTTATTTTCTTCTTGTTCGCTAACCTCGGTCATATGCCCTAGTTCTAAATATTCTAACATAAACTTATTATACTCACTTTTTAAATAAGCATTTTTTGAAAGTCTTTGTTCCTGTAAAAAATATCTCTTAAGTGCTTGACCCTTTGAATCTCCTAAGTCGCGCAAATTATCCTTGTAAGGTATTGACACAATGAATTTGCCATCGCTACTTTGTTCAATTGTTTTTTCAAAATTATCTTCGCAATAGATTTCCTCCTCGGAATAATTTGACCTTGAACTTGATTTACCATAAATATCCTCGATTTCCCAAAATTTAGGTAAAAGTGTATCAATAGTATTTCCGTCCTTTAACTCGCTTGAAAAACAACTAATAGAAGTTCCTGACGTTTTATCGTCCGCTGACGTAACGCCTCCTACAACCCAACCTAACAAAGTCTGTTGTAAATATATCTTAGAATTTTCTACTTGAATCTTACCCCCTTGCAAGATTTCCCAAAATAGGGCACACCCTATTAATAGATCAATATCGCTAGCTTTATTAAAATTGCAATCTGCCAAACATACGTGACTTGGTATTTTCAAATTGTTTTTATTAAAGGTTACTGTAGGCAACTTGTCGGTAATACGTTTTAACACTAGACACTCGATTGTCGTTTTGTAATCGCTAGTACAAGATAAAATATTTATCTTCGCTCGATAGTTTAAATTTGAAATGGAGTCACCAACTCCTACTATTTTATAGTTAACCTTTTCCATCGCTAGATTTAATTTTTTACTCAATCGCTCGGTTATAAAATTGCTCTGTGAGCCACTGTCTAGAAGCGCCCTACACTCGTATTGTTTCCCTTGATTATCTTCCACATAAACTATAGCGGTTGACAATAGCACTTGGTCATTGACAATAGTATTCTCGCTTGAACATGCATGAAAAGTCGCAGCTTTATTTGCATTTTGTTTACTTATTAAGTCCTCTCGATTGCTTTTATTGTTTCCCGAATTTTCTTTAAATCTGGCATCGTTGCTAGTATCCCTGTTATCTCTTTGTTTAAAAAACTCTACGTGCAATAATGTATTGTGGCGTTTATTGCACTTTCTGCAGCCCGAATGCATACATTCTTTTACGTCATGTCCTGGTCTTAGACAATTTTTACATAATTTTGCTTTTCTTATTTCATAACACCTATCAGAGGGCGAAAACTTTAAAAACTTTTCACATTGAAAAATTGAATGCTTTTCTTTACAAAAATAACAACTAATACCCGTTGTTGTGGTAAAATAGGAACCACTTTTTTGAGCTTTATATGCCTGAGGTTTTTTAAATTCTCTATCTTGAACTTCTCGCGGTTTATTTGATACCTCGATTTTTTCTAAAAATTCACATCGTTGCTTTAAAAATGTATTAAACTCGCTCATTGTAGGTAAATCATTGCTTATCTTAAATAATTCCCATTCGCGTCGTGATGACTTATCTAATTTCGTTGTAAATAAATAGATTAATAACCTATCCCATTTATCAACATCTTCTCCTAACACCTTTAAAGCTCTTAAATTTTTTGTTATTGTGTCGAAAAAAGTTCGCAAACTTGTATGATTTTCAGATTCTATTGAAGAGTATTCGAATAAAACGCGTATATGATTATGAATAAGCAATGCTTTTTGCTCATATCTATCGTGTAACAAATCCCAGGCGATATCGTAATTTGCATCAGTCACTTGTATCGATTCAATAAGCGCCAACGCGTCTTTTCCTAAACAAGATCGTAGGTAATAAAATTTCTGAACGTTTGACAACGCCGCATTGTCTTGTATAAGAGCCTTGAAGCCGTCTCTAAACTCCACCCAAGTGTCAAACTGGCCGTTGAAATTAGGCAACTTGAGCGCCGGAAGCTCAACACCTCGTGGACGAGCATGTGGCACCGCCCCAGAGATTACGTCATCTCTCGACGCATGCGCCGATGGAACGCTTTTAATGTCATTCTGCGCTTGCGCGTATTGTGCATTCAAGTCATTATAAAAACTTTCGATTTTTGATCGAATTTTGCCTATTAACGCAAAATATAACTTTTCAAAATCATTCCTCTCTTTTAATTGTTTATTTAACTCATCGTCAACTAAATCGCATAGCTCTATTTCGTCTTGTTTTATTGTAAATTTATCAAATAACTGTTCGATTTTATGTAGCCGTGCTTCTAGTTCACGTGCAACTATGTTGTCAAGCGATCCAGAAGCAATGCTGTCAAAGAAACTTTTTTGTCGCGTCAAAGAACCCTTAATTATGCCCCTTTCCTTTACTAAGGTAGTAAGTTCGGCAATCATCTTACTTGTTCAAGTTAAATAAACACACAATTGGTCAATGGATATAACAGGTCAATGGAAAACAATTGGTAAATTCAGGAAACTCACCCTTGTGTCATGGCGGATACCGCTGGCTAAACGACCGTTCACTATTATCGATTGTATTCACTCGATTGTACCGATTTTTTAATATAATTTGGCTCGGAAGGTCCAAGAAACTATGGTAATAAAACTATCGTTTTGCTTAAGTGCAAGTAGTAATTTATTGTTAATTTAAAGTGGACTGTATTTGTAATTGTTATAAAATGTGAATTTTGATGTGTTCTCTTCAGCGGTATCCATTCAATAGGACGAGGCGGCAGGCGACATCGCTGCATCTCACTCTTGCACCAAGGGCGCGTATGCGTGGGCGCGTTTAACAAAGCAACGTTGCCATTGTTAACTGTTTTTCATTAAAGTCTATTATTGACCGAACAAGAGTCTTACCTAAAATATCACTTTGTGGAAACCACTTAGAAATCATCAGATTATTTGGTTTATTTTCTAAATTTTCATCTTCAAATTTCCACAGCACTTGTTGTTTTAAACTTCTTATGACTGCCATAATGTCTACTATAGTTTTATTAGACATAGTGGAGCTTTGTAAATTTGAACCCAAGCTAAAGAATACTGCACCATTATCTGCAGAGTCTAAAAAATCCTGGATATTTTTTGGTAATTTTTTTAATTTTATGTGAAGCCCGCCAATTTCTACCACGGATGCTGTTAAAGGCAACGTCTCAGAAGTACTCACATGGGAACAAGTTAGCATTAAACTAGCGTTGTAAATAAATTCCTGCAAATTGTACTTTTTTGGAAAATATTTGTCCACCAATTTTTGATGCGCTGGCAATTTGTACAATGATGTATAGTATTTATCATACCAAAATGCCAGAGTATTTCTAAATCGTTCAGAAAACTTCATGTGGGTTGTGTATCCAGCAAATACGTTTGGAAGGTAGGAAGGAATATTAGGAATTCCAACTAGATGAGTGTTCCATTCAGATACAGCTATAGAACTAAATAAGACCTGCAAATATTTAAATAGCATAAATAAATGGTTGTGAGAGTTCACAATTCAAAAGCAAAAAAATAAAGTAATTTTTATTTTTTTACTTAATGTCCTTAACAGGCCAAGTAATTCACGCCTTTTTAAAGAAATTTAAATCTGTATACTATTCCAAAAGGTCGAGCACAATCATCAGCTAGCGTAACAATAATCCAATTGATTTCGTATATTTGTATTAACCAATGATAATAACAATACACTAATAGCCCATGTATAGTTATCATATATGTCATCATACGTTAACATAAAACAAAAAAAATTCACACTTCTATAATAATTATTACAATTTAAAATGTCAATAAATTTTCTCACCGGGTATCCCTTGAGCATTGATAAATAATAATTTAAAATTTTATTAAGCACGTCACATGACAACAGCCCGATGCCGTAGGCTGCCAGCTGTAGTCAAGTAACGTACTTTCGAAATCTGTAATAAACTTATCTCGTAGTTTTCATGCACTTGGGATATTATAGATAGATGGGAACACTGGTAATAGTATATTACGTACCGAGGTGGAAAGTGTTTCATTACTGTCGAGAGATTAGATAGTTTACCGAGACGCGAAGCGTCGAAGCAAACTATATCTCGGAGACAGTAATGAAACTTTTCACCGAGGTTTGTATACTATTTTATTTACAACCACATCCTACATCCACTTCTTATAATTTTTAACTAAAAATATTATTAAAAGAAAAATGTAATTTTGACGTAGTATTGTAGAAAATATATATTAAAAAAATCAAATAAATTTACAAGTAGGCATATTTTCAAATTAGGCGACGGTTGTCAAGGAAACGTTTGTTTGAAATTAAAACAATCATATATCAGGGTGGGAACCCACTAAGCAAAAAACAGCTTTGGTACGTTTCGTAACGTTTTTTAAAAGTAACTTATATAACGTTTTAGTTCAAACGTTCTTTTATCATCGTTTTTACATTTTCTAGGAACGTATTTAATATTTACGTCTCTTTAACATAATCTCGTTACTGTACTTGTTTCATTGAACAAATAAACATATTAAAACCGTATATTTTATGTACTCTTTTATTAACGTCAACATGTTTCCATTAAAAGAACGCTCTTTTAATTGCGTGCTCGTTATGCTTTTTCTAAACGTTTCAGATCAGGAACTATTTTGTTTAAACAGATAACGTTACCCCTGCACCGTTACTATAATGATTTTTTATTTTCAAACCCGTTATGTTCGGGAGATAACTGATAGATTTCGTCGCAAAAATGTAAAACAAGTTTCATGTCAGTTTCGTTTTCTGAACGCAACCCTGAACGGAACTCCACCGTTGACGACAACCATTCACCGAACTAACCGAACCTCACTTTTTTCTGTCCCACGCGTCTGCATTTATTTGTCATCGGCTGTGCTATAATTTATTTTTTGTGGTTTTGGAGGTTTCCGAAAAGAACAAAAAATGGTTAGAAAGGTAAGTACATTGCATTAGTTTCTATAAAACAAAAGTTATTGATATATTTGCATTGTAACCTACAACCTACGCCTACAGATAGGTACCTACTACCAGCGAGGCTACAAGATACATGTCTATAATTTCCTTTTAGTTTAAACTTTATGCTAGTAAATTAAGGTCTCGTTCTAAAGTGCTGCATTTATATTTGAAATTGTCTGTTTCTATGTTTGGTACAATGTATTCAATTCTAAGTGCCAAGACCCGAGACTGAAAGCCATTAAAATTCGTTAAGAATAAACCACATGTATGAATTATTGAACTTAAATAGCCCTGCCCCTATAAATATTTTTAAAACTATCTTTAAATTAATTGCTAAACATGCATATATAGTACACATGTATGGCTGAGGGTTGCTACTGTTTCCTCTTGGTCTGACCTGGAGATTTTTAATTTTATTAATGTCTAGGCTTGCCAGGGCCAAGCAATAGGTAGGTTTGACCTGGAGAAGTTGTTGCCAAATTATTCATCAATAAGTTAACATAAATTATAATAAGTTTTAATTTCCAAATATTTAGATGCAGTACAACAAGTATTCACAACCAACGACCGGGACCTAGAGTCAGGGAGTCAGTCATCATGGAGTAGTTTTGTCGCGACAATCAACGACTCAAGAGAGAAGAGGTATGTGTAGTTAGTAAGAAAGTAATATAATTTACTAATCAAACTTAAAATTATTGCTCTAATAATCACCATTTAAAAGTACATATTTTTACTTGAACTATTAAAGAATTTTAATTTTTAGTTAAGACTTTAAAATAAAAAAAAATACGTTTTTTTTTACCAAAATCTTATTGGCTTCAGCTGTCATACACTGGAATATTTTGTAAAATAATAAAAATATAGAATCTTGGTTACGAAGTATTTTTTCTAAATTTTTTTATTAGTTTCTTAAAGAACCCCGCATTTCTCTTATGGAAAATGGCCCTCGGTTAAATTTTCTAAATTTTTAGTATGTTGAGAATGCCATTCTGATCAAAAGTGTTCATGGCCACAACAATATCTGCCAACCAGTTTTTGAGATCCAAGTTGCAAAATATGAATTCTCAATACATTATATTTTCCTAGTTTATAATATGAATTTGTTTTGTTTTTCCAAATTTTTTATGGCCCTGTCGTAGATAGGACAGAATACTATAAAAATAGTTAAAAAGTTTTTATTATAATATACCGGGTGAGTGACGAAAATTATTTAATATTTTGTGTTAAATCATTGTATTTTCGACATTAAATTAAATGTTTACAAAGTAATACTGTAGATGACATTAGCTTGGAGCAAGCTATCAGAATTTATATTATTTATATTTTTTACAGGGTAACTCAAAAAAGTTTATATTTTTTTTATTAGTTTTAAAAGAAATTTTGTAGATATTTCTTTATGTACTACTTGTCGCCTATCGTATGCTTCCAAATATATATAATTATCAAGGTTTTACAGGGTGTTTCCGTGTTTCCGATGCTAAGCGATAAAAAAATAACATAAAAATGCATTTATTTATAAATCACCCGGTATATTAAAAATGGATCGGTTAAATTTCATTATTTTTTAATATTTTTTGCATGAAGTGTCTAACTTACATGTTTGCTATTAATTTCCCTTTTCCTATGACCAGTTCTGAAGATATACAGCGTCGAACATACTCAAAACTCAAAAAATAAGCAAATAAAATAGCAATTTTTATTAATTTCAATAAAATTTGTTATATAAGTTCATTTTATGGTTAAATATAAATATATTTAATGCTGTACAGGGTGTTTCAAATAATTATGAGATTCTAACACTGTATTGCAAATAAGAAATATATATATATATATATATTTGATGCCATTTCTTTTGTGTTGGGTATGTTATTTTTTATGATGTATTAACACAATATGAAAAATAAAGTTTATTATTATAAAAACTATGAACAATTTATTATATCCAAAAATAATAAGTAGGCCCCTAATTATTTGAAACACCCTGTATAGCATTAAATATATTTATTTTTAACCATAAAATAAACTTATATAACAAATTTTATTGAAATTTAAGAAAAAATTGTTATTTTATTTGCTTATTTTTTGAGTTTTGAGTCTGTTCGAAGCTGTATATCTTAATTTTTTTGTAATGACATGAAATAAACAAATACAAATTACTAAAGAATCGGTCATAGGAAAAGGGAAATCAATAGCAAACATGTTAGCAAAACACTTCAAGCAAAGAATATTAAAAAATAACGAAATTAACCGATCTATTTTTTATATACCGGGTGATTTATAAATACTTGCAGTTTTTTGTTATTTTTCTATCGCTTATCATCGGAAACACCCTGTATAACCTTGATAATTATATATATTTGGAAGCATACGATAAGCGACAAGTAGTACATAAAGAAATATTTACAAAATTTCTTTCAAAACTAATAAAAATTTTTTTAACTTTTTTAACTTACCCTGTATAAATATAAATAATATAAATTCTGATAGCTTGCTCCAAGCTAATATCATCTACAGTATTACTTTGTAAACATTTAATTTAATGCCGAAAATACAATGATTTAAAAAAATATATTAAATAATTTTCGTCACTCACCCGGTATATAATAAAAGAGTTTTAACTATTTTTATAGTATTTTATTCTATCTACGACAGGGCCATCAAAAATTTAGTAAAACAAAACGAATTCATATTATAAACTACGAAAATATAATGTAGTGAAAATTTATATTTTGCAACTTGGACACTCTGTATCTGAAAAATGGTCTGCAGATATTGTTTTGGCCATAAACACTTTTGATCAGAATGGCACTCTCTGCAACATACTAAAAATTTAGAAAATTTGACCGAGGGCCATTTTCCATAAGAGAAGTGCGGGGTTCTTTTAAGCTCTTCAAATTTATTTGTAGCTGATTATATTGTAAAGTATATTAATTTATAATTTTTTTTTCAGGTTCACAAGACGTTGATTTATTACTTTTTTAATTACATATTTATAACATTACATGTATATGTTTTTTTAATATAATCTTTTAATCCATGATGTGCCTAATTTACTTTAGGAAATAATTACATTTAACGGTTTACAAAAATATTACATTCTCGAAGGATGAATCTAATTCGTCATCAATATAATGTTTATTGTGTCTGCATTTATTGCCTTTTTAAAACAAAATTGGTTTGTTATAGTTTCGAAACAAAAACATCTTATAAGCAACGTAATTGTAACTTTTTGAAAAGTCCTTAATATAAACATCTCAAAAACGAAACCAGTTTGTTATAGTTTTCGAATCAAACACGTTGATTTCTAAATGCAACTGCGATTTTGTTATGTTGGCGGACATTACGACCAGTACGTTTCGAAATAGCGCCGTATCAAAACCTTTTTGTACAACGTAACAATGTAACGTAAAAACATAAATTTAACGAAATTGGGTTGTTTTTTTGCTTAGTGGGAAGTCAGGGCGGGAAGTAGATTCGAGGGCCGGAAGTAGATTCGAGGTAGGTAATGTGACACTTCCCAACCTTCAATAAAGTCAGTAATGTCAACATTAGATGTATGGTTGTAAATAAAAATCTAATTTAAGGACCATGCAGGCATGTAATGAATCAATAGGATTGGCTGGAATTACTGGGCCTAGTGTAATAATAGTATTTTGATCGGCTAATCTGTGTAGCGCGTATACCTAAGTGTTACTTGCATTTGGAATCTAGATATTAAGTGAAATTAGAAATATTTTCGTTTTCGCTTATTTATTTATCGGTTGTTATTCGCTTATCATTTATCGGTTGTCGCTTATTTATTTTACCATAGTTACCTGATGAGCATTAAAATGCTTTGAAAATGCTTGAAGAGCTTCGCTGGCAAAACTTTCAATTATAACGAGATCAAATGTTTCAGCTGAGTGAATAAGCTCCTGTACTTCATTATTGGACAGTAAAGCTTCATTTGAGACCAGGCCCATTTCTTGCAAAGATATAATGTTAGAAAAAACACTAAATTCTTGCAATTTAAAAAGTTGTTCTAAAATGTAAATATGTTTTTAGTACATTTTTAATATGTTTGGGCAGGAGAAGCAAAGGGAGAATTGCTCCCCGTGTGCTTTTAAATAATTAAACATGACAAGTTACATTTTGAAAAAATCCATTTAAACGGACCGTGTCATTGCTTGCGGGTTAACTTTTATTTTAACTAGGTACCTATATTATTAATATTATACAGTACAACAAAACCTGTAATATACGTAAAGGTACGCACACAAAGAAAGCAGGTTAATCAGCGCCTACAAGTCATCTCATTGGTACACACTGCCTGCACTGGCAACAAGCACCGACCTGCTTTGTCTGTGTGCGGGTGCATTTAAACGTGGATTCAATTATTGGCCCTTATAAGCGCTTGTTCCTAGCAAGAAGGCAACCTGCTTTCTTTGTGTACACAATGAACGTCGGTTTTCGACCAGTTTAAAAGCAACTTCCATACTACAAATATGTTTAATTCATCTTCAGATGAAGACATTTTATTGACGAAAAATACATTTCTAAGGACGCAACGCATGAAGCAAGATATACATCCAATCAATCGTGAACGAAAACTTTATGGTAAATATCACAATTTATTCCAATCATAATATTACTGTGGGACTTAAGTCGTTTGTTCCACAATGCATTTCTTTGAAAAATCGCAGAAATCAGTAATTCATATCACATCCATAATCGATGCACGTCCAGCTCCGACCCGCGACCAAAAACTACAAATTCATTCCGGTAAAAAGTCGGCGCCAATCTGCACTGGCAACAAGCACTGACCTGCTTGATCTGTGTGTGGGTGCATTTAAACGTGGATTCAATAATTATTGGCGCTTGTAAGCGCTTGTTACCAGCAAGCAAGCACCTGCGTTCTTTGTGTGCGTTCCTTTATACTCAAAATCGGTGTGCTTATTTATTTTTGCCGGTTTTGTTCTGAATTCCGTTGCGACAGTCAGAGGGAGCTATTTCGCAGAATTAAAAATGTCTTTATTTTTCTCAAAAATTTTAAGTGCAAGGATAGGTATATCTTTTTTAACATAAGCAAAAAGAAGAATAAATAAGAAGAATATTTGTGAAAACCACAAGCAAAATTTTTTTTTTGAAACCAGAGATATGGAAAATATAATAGATAAATGAACTGTATAAAAATAACCTAACGTTTTAATACGGTATGTGTAGGAAAGAAGTTACAAAAACCATAGCATTGTGTCTTCTAGAAGTCGTAGTCGAAGTCGTAGTCGAAGTCGTAGTCGAAGTCGAAGTCGTAGTCGAAGTCGTAGTCGAAGTCGTAGTCGTAGTCGAAGTCGTAGTCAAAGTCGTAGTCGAAGTCGTAGTTGAAGTCGTAGTCGAAGTCGAAGTCGAAGTCGTAGTCGAAGTCGAAGTCGAAGTCGTAGTCGAAGATGTAGTCGAAGTCGTAGTCGAAGTCGTAGTCGAAGTCGAAGTCGTCGTCAAAGTCGTACTTCTAAAATTTTTGGTGCGTCAAAATGCCGGCCTCAAACGAAGAGGCGTTTGACGTGCTTACAATTTTAAGGAAATTCATTAAAATTTAACCCATTTTGTTTGACACGTACTATTTCCTATTTTAGATAAAAGCTTTTTTGCATTTTTTTTTGTTTCGCAGCCTACTTAAAATTTTATTGCAATTTGTTTCATTACCATCCTCTATTATTTTTGTTGTAAATAATTTAAATTTACAAAACATTAATTTAAAGAAAGTATTGTGTTGATTATACCTTTGTAGAAGATACAATGGTATGAAATCTGTAACTTCTCACTTACAAATACCACATTAAAACGTCAGTTTTATGTGGTATATTATGGAATTCATTTTTATATTATTTTTTCATATCCCCGGTTCAAAAAAAGATATTGTCTTGCGGTTTTTACATATTATATTCTTCTTATTTATTCTTCCTTTTGCTTAAATTAAATAATATATATCATTGCATTTAAAATTTTTGAGAAAAATTAAGTAGGTAATTATTGATTTGGCTAAATAGCGTCCTCTACTGTCGGAACGGAATTCACAACGACTTAGTTTTTTATTTATTAAATTATTGTAATACAAGAGTCACACGAGTTTAAATTTGTCAAATTTCGATAAGCCAAACCAAAGTTGTAAATATGTTTGAATTGCAATATTTGCCCCCCCCCCCCCCTTAAACAAAAAGTCAGAGCAAAAACTCAAAAACAAAAATTATCCAGAATCTTCATTAGATGGAAAAAATGCTACCTTCGACATGTTTTGAAACTGACCGACCCCCGGTGTGTTCATCACCTGCGGAAATCCGTCACTCTAGCTGTGATCGTCAAATCTTGTCTACGTTGTGTTTATACTTAAGTTCTTTTAAAGTTTGGTACAACGGTAAAAGTTTGTCAGATTTAAGATTGTTTAGCTTCAATCTTATTCTGATGGTTTCCCTATGATGCGGTATATTTCACTGCCAGTAAATGAAAATTAAAGCGGTTTTTAAAAACAATCGATCTATTATAAAAGCATTTTGACCATATACAATTTATGAACAATTTAATCAGATATCCCTTAAATAAAATACAGAATAAAAACCTTAATTATTACATATTACATGTCATAAAACTTAGTGTAAGATGGTTTGTCTCCCATAATTTAGCCCATTTGTACCAACATCTGTCTGCAACAGAATGGAAGTACCTCTCAGATACTACCTATTAATATGTCTGCGACAATAATAAGTAATGTTTTACCTTTTGTTACCAATTACGTCTGTAACTGTAATGGTGACACTTTACCTCCCAAAAAATACCCACTTTTTTTTTATGATTTCTTTTGGTCTGCGACCACACTCTGTTTTAATTGGTTCCCCGTTAATCCGCAATTTAGTTTGTTACATATCGCCCCATTTTCGTGTACGTAGGTATTATTATTAACATTATTTGTTATTTCAGTTACCTAGTATTGTAGATTGACGTACACGTTTTTGGTATAAAGGTACTACGTAGTTTAGTGAAAAGCCGACCGACTGAGGGCCTTCAGTAGGGGACTTGCAAGTCATTCCTACTGGCGGACATTTCAAACATATAATTTATAAAAGTGTAATAAATGTTAGGAGCCCGTCCACTTTCCGCATGTGTCACTTTTCTTCTCAAGTGGGCGTTGTTTTTTATATTGTCACCTTAAGAATACCAATTCTGACTGACAATATTACCAGAAAGCCGAACGCCTGAAGGACTACAACATTGGCCACACAAGACTCTCATGCTGCCGGACATTCTTTTTTAGGAAAAACCCATCACACCGTTTTATGTACACAAATTATAAATTAACGTTCTACAGGCAACGTCATACCAAATAATTATTATAACCCTTCTGATCACTTCACTTGTATATTGTCAATTAAATATTTCCCTTAATCCTCCCCCATTTCCTTATTGCAGATTATTATTTACTTTTATACGATGGCATTATTACTGCATAATAACGTCCACCACGTTCTTAAAATAAAACACCCGGGAGACACCCACATCTGTTACAAATTACCTAAACAAAAAGGTCCGTGTCAACGACTTGACCATATTTTACTACCCTTAGAAAGCAAAAGTGTATTGATTTTTGTTACAGTTATAAATAGTACCGTTATGCTTTGGCCCCTTTTTATTTTAAAACAATTAAGAAACCAACTTTGTCCTGCAGACATTTTAGATGGCCTGATTTGCAATTTAAACCGCCCATTTATTTATGTTTTGAATATTTTCTAATTAGAACTTTTGAGAGAAATAATTTTAAGAATGAAATTGAAGTAAAGAATATTTAGTTTTTTATATGGTGCGGTCGTGAAATAATTATGAATTTAAGATTTTTGCTGTCTTTGTTTATTAACTGCAATCGTTGGGTTTTTCTACTGCATTTTGGCGATACAAAACCGCACCACGGGCTATGTTCGGATTGGTGAACCGTGCTTGTAGCTCGGCGCTGATGTTGTCTGATCAATGTGCAGTTGTACCCAACAAATTGTTGTCAATAACCTAATTAAGCGTTTGGATTTAATACCGTTCTCAAAGATTTTTAACGCACCGGGTGTCGACTTCGGATTGGTGAACCGTGCAGTCAATCGGCGCTGGAAGATATCTCGGATAAGTAGAGAAAAATCCAATAATTTGTAATAAGGAATAAATTACCGGCACCAAAGAAAAAACTGGCAACGAAAGACCTTAACTTGTGTTTGGGAAAATATCGACTGATCTTGCGTGTCCCTTTTTTCTCCCTTTTATAACCTTGCCCCCGCTTTCAGCTTAGTAAAGCGTCTGTTTTTTCTAGACTCAAAGAATTCTACCTCTCCTGAACCGTTTTTCGATAAGCGGGTAAAATTTTACAGTTTTTGTGGCTTTAAAGCTCTTTTAAACGAGGGTTCCTTTGCACATATTATTGGGCCCAAAAATATTAGTTATTTTAATTTACCCTTAAGAAATTGTATGGAAATTTTTACGCGAAAAATAGCCCCGGGTCTGGGGCATTTCAGTTTACTATGAGGATTTTTCAGAAAATCCCTGTTTTTGTTTGGCCACTAAAGTTACGCCCCATGCGGCCAACCTAGAAACTTAAAAATAATTTCCAGCAATTTCTCATGGCCACGGCCGAGAGCCATACTTAGTGGGATCAAAAACCAAGTACGAGAGAAGCTGATAGGAAGTTAAAATTTTCCACATATTATTATCAAGATGGTGCCACCAATATGTCAAGAATTCTTACGTTTTTAGGAGCAAACACTAGTGCCTTCGCATTTTCGGTTTTTGATAAATATTTTGTTTATTTTTTGTTTTTTCGAAAAACCGTTCAAATACCTACCTTAGGGTAACAATTACCTACAGTTTTTGTGGTCAAATTTAACCATATTTTTTTCTGGTTTTAATAATTTATAAATCCAAACTTTTTTAAATCAAAACAGTACGTATTTCAAAGACAGGTATTCGGCTGATTTTTAAATAAAACAAAGAAGTAACTAAATATCGATCAAGAAACTAAATGGCGTCATTAGTGTTTGCTCTTAACACTAAAAGTTAGATAAGTTATTTAATTAGTAAATTACGGGCGACAGCGACTTTGTTTTATACTATGTTAAGAAGAATAAAACCAGAAAAAAATATGGGCAAATTTGACAACATCTCGTTTTTTGCTTTTCTTAATTCATCAATTATTGATCTTTTTTTAACTAAAAACTGTAGGTAATTGTTACCAAAAGGTAGGTATTTGGACGCTTTTTCGAAAAAACAAAAAATAAACAAAATATTTGTCAAAAACCGAAAATGCGAAGGCTTAAAGATTTAAGAATTCTTTACATATCGGTGGCACCATCTAGATAATAATATGTGGAAAATTTCAACTTCCTATCTTCTCTCGAACTTGGTTTTTGATCCCACTAAGTATGGCTCTAGGCCGTAGCTATATATTGCTGGAAATTATTTTTAAGATTCTAGATTGGCCGCATGGGGGCGTAACTTTAGTGGCCAAATAAAAACAGGGATTATATGAAAAATCCTCATAGTAAACATGTCATAGGTAGCATTTTTTCCATCTAATAAAGATATTGGATAATTTTTGTTTTTCAGTTTTTGCTCTAACTTTTTGTTTAAGGGGGGGGGGGGGGCAAATATTGCAATTCAAACATATTCACAACTTCGTTTGGCTTATCGAAATTTGAAAAATTTAAACTCGTGTGACTCTTCTATGTATCCCAGCCGTCTTTAGGTAAATACTAAATAAGCAAAGTAACTACCGCTCTATTTATACTAGCTAGGTGCACTGGAGCATAACTGAGACAGGTGCAGTCATGCGTGAGCAGTATTATGCTAAGATTACATCTATTTCACAAAGGCTTTCATATATTTTTTTTATCTTATGTTGGCTTACTAAAACAACTGGATTCTGGTGTATAGCAGCAGCTTCCTTGAACTTCCTTCCGGTGTGGTTATTAATACAGAATTTTAGGTTCTGACCACAAGATATGAAAGCCATGTGTCCAGGCATCGTTAGCTGCACCTGACTTTTTTGTTTCTTCTTTAAGTGTTTTGTTTCTGTGCTATTTAATCCTTGTTTCGAGTGGTCTTAGTGTCTTGCCAATATAAAATTGGCCGCACTCGCAGGGGATCCGGTCGACACGGCTTTTCCTGTATTTTTGGCTTGTTGGTTTTGTCTTCGTAAGGTGGCTTCGTACGGTGTCTATCGAGCTAAAAACAGTATTGATGTTATATCGTTGTAATAGTTTATTTATTCTCTTAGATACTCCATTGGCATACGAAATGTTGACTGTTGGTTGTGCATTTTTTCTGCCTTTTGCACTCTTACGATTTTTCAGTATTTTGTCAACTTATCTTATGGGGTAGCCATTTTTGTTGAGGTCTATCTTAATGTAGTTAGATTCTTATTTGAGGGATTTCTTTTGAGTTACAGATTGTAATGGCTGTATATTCGAGATATTGTCCTGTATGTGTAGGGTTCCTGTATACTAAAGTTTAAATAGAGTTACCATTTTTCTTTACGTTGACATCTAGGAAATAATTGGTTGTTTTTTTTTTACTCAATGGTGAATTTAATTGTCGGTGTTAAGCTACTGATATGATTTAGGAATTCGTCGTCGTTTCCATTCCCGATAATCATGGTGTCATCCACATATCTCAGCCACATTTTTGATTTGTTCTTTGTTTGTTCTATTGCTTCCGGTTCAAAACATTCCATGTTGGCGATTATTGGCGAGAGAGATACCATCGGTAGTCTGTCTACTTGGAGGAAGAATGTATCTTAAAATTACGGTTGTTAAGGCAATATTCTAATAGTTCTATGATGGCATTAATAGGTAGACGTGTTTTTTCCTATAGAGTCTGGTCTTTTTCAAGTCTGCTTCTGATAACCCTAAATGCGTCTATACACAAAGATAACATGCCTCTCACGCCCATTACGAGCTCTCATAACTCTTCTGCATATCCATTCGCTAGATTTGTATTTCCCTTACGCCAATCACTTCATGAAAATAACCCATCATTTGTAAAGAACTCGCAAGACATCGTAAAAATAATAGGAGGAAAGGAAGTACAACCATGAGATCAGCTTGTCAGCAGTCAGCGTTGACGTCGAAAGTCTTTACACCAACATCCCCGTAAACGACGCACTCAACATCATCAGAAGTAGACAAGAGGACCAAACTCTGTTGAACAGAACACCGCTACCCATTAATGTCATCAATTATAAGAATGTTGCCTCAACAAGTCCTACTGTTAAGAAAAAGATAGACTCTTCCTCCAAGTAGAGGGAATACTGATGGGCTCATTTCTCTCGCCAATAATCGCCAACATATACGACGATTTTTTTTTTAATATGGCCAAAACGGAAATACAACTGTCCTTCCTTGTTCAAAAAGTCAAAAAAGGTGCAGAATGGGCATAAAAACGTACTTCTTAAGAACTAATAATGAAACTAACTATATGTTTGGTGATGTTGTTTGTTCTTTACCTTTTTATATTGATTTAATCGAATTTAATCATATACGATGTCCAATCCGCACCTTAAGTATCAAGTCCGCACCTTTTGTAAAAACGGTTAAAAAAAAAAGTTGAGGCACCCAATTAATATTTTTAGTCTATTTTTTATAAAGACTCGAAAAGTTCTTATTTCCTTAAAATATTCTAGGGGCATTTATCGATGAACAATATATCCCAAAATATTATTTTTATATTTGGGTCAATAAAGTTTCCTCTTAGTTTTCTTCAAGATAGTATTTTCAGTGGCGGCTGGTTAATAAAGGTCTCTGGGGCGCCGCCCTTCCTGCAATTATCAGATTAACAGAATCCAAAAATACTTTACTTAAAAAAACAATAAAGCAATGTATGTGAGCAATCCATTAAAATAATTCAAACAAAACGTAGCCCTATTCTAACGGGCAGGCTATACTCATAGACAAGCGAGTTGCGCGCTATCAAAGTTGTACTAAGCGCAGGCGGCGGCGGGCGACCGATTATCCGTCCCGATTCAACGCGCCTTCTCGATGGGTTGTCATGACGACGGAGGCCTGACGTCACCTACACATCGCATAACGAGCGGCCACGGAGGAGCTCCAATTTTCCGCGACCTCTGTTCGCGAATCGCGATGCGACCTGTCGATGCCGCTGACTCGCTGACGTTTTGTTTATTTGTTTTGAGTTATTTATTAGTTACGTTATAAAGTTATAAGTTATATGTCTAATTTGAAGGTCAGTGATTTACAGAAGGTTGTGCTTAGTTCTCTGAGCTTAAGTGAAAAACTTGATTTAAAAAATACAGTGCGGTCACTAGAAATTGAACATAGTACAAGTGCAATCAAAATGTAAAAGTAAGGCACAGTTTACGCGTAAGTTTGACAAAGAAATATATAATAAAAAATCCTGGATATGCGGTTGTGAGGAAAAAAATTCTTTTTTTTTTTGTTTCTTGTGTCTTCTTTTTGACATGGATGATAATTGGACTATAGGTAAATGGGGTGCAGAACTTAAAACATATTTCAGAGAAAATAAAAAAAACATGAAAATAGTGCAAAACATCGTCATAATGTGGTAAGTTTTGAGATGTTAGGATAAACTAATAGGTAATTTAACTTGTTTAAGTAGTGCTTATGCTGATGCAATTAAAATTCACAACGCGAAAGTTAGAAAAAACAGACACGTACTTTTGAAAATAATACAAATTAAAATTTTTTTTTTATTTAAAGCCAGCGCCCCCCCTGACTCGCTAGTCACAAGCCGCCATTGAGTATTTTATTCACACAAGATATATTTTCTGAAGATCTGTTGTATTTTAAGTTTTGTTAATATATAATGCATAATTTATTCTTACTTTTTAGCATAAAAAATTGCCTTGGTTTTTAAGGTGCGGAATGGACAAAAGTATCGACCTTTTTGAGCAAAATAGCGTTTTGAGACGGTATTTTACAAAAAGTTGTTGATTTTATTCCCGAATATCTATCCTCACACCAAGTAAGGCAAATAACAAAAATATTAATATCTAAACTTTAAAAAATTATAGTATAAAAAATGGTTTTGGCCATATTAAAAAAAAATTGTCATACACTGTGTTCATTTGAAAACTTCCCATCTCGATTTTCCTGCTTTAAAATGAAAATGTGAAAAATCGCTCTGACCCGTCGATTTTTATTTTAAGGGGGGCATCTTTTGCCTATATTGTCATTCTTGTTACTTCAAGCCCCTAGGAGGGAGGGGGGTACGATCTAAATCTTAAACGGATACCCCTATTTTATATAATTTTTTTGGATTCTGCATAAAATTCTGAACATTTTTTAATAAAACCATTATTAGTCTATACTTAACAGTTTCCGAGATATTGACTCTTGAAAATGACATTCTTGAACTTTGACAGCGTCTAGCTTTCTAACTGTACGTCTTAGAGCAAAACGGCTTACATGTCCCTATCTTCGATTTTCATTATCTTTCCAATAGTATCAACTTTCGGTCAAACCGGAAGTACTATATTTCTTACAGCCGGTTTAACCGAAAGTTCACACTATTGGAAAGATAGGTAATAAAAATCGAAGATAGGGACATGTAAGCCGTTTTGCTCTAAGACGTACAGTTAGAAAGCTAGACGCTGTCAAAGTTCAAAAATGTCATTTTTCAAGAGTAAATATCTCGGAAACTGTTAAGTATAGACTAATAATGCTTTTATTAAAAAATGTTCAGAATTTTATGCCGAATCCAAAAAAATTATATAAAATACGGGTATCCATTTAAGATTTAGATCTCGAAAGGAGCCCTCAAACTTGAAACTGACTACATCAAGACCGAGCTCAACAAAAATGGCTTCCAGAGATTAGGTGACAAAATATGGAACAATCATCCAAAAGCGCAAAAAGCAGAAAAAGAGGCTCAACCGACACTCAACATTCCATATGCCAAAGGAGTATTTCAGATAATAAGTTTTAGTTTTAGCTCGAGAGACACCCTTAAAAGCCACCTGACGAAGACAAAACCAACAAGCCAAAAAGACAGGACAAACTGTGTCTACTGGATTTCCTGCGAACACGGTCAATCTTATATTGATAAGACACCAAAACCACTCAAAACAAGGATTAAAGAACACAGAAACAATATTCTAAAAGGAGAGACTGAAAAGTCAGATGCACCTGACTATGCCTGGAGACATAGCCATGTGGTCAGAAACTATAATCCTGCATAAGGAAACCACACTGGAGGAAGTTTAAGAAAGCTACTCTGCTACACCAGAATCCAGGTTGTTTTAGTAAGCCAACATTAGATATAAAAAATATCTGGAAGCCTTTGTTAAATAGATGTAAACATAAAATAATACCGCGCACACATGACTGCACCTATCTCCGTTATGCTCCAGTGCTGTCGATGATGACTGTGTGAATTGGTGCATTATTGTCATGCTTGAAAAAGTAATTCTCTTGGTATACTACTTCAACCGATGAAATCATGACTCGGAGAGGAATATCTCGATAAATAGAAGGGGAAAATTTGCAAAACTCCCAGGCCTTAGCACAAAATATTAATCGAAAACCGTCTACTTTGATTAATTTTATGGACATATCTCTCGTCATAGCTCATGTTTCTGGCTCTAAATACGAAAAATTTGCCGTTGTTGGATTGAATGTTTTTTACCAGAAAATATTACTCTTTCCCCTAAATCATTCTGGTTGAGATATTTCCTACAAAATTTTTTTTGTTTGTTCTCATCAGTCAAAAATATTTTTTAGCAGCACATCGGTTCTTTATATCTGAAGGTCTTTGTCGACATCTGGCTGTTCTAAAGGATCTGAGGAAATTGGTTTAATTTTTCCCGTTTAAAGCTGTCTTGAAGGAAGTTCTATTAGAAAGTTGATAAACTCGGTATCTTCATCCTTCATTCAAATCTTATGCTCCAGTGCACACGGAAATAATACAAAAGTGACTAAGAGAAACTGCTGGAAATATTTTTAAGCTTCTAGGTTTACCACTAGAGGGCTTAACTCTAGTTATCAATTAAACAGCGGGATTTTCTCAACAATTTACATAGTATGTATTGGTAGCATTTTTTCAATTTAAAGAAAATTCGGGATAACTTTTATTTTTAAGTTATTGTTCTACCTTTTTGTTTAAGGGGGTAGAAGGGGACAAATATTGGAGCTAATTTTTAAGTTTATTTTTTTTCATATCTCCGGTGTCAAGAAAGATATTAATTAATATGCGGTTTTTATAGATATTTTTTTTACTTATTATTTTTTGTTTAAATTGAAAAGATATATCGTTGCGTTTTAAACTGAGAAAAATTAAGAACTTATTGGTTCTGTTAAATAGCTGTCGTAACCGAACTCCAAAAAACGAAACTCTATTTAGCAAGTTTAAATTTGTTATATTCTGATAAGCCAAACTAAAGTTGTAAATATTTTTGCATAGCGATATTTGTCCATTCCTGCACCCATTAAACAAAAAGGCAGAGCAAAAACTTAAATACATTGCATACTTACATATGCGGAAATTGCATTAGATTAAAGAAAAAATGCTACCTTTCGTGTTTTCGTTATATGAGAATTTTTGAAAAATTCTTGCTTTTTAATTGGTCACTCTAGGCCAACTTAGAATTTAAGAAATAATTTCCAGCAGTTTCTCTTGGTCATTTTTGTAATAAACATTTTTTTCCGCAAGCCGTACGGTGAACGGTTTCTTAGATATTATAGCCGGCTACCACTCTTAGTTGACTACCCGCTAAATTACTCTAGTTCTACGCTTGTGGATCGATGTTTATCATAATTGTGATATGTTTTTTTTGTCTCATAAAACTAGGTCAAGGTATCATTGCGACCATAAATATTAGACTATATATTATTTTGAAAAGGTCAGGTTTAAGATTGCAACTTGCTTTACGTTATAATAATATAATAAATATAATAGATACAATTTTTACAAATTTTTTATCTTTGATTTAAGTTAATTTATTTTTAATTTTAGGAAAGTTCTGCATATTCTCAAACCAAAATAACACCTATCAAATCCGGTAAAATTCATATGGTAAACGAGGGAGGATCAAAATTTGGAAATTCCGCTAAGAGTAAAGTACCTTATTTTTTTTTATTTTAGATTTTTTCTTATTAAGAATTATTGTTTTAATTTCAAAACTATACCCAAACACCAAATTTCGCTCATCTTGGACAAAAAAAAATGATGAAATTTTTTCTTACATAATATTATGACGGTCACGATTAAAATCTAAATAAATAAATATAGTTTAAAAAAACTAAAAAACACCCTTCAATAATTAATCAACCTAAAAAGCGAAAAATAAATAAAATTTAAAATAATTCTTGAAATTCTTAATATAGGCAGAAAATAATAATGAATGATGAAGATTAGTATTATTGTGAAATTAAAAAGCGTGGGAGGCTTTGTGCTATATTCGTATATCGAGCACCCCACGCTTTTTAATTTCACAATAATACTAATCTTCATCGTTCATTATTATTTTCTGCCTATATTAAGAATTTCAAGAATTATTTTAAACTTTATTTATTTTTCGCTTTTCAGTTTGATTAATTATTAAAGCGTGTTTTTTAGTTTTTTTTAAACTATATTAATTTTTCATTTTTTAGTTTGAGTTATTATTAAGCAAAAAATTTAGGAGTAGAGATAGTCATAGAGAGGTCCGGAGTAGAGATGGAATACTGTCACTAATTTAACATTGACTTTTTTAAATGGCTAGATGTAAAGCAGTGGATCCATTTTTTTTAAATGGCTAGAGAGAATCAAACCCAAACAAACCCGAACAAACCCGATCAAACCCGAACAAACTTGCTCGGTCAACGGACCCGACCCACTGATAGCGAAAGAATGTACCAACACTATTAAGCCGAGTGCTCGAGCCGGAAAGTAGATAGATAGTACGCATGCGCATACGGTGAAATAATAATAAGATAATCTTATCAAATTATGGTATTGTCAGAGGTTCTTGATAAGTCTACCAAATTTAAATTAAATCTGACCGTTTAAAGTCGGTCAAAATCGGGTTCAAAGAAGTCGGTTACCAACATACAAGCATACAAACAAACATACAGGGGAAGCTAATATAAGCGTGTTAAAAAGATACGTTGCACTTCTATGTATAAATATCTAATGATTTATGAGATGCTTTAAGCTAAAGTGTAGGGGAGATCCGGCTGTGATGGCATACATTTTTTTAATAGTCGATAAATTAGATACCGTTAAAGATAAAAATTTGAAATTCTTATTAGATATAGAGCCCTACTGTACCATTTATTTGGAGTGTTAATAAACACCCTGGTTCTAAACTTGAAGTGTAAAAATAAGATTTATTTTTTTTATCTTAGTGTGCCATCATATCTAGACCTCGGGTATGATGGCATAGTTTCAAAAAGTTTCAATATTTTTATTTAAAAAATGGAAAAGCATTTTAACAACTTATAATGAAATGTTTTCCTAATAGAAACATAAATAACTAAATATATAATGACATAGAAACATAAACAACTAAACACATATTTCGCAAATAAAGGATTTGGTTTTGGAGCTGACCCCAGCACATTCGGTGTGGCTCCACTTGTGACAACTTTGACATCGAATCCAGCTTTCTCGGCATCGTGAAAGTGAATATAAGGAATTCCGTCTATGTTGGCACACTATGCCATCATATCCGAATCTACATGCCTAAATAAACCGCGCCGAATTAAATAATTGAACACTCCCATCGCTTGCTGTCACATGAAAATTTAAAGTTAGAATACCACTTTACCTGTATATTACAAAAACTTTACATTTTTTCACTGCTATATCAAATAATAGATTATTTACTTACCAAAAAAATGTTTTTCAATCACTAATAAATAAATTTTTCAGTTTATTTTCAAAAAATAGTGACAACGACACGAACCCGTTAAATATTGTATGTAAACTAACCAAATGAATTGTTGGTTGCCTATTGTGTCGTTTCTAACATTACAGGATAAGGGAAAATGCTAGTGTGCCATCAAAGCCAGTATGCCATCATAGCCGGATCTCCCCTATCACAAAATATCAGTCAGGTTTCCTCAAAAAATAAAATACGGTTTGTGCCAAAAAAAAGGTCGCCAGGAGACGGTAACCGGATCGTGATTAAAGAAAAGTGTTATTGAAAAACTCGAGTGATCCCAATCCTAAAAAAAAGTTCGCCAGTTCCATAATTAGTATTGACTGCAACGAATTATTTCGATTGATAACCGGATGATTAAAAAAAAACGGATAATACCGGTTATTGGAAAAACCGAATTATAGGTTCGTTTTCACTCGAGTGATCCCAACACTACAAATTTCTTTTTCCCAATAGTTTTTGGCCCCAATGGTACCAGCTTTTAGCAAAATCGTTTTGAAATTTTTAATAAAAATCTATTTCAAAATTGTAATTTCCAGTCCGTCTAGTGCCTAAACTAAGCAATTGGGTAATAAGGTAAGTTTACTTTAATTGGCTTATTTTGGTCTAAGGAATATGTAATAGGTTCTTGTATAGACCTTTTGTAATCACCCTGTACAAAAAAAATAAACTATTATCTCTTTTATGCATTATAACTACATACCTGAATCATCTCTGACAAAATCAATTAGAATACTGTTTAAATTCTTCACTCCTTTAGTTTTAAATCCACTAATAACAGTCAAATTATGGCCTCTTTCAGCCAAAGCTATCAGCAAAGGTTCAGCTAAAATATATTGACTATATCCAGGACTCGGAAATACACTAAGTATTTTGGCACTATTACTTAAATTATAAAATAATATAAAACAAATTAATAAGCTGCAGCAGTACATTTTATCCATTTTAACCAATAAAACAGTTTCGACCTTTTTCATTGAATTATAATATTCATTACTTTCTCATACTTTCGCTTTTTTATTAACAAAATTCTTTTCATTCTTATCTAGAACGAGGTAGCATAAGGTGTTCAATGATTTAGACAAAGAGATCAAAATAAGAATATATTTTTGTCGTGGATAGTTAAAGCGAATACAATCATATTATTCTTTAAACATCTATTTAAGTACACTTGCGCAAATAAAATAATAATTGTATTAAATATTAATAAAAATGTATATTTATAGTATTTAGTGCAGGAGCTGGCGAAAAACTTTATGAATAATAATGATCAAAAATGAGAATATTACTTTAACTACAAAACTTTTTTTAATGCATTGGCCATAGTTTGGGAAAAAAGAACAACCTACGGTATGTTAAAAAAAATGGGTTACTAAAGAAATAAAATTCGCAACATCAAGAAAAAATCCAAAAGGATTATGTTAGATATTACCTCATTTAGATGATAAAAAGCATTAAAAATTGAAATGTTTTTTTTGGTTTTTCCCAAGTTTTTTAAGTGATTTTTATTGCAAAGTTTAACATTATAAAATGACATAAGTATTATGCCATAACCTAGGTTTTCTCGTCAGATACCTTAAATTGATGTATTTGAAAGCTTTTTACCTCTTAACAAATTTTTACTAGATAAGCTTTTTTGGCTTTGGCCTATTAACTATAAAAAACTAAAATTATGTAAATTTAGGAAGCTAAAAATCAAAAGGATTGTTGCCCAATTATTTTCTTTATTCTAATAAATGTCTTGCTGTATTTTGATTTTTGTATGGGGTTTCGTGTTTACATGAAATTAATTCTAGTTGGTTTCTGGCAAAGAAAGTATATCTACTAATGGCGAAAAAAATGTTTTTGCGATTATGTCAAATGTTGATGTTTTAGGGTTCATTTCTAGGGGAATTGAACCTCTAATCTGTGACTGGATACGCAACATGCTAAAAAGCAGAATTATTACTACTGAACTGCGGGGGGAAGAGGTACCAATTTAGCTTTAAATGCCCGCAGGGGGGCGTTCTATCGCCCCTCTTGTGGTCAGTAGTGGTGGATGACCTGCTGGCTATTATACTGTCTCTATGGAAGATCAGTCTGCAAGCATATGCAGATGACCTAGTCATCTGCATATGCTTATATTTAGTTAACTTCTGAGGAACGAATATCTAATATTCTACAAAATATCATCAATACCATATGCATGGTGCCTAAGAGAGGAAATGGAAATCCTTACAAAACGGTAATAGGGATTATCAAGAAAGGAAGCGGGAAAACTTAAGACCGCCTACCTTAAAAGGAGAGATAATACCGTTTGCGAGAGAAGCGAAATCTCTTGGAGTAACCCTAGACAAGAACTCTTACACAGAAAAGACTATCCGCAAGGCAAATCTTTCTCTATGGACATGTCGCAGAATTTGCGGAAAATCCTGGGGCATGGCACCAACTGGCTTTATGTGACGGTCATTAGACCAATGATCACGTACGGCTCTTTCGTCTGGTGGAAAACGGGCCAGCAACGACAGGCCCAAGCGAAACTATCCGGACTGCAGAGGCCAGCATGCATTGCGATCACTGGAGCTATTCGCACTACACCAACGGCATCTATGGAGGTCCTGTTAGGACTTATACCACTTCATATATATCTGGAGAAGAAGGCCAAATAAGCCACCTATAGACTATATCAAGCAGCTACTAATAAGCCGCTGTCATGTATCATGGAGGGCACTAGCATGTTAGAAGGCACGCTAGTCTGCGACATGTTAAATATGCCCTCAGACGAAATGACAAGAAAATCCAACAAAATCATCCACCCAAGAAGGGAGGAATGGGTCAATAACAGTGCTGACCTGCTAAAGGCGGAATTTGGAATATTTACAGACGGCTTTAAAAGTAAAGAAGGTATTGGAGCCGGAATATGTGGCAAAAATCTATGACAACCATATTTCAAGCAGAGGTTCATGCAATTGAAATGTGTGCAAGATTGCCCAACAAACATTTTTGGTTAAATTTTACTTAATTTCGCCCACCGATAGGTCGAAAAAATTGCTCAACCAATTCATCTGGAAAGGATTTGCGCCGAAGGCGCTCTTTTGCGCAGGCGAAAAATTTTTGGGTGCCACGCCCTTTTTTGGGTAAAAAAATATCTGATGTACCTACTTACTTTGTACTAAATTATAAAATCAAGTTTCCTGTTCTTAGAAGTGAAAATATTTTTGATTTTGTAACAAAATCATAAATATTTTCTACACAACAAATATTCTAATATAAATGTAATGTGCTTATTCAGTAGGTACCTAAAAATAAAAAATAAAAATTTAAAATACATATCTGGGGGGGGGGGCCTAAGCTAGCAGTTTTACAGGAAGGTATTGCCGCCAACTTTGGCATTTTAAATAGAATACCCTATATATTTTAGCATTTTTGGATTAAAAACTTACCTAAGTTGTTAATGTGTCAAAAATTTTTAAAAATTATAATATTATAATTTTTCATTAAAAATGTTAGATAAGTACAGATTGTCAATACCTACTTATATTTTTACATGACATTCAAAAATGCCAAAATATACAACATCCGTTAAAACTGGTAGTGATACAAACGTCAAAATATAATATTTTAAAAGTTTAGAGTTGATTATGCCTGTCTGCTTGCTTGCCAAATTTTTGAAAACATAACTTTACTATTTCCCGAGATATTTTAATAGAGCACTTAACATGAATCATCCTGTTTATATACTCTGTAAAGCAACAATTTTATAATAATACGAATATTTTGAATACTTCATTGACATAAAGGCAGGCAGGTGCGGATTTAGGAAGTGAGGGGCGAATGGGTTTCACCCCCCCCCCCTCTCTACCCTTCCCTTTTACTTATTTTTAACCCTTGTCAGCTAAATCCTGTATCCACTGCTGAAAACTAAAGTAAAGTTGGTTTTCGCATGGCCCTTTATGAGCACAGTGCATAGGCGTAGTTAGACGGTCAACACTGGGGGTGCTGAAGTCCAGTGGTGACTCGTGACATGGTAACGCGGGGGTGTACAAAAAGGCCGCCGCTGGCGAAATTTTTTTTAAGACCACGCCCAAATTTGGTCAATCATTTTTAGTAAATCTTTTAATTTGATGTTAATAGCAGGTTTAGGTCTTTCAATGTTCTTGACAATCACTTTCTCCTCCAACGGTAACTTGCTAAAAGATTTTTTCAAAAATTCCACGGTGTATTTTATATCCGACGACGCACCTATTGTTTTTTCGTGTTTATTTACCTTTAAACTTTAACTGAATTCAGTAAAACCATATTAAACCTTCCCAGTAAACCAAAGATGGCGGTAAAAGTTCGGCCGCCTTCCGGCACTGACGGGAAGTCGACGGCTCTTGTTGCCGATTACTGTCCGTTTCTGGCTCTCGCGTTACCTTCCATACTACCACGGCTAATAGTATTTCACCCGATGGTGGTAGTAGCGCAGCACATGAGAAACGGAGCTTATCTATCGAATCGGGCACGGTTAGAAGATATCTAGCCGGTTTTGACAAAAGAGTCGACATGCCGTGAACCACCAGCGAGCGGGTAGCTAACTATACTACGTTCGTCGTTTTACTTGTTTGGCAACGGCTAATCGCAAGCCAGCCGCGTATTTTTGAACTTCGCGCCGTTGTGCTTCTGCGAAAGAACTGACACTTGACAGGTGAATGACGGTAGACAGAACATTAAAATTATTTTTCCACGAGCACGAGGCGTTCCTTTATTGTTATAAAAGCTACATTTCTCAAAAAGATTCAGTGGTAGGCAGAATACAGGATTCATTATTAGACCAACTTACTGATTTCCAAGATAAAAAAAAGACACCCCTCAGACAGAGGATTCAGTACCAGAGAACAAAACTATAAGTGAGTTTAAGGTGGGAGTATCAACATGCTTGCCAACCTACAACCTATTTCGCGTAGATTTATTTATGTTTTCTAGCTTTTATACAAAATTTAAAGAAAATCAGTATCGACTTGATATTCTATAGGTAATAATTGACATATTTAATAAATATCAAGGAATTTCATAACTTATTTTGGGAGAATCGTATAGCGAAATTTTTTCAAATTTCAAATTTTTTGATCAATGTATTCTGCCAGTAATGACGTATGGTGCAGAGACCCTAACGTTAACAAAAGCAACGGTGTCCAAATTGCAAGTTACCCAAAGAGCGATGGAGAGAATAATGTTGGGGATATCGTTACGTGACAGGATTCCTAATGCCACCATCCGCAGACGATCAGGAGTATCAGACGTTGTTGTAAGGATAACCACCCTAAAGTGGAACTGGGCTGGCCATGTAGCGAGGACTAACGACGACCGATGGACAAAGAGAATTTTGGAGTGGAGACCCCGAATACAGGCACACAGAAACCGGGGACGGCCTCCAACAAGATGGACCGATGACATAAAGAGAATAGTATCGAACTGGATACGGGTGGCGCAAAACAGGACCGTTTGGACGGACATGCGAGAGGCCTACGTTCAGCAGTGGACATCAGGGGCTATGTGATGATGATGATGTATAGCGAAAAATATTGGGTAAGATTTTTTTTAACATTATTATGTCATTGTCACTCATTGTTCTTTCACTATACGATTCTCCCAAAATTAGCAATGAAATAAATTGATATTTTTGTAATATATCAGATACTACCTAAATAATGTACCGATCGACGATATTGATTTTCTTTAAATGTTAGTTATTAAAATAATAAACTCAAAAATTCAACGCGAAATAGGTTATGGGTTGGCAATAGATTGAATGACCTTAAGTTTCATAAAATCGCCACAGTGGATCTTTTCCCGTGAGTCACTTTCACGTCATCAAAATCGTATGAATCAAATCAAAATTACGAGACGAAAAAAGTCAAAACTAAGTCTAAGCTCATAAAATAGACCTACCGTTTGACGTACCTACATAATATCCCGAAAAATTATTATTTATTTTAGGTTTTGCCCGGCATTATCTCTTATCTAAAAGAAATTGACAAACAAATGTTAATACATTTAATACTATTTTTAAAGCTTAAAATCTAGAAAAGTTTGGTGTTTTATTGACTATTAAAATCGCAAAAGTCAAATTTTTGACACCCTTTCATTTAAGGGAATTTAGCCACTGCCGTAAACTTTCAAAGAACTTTCACGGTTAGAATATTAAAAATCCATAAATACTTACCGCCAAAACAGATGGTGGGAATAATTAGCTCTAAAAAAAACTATTTTTAGAAAAAGGAACAGTTTTAAGGCACACAAATTTACAAAATACGAATTAGATTGGCAGATCAAAATAAGGTTGACAATAACGTTCTAAAATACAACGGTAGTCAACTAAACATAACATAAACAAACATTATACCTGTTACTCTCATGTGATAGTTGAAAGTGTTATTAAAACAAAAAAAAATAGTGCATGCTTGCCTATTCTCTGTACGCAGTATTTTATAAGGTAAGTGAGCCAAATATTGCCACCTTAACGTTTGGTTGTGAATAAATCCTATACTTTTATTGATAAAGGAATGCAAATTTGGATACGGGTAAAGAAATACATTGTTTATATCATATATTTTATTCACCTCAAAAAACTGAATAGAAATAAAGATATTGTACTTTTTGTAAAAGCTGCGAATGGCAATATTAGGATAACAGCTCTCCCTATTATTGCCACCCTATGTCAACTATCGAACAACATATGGAACTAATAACATTTTCTGAACAAATATAACTCAAGAACATTGAGGACAGACGAACTTTTCTTTATCATCCTTAGTTAGGCCTACACAGACCTCGTGAACATACCGACAGCAAATTATGCACAAGCATATATCTTCTTCAGTGCAGATGTCACAAACGAAACAAAACCACGTTTCTTTCTCCGATTCTTTTGTTGTAAGTACTGCTCGTTGCTTTTCTGTCAACTTTGCGTAAATTCAACTTTGGTTTTGACTGGAACAAATCTTTGGTAACCGATTCTGCCACTGCCAATATTGGGAACATTTAGTGATGGCAATATTAGGAACAAATGACATACAGAAAAAAAAACGTTAACCTGGAAACCCAGTTGAAATAATTTATGCAGTTTATAAAACAAGAACCACTAGAGTGTGCTTACTTGTACTTAATAACAAAAATCCAGAAAATTTTAGTTTAGATTGCGTAGAGTCAACATGAAAAGTAAATTTGCTTATAACGCGGACAAGAAAAACAAATGGCGTGCTCCTGCGTCTAACGTTTAGCATAGACTAAGACCGCCGAATAGAAAACATAACGCTGACAACTCAAGGTACCTGCTACTGCTGCCACTTACTTGCAGCATCGCTAGTAGCTGTGTAACGAGGGGTGACAATATTAGGAACAATGGCAATACTTAGCGCACCTACCTTAGTATATAACCCAGGTAGCAGGGGTACGCCATATTGACGTCATTATATGGTGATAACTCGTCGACACTCGTCAGCGGTCCAAAATGACCAAAAAATCACGCCATAATGACGTCTGATAACTGACGTCATTATGTCGTGTTATATATTACGTAATATTGACGTATTTTTCTGGTGATAAAATAGGTACCTACGCTGGAGCAAGAAAAATAATTTTTTTTAGTCTTTTGTTACACAACTAAATTAATTATGCTCACTCAATTAAAACGCATTTAAATTTATTAAACAAACTAAAGATCCTCCTGCCATGCAGCTTCACATTTTGATGATATAAATAACGGTATAAAATAGTAAACTTTATTACTATTAGTCTTTTCGGCAACATTTTCAGTAGATAAAATACGTCAATTTAAAAATTATAAGGTAAAAAAAGACAAAATAGATCGTATTCTGTACGTACATATAACATTCGACCACATCCTATTCCTTTTCTAGCCAACAAACCTTTTATTTTTCTGTGATTATGAAATGAATATGAAATTTTGCCGTTTACGATTGCACCGTTTTCGCTTTTCACTATATCTCTTTTTTTTTCAAAGTTGCAGCACTTGGAGAACAACATAACAACAACAACGTTCTTCTTCTGTTTTTGGCGGTTTTGTTTTGTGAATATTGTGTAGAACTTTGTGGTTTAGGTACTAGGAGAAAATATATTGGCTTTCATAATCATCCTGGAACGACCTTGTGGTGGTGATACCAAGTTTCTTAAAAATCGAGATACCTAGGGCCTACGGTAAGCTTTCTTAACACATTTTTGCTTGTACCTATTCTACATGTGCATTTAAATCCTAAATTATTATGTTTGGACACCATGCATGATACAAAGAACGGACGCCATGCATGCATATTTTTAATGCTATTTTGTCTAGATATTTTAAGATACCTATAATATCAATAAAATTCAGAAAATAATATTTGGTGCTTTTGGAGAATCATTAATCGATGCTTTCATTGAATTCCTCACCCTATAGTCTATATTTGATCAGGTTTAATGTACCTAAAAGTACAGTTTCTGTGCTTAATGGAACAAAACTTATTATAATAGAAATGTCACTCTAGACACAATACGCAGTGTTTTTTGGATCATATTCGTTTATTAAATTAGTCACAGACTATAATTTATATTTATATACAGTATTGCCTTTCGGCGGATCTTGAATGTTGTGGTTGACTGCTGAATAATTATTTCATTTTAGTTGATGTAGTGGGCAGAGGGCATCGGGAAAGGAATTACTTCTAATTTACTGAGCGGCCGTGGCTGGAATGAGCCAGTCTCTCGGTAGTCTGTACGGTTTTTGTGAGTTGGAGTGTATGTGTGATTGCGTTATGAGTGGGTTCATGGATACGTCTGTACGTTTGTAATAGTTGATAATAAGTTTATCTATAATATGTTGGTGTGATTGTTGGTATCTGTAAGTCATTGTGCAACGTATAAACCATCGTAAATCGTGGAGCATTTGTTATAATTCTTAAAACTTTATTTTGAAAAATTTGAATTTTTTTCATCGTTGACTTATTTACTGTGCACCAGGAGGCGATACCATAAGTAAGTACGGGTCTGACAATTGTCTTGTAAAGTAAAGTCTTTGTGCGTAAGTCTAGTCTACTTCTACTGTTGATAAGTGAGTAGATGGCGCTGAGTTGACCATTTGCTTTTCTCAAGCGTTGGTTAGCGTTGTCAGTCCAAGCCAGCCGTTTGTCAAAGCTCAGACCCAGGTATTTTACTTTTTCGCACCAGTTTAATCTGGAGTTTTTGACTTGCAATCTGGTCAGTGGAAATTTACATGTGGACCTTGAAAAATAGATGGCTTGTGTTTTAGCGTCATTAAGGCGAATTTTCCACCTATCTAACCACGCCTCGATAAGCTTTATATGACGTTGTAGCTTTGAGACGACCAATCTGGGCTGTTTTGCGGTGGCAATACGCAGTGTAAAATGATGTACATGTACCTTATGTTGAGTAAAGAAAGCAAATAAACTAAAAATAATTTACATACTAATATAAAAAACTATGTATTTATTCTAATTATCATAATTGGTTGATAAACGTGATTATAATTACACTGAGAAAAGGTCCAGAAAAAAATTATTTGCTAAGATTATTTTGGCTGCAACATTAAATTTTTAACCTACAATGGTAATATTGGTTTCTTATTGCAAAATAAACGATTTACCTGAAAACTCTTTATACCTGTTGCAAAACACTTTTCTATTGTAGAAAAATTTATATTATGATGACAGTTGAGATTTTATTTATGAAAACGCCTCTCTTGTTACTACTCTTTGCTTTGTTGGGGCAGCAATGCGACTTATTGTTATTGAAAGAAAATATTTATAAAACAATCTTTTCTGGAACTCCAAAATATCTTTCCAACGGTAAAAAAGTTTTTTATTAAAAATGGAAATTAGTCACATGTTCGATTCTAATCGGCTTTTTTCGTGGTCGCAAATTCAATCTGATTGGGCCAATTTTAATATTCGGTACCTACCCGCACCCGCCCCGCCCGTCTTCATTTCACGTTGAAAATTGAAAGCGTGCAGGTTGCCGTTCGAGCTGATCGCGATCAGTGTATTATTATTGTATGAGAAAATTAACTGTTGTTTTGTTGACAGTATGGAAATGGATACGTTTAATTTTAAAGATTTGATATCTAATTGGGGACTTCAAGATTATCTATATGGAAAACTTTGAACGTAAGTACTATACCTACATAAGTATTTACTTATTGCTTGTTTCTAAGTCCAAAGAACGTAATTCAATGGTGATTTTCGGCAAAAAGCTTCGAGTCACCCATTAAAATAAATGCCACCAGCAATGTAATTTTTATGATCACGTTTACCGTTTACCAATTACAAAGCAGTATTTGCCCACAGCCGAAATTTTTGACACATTGTTGTTAATGTCTTTGTATTTACATTGAGGTTATGATTTATAAACTTCAACATGTCACCCCACCCAGCCAAGGGTTCTAGAGTAAGTAATCTTTAATTTTGTTTTAGAATGTGAAATAACTACACGAGAGCATAGTTCAGCATAGAAGAAAGGAAGGAGAAGTTAAAAAAATTTGGCCTTACCTTTGGAGTTGTAGTTGGGAACTTGGAGAAACCCTAATTTGTAATAGTTGTTGATGATGTTCAGTATAGGTACACGGTGGACACTTGTATCAGAGCACTTGAGCTGCTTTTTAAGCTATTTCATGCTTTAGACGTCGCATATCCTTCCGAAAGTGAACATGTTACAAATAATTAAATAAGTTTGAATAATAAAAGTTTGTCTATTAGAAATGTATTGTAGAATAATGCTTCCTACATTAAATAATATCAAAACTGCAACAAAATATTGGGCTTCTTTTTTGGGCCATACCATAGGTATTTTGGCTGCCACAGTAGAGACCACTTTACTACGACAGCAATGTTTATTTGCTATACCTTAGCTAAAAAAAGGTACCTATAAGTAGAGAGAAGAAATGCTGATCCAGCAAAGACCTTTGCTATAAGAAGCAAAACGCTATAGAGGATATAAAAATTCTTTTCATTACAGCAAAGTGTTATACTGATACAGAAAAGTAACTTATTTTTAATTTAAACGACGCGGCAGGCGGAAAAAATATCTTTGTTGTTCTAGCAAAGTCTCTTTATAACGGATAGTAAGTGACTTTGCAAACGCAGGATTTTATTTGTTTGGGTTGCACGTGATAATTTTTTATAAAGTAACTTTATTACGCCAGCAAAGAAATTACAGCCAAATCGATTTTACTGTCCTAGGGAATTTTTCTTTTGTCCCCTATTTAAGTAAATTTTTTTATAAGCGGTATAAAGATTTTTATAACGACAGCAAGAATCTTTTCTCAGTGTAGGGTAAAATATTATTTTTTCTATTTGTATAGTGTATCAGTTTAGAGGCAACCTACCTATCGCTTATGTAGAAGTGGAATTTTTGGAAAATGGTGGAATAAGATTGATTCACTCATCCTGGCTTACCCCTTTGAAGAAAGAGGCTTTTTGCTAATCTCTAACCTAACAGTGGCATTTAAGGTGAACTATTATTGCATAAATATTTATTTTGTTGGCTAATATTTTTTTTGCTTGTTAAAAATGAGAGATTGTTTTATTTCCGCTTACTGTTAACAGGTAACTTAGAAAAAGCTAAAAAGAAATTGAAAAAATGTGAAGAAACTTCTGATATACAGTCATCGGAATCCGATTTGGACTCGTGCTTAGGGGTTAGAAAAAGGATCAAAAGATATTTATCGGACTGTTTAAGCAGAGAAGACGATGAACCACTAGGAAAACTGCCAAGGCCACCCATTTTCCCAAAAATAGGCAAGCATAGTCCTGGTAAGTAAACATAAATAAAAAAATATTACAATTTCCTTCAACTGTTAGTAAAAATGAGCTAGGCAACGCACTTTTGTTTATATACTTTTACTGCTGCTGCTAAGGACCAGCTTGTCTTTTTGTTTTGACTTTTTATTGACATGCGAATACCTCAGTTTTTTTTGTGACAATTTTCAAAAATATATGAAAAAATTATCAACAGCAGTTGAAGAAAAAATCATGTGTTTAACAATAAAAACTGTCAAATTAATTTTCAAATTTCATAATCCAGTTTATTTAAGTCTCATAACTGTTTTCCAGCAAATTTTAAAGTTTCAGAATTAAGTCCTAATATTTATCATTTGTAGATAGGTGGCTCAAATTCTCAGCAGATATTGGCAAATACACCAACCAGACGTTCTAAAGATAATCCTGTATTTAAAAGGACTTTTTCCAATTCACTGATACATAAAAATGCATTGTTGGAACCACATACATCGAAAGAAAATCATCACCATCAATTACTAAAGAGGCATAGGCGTAGCTAAGGGGGGCTGGGGGGGGGCTAAGCCCCCTCTGGTATAAAAATAGCCCCCTCTGACAAATTCTACCTTCTATTTTTATTATTTTTTGGAATCAAATTATTCAAAAAACATTACTAAGCTAATTTATTCTTGTTGCGTGTTAATTGTTTTTAGTACCTAGCCACTTTTACCCAGTTGATGGTAGCTGTTTTCAGAATTTTTAGTATGTTATTGTAATCCTAATACTGTTTATGTTGTTGTTTTACGGACGTTTTTAATATTTTTCCGCTATAATAATAATTAAAATATACCTACCTTAAATTAGCGATTAAAAGTTTTTTTTTTCTAGCTTTCGTTTTTTTTTATAAATTTAAGTATAATATTAGTAAACAAACTAGTTTGGTTAAATCTTGGTAAAATTAGGGTGTGGCCCTGAAAATTTTTCGCCGGCGGCGCTTCCCGTTTGACGCTTGTTACGATTCTTTCAGAAAAAATAATCTAGCTACGCCTATGTAAAGAGGATGACTTAACTTTGACACCTAGTAACGAGCCAGTGTTAAATGAAAGCAATACTGTATTTGCTAATGGTAGTAATATTTTTGTTTGTATATTTATTGCGTCCTACTTGATTTTTAAAATTTGTAGGTTTAGAGAAAATTTTTAAAGAAATAAGGAAATTAAGAGAAGAATTAAAAGGAGTTAAGGGATGGCTTCAACTTAAATAATCGAGAATGTCCTGTATTGTTTCTCGTTTGCCTAATAATACACCTGTGGAGTTTCCTTTAAGCAGCATTGCAAACTTCCAATCATTAGAGGAGCATATTAATTTTTTTGCAATATATTTACATAATTCTGTAAATCTATTTTTTTCAATATATTTATCTTTTTCGAAAGTGCTAGTAGTTTCATTTGCGTAAGAGTACTAAAATAAAAAATATGTCGTGAATATGACGTCCATAACACGTCAAATAAATCGCTAAATAACACGTCTAAATTACGTCACCAATATGACGTCATTCGTCCCAGACATTAGGAGGTCATTTTCACGTAAATTTTACGTCATTTCTCGTCATGTGGTGACGAATACTTCACGTCATTTTCACGTGGGAAACTTAACCAAACCAAATGGTTTTTAGGTGCTGTACGAAGAAATCCAATAACATCCAACGCAACAAATTCAGATATTGTTCTGACCATTAAAAACTGGAGAAAAAATGCTTCCGACAGGGAAGGCGGGCGGATGAGTCGCAAAAAAAATAATAAAAAATTATGTGTAAATGAATCAGAATAACGTCTTATAATTGCTGGGTTTGTTAAACAATAAAACTGTTGTTTTCTACTAACGGTGAGTTTTAATGGTAAGACTTCCCCCTAACCATGTGCGGTCCCTCGCTGGTATTTAAATGAATTGCCAGCGAACTGTCCGCGGTCTCGTCGAGATGCCGCGCGCTGACCAAATCTGTTCAGCCCGCAGCTCAGCGGTAAAAAGTAGCGTCTGCACCGGCTGTACCGCACAACCAGGTCCGTTATGTAGCTATTAAGCCGCCCGGCGGCCGAGCGGTCATGCCCTACCTCCACGCCGCCAATATTGTAGCTGGCGGCCCGACATCGACGTTTCGGCAATGCGCCTTCTGTCCACCTCCGGAGCTTTCATGTCGTGTTTACTGGGTTAATAAACAAAAAAAATAGTCAAAATACCGGCTAAGAATTTCCGCGAATTTGAACGACTACGACTGGTTAAATTTAAATTATCAAATTAAAGCAGAATTGCAGAACATGACATATGCTATTATGCCGCTCTCGTATTTTACATTTTTATGATCATATAGACCCGCTCTGACAAGTAAACTGGGCGTGAACTACACGGTACACGGACAGAGAGAAATTTTGAACAGAATCCGCAACTACCTAAATATACTTGAATTGGTACCAGAATTCGAATGCTTGAAATATTAATATGAAAAATTCATTAAATATAATGTATATTATAAAAATAGGTTAGTTCTAAAATTAGCCTATATATTGTAAAATTTTTTTGGGGGTGCTAATTTAGATTTCGGGGGTGCTTAGCAGCCCCAAGTACCCCCCTAACTACGCCTATGGCACAGTGACCTCCATATAGGTAAAAAGATGTAACAAATTACAAGAAATTGGATTGGATAGAATTTGTTAAATTTTTTAATATAGCTTTACAATTTGATACTACATAATACCAATATAATATTATCACTTTTAATTTTGAAAAACTAAAGGTGATATAGTCGCATGTAGTATCAAATTTCGAAGCTAAATTTAAAATTTTAACAATATCTACTTCAATAGTTTTGTCGTAGTTTGTCACACCTTTTTAACTATATGGAGGTCAATAATACAAAATCACACAGGTTAACCATTTCTCTGACCATGAACTTTTTTAAAATAAATTTCCATGTATTTTAATACTTTGTGATGAGATCATATATACAGGGTATTTCACGGTCGATGGTACCTTAGACGTTTCTGACGAACCAGTAAAGGAATCGTTCTAAAAATTTGCTCATGCTCAAAAGACATGCTCTACCAACCTAAAATATTTTTAACAATATAGTGTTGCCGCTTCCACACAAAAATAATAGTAACTTCGATTTTTTAAACGCAACACCATATATTTTATTTTATTTTCGAAACCCCCATTACTTTCCTTACAATTTTTATTAACTCTACTCTATACTTATCTTCTACCGTTTCTAAGATATCAATTAATTTCAGTTTTTTTTTGTCCAAAAACGTCACTTTTAAAAATGCTGATAATTTTGAACTCTAAAACACTGAAACCCTGAAATTTGGTGAATAGTTAACTTATACCATGGGGCTCCTTGCCCTGGTCCCAAATCTTAGTTGCAATATACAGGGTGGTTGAAAAATATACTTATTCTGGTAACTTGAAAAAGTGACCATAAGTCCTTTTTTTCAAATGTAACACCCTGTATATTATTACGAATTTGAAAAGCTGCTAAAATTTCTCTTAATTCTTGTATATTATACCTGTACCTAACTAACCATTTTTTTGACGTATTAAGCATAATTTGTAAAATTTTCTATACAATTCAATTTTTATACGGTTATTATTAAGTTAACCATGACAAAAACTGATGTTTACGTATGTTACTATGGTAATCGCTTTGACATTTTATTAAGTTTATATACAAGATAGAAATACACTTTAAAGTCGTGGAAGAAAACTATACAAATAATGCAGCTCTTATGAATTTATTTATTTTATTTGGACAATGTGATAGAATTATCTCCAGGACACACTCTAATTTACCGCCAATAAATCTTAGAAAATTCATTAGAATCCAGGACAATTTTATTAAATGTTAACTAGGTTGTCAAATAATAAAAGACTACTAAAATTATATAATAACTAATAAATAAAATATGCCATTTTAACAGATGTTCAAAACCCTGGCCGTTTACATCCAAACATTTTAATATGCGGGTGTTGACTGCATGGATTTCAAGAAAAATTTAGTTTTAATGTTTTTTGCATGTTAATGCAAACATACATTGTCCAAATAAAATAAATAAATTCATAATAACTGCATTTGTATAGTTTTCTTCCATGACTTTAAAGTGTATTTCTATCTTGTATCTAAACTTAATGAAATGTCAAAACGATAACCATAGTAACATACGTAAACATCAGTTTTTGTCATGGCTAACTTACTAATAACCGTATAAAAATTGAATTGTATACAGAAAATTTTACAAATTATGCTTAATACGTCAAAAAAAATGGTTAAACTAGTTAGTTAGGTACAGGTATGATATACAAGAATTAAGTGAAATTTTAGCAGCTTTTCAAATCCGTAATAATATACAGGGTGTTACATTTGAAAAAAAGGACTTATGGTCACTTTTTTAAGTTACCAGAATACGTGTAGATATTTTTCAACCACCCTGTATATTGCAACTAAGATTGGGGCTAGGACAAGGAGCCCTATGGTATTAGTTAACTATTTACCAAATTTTAGGGTTTCAGTGTTTTAGAGTTCAAAATTATCAGCATTTTAAAAAGTTTTTGGACAAACAAAACGGAAAATAATGTATATCTTAGAAACGGTAAGAGATAAGTATAGAGTAGAGTTAATAAAAATTGTAAGGAAAGTAACGAGGGTTTCGAATATAAAATAAAATATATGGTGTTGCATTAAAAAAATCGAAGTGACTATCATTTTTGTGTGGAAGCGGTAACACTGTATTGTTAAAAGTATTTTAGGTTGGTAGAGCAGGTCTGTTTATGTACGCGACCAAATTTTCAGAACGATTTCTTTACTGGTTCGTCAGAAACGTCTAAGGTACCATCGACCGTGAGACACCCTGTATAGACTGTTTTGAAGTCTTTTTAATGTATAAGAACTAAGAAAACAATATTAGAATTATAGGGAAAAAGAGAAAGTATTCCTTTACTGGTATAGAAAAAATCAATAAAAGTTAAGAAATGGTTAATTCTCTATCTATTTCGACTGTAAGGACAGCCATCTTCAGAAAAAAAAAGATGTGTATAAATATATAAGAAGATTACATGTGTGACTTACCGTAGTTCTAAGATGATGGAAAAACAGGATTTATGCTCCAAGTATATCAAAGAAAACCTAAAAGGAAACATCGTAACACTGCTACTCTACCTACTAGGTAACGAGTGTCTAAAAAGAAATAAAAAAATATATCTGGTAAAAACCGAATAGATGAATGAACGAATGCATAATTGAGCAGGCATACGTTCATTCTGTTCAATATGGTATATTAATGTTACAGAAAAGCTCGCTTAAATTTTTTTTCTATACTTTGAGCATGTATCATATTTTTGTGTGGGTATTTCCTATTTTCAAAGTTCAGATGCATATTTTGTCCTAAATTATTTCCATTAAAAACAGCCGTTGTCGTCCACACCTTATCAGAGACAGCGTAACAGGTACCTTTCAAGTCGTTTGATCCCTTTAATGTGCATGCCATAGCACAGGTTCTGCTCTTAATATATAATTAGCCGTGGTAATTCCCACTGGCAGTAATACAAGCCATTGTGGTAATATTTTTTTTACCTGCTTCTATGAACCTTTTGACCCACTGCAGCAACTGCTTTAATTCTTCCTGGATCCAAATTAAAACCAGTTTCGTCCGAATTAAACATATGCGACGCTGTGTCTTATAAACCCAGCTGTTGAATTGTTTCACCAAGGCGATCACAGAACGAATATATAATAAAAGGGTCACTGGTAGCTGTTCGCCTACATTTTTCCAGCTGTTCCATTTTCTTTTGGCTCAGCCGGTTTGTTTTGCAGAATGCCCTGAATGAATTATTGCCTTGCCATCCTTAAATACAGTTCTCAAATTATTTTCATTTATGTATGTTTGCACAACTGACTTCTTCGTCGCATAAATCGTTCTCTTGTTCCACAGATAAGGCTTACTTTCGGCCACGTTTTGAAATTTTTATATTGCGGCTACGTCAGCTTAATTTTAATTTATCGATTCGAAATCTTTTCGCAGCAGTTCAAATAGACAACTTACACTCGTTTATTAAGGTAAGAGTAGTTGGCTGGCGGGAACACTAAAAAGTATATTAGATTATGTATCATTTTTACCCCATGCTGTGTCTCATATTTAACCAAACGGTCATCTCAAATTTTCCCCACCAACTTAGGGTAAATGTGGGAGAGACGCCGCATATTTTTTAAGATTGTCATAACTTCTATACCTATCGAGATAACATGGAAATAAAAATACAGGTATACTCTTAGGACGTTTACTTCAAAATAAATTTGTAATAAAAGTGATTTTACAAAACAGTATTAAAGCCTAATATGTTTTCTAAACCCTTGTATTTGGTCATTTCTCCCACACAACGTGGGTGAGTCGCCGCATGGTAGGTACATGGGAGAGATGACTGATGAAAAATAACGTTACACCTTTCTTTTAACCTGTTCGGCTTTTGCTAAATGCCTTCCACATCGATTACAAATGGTTTTGTATACTGAGCAGGTCTCATGTAGCCAATATCCACATCGAACACACAATCCAATCAGCACTTGATTTGGTTAAAAAGTATTGTTTCAAACACTCGAAACATTCATTTGCGTTAATATCGCTGGCCTCGTCAGTTGAAGAACAAATTGACATTTCTTCCTCAGACTCGGAAGACGATGATGAACCTTCTTTTTTGTTTATGTTTGCATTTATTAATGCGTCATCTCTACCACAATTTCTTGCGGCGTCTATCCCAAATGTATGGGAGAGATGCCGCAGTACATTTTTTCTGATACTTATAATCCCAGAAATTAAAAACATGTGGTAACATAACCTTACTTTCTCTAAATCTCCCACAAGTAGAGCGCAAACCAAATTTTATTCGTTAGAACGTAATATTTTAATTATATAAAAACACTGTATATATTTTGTAACTTACTTTAACGTTATTTTAACAAACACTTGAAATATTTCTTAGAAAAATCGTTATTTTCTACCGGTGTGATACACTTGTCAAGGTAAACCATCAACTAATCGTAATGTCAGCACAAGAGTCGTTTTACAAAGTGGCAGTGTTGCGAAATGTTCACCGCGGCATCTCTCCCACTGCGGCATCTCACCCATATTTACCCTATCACATACTCACTCTTATAGACTTAGCATTATTTTAAGTTTATCAATATGTTGACATTCTTATGCCACTTTTTTGTCCTATTAAAGTAGTTTTTAGTAGTAAAAAACGTACTGTCTCATTTTTACACTACTTGAGCCTATTTTATTCTGTATATTTAGAGTATTTTATGCTGAGTTTCAAAAATATATATTTTCCAAGATTAACGTTCATATTCCCTTTTTCGGCCTCTATATAGGGGCCGATTTCCAAAAAGTTTTAAGAAAATAATACATTTTAATAATAGTTTTTCCCATAGAAACTTTTATACCCCTTCTTCTCCATTTGGGAACAGATTTTTGCAAATACTGACAGAGAAAGGCTTCGAAATTCCGATATACGAAGTCGTTGTGCTGCCAATAAAATTTTATTAACGGAAAGAAATAAACAGGACAGGTTAGAATTTGCACATGAATATGTAAATCAAAATAATTTATGGGATACAGTTATATTTTCTGACGAGAAAACTTTTCAATCATGCAATAATGGGAGAATTCGGGTGTATAGGCCTTCTGGCATGCGGTATGATGAGAGACAAAACCATGCAACCAAAGTGGGCGTTTTTTCTATAAATGTTTGGGGTTGGTTTAGCGCTAGAAGACCAGGAGTTTGCCAAATAGTAGAAGGAAGACTAACTGCAGCCGTATATGTTAATATACTTAATAAAGTGATGATACCATTGATAAATGCTGTATATGGTCAAAATTTTACATTTCAGCATGATAATGCTCCAATACACACAGCACATATTGTAAAAAAATTTATTCAAGAGATTAGTATTGCAGTTCTTCCCTTGTCTTCGAAGAGTCCCGATCTGAACCCGATCGAAAACATTTGAGGTGCAATGGTAAAATCTATGTATAAACATGATTTTCGACCAAGAAACAGGGATGAATTACGCTACAGAATAAATCAAGCTTGGAATGAAGTAACGGGCGCATTATGCAGAAACCTAGTTTTAAGTATGCCACAAAGGCTCCAAGAAGTAATAAACAGAAACGGTTCTATGACCAAATATTAAAAATTGTGTGTTGTTTTGACAAATTTTGTATTTGTAAATTTTTCTTTTTATTAAATTTGTTTTATTACACATAAGGTTATTTTTAAAAATTAGATATTTTAACCTTTTCAGCTCTAGACACCTTTTATAGTCTAGGAGGTATGTTATGTCGTTCCTCAGTTTTTCAAATTTGCTGTACCAGTTTTTTCTCGGCACGATGGACCTAGGTACTTGTTTTTTAAAATATGACGAAATTCACGAAATACCTATTCTTACTTTATTAATGGAACTTATATACAAATTTTTTTACCTTCACCAGTTTCAGTTTCTGATATAAAGCAATTCCTATAGAAATTTCAACCCGTGTTTTTACGCCCTAAGGGTTGATTTTCGAAAAATCCTTTATTAGTTATAGGAAGAGGACTTTCTTGAAATTTGATGATTTTAATATTAAGGGTTGATGATGAATCAGTCAGTCAGTCATTTTAAATTTTATATTATATGTATAGATTTGTGATATATTGTGTGATCCTAACTGAGACAATACCTGATTGAGAGCGGGTTTATCAGTACACGGCTAATGTTTCAGCTCCATAGCTGCCAGTCAACTATAACTGGTTGACGTGCACTGATAAACTAGAACTTAGTGATTTTAATCCCATAATATGTGATTTTCAACTTAGGTACTCTTTAGACCTTTTCTTAAGTGGGACGTGTGAGAGTTACCTGTTAACCTACTATACTATAATTTTAGTTTTTTATTAAAAGATAATTTTTGTTACGATTATCAATAGGTCCTTCACTTTTCTTTATACTTATTTAGGTAACTACAAATCTTATTTATTTTTCAAATCTTTGTTAAAGCTTTTGTGTATATTTTTATAGATTAATATTTTAGTCGTAAATTGATACATCACGATTTAAATCAGTAAAAAAGCGTACAAAAGTTATTAATAAATTTTTAAAAGCTCAAAATCTTTGGTCAAATTTCCCGCCATAAATCCACGGACGGCTAGTTGGCATACTAAAACAACTCCTCTCAGTCCACATTCTTACTCTCTCTTTTGCGATGCCCTTATTTAACAAGGACTTAACATTTCTAACCCTAGTAAGATTTCTTGTATAAGTTGCTATCTGTCGATGAGGACTCTAGACCATCTTTTTGTGTATATTCGACCCACAACCAACGTTACTATTTTTTTTAATTTTAGAACACAAATCTTGCCAAAAACTAGTTTTTATGGTGATAATAGCCCTCAATTCTCCTAATTTTATTTTATGCAACTTTGGTTTAAACCTAATTGCTCCAAAAATAAACTAATTTTGGCATATCTTTTTTTAATGGCTTAAGAAAAATTAAAATAACGAGAATTTTAAAGTTTGATCAATATTCTTAAAGCAAATATTAAAATAACTTTTAAAAGTAATATGACCTCTTCAATCTGGTCTCTATGCAGGGAAAGACAAAAAAAGAAATATTTTTTTTACTTTGCATTCGGACTTAAAATAATTCTAAACGACTTTTACAAATGAAAATTTCAATGAAACGAAAAATAAGACTACGTTACTCATGAGCAACTTTTGAGAAATTTAATCTCCTCGTATGCTCTACAGTCTACAGTTTTCTTCTATTTTAATGAGCGTTTTTTTAGTTTGATCGGACGCAGAAATTTTTATCAATCAATAATAAGAAAGTATTTTATATGGAGCAAGTATTCTGCCGGTCACTGTATGTTTAAATAATGTAGGTGATAAATTGCTCGCTTTAGGAACGGTAGAATATGTCGATATATGTAGGTACTCTGCTTTAGGTAATTACATGGCGTATTAGTAAGTTTGTTTTACGTGATGCCGAAACTAAGAACACTAAGAATAAAAAAAACTAGTTTATTCTAAAAAAATATCATATTTTTAATGCATACCTATTAGAATAATGAAAACTTTCAGTTTTGTGTACACGTTTTATCTAACAAATATTAATATTTACAAGGAATATCTGTCATACATTTACATGATATCTACCTCTACCACGTCTTAATACCTATCTTCTTATCTTCAACTACATTGTACACTTTCTACCAAAAAAGTTATTAGGTAATACATGTCCCCTAATTACTCCACCACTGTTCTCGTAAATTATAAATAACTATTAATGTACTATTGTGGTACTGTCTAAATTATGCACGATAAGCGTACGAGGAGCAGCGAAAAAAAACTTTTATTTTTAATCTATAGCATTCACTTTAAAAGATAAATAAAATAGACACTCCAATGACCTCACATTTTTTAGTTGGTTTACTTGTTTATTAAGTGGCTGACTGTTAAGGTGAAGACAATGTTATTAAAACTAATATTACTATTTTATATGTGTATACAAAAAATAGAATGCGCTAAAGTTTTGGTTGTTTTTTCTTTTCCATCACTTAGTCATAACATCTTGGGTGTTGCATTAGCTAAGGGATTGGCAAATAATGGATTTGATGTTACTTATGTCAGTCCATTTGATGTTAAAGACGCACCGAAGAACTTAAAGTGTTTGAAACTCGATGGATTATATGAAATGTTTAGTCGTAAGTAAAATAATATCAATATAATAACTACCTTCATATTAGGTAGCAAATACCTAATTTTTATAACAAGTAATATTTTTTTATGCCCGATTATATGGATTCAATTAATTTCAAGCATATTCAAGATATCAATACAACAACCTTATAAAACTAGACCTTTAAATTTTAAAATAATCTCAAGTAAACTCAAACCTAACTGGAGGCCAAATAATAAAGCCACCATATTATAATATTTTTACTTGACTTTTGATTAAATAAGATTAGTTACTGTCTACACAAATATACATGGTGTCCCATAACTAAAGGCCATACAGCAACATACGTCAAAATAGGTTATTTATGATTAATTTCGTATGATAAAATACCACGATGACAAAGATCCAAGTAAAAAATTTGTTTTAGAAAATTGGCGATGATTTGAAAATGATTTAGCCAAAATTGGAGTATTTATGTTTTTGAGGGCAAGAAAGACGATTTCATAATTAGTTTTAAGATAGCTTCTGATAGAGAATGCTAGTTAGACATATGAGTTGTTTGTTAAATTCTCGCATAGATTTTTTGTCTCTTACATTTCAGACCACTTCATCTTTAATTATGAAAGAGGGGTCTTAATATGAAATTCACTTCATTAATATTTTTATTTCCATTATTTTTTGAGATATTTTCGTTTAAATGTTACAATGTAAAAAACGTTTAAATAAACACCTTTCTTAACGAAATATAATGTTTTGAAAATTAACCGTGGAAATTTTATCATAATAAAATGATATATTTTAAAGTCTACTATCTACTGTTGTTGAATCTTTCCTTAGTTATGGAATACCTTTAAAAGTTATTGTTTATAACTATTTGAAATATATACGACGATGTTTGAACCGAAAATAGATTTTCTGTATAAAAAAATTAATTGGCCTTATCCTATTAGAAACAGATTGTTTTTCCCAATAATGAAAATTTCATCAGATTTAATAATAAAACAACTATCAGGCAAACGATTTTTGAAAGAAAAAAACAATAAATATATAAACAGTCATTTACATTGGGTGGTTATTAATAATTAGAAGATCTTGAAAACTATGTTTTTTTTTTTAATTTAACATCAAACGTTTAAAATATTATATTTAGACGTTTGTATTACCTACTTCAAGTTTTACTCAATGCTAGTGATAACTTCAGTATATCAAATAGAACACCCTGTATATTTTGACTTTTTTTTGATATCATAAAAAAATCTACACTGAAAAAAAAGAGTCTAAGAAATCAAATAAATGATTTATTTGATTAATATTTATTGGTCCAAGATAAATACTATTTGGTTCATACAAATCTTGTTTGTATTAAATAAACTAAGGTATTTGAAATATTTTCTATATTTATTTGGTTTCTTAATTAGTTAGGTGCAATAAATAGTGTTTGCTACAAACACTTTTTAAGATTTAAATTAAATTTGTAATGGCCAACAATGCATTATTTCAAGCAAATAATTTTTTATTTAAATTTCATGAAATTATTGTCGCTATAAGCAAGGTCCGCGCTTCTTGGCGCTCTTTTAGTTGACTTTAGTTAGTGACAGGTGTTGGTTGGTTATTGCTGTGCAATGGAGCAATGGTTACTGGATAAAGGCTTGGGGCATCTTCAGCCTTTATTTGAAGGTAATATATTATGGGTTATAGTTATTTTTATATTTTATAAAGCAAATTTTTTCACGCCGCAGGCATTAGAATAAGTTATTATATTATTCCTAATTTTGATATAAAAAATTATACATGCATGTGTTATTGTGCAGAGGCTATAAGGACTATATTCTTATGCTGCTTAACAGTATCCATCAACATCTTTGTTTAGAACGCAGGGCTTTAATACTTCCATTTGGAGCATAATAAAGCAAACAATGGCGTCGTAGGTACGTTTATGTTATTGTCCCATCATGCTTTGCGTTCTGTAAATAAACTCAAATAAATATTAGTTCTTGTAAATAAAAAGATATTTGGGGAAAATTATAAATTATTTGCAGTAAAAATATATATTTTTGAAAAAAGGATTAATTTATTTAAACTATTTATATTACCGACGGTTTATACCTAGGTATCTAAATACACATTTTTTTGAGGAAAAAAATATTTATTTAAAAAAATTTACTTAGGACATTTAGGATACTTATATTATTTAAAGATACAAGATGTGTTTTCATCAAAACTTTCACTTTCACTGGCAATTTAACACTTTAATACTTTAAAATATAGTATTTTGTACTTAATGAAATAACACAACACACTAAAAAAACAAATGATTCAAAGAAAAATGGAGTTCGCCGAAACAATTATTTATTTCCTATTAGCGGAACAAATATTTATTTAATAAAGTGACGACATTTATTTGGATTCTGGATTGACTTTAAATAATATTTGTTTGGCATCAATAAATCTCCTTGCCAGAATCCAAATAAATTTCGTCACTTTATTAAATAAATATTTGTTCCGCTAATAGGAAATAAATAATTGTTTCGGCGAACTCCATTTTTCTTTGAATCAAATCATTTGTTTTTTCAGTGTAAGTAATCTTTGATAATTATTATTAACTGTTAATTATCAATACCAGTTCCTAGCCATTTTTGAGACAAAAATTAAAAGTAATTCTTTTTAAGTAAAAACACACTTAAAAAAAAGTTCAGTAACTCTATAACTTAAACAGATATACATTTAAAATTTTAGTAGCTTTTGGCCAAAGCATACATCTTTTGATTCCATACCATATGTTTTTCATTTTTTATACAAGGGCTTTTTCAAATTGTGTCAATTTGTCCTTGTAGGCATTTTTGCAAAATAACACTGTATATTACATTACCAACGTGCACAGAACCAAATTTCTTATCTAAAATTCTAATAATTGGTCATTACCTCTATATTTAATTGTTTTGGAATTCTAAGAATTAATATCGGGTTGCACAAAGCTTTAAACAATAATTCAACGACCACGCAATTTTTTCCTGAACTGAATTATAAGAAAGTCTTATATCACAATCTAAGTTGCCTTAATTCTACTAGACAACTTTGATTGTAAGTAAATTATTTCTTCCTAAGTTACCGATGTCATAATCTCGGCTGGGTTAAAAAAATTTTAAATTCCTGTAATTCAAAAACGATGATACTAATAGTTACATGAACGATTTTTATATATTATAAGGAATTTGTTTTCCTACATGTTATATAGTAAAATAGAAATTAGGGTGTTTCATTTGCAACAATTGACTTATGCACAATTATCTATATGGCCATATTGGTACAACTATAAAAAGGCCCAGTATAAAAAATGCGAAACAAAAGTTATGGAATCAAAAGATACTTGTTTTGGTCAAAAGGTAACAAAATTTTAAATATTTAGTTTTATCATAAACTAAGTAAACCTAGACATCCCATCCCATATAACGGGGTGAAAGCGAGACGCAAGGTCGCGATGTAAATGCCGAGAAGCGAAGTGCTTTAGACGAATATTTGCGTTCGGTAAATGAATATCACAAGCAACGTTTGGTGTAACTCGTTACAGAGTTGTACGTCGTAAACTTTTATGAGCGGTAAAATGTTTATAACAAATTTAATGGTTTCTCTATGGTCTTGTAATGTACTTTTAGGGTTATTAATATTTTCGGTATGTTATTACCAAAAAATAATTAGATGGGTATGGTTTATTAAAAACAAAGATTATTTAGGCTTTGGTAAGATTTTAAAATATACAGGGTACTCTATATTTGAAATACCGAAATTGGCCAGAACGTCCGGAAATAACAAAACTGACAAAATTTATTTCTTAAAGAGTTTATAGTCAATTCTGATGACCAAATTTTAAATAATAATAAATAATATGTTTAGTTGCCCGCAATATGAAAAAAAAACAATCGGTTTCTTCGACGTGACCAACGCATTGCAAGGCGATCCCTCAAAGAATGGGAATGGCTCTGTTTGACGAAAGCCCTTCGCGTCGTCGACAAAAATTCAGTTTCAGTTCAGTATCCAGTAATATTTGGAACTTCGTTTGGGTTGTGACGCTCACTTAATTACTCTCCAATTATTTCACATATATTTGTGGTTCACAAATGCATTTAAAAATGTAACAATAATTATTTTAAATTGTTTACTTTTATTAGGTGAAAATTAAAATGCTGGTATGCTCGTAGACTTCTTAAATCTATTAAAAATATTTAAGATAGTTTTGGGTGTTGAAACATGTTGGTCCGGATACAAAAATACAAAACGCACTCTCAGCCTTCGCTAATAATATTTTTTTTATTCTTGGGAAGAGACCATTTCAAAAAACACAAAGATATTTCACCGTACGACAAAGTCCATTTATATTTATTTCTTTAGGGTGGAATTCTCAACGTCATTTAATCTATTGCTAACCTATAACCTATTTCGCATTGTTTTTTTAGTTTATTAGTTTGTTAACTACCATTTAAGTAAATAAAATCAATATCATCCGCACCTATTACTAGAGACCGACCGAAGATTCAATTTCGGTTTCGGCTAGTTTCGGCCAAAAAATCTAGTTTCGGTGACAGTTTCGGTTTCGTCCTAAAATCGGCGGAAACTTTGAGTGCGCCGAAACTCACTGTTCGTAAATTGGCGCGCACCGTCTGGCTACCTTAAAAAAATAGCTATTTACCTAACAAGTGCGGAAAATGAATTTTTCAACACAAGTCCGCTACGCGTCGTTCGGTGAAGCAGCCGAGTGCAGGGAAAACATTTTCTGCGCGTGTCAGTTACAATAGTTTTTCTACAGACGTGTGGAAATAAGTAACACATATTTCAAAGAAATTTAATAATTTTTAATTAACTTTAACAATCACATACATATGTAACAGTAACTAATTCTGAGAAAAAAGTAATAACTACAAGTTATAATTGATATTATTGATTTTGACATAATCGTGCCGAAAATTTTTCCGCAACGATTTTTGACATACCTAATCGTGCCGAAAAATTTTCCCGCACTAGTGTGGAAAAATGAATTACCTATCTAATAATAATATTTCGTTTTTTTCTTTTGATTTAATAACTTTTTTAAATTAAGTGCTTAATTGTTAATTTTGGTTGAGACTAATAACACTGGCCGACAAGATTTTTCTAACACAGGTCAGCTCTTTATTTTTAAAATGGAAATACCCTTCTAATAATAGAAAAAATATTCGGAAAGCCCCAATACATACCATTTTTCAATAGCTTTATAAGACCGTTTTACATTAACAGGTAGTCAATTTAATTAAGGGGCGGTTAAAATGAATGCATTTTATAACAGAAAAATTACCTGAACTGTAGGAATTTTAGTTGGACTTCAGGGAGGATTTACAAAATATTGCTGTTTTCTTTGTTTGTGGGACAGTCGTGCAGTAGATCAGCATTATGTAATAAAAGAATGGCCACAAAGAAGCGAATGTCAGCCGGGATCTCAAAGTGTTAAGTTTGCACCTCTTGTAGACCCCAAAAAAGTCCTTCTGCCTCCTCTTCACATTAAACTTGGGCTGATAAAAAACTTTGTGAAAGCTATGAATAAAGATGGTGATGGATTCATATACCTAAGATAAGTCTTTCCCCAGTTAAGTGATGCTAAATTAAAGGAAGGCATTTTTATTGTGATTGATAGTTGCCCGCAATATGAAAAAAAAAACAATCGGTTTCTTCGACGTGACCAACGCATTGCAAGGCGATCCCTCAAAGAATGGAAATGGCTCTGTTTGACGAAAGCCCTTCGCGTCGTCGACAAAAATTCAGTTTCAGTTCAGTATCCAGTAATATTTGGAACTTCGTTTGGGTTGTGACGCTCACTTAATTACTCTCCAATTATTTCACATATATTTGTGGTTCACAAATGCATTTAAAAATGTAACAATAATTATTTTAAATTGTTTACTTTTATTAGGTGAAAATTAAAATGCTGGTATGCTCGTAGACTTCTTAAATCTATTAAAAATATTTAAGATAGTTTTGGGTGTTGAAACATGTTGGTCCGGATACAAAAATACAAAACGCACTCTCAGCCTTCGCTAATAATATTTTTTTTATTCTTGGGAAGAGACCATTTCAAAAAACACAAAGATATTTCACCGTACGACAAAGTCCATTTATATTTATTTCTTTAGGGTGGAATTCTCAACGTCATTTAATCTATTGCTAACCTATAACCTATTTCGCATTGTTTTTTTAGTTTATTATTTTGTTAACTACCATTTAAGTAAATAAAATCAATATCATCCGCACCTATTACTAGAGACCGACCGAAGATTCAATTTCGGTTTCGGCTAGTTTCGGCCAAAAAATCTAGTTTCGGTGACAGTTTCGGTTTCGTCCTAAAATCGGCGGAAACTTTGAGTGCGCCGAAACTCACTGTTCGTAAATTGGCGCGCACCGTCTGGCTACCTTAAAAAAATAGCTATTTACCTAACAAGTGCGGAAAATGAATTTTTCAACACAAGTCCGCTACGCGTCGTTCGGTGAAGCAGCCGAGTGCAGGGAAAACATTTTCTGCGCGTGTCAGTTACAATAGTTTTTCTACAGACGTGTGGAAATAAGTAACACATATTTCAAAGAAATTTAATAATTTTTAATTAACTTTAACAATCACATACATATGTAACAGTAACTAATTCTGAGAAAAAAGTAATAACTACAAGTTATAATTGATATTATTGATTTTGACATAATCGTGCCGAAAATTTTTCCGCAACGATTTTTGACATACCTAATCGTGCCGAAAAATTTTCCCGCACTAGTGTGGAAAAATGAATTACCTATCTAATAATAATATTTCGTTTTTTTCTTTTGATTTAATAACTTTTTTAAATTAAGTGCTTAATTGTTAATTTTGGTTGAGACTGATAACACTGGCCGACAAGATTTTTCTAACACAGGTCAGCTCTTTATTTTTAAAATGGAAATACCCTTCTAATAATAGAAAAAATATTCGGAAAGCCCCAATACATACCATTTTTCAATAGCTTTATAAGACCGTTTTACATTAACAGGTAGTCAATTTAATTAAGGGGCGGTTAAAATGAATGCATTTTATAACAGAAAAATTACCTGAACTGTAGGAATTTTAGTTGGACTTCAGGGAGGATTTACAAAATATTGCTGTTTTCTTTGTTTGTGGGACAGTCGTGCAGTAGATCAGCATTATGTAATAAAAGAATGGCCACAAAGAAGCGAATGTCAGCCGGGATCTCAAAGTGTTAAGTTTGCACCTCTTGTAGACCCCAAAAAAGTCCTTCTGCCTCCTCTTCACATTAAACTTGAGCTGATAAAAAACTTTGTGAAAGCTATGAATAAAGATGGTGATGGATTCATATACCTAAGATAAGTCTTTCCCCAGTTAAGTGATGCTAAATTAAAGGAAGGCATTTTTATTGGGACACAAATTAGAAAATTGCTGGACGATGTCAACTTTACAGAGAAGCTTACCAGGCAGGAACTCAGAGCATGGAACTCATTTGTTAGTAGAGTAAGGGGATTTTTGGGCAACAATATGGATGCAAACTATCAACAGTTAGTTGATGAACTTTTAGATTCCTACAAATCGCTTGGTGCCCGAATGTCATTAAAAATTCACTTCCTCCATTCCCATCTGTTATTTTTTCCTGAAAATTTGGGAGCTGTCAGTGACGAGTAGGGTGAAACGTTCCACCAGGATATCAGGACAATGGAAATTTGCTATCAAGGACGATGGGATCCAGCCATGATGGGTGATTACTGTTGGTTTTTGAAAAGAGTAGATATGACCCCTCATAAAAGGAAAAAATAAAATTTAATTAGTGTGTTCAGTTAACATTTGTAATGATTGTGTTTTTCTTAGGTGTAAGGTATATTTAGTAGGTGTAAAAATTTAAATATAGTCGATATACACAGTTAGAAAATTCTTAAATTATTTTTTCAATAGATATTAAATATTGTATCATTAAATGTGGTACTATAAATGTATCAAGAAAACGTTACGTGTTACAACTTTTTTTTCTCTCATTCTCGTATTTGGATAGGTTCATTCTACCACAAGATGCTATTTAGCTTTGTGTTATAACAAAAAAAAATTTTTGTCGGCCAGTGTAATTAGCTACTTCTTTAATCACCAAGTTGTATATACGCAAGATCTTAATAAATAACAAATTATTCTTAAGAATATTGTGAACAAAATTAAAATACTCAATTAAGTAGTCATTACTTTATATAAGTGTTGATTTTTGACAAAGTTTACTTACATTTTTGTTCATATTAAATTGTTAATATAACATGAATAAATAAAATAAATATCTTTGTTACATATTTCAATTATTGTTTTTTATTTCATTTAACACGAGTTCACTGTCCGTATATTATGTGTAAATGATATATTATATTTCAGTATACAATAGAATTTTAATATAAAGACGATAGGGGAGAGCAAGGCATAATGACATAGCAGGCAAAATGACATATTACCTGTTTTCGGCCCAATTCAACTACATTCGTGTTGAGTTCTCTACTACAAAACACATCTTAATGCCTCTAAGATCGTCAGTCGTATTAAAATAGCATAGTAGATTGTTTGTTGTTTTCTAGAGAGTTTGTGTATTTTCCTATATAAAATATTAAGGTAAGTGATTGTTGAAATATTTTTGGTTAAAATATATAAGGTCGCTGCCAATGTTTTAGTGTTAACCCACCACAACCATTAGCCCTCTAGTTTTAATATTACACTAACATTTAAATTATTGAATAAAATTGTAACCTAGAAAATATATTTATTCTTTATATTACACATTGGGCAAAATGACATAGCAGTGTGTCATTTTCCCTGTATAGCACTATGTCGTTCTTAATTTATTCATATTTAGTTTCAATATTTTTTTTTTAATTTCGTTAATGTACAACAAACTTAAAATATAAATAGAAACTACATTTTACACTTATACATTGTTATTTTTTTTTACTCACTGGACAGTGAATTTCATACAACCATGTCATTTTGCCTTTAAGGGAAAAATTTGGTATGTATGTCAATTTGCCTTACCCTATAAGGTTAAATGGTTTTTGTAATGCTTGTTATTTTTTGAAATTTTTCCTAAATGTTGCAATTTTTGCAAGTAAAATATTTTAATTCACTTAAAACGTTAAGAGGCCATATTAAAAGAATACAATAAAACCTAATATACCTTTTGGTTTAGTAAAAATTGATTTTCAAAAGATAGTATGTCATATTGCCTTGCTCTCCCCTAATGATTTTATAAAAATTTTGTGTAAAAGCTAAAGAAAGTAAATAATTCTACTCAAAATGGGTCATAGGTTGGCAAGCATGTTGATAGTCCCATCTTAAATTGTCGGATTTAGTAATATAAAGTTGTTTTTAATATTAAATACCATTACTTCGGTTTGGCATAACCGATAATAAAACACTAATTTTATAAGAAATTTCCTGAGTTTTAAGTATATTTTTAATTTCATTTATTGGATAACTTTAACACATATTAATAAATAAACGAAAAGTTACAAGAACAGTATAACGCTGACAATCTGCAATTAACAAATTTTCAAAAACATAAAGTTTATCGAACTGTATGAATTATTTTGTTTTACAGATTTTTTTTATAAAATTGAGAATTTTGAGTCACACCATAATATGTTAAAATTTTGTAATGTTGATATATAGGCTTATGATGGACACTCAAAATTTACTCAATCACAAGTTAGGGTCGTTACTCTGCCAGTTAGTTCTTTAGTAGGGTATTGACAACAATTTGTTAGGTTAGGTACAACTGCAAATTGACCAAACAACATGGGCGTCGAGCTACGTTTACGATTCAGCCATTCTTATTTTAGCTAATGGTGCTTGTTATCGACAAGGCGCAAAGAAAAATCCGATGATTGCAGTTAATAAACAAAGACAGCAACAATCTTAAGTTCATAATTATTTAAAGGTCGTACCATATAAAAATCTAAATATTCTCTTACTTCAATGTCATTGTTACAAATATTTCTATCAGAGGGATAAATAAATGGGGGGTTTAAATGGCAAATCAAGTCCAGCCAAACTGCCAAAATGTCTGCAAGATAAAGTTGGCCATTCTGTCGCAAACAGATGTTGGTGCAAATTTGCTAAATTATGAGATACTCAGTTTTATGAAGTGTAATAATTAGGAACTTTTTTTTATCCTTTATGAGTTTTTAAGGTATATTTATATTGATTGAATTGTTTATAAATTGTATATGGACAAAATGATTTTCTAATAGATAGTTTGTTTTTTAAAAACTCCTTGATCTTCATTTCCCGGCAGCGGAATACCGCTTTATAGAGAAACCGTCAGGATAGGATTGAAGCTACATAATTTTTAAAAGAACCTGAAAATAAACACAGCATAGATATGGTTGTACGACAACATTTAACGATTACAGACAGGTGATTAACACACCTGGAGTATGTCATTTTGATAAGTTGTTAATGGAATCAAAAAAATTACCTTGTCAAACTATTGTCTTTATTTTGTTATGTAACCCAACGTTTCGGTTAGTAAGTATCTCTAACGGTTTTCAAGTGTAAACCAAATTATTAGTCTAAGGCTACTAGGTCTTAAATACTATCCGTGTGCAATAAAGCTTGATGACTCCCGCCTTTGGAGCGTAAAATTTGAGCTATTTGTTTTGGACAAGGAGAGGCTTCCAGATATTGGGGATATCTATACTTAATTTACTGAATATGTGGGTATTTTGATTCATTAAAGCTGCTTCTTTAAATTTCTGTTTCCACCAGGGCTGTTCCGTGTCCAAAACTTTCGCTTCTGACCACTTAATGTTAATGGAATGCTTCGCGAACCACCTTGTATAATCGTATAAGAGATAAAGAGGTGCATACTGAACCGTGGCCAGGGAGGAGAAATAAATCTTTGCTGAACTGAGAAATATTTAAACGGAACGCTTAACTTAGCCCCCCACTCTTCATAATTTTACTAGATCGGACAAGTCGTGAAAAGCAAAAAATACTTGGCAAAAATTTCCGTTTTAGTTACCTATCGTGATATACCAGGTGACTAAATAAGGAAGGTACTCGGTCGTATCATAGTAACCGTTAACCTTACAGCTTTCGAAAAAAAATCTTATGAATAAATACTACCAAGAGAAATTGCTATTTACAAGTTCGTGAGATATCCGCTAGTTGGCTTAGCAGACATGGAGACATAAAAAAGTAGGTTTTTCTTTTTATGTTGCTAAAAATATATATATTTTGATTCTTAGGGTTTGCCAAGTCTTGTTTGTTTTACATATTTTACTCTATCTTCTAAATTAAAATGGTGGGGAACGTCAAACTTTGCTTTAAATGAAAACCGGTAACTTTCTTTGTGCTGAATTGATTTTACCAAACTTAGTTTTATTCGTTAGAGTTTTTTATTCTCCATCCATTGCGGTTAGGTTAATTCTTACGTAATGCTTACTTTTTGGGCTAAAAATAAACAAATTAAGGGCTTTAAAAAAACAAATAATAAAATGACACTCCTCTGGATTTAAAGGTAAGAAAGGTTAGCTAGTTTACACGGCACTTAGGCCACAGTTGACCTATTGTGCATCGTTCAGGGGTTTTATACCCGGGTTCATTCGGGATTCTTCTAAAAATAAATTACACATTTACTTTTTAATATGAAAACCTTAGACGTCAGTCAACACCGTAGCTATCCAACCGATTTCAAACCAAAGATATTGATGACAAAAATTAGAGCTATCTAGATAAACGTGCGTAAGCGTCTTTGATTATTAGAATACTGATTACAATTAGCTGCTCTAATAATTCTACGTATCCAAAGAGTCGCATTCTATGTTACCATCTCAGTGATAAATTAAACTTATAATTTGGATAATTAAAGTAAAAAGGTAAATTAAAAATTAATATTGTACGATGCAAAATTAAATGCCTTTAAAAGATAAGGAGGTTTCGGAAAAAAAACAGAATCTGTTCAGTATCCATAACTCAATAACTAAAATAACATGTCAAATGAACGTTTTTTCCATATGTAATTATTTTGTAAAGGATATTAAGAAAGTCGTTATTAAACTATATTGAAAAATATTTAAAATATATTTCACTAATGAAGAGGCATTATTTGATTTGATTCCGGTTTATTTCTAATATTTAAGAAATGCTACCGTTGCATTGCCTAGGCAAGCTTATCTATGCTTATAAGTTTTGTCATTAATATATTTGGTTAGACGCCCGTTAGAGAGCTAAGGTTTTGACGGACATTTAGAACTGTTGATTTTCTATTTTTTTTTTAAATAAATATATTAGGTATTCCATTTTATTTTTTTTAAAAGCTCTTTATTTGTTGATATTTGTTAAAATGCCCTCTATCGGAAAAAGTAAGATTTATGTAAAAATCAACCAAAACGCAGTAGATAGAATAGAAACCCTATCAAATAAGACCACGTTAGTTAAAATTCATTTAACCCAACGGAAGTTACCAATTTTTATATATTTTCAATAAAATAAAATAAATTTCCAACTCCATTATTGCAATACCAATGCTAAGCACAGCCTACAAAGAAAACGACACGCAACTAATTAATTTCAAGCCATACGGTAAACCCGCTACCTGTACCTGAACTAATATCAAGCTGGTTTTTTAAAAACGTTTTTCAATAAGCAGTATAGGTACTCAGAAACCTTATATAAAATACGAACAGTCATAGCAAAGCAAAAGCAAATAGATTCTTTCATGGCAGTAAAGACTATACGGAACTGGCAAAACCAATCTGAGCTAAACGTCAAATCGTCAATCCAACATCCACATATTGACATGTAAAATACCATAACAAATAAAAATATTTTTCTACGATCGTTCAAAAAATGTCATTTTGTGTATGAATTTCTAATGACAAAAGTAGGTGTTTTTTGCATACTATGCAATAAAGTACTTTTGGCCCTAGTCCAATAAAGTACTTTTTGCCCTAGTGCAATAAAGTAAATTACCTAGGAAACCAACAATTTGTTTACAGTATGTGTATTGTGTGTTGCACACCGTCGATACCCTATCGAAATAGAAGTCACGTTGACAGGGCGCCATAATTTTAGTATGTTGAAGTCAAAGGTATCTATGATCCATTGTTAAATTTGAATTACAACTTTTGCACGCAAAGGAGAGGTAATACAGAGCGATTTTAAACTTTTTTGTTAAATAAAAAAACGATCGTAGAAAAAATAGTGTATGTAACATGTGCAAAAAGTATGTTTATTGCACATGGCATATTATTGACCTCGACTACGTCTCGGTGAATAACTTCTATGCCGTGTGCAATAAACATACACTTTTTGCACTAGTTGCATAAATAACAATTTGATTATTATTATTATTATTATAATTATTATTATTATATAAAGCAGAGCAGCTTTTACAATCATCTACCGTTTTAAAAATATTTAAAATAAAAAAAAGATATCATCAAAACCTCTTAATTGGGCAACATAAAGAGAAAAATCTAATTTTCTATTTGAACATCTTACGAACTGGAAAATAATTTCCAACGATTTCTCTTTACAGTATTTACTAACGATCTTATTTTCTGAATGTTTTAAGGTTAACAGTCTCTATGATATTATGTCCGAGTCCCCTTCTTATTAGGCCATCCAGTACTTACAGACCGCATAGCAGCGATTCCATCCTCTTTACAAACAATGTAATACGAACTTTTTTTGAGCCGCGGCGGATGCTTCTTTTTTTTTGTAGCTTATTTCTATCGCCGTCCTAAGTAAGTTAAAACGGTTTAATGGAACTTTCTGTGCCGGACAGTTCTGTAGTCACCTTATTAGGAACACATGGGTACTATCAGTTCATTTTCAGGAATTTCTAAAAAAATGTCACTTTTTAGCATGTTTTTTGGTAAAAATCTAAGCACTATACTTGCTCCTATTTTGCAGTTATTTTTTTTTATTGAAATTGGGTTCCTGTGTAAAGCTTCAAATCACAGCGTAGAATCCCTGTCGACAGGTAGCTCAATTTCGGGTTTGTTTGTTTAGGTTTAATGTTAGGAGATATAGATGATACCCCCTCCCATTTAATTTAAATTTATAATTTTGTTGCAGATAAACTTGTTAATTTAAATTATTTTTAAAAAATGTTAAAGTATAATTTATACTAAAATGTTTGCTCTACATATTTTTGTTTTAGAGGGCGTAAGTGAAGGCAAAATTGATTTGTTCGCCATTGAACACCAATATCGCCTATCCAACATGGTATTTCTTAACAATATTGGTAATCAATTAACAGAACATGCCCTAAGTCATAAAGTAGTCAAAAAACTGTTAAACTCCAACGAACACTATGATGCAGTTATTGTTCAGCAATTTTGGAATGATGCTCTTCATGTTCTAAGTTATCATTTTAAGGCCCCATTAATATTATTTTCATTGCTGGGAAGTAATAAATGGGTTAATAATTTTATTGGTAACCCTGAACCTCCCAGTTACATGCCCGATTTCCTAGTGACTTTTAGTGGAATTAATCCAACATTTTGGGATAGGGTAAGTGTCGTATTTTATATTTTATAGCAATCAAATTGAAAATAGCTGTATAGTGTATTTTTGAAAGCATTAAACTCAAGACAAGTTTAAAGAAAATATGTTTTGAAATTGTATTTAAACATTTTCTTTTCTTTTGTCTCTTATCATCACCTAATCTGTTGTTCTATTATACGATATGTGGCTCTTGTTATTTATTCATCGTTTAACTTTGAGTATTATATGTTGTTAGATGAAGAATCTTGCTCTTGGAATGATCTCTCAGGCCAATTTCGACTTGGTGTTCTATCCAGCACAAAACAAACTTTTAAAAAAGTTCTATCCAAATGACCCAGACCTATATCAATTACAACAAAATGTCTCTCTAGTGCTTTCAAACTCTCATGAAAGTATAAACGAACCCACTCCATCTGTGCCAAATATGATTAACATTGGTGGGTTCCACGTAACTCCATCAAAACCGCTATCAAAAGACCTACAGGTAAGGAAAATATTTTTAAAATTATCGGCAGAGTTGTTTTTATAAGCCTGTCATTTTGCCACAGCAATTCTTGGACGCAATTATTTTTATATATTTGTCCACGCAGATTGCACCCAAATTTGCTAGGCCAAAGCTGTTGTAGACTTAGGTATTTCTTGACGACCTAATTTGCAGTATTTGTTACATAATATTAAATTCGATACTTGTATCAAAATATGCAGATGTCTTCCCACTAAGCAAGAAACATACTTAGTACGTTTTGTAACGTTTTTAAAAAGAAACCTAGAAAACGTTTACTATTAAACGTTCTAGTGTCATACTCGTTACTACTTTTTCAAACGTTATTCAAGATTACTGTTTTTGAAACGTAATTTTATTTTTGTACCAATAACGTTATGAAAATCACGTTGCGGTACCGGCAATTTCATGTATCTGGGTTGTTACGTTAATAGATTTACGTTTCGAAAACATTATTCGGTGTACGGTTTTGATACGTTCTATGATAAACGCTGCAGATTTAAAACTAAGCCGTTCAATCAAATAACGTTTAACTCGTCCCCTAAATGTAACGACTCTGATAAACAGACATATTACATTTAATAAATGACTTGCACGCTACTCCGAACAACGTAAATGCGAGTGCGTATCTGGTTTGTTTTCTGAAAGTACGTTGGTCGAATCCGTTACGTTTCCTTTTTACCATATAGCATGTCTCTGTCAATTATAATATGTCATTATTGTCATTCACCCGTCGTCCGTCGTGTCGAATATACCGCCTTTGCTTTGTGTTCTCGGAGTTTTTGAAAAGAAATTTTCATTTTCAACTGTGATTAATAATTCCAGTGCAGTATTGGAGGTTGGAGTATTGGAGGTTCCAGCCCTGCTACCGGTTCCAGCAGTAAAAATAACTAGATCATGGATCACAAAGTAAGTACTAAATTTACTTATTCATTGTTGTATAAAACGTGTTTCCCATTTTTCAGTTCTTGCTTATCAGTGATTTAATAAAATGAACACTGGCCTAATAGGTTTTTTTATTAACCCCAGTTACCTACATTTTGTTCGTATCGACGAAAACGTTGCATATTATCTACCTATATTTTAAAAATTTTAATTGTTTTAACTGATGTGCATGTGCACAAAACACTGAAGTCACATTCATTTTTGCAATTGCTAGTTATGCTTCATGAATGACGTGTTGACCATAAAAGATATAGATTATTTTCTACTAAGTATCAAAAGCATGGGCGTTAACAATTATTCAGGGATCACCGTATCATCCGATACCCTCTCAACCTGAAGCAGATGCTTGTATCATAATTGTTGATAAAATTTTAACTTATTGAATAAGCAAGTCGGCTCTTAATCCATTATTTTTTTTAAATAAATGTATGACCAAAATAATAAGTATCTATTTAATTGAATTTTTCAAAAATAAACATTGATAGCTGGGCCTGGTGAGCATGCAAGCAAGATGATCGTATTGTTTAAGTTGTAACATACTGCAATTATTTATTTAAAGTAAGCCCCACTCATGAAACATTACCACATTTAATAAAAGCCTGCTCCTGCTACTGCTTGGACACACATTATTATGAGATATTTTTTTTAGGTGCAAGCAGACAAAACAACCCAATAAGAATTCTTACAGTTTTATATCTACATGTATAATAAATAACTGTATAGGAGTGAATTAGTTTTTTCTTCGACTTAATGATATGTGAACAAACTCACAATACCCGTTACATTTTGTACACTTTGACAGGCTATTTCTGGTACATCTTGGAGAAAAATCGCTGGCATATTCACTTATTTATGGTTACTGTTAAAGTGGTTTATTCAAATTGTGCTTTTAAAGGATAGCCAGTTAAAGTGTGGAAAATGCCACAAACAGCTACTTTTCATGGATTTATCCCTAGAATTCAAAAATGCTATAAAATTCATGGTGGCATAATGAAAAAAAGTAATGTAGTTTTCGTACCACATGAAATAACATAAATGTTACATCACTGTATTTACTAAACAAAACCATCTATTTAATGCTCCGTAACATCCTCTTTTTTACGTTGACTACATAACGAAAATAGTACGTTCGTAAAAACCATTTATCTAATGCTCCATAATATCCTCTTTTTTACGTTGACTATACATAACGAAAATAGTACGTTCGTAATAATGCAAACTAAACTAATGCAAAATACGTAAGAGAGCTGTTTAAGTTTCATGACCAAAACGTTATCTTTTTAACGTAACAACGATTTTGTTGTGTTGAAGGACATATTATAACGGGTATAGGATGTAGCTGGCGCTGTTATTGACTCGAAATAAAAAACGTAACAATGAAACAAGAAAACAGAAATGTTCCATACTTAAGATATTTTTTTGCTTAGTGGGTTGACCCACTGCGTAGTGATTAATGTCCCAATCAATTTGGAAGTTCAGTTCTTTTTTTGGGTTTGGTAATCTTCTCTCAGTTATTGAGCGCGAAATTTAGAATCGCTACTCTAAATAAGTACACAAACTTTTATTTACAAAATCACAAAACAGACAGTGTATACTTCATGATTATTGTAACAAGGTTCATGTGAACGACATGTCATTGTATTACTGATACTTAACTTGCATACATTTTTCTTTTTAACTATTGTATTAATTAATATCAATGCTTTAATTTAATCAAATAATTTATTTGTAGGAACTTATGGATAGCAATAAAGAAGGAGTTATATATTTTAGTATGGGATCTAATTTGCTAGCTTCAAAGATGCCCAAATCCATAAAAGAGGCTATTTTAAAAGTGTTAGGCTCGCGGAAGGAAAAAGTACTGTGGAAATGGGACGAAGAAAATTTGCAGAATAGGCCGGCAAATGTTAAAATTTCAAAATGGTTTCCGCAACAAGATATTTTAGGTAAGTTATGTGAGACACAATAATATTTATGGGGTTTAATGTAAGGTCAAGAAGAAATTGATCAAAATATTAAAGCGTTTGTTTCATTTTCAACTAGAAAATCTAGAATTCCTATTGGTTAATCTCCTTTAATAGTAGGTTATATAAAATAATATGGAACTTAAATATTATCTGTCATGAGTTTTGGCACAATAGCTTCTGAATTTTTAAATAGAGGTTTTAAAACATCTTTTAGTATCTAAATATAAACAAACAATATAAGATTGGGAAATAATTTATAAAAATTTAGGATAATTATATATTATAAACACCAAAATATAGGAGACATATTATATAATAGCGGACAGTACTGCATATTCCATTAAACACAGATGCATGGCAGCCTAAAAGAATGAAATAATATATCTACTAGTACAGGCCGGCCAGGTAGACCGTTAAAGATCATCTCGTACAAAAATACTCTTTTATGACAGTAAAGGATTACGGAAATAGTTATCCTGAGTTCAGCCATATGTCATAAAATCAAACCAAAGGGCCAACATCAGTTCCGCAGGCATTGTCGTGTGTTTTTTTGGATCATATTCGTTTATTAAATTAGTCACAGACTATAATTTATATTTATATACAGTATTGCCTTTCGGCGGATCTTGAATGTTGTGGTTGACTGCTGAATAATTATTGTATTTTACTCTATTTTCCCATAAAGAGGACTCTTGAACTTTGAGGAGATTACGTATGAGTTGAACAGCTCTGTTCGCCTCTGCCTTTATACGCGGATCATCAGTGCGATACGCCCGGTTCATAAGTATATTTTTGATTCTAATTTGCTCTTTGATATTATTTGATAAGACTCCGTACTTAGAGAATCTGGATATTTTTCTGGAGGAGGCTTTGGCTACAGTAGTATTGATGGCATCGGTAATATGAATCACCGCCGCATCTATATCCGCATCTGTCTGAATTGGAGGCAATGGTTCTTTTGATTCTAACAGACGCCTAAACACGGGCCAATTGGTAGACGTAATTGAAATAGACCCCTGTCCTTTGTCTTGGGGGTTGCCGTACTCTATTACGACTGGAAGATGATCAGATGTCAAAGCGTAAAGAGCAACGGGTTGGGATAAAAGGTCGGTGTTTTTGTCACAAAAATATCCAGAATCTTCGGGAGACCATTCGGTGACGAATGAGTGTGCTCCCTCGGTGGCATAATGTGATAATTATAGTCTAGAGACTTGTGGAACAAGATGCGGCCTTTCTTATTCTGGATACGGCATCTTCAGATGCGATGTTTGGCGTTCAAGTCTCCACCTATAATCATCGTTTCATTAGTATCAAAAACATTACCTAGACATGTGCCGTCACATTGTCGTGTGTGCGTCCTAGGTAGGGAATAGTGATTATAACAGTTCTGATTAATGACATGTAAATACCAATAGAACAAAAATAAAGACCTTTAAAATGAGATTAATCTTGCGCTTGTTAGGACTCGTCCTATCTACTTAGGGTATTGCCTGTTAATTTAACACTTAATAATTTATCAATCAGTAAATAACTAAACTTTGCTATTATCAAGCCGTTAATCACTACCCGTAGACTAGTGATGCCGCCGAGACGAGAAATTCTCGTGTCTCGTCTCGTCTCGTCTCGTCTCGTCTCGTCTCGTCTCGTCTCGTCTCGTCTCGTCTCGTCTCGTCTCGTCTCGTCTCGTCTCGTCTCGTCTCGTCTCGTCTCGTCTCGTCTCGTCTCGTCTCGTCTCGTCTCGTCTCGTCTCGTCTCGTCTCGTCTCGTCTCGTCTCGTCTCGTCTCGTCTCGTCTCGTCTCGTCTCGTCTCGTCTCGTCTCGTCTCGTCTCGTCTCGTCTCGTCTCGACGAGACGAGACGAGAGTGAAATTTTTTTTCTCGAGAGAAGTCACGAGACGAGACGAGAGAAGACCGTTTCTCGTCGAGAAATTTCTCGTTTTTTCTCGAATTTTCTCGTTTGTTAGAACACTGAATTTTAGGTATCTCCTAATATATAGACAGGAAAATAATGTGTTTAACGTTCTCACTCTATCGTATTGTGAAGGCATTTACCTTAAAACAGATATTCAAGAGAACAGAATCAAATTGTCTAGCCTCTTTCTTCTGTCTACGGTTAGTAGTTGACATTTTTAAATAATTAACCAAATCTGAAAGAAAGCATTTTCGATTGAAAACACAATATCGAAAAGGACCCCAGTCAAATTTCATTCACAAGGCGAAAGGCGATAGATTTTGACTAAATTTAACAATTTTGTATCAAAAACTCGAAATTCGCCAAAAACTTCTCACACAAAAATCATTAATAAAAGTGTGAATTTAATTTTATATCTCTCTTACCAGTTTTAATATTTGACATTACTTTCATAACACCCTGTATATCAATCGAAACTTTATTAGGAAATCACAGATAAAGACAACGGAGGGCCATGAAACTAGTGTTATTGAAACAATAGCATTAAGTTAATAGTCTCAATTATGACATTAGTAAATAAATTAAAAATTAAAAGTCTAATATAATAGGTAAAGTGACATTCAGTACGAATGATTCAAGTGTATGCCTTATTTTGCCTCATTTTATTACACAGGTCTCAGACATAAATTTGACTATTGAAAATAATTATTAAGTGCGGTAATGATACTTTTCCGCACGAGGTGGCAGTTGCACGAACGGCTCGAAGCAAGTCCGGGCATGCCACTAAGTGAGTGTGGAAACGGAACTTTTCGCACATGTTACTTACAATCTTTTTCCTAATTGCGTAAAATTAAGCTTGTTCGTAATAAATTTTTGTATTTTTTGGGTAAAAGGAGCAAAAAATAAAGTGAATTTTTAAATTTTGATATGTCAAATAGAGCATTTTTGGAAATACCTCTTTAAGTTCTTTCTCTTGCACTTTCTATTAATGTAATAAAAAAATTAAGGTTTTCCCCGGATGACATTCTGGGCTGATCCCTTTATTTACTCAAATATTTTCCAAACTATTGCAGTTAATTATGCCCCGAATTATGCCAAAAAATAAATAATAAAAGAAGGGTAGTTCCATTATGAATCAATTATTATTATTATTATTATAAATCGTTCTCTATTCTGTATCTTTTACCACCCCGTATATTTTGGACTGAAAATACCTCGGTGCCAAGCCTATTACATTACGTGAATTATGTCTTATATGGCCGCTTGCAATATTTTGTTGATCTAAGAAAAATAGTTTCTAAGTCACATGACTAACAAACCGACTTATATTAAACCCTTCTGCGAGACGACCAGATACTTTTAAATGTTTGCCCCCTTTAAGATTCGTATAAAAAAATATTTTTTATGATTCGCTACTCACGAGAAAAAACGAGACGAGACGAGACAATGGCACTCTCGAGCGAGAAAAACGCGTTTCTCGTCGAGACGAGATAAAAAAAATTCTCGCCTTACGAGACGAGACGAGAATGGGCCAATTCTCGTCTCGTCTCGCGGCATCACTACCGTAGACAGACACTACTTAAAATTATTTCTCAAGAATGACATGACAAATAATTATTTTATTGGTAAGATCAGTAGGTATTACTGGCAAACTGACTGATTGTCAATCCTTAAATTTACTAGAATAATATAATTTTGTATTTACTACTTCTATTACAATATCAATGTCATTATTTTGATCAGTAGGTACTGACAGTACTACTGATCACAAATGGTATGCAATAGTTGTCGAAAAAAATGCTTATCGACGACATTATAATAATTTTTTAGCTCATCCAAATTGCAAACTCTTTATCACCCACGGAGGTCTTTTAAGTACAACAGAGACCATATACCATGGAGTACCAGTGTTAGCATTTCCTATTTTTGGGGATCAAAAAACTAACGCGGCAAGATCTGAAAATTTGGGATATGGAAAATATTTACCATTTTCTACTATTAACGAAAATAATTTAAAAGAAGTTCTCGATGAATTGTTGGAAAACCCCCAGTAAGTATCAGTATTTAAACTACACAGAAAAATTCGAAAAAAAAAATCAAAACAAATTAATTCTTACATTAGCGAATTTCCTAATATGAATTCAAATATTTTTAGCTAAGAATAACATTAAGTTTATAATTAATTAATTACCGAATTAGCGACTCGGCTGTGTATGTATTATTAAATTATGCAAATAGTATAGGATCCGACCATAGAACGACCTTCACCCATCGCGTTACGGGATGAAACATGTTTTTATATAAAATTTAATATATCAAAAAATATATTTCGTCAAGGTTGACTAAAAATTTTGGTATTATTATATTTTTAATTAAAAATTAAAAAATGATTTTTTTTTAAACATTGCACTCATTCCGTTACGTATTAAATTGCATACAAATCAAAAGTATGTAGCTTGTGCAATATGCATACGCTGGGTTGACTACTTTATTCCGGTGTAGTTATAAGGTAGGCAGGTGTGTATAGGTAAGTCGCTACTAGTAATTTGCAACCATCGACTTACGCGATAAAACTTATATTAAAATAAAGTTAATTTTATTGCAAACATAATGACATACGTAAGGTTGACTGCGAAAAATTGGTGCTGAATACCGATTGACGATTTTTAAAAATCTAAATATTCTAACTGAAATGGTCGAGCCCACAGATATCAACGTCGATATAAACGATGGTTTTTACTTTTTGCACTATGCCACAAACATTTGACAAAATTGCTGAAACAATACTTATTAAAATTTGTTCAACAACAGCTACAGAAATACATTTAGTTTTCCATCGTTTTTTATCACCGTCTATCAAAGATTCGGTACGTCACCATCGAAAAGAATTCGATACTCCGTATAGAATTTGTGGACCTCAACAGAGCAGACCAAATGATTTTTTGCACACTCTTAAAAACTATTGCTTTAAAGAAGCCTTGGTACTTTTTTTGGCTGAGTATTGGGTAAACAAAAATTTGGTAACGTTCATTAGAAACAAAAAAAAATTTTAACAGTTGAACATCAAACTCTTATGAAGTTCAGCAAAATTCCATAAAAAAATAGAAGCCGATTATGTATGTCATCAGGAAGAAGCGGATACGAGCATGATTTTACTTCCGATGAATCGGATCTTGAATAACGTCATTTAATTGACAAATTTTTACACTAAAAAAATTTTATACTTCTAATAAAATAAAATTTTTGTACATAACTCAAAATCTATGTTTTATGCTTTTATTTCATTTTATATTTTGAAAAAATTAGAACTTCTGTTTTGTTTATTTTAAGTCAGTCTCCTGATATAGTAAAGCACGAAATTTTCAAGATAAATATATTTTACTGTTATTTATTTATTTAAAATTCCAATAATTACACTGGCCGACAAAAAAATGTTTTTTGTTGTAACACAAAGCTAAATAGCATCTTGTGTTAGAATGGACCTATCCAAATACGAAAATGAGAAAAAAAAAGTTGTAACACGTAACGTTTTCTTGTTACATTTATAGTACCACATTTAATGTTACAATATTAAATATCTATTGAAAAAATAGTTTAAGAATTTTCTAACTGTGTATATCGACTATATTTAAATTTTTACACCTACTAAACATACCTTACATCTAAGAAAAACACAAACATTACAAATATTAACTGAACACACTAATTAAATTTTGTTTTTTTCTTTTATGAGGGGTCATATCTTCTCTTTTCAAAAACCAACAGTAATCACCCATCATGGCTGGATCCCATCGTCCTTGAAGCGAATTTCCATTGTCCTGATATCCTGGTGGAACCTTTCACCTTGCTCGTCACTGACAGCTCCCAAATTGTCAGGGAAAAATTACAGATGGGAATGGAGGAAGTGAATTTTTAATGACAACCTTCGGGCACCAAGCGATTTTTAGGAATCTAAAAGTTCATCAACTAACTGTTGATAATTTGCATCCATATTGTTGCCCAAAAATCCCCTTACTATACTAGCAAATGAGTTCCATGCTCTGAGTTCCTGCCTGGTAAACTTCTCTGTAAAGTTGACATCGTCCAGCAATTTTCTGATTTGTGGCCCAATAAAAATGCCTTCCTTTAATTTAGCATCACTTAACTGGGGAAAGACTTGTCTTAGGTATTTGAATCCATCACCGTCTTTATTCATAGCTTTCACAAAGTTTTTTATCAGCCCAAGTTTAATGTGAAGAGGAGGCAGAAGAACTTTTTTGGGGTCTACAAGAGGTGCAAACTTAACATTTTGAGATCCCGGCTGAAATTCACTTCTTTGTGGCCAATCTTTTATTACATACTGCTGATCTACTGCACGACTGTCCCACAAACAAAGAAAACAGCAATATTTTGTAAATCCTCCCTGAAATCCTACTAAAATTTCTACAGTTCAGGTAATTTTTCTGTTATAAAATGCATCCATTTTAACCGTTCCCTAATTAAATTGACTACCTGCTAATGTAAAATGGTCTTATTAAGCTATTCAAAAATGGTATGTATTGGGGCTTTCCGAATATTTTTTCTATTATTAGAAGGGTATTTCCATTTTAAAAATAAAGAGCTGACCTGTGTTAGAAAAATCGTGTCGGCCAGTGTTATAAATTAATATCATACCTATTTAATTTCATTTCATAATTAAAAAGTACGTACCTACATTGATAATATATAATGACATATACATTAATAAGTATTGTTTTAGCAATTTTGTCAAACGTTTGTGGCATAGAGGATCCGATCAAGTGCAAAAAGTAAACATATATTATTTCGACGTTGATATCTGTGGGCTCGACCATTTCAGTTAGAATATTTAGATTTTAAAAATCGTCAACCGGTATTTATCACCAATTTTTCGCAGTCAACCTTATGTCATTATGTTTGCAATAAAATTATCTTTATTTTAATATAAGTTTTATCGCGTAAGTCGATAGTTGCAAATTACAAGTCGCGACTTACACACCTGCCTACCTTATAACTACACACTACACCGGAAAAAGGAGTCAACCCAGCGTATGCATATTGCACAAGCTACATACTTTCGATTTGTAGGCAATTTAATACGTAACGGAATGAGTGCAATGTTTAAAAAAAAATCATTTTTTAATTTTTAATTAAAAATACTTTGCACCAAAATTTTCAGTCAACCTTCACGAAATATATTTTTTGCCAAATTAAATTTTATATAAAAACATGTTTCAACCGTAACGCGATGGGTGAGGGTCGTTCTATGGTCGGATCTTAGACTAAAAGCAGACAGAAAAGTATAGCGCGTGGCGCGTTGCTGTGCAGAGTCTAAAGTGAGCGGTCACACATCATTCTGGTAGCGGGAAGGTAGCGCAGCGGATGACGGAGAGGAGTTCGTACTCTGGATACACATATCGCGGTTTTGAAAGCTTATTTTGAGCCGCAGAAACAATACATATTTTCTTTAGTTGTTCAGTCTAGCCTGTGATGTTACTACGCGAAAATGTCTCTTGCTATCTTATATTTAATGGAGAATTCTGTATTAAAATTCAGAATTTTATCTAATAAACGAGAAGTTTGGGTTCATGATATTAACAAGAGAAGGGAAACTCATGGAGAATTTTATCATCTTTATGCCAACTTAAGAAGATATCCTCAAAAATTTGTGGAATATATAAGGGTGTCAAGCAATCCATTTTTCACGTCTACACACCACAAAACTTCAACTCGAAATAACACAATACGCGCAAAAATATCAAATAAATTTGAACGCTCCGCAACCATCTAGCAGGTACGCGTAATTCCGCCCCGCTTTTCGCAGTATGTCTAGCCACGGCCGTTTACTTTCATGCCATTAAACGCTCCGCTGCCTTTTCCGCACTCCTCTCCGCTCCGCTGTCCACCTTATGTGTGGCCGCATCCGCAGTTTAACTAAGTTTTTACAACATCGGAGAGATTCCTTTTTGTTAAGTCATGGTGACACTGTTTGTTTCTAGGTTTCCAGTTGTTAATAAACTATTCTATAATCTAGTAACTCTATTTTTAGAAATTCCATGCAAGGTAAAAAATAAGTTTGTGACACAAAGGGAAATCTTATCCTTTACAGCAAACTTTATATGTGAAAGATGCAGCATGATGTTTTATGGTATTAGGATCAGCGTTTCATGGTTTTTGTCTCGCAATTAAACGAACAGATATTAGTCCACAAAATTAGAACAAAAATCTTGTTCATTCTTTATGTAAATTTTATAAAAATTTTCTATGATAATTTCCCGTGTAGCAACATCAATATTCTCAAAACATTTAAATTTAGAACATCTGAAAAGAACAAAAATATGCTGCAAATAAAAAAACTAACAATTATTTTTTGTCTATCTAGGTATCATTTGCGTATAAGCTCAATATAATAAATAATAGTAAAAAAAAATTATATTCATATAATAACATTTACAAAATATCAATGCGGTATATTTTAGACACGTCTATAAGCTTGATCTTGCTCCCTAAAAAATAAATGCCTGCAGTTTTCTCCGGTACCTCACTTTGAAACTAGTTTACCAACATGATTTACATGGTCTCCTTTTTTGATTTTTTTGGATGTTTTTGCTTCCATGTTGCAAAAAGTACCACAAAAAGATTTAGAACGAACACACTATCCTTTCGCCGCAAACGTTTATTTAATACTGAAGAGTACCTACGACGCGGTCACTAAAAATTCCACACTAGTCCGTGGACTTGTCTGGTTCTTGCCGGAAACGAACTGGACCTATTTTGTTTTTTCAGAATATATCTTATTTTCATCGTTTATATCTGCGGACTTGTCTATTATATGCATAGGCGTAGTTAGGGGGGTACTTGGGGGTGCAAAGCACCCCCGAAATCTAAATTAGCAACCCCAAAAAAAAATTACAATATATTGGCTAATTTTAGAACTAACCTATTTTTATAATATACATTATGGTACAAATTCGAGTATATTTAGGTAGTTGCGGATTCTGTTCAAAATTTCTCTCCGACCGTGTACCGTGTAGTTCACGCCCAGTTTACTTGTCAGAGCGGGTCTATATGATCATAAAAATCTCGTAAAATACGAGAGCGGCATAATAGCATATGTCATGTTCTGCAATTCTGCATTAATTTGATAATTTAAATTTAACCAGTCGTAGTCGTTCAAATTCGCGGAAATTCTTAGCCGGTATTTTGATTTTTTTTTTGTTTATTAACCCAGTAAATACGACATGAAAGCTCCGGAGGTGGACAGAAGGCGCATTGCCGAAACGTCGATGTCGGGCCGCCAGCCACAATATCGGCGGCGTGGAGGTAGGGCATGACCGCTCGGCCGCCGGGCGGCTGAATAGCTACATAACGGTCCTGGTTGTGCGGTACAGTCGGTGCAGACGCTACTTTTTACCGCTGAGCCGCGGGCTGAACAGATTAGGTCAGCGCGCGGCATCTCGACGAGACCGCGGACATTTCTCTGGCAATTCATTTAAATACCAGCGAGGGACCGAACATGGTTGGGGGAAGTCTTACCATTAAAACTTTAGTAGAAAACAACAGTTTTATTGTTTAACAAACCCAGCAATTATAAGACGTTATTCTGATTCATTTACACATCATTTTTTATTATTTTTATTGCGACTCATCCGCCCGCCTTCCCTGTCGGAAGCATGTTTTCTCCAGTTTTTAATGGTCAGAACAATATCTGAATTTGTTGCCTTGGATGTTATTGGATTTCTTCGTACAGCACCTAAAAACCATTTGGTTTGGTTAAGTTTATATACTATAAAATACTGCGTACAGAGAATAGCCAAGCATGCACTATTTTTTTTTTGTTTAATAACTTCAACTATCACATGAGAGTAACAGGTATAAAAAATTTACAATTATATAAAGTCGCCACAGTGGATCTTTTCCCGTGCGTCATCAATCAACGATCAGGACTCAACGTGGTTAATAACTCTGCATCCTTATTTATTACAGTAACAAGTTTGAATAAAAGCATAAAAGAACGTCTCCAAGATTCCGCAATAATATAACGTGCTAGATAAGAATAAAACTATAAACGTCAATTAATTACTTTTTTTATTTGTTTAGTTGACTACCGTTGTATTGTAGAACGTCATTGTCAACCTTATTTTGATCTGCCAATCTAATTCGTATTTTGTAAATTTGTGTGCCTTAAAACTATTCTTTTTTCTAAAAATAGTTCGTTTTAGAGCTAATTATTCCCACCATCTGTTTTGGCGGTAAGTATTTATGGATTTTTATAATACCTAATTATTTTAAATATTCTAACCGTGAAAGTTCTTCGAAAAGTTTACGGCAGTGGCTAAATTCCCTTAAATGAAAGGGTGTCAAAAATTTGACTTTTGCGATTTTAATAGTCAATAAAACACCAAACTTTTCTAGATTTTAAGCTTTAAAAATAGTATTAAATGTATTAACATTTGTTTGTCAATTTCTTTTAGATAATAGAGAATGCCGGGCAAAACTTAAAATAAATAATAATTTTCCGGAATATTATGTAGTTACGTCAAACGGTAGGTAGGCACGTCCATTTTATGAACTTAGACTTAGTTTTGACTTTTTTCGTCTCGTAATTTTGATTTGATTCATACGATTTTGATGATGTAAAAGTGATGACGCACGGGAAAATATCCACTGTGGCGACTTTATGAAACTTAAGGTTGAATTCTCAACGTCATTCAATCTATTGCCAATCTATAACCTATTTCGCGTTGAATTTTTGAGTTTATTATTTTAATAACTAACATTTAAAGAAAATCAATATCGTCGGTACATTATTTAGATAGTATCTGATATATTACAAAAATATCAATTTATTTCATTGCTAATTTTGGGAGAATCGTATAGTGAAAGAACAATGAGTGACAATGACATAATAATGTTAAAAAAAATCTTACCCAATATTTTTCGCTATACGATTCTCCTAAAATAAGTTATGAAATTCCTTGATATTTATTAAATATGTCAATTATTACCTATAGAATATCAAGTCGATACTGATTTTCTTTAAATTTTGTATAAAAGCTAGAAAACATAAATAAATCTACGCGAAATAGGTTATAGGTTGGCAAGCATGTTGATACTCCCTCCTTAAACTCACTTATAGTTTTGTTCTCTGGTACTGAATCCTCTGTCTGAGGGGTGTCTTTTTTATCTTGGAAATCAGTAAGTTGGTCTAATGATGAATCCTGTATTTTGCCTACCACTGAATCTTTTTGAGAAATGTAGCTTTTATAACAATAAAGAAACGCCTCGTGCTCGTGGAAAAATAATTTTAATTTTCTGTCTACCGTCATTCGCCTGTCAAGTGTCAGTTCTTTCGCAGAAGCTAAACGGCGCCAATTTCAAAAATAAGCAGCTGGCTTGCGATTAGCCGTTGCCAAACAAGTAAAACGACGAACGTAGTATAGTTAGCTACCCGCTCGCGGGTGGTACACGGCATGTCGACTCTTTTGTCACAACCGGCGAGATATCTTCTAACCGTGCCCGATTCGATAGATAAGCTCCGTTTCTCATGTGCTGCGCTACTACCACCATCGGGTGAAATACTATTAGCCGTGGTAGTATGGAAGGTAACGCGAGAGCCAGAAACGGCCAGTGATCGGCAACAAGAGCCGTCGACTTCCCGTCAGTGCCGGAAGGCGGCCGAACTTTTACCGCCATCTTTGGTTTACTGGGTCGGTTTAATATGGTTTTATTAAATTCAGTTAAAGTTTAAAGGTAAATAAACACGAAAAAACAATGAGTGCGTCGTCGGATATAAAATACACCGTGGAATTTTTGAAAAAATCGTTTAGCAAGTTACCGTTGGAGGAGAAAGTGATTGTCAAGAACATTGAAAGACCTAAACCTGCTATTAACATCAAATTAAAAGATTTACCAAAAATGATTGACCAAATTTGGGCGTGGTCTTAAAAAAAATTTCGCCAGCGGCGGCCTTTTTGTACACCCCCACGTTAACATGTCACGAGTCACCACTGGACTGCAGCACCCCCAGTGTTGACCGTCTAACTACGCCTATGATTATATGTACATACGATTCGGCATGTCATACTATATTACGGCATCCTAAACTAAAAATGTGTTATCTTGGACTTGTTTGGTTTTTGCAATAAAAAATGGTTTTATGGTTAGAGAGGAAAATTTCTATTGTCGCTTGTAATATAATAATGTTTTAGATACAGAGAAAATGCAAAAAGTAGATCTAAAATGATGCACGATCGCCCAGTGGCCCCCATGAATATGGCAATATATTGGATAAACTACGTCATCGACCATAAAGGAGCACGTCATCTGCGAGTTGCAGGAGCGAATTTACCTTATTACCAGTACTATATGTTAGATGTATTTGCAGCCATTATCGCAGTACTGTTTGTTACCTTTTATTTGTTTTATAGATTTACCCGATGGTGTTTAAATAAGACAGGTAAAAGAAAGGCTAAACAGAATTAGATTAAATTTTTTAGCATGCAGTTGTGTAAATTTTAATTTTCTTCTTTTTAATTTGATTGGGAATATTAAAGTAGTCTATATTATCATATTATCATATATAATATCACAAGAGATAAAATTTTGTCGGCAAAATTTTCGAAAGGTATGAAAGTTTGTTGCTTGGCAATTTCGCGAATGACCTGCGCCTGACGGCTCGTGATTTTGTCAAAAATGTCATGAGCGAAATTGCTTAAAAGCAACAAACTTAAATAAATCCTTGAGAACAATTTTGCTTACACAATTTTTTCTCGAGTGGTATTCGACATGACTATTTAACTAGAAAAAAGACAAAATTTTGCCGCGGCAAAAATCACATGTGAATTTTGTCCAGGTAGGTGCAGGTAGTAATTTTGCCAGTAGAAGACCGGCCGTTGCTATGACATTTTGCCAGTGTAAAACACTCTAGTTAAATAGTCAATAAAAAATAACAGTGTTGGCAAATTGTTTTATTTAAAAGAAAACTCTAAAATAACTAATAATTTTATTTTCAAACCCTATTAAAAGTATACTTCCTAATGCTTGTTGTGTCAAAAATCTCTTTGATGCCGCTAGTATTAAAAGTGGTATTAATAGAATATTACTTTTAACACTAGCATTCAAAATATATATAAGTTCATTTTTAACTACTTAACAATATTAATTACCTACTTCTGCAGTTTCATTGATCCGAGTTTTGTTGTCATGTTGTATATTTTTGTAGGGAATGGAAACAAAATTGTACTGGAAGACGACATCCTAAAAGACCCGTGGCAATTTTTTTTCCTTTCCAGTTTTCAATATTATATTCTGCCGCTTTTAAGGACTTTCATCAACCGCAGTGGCGGCTCTTCCTTAAGGTCATTTGGTCAATGACCTCCCTCACTAATTCTCTTCTCATGTAACTTATCACTTATTAAGTTTACAAACATCGTTTGTTTCGTATACTGTTACTATTACCTCTAAAATATCCCTCGTATTGTACCAGATTCGCGTTTATGATCGCAGCCACGCACTACAAATAACGGTACTTATCGTATGTTCCTCGTATATTCGGTCCAGGCAACGCTTGACCGCCGCTGTCTGTGTATTACCAGTGATGTTTTAATGCGCAAGCGTGCAAGAAAGAAATAAACATATGCTGCTACTGGAAGGAAAGACAAAGAAAAATAGTCCATCCGGGCTTCAAGCCATATCAATTTTCGATGAAGTTCCGACAAACGTCGCCATTTTGCAGAAACGTGTAGGAAGATCTTGGGAGTTACGTTGAGGTGCAGTTCGTTTATTTTAAATTTATTGGCTTAACTGATTGCTGCAGTAAGGAGGGTTGTATAATGTATATTCACTATATTCAAATATTCATTGTCAGTTTGCCATTGTTTACATTTTTTGAATTTTTAAATTACTTACGGGTGCCGGTCGGGTTTAATAAATTGTTGTTTGTTATTATTTAAAGTATTTAAAAAGTATTGTGTTAAATAATTTATTGTGTCTCTCTCAAAATAGTCAAAATGTCGGTTGTAAAAAATATTAAAGACTTAAAAAGCAGTAATAGTTTGGATTTTGATAAACGCTTAATGTTTAAAACAAATGGTCGTCCTCAACCGAATTTAATAATTACACAAACAAGTAAGGACAAAAATAAGGAAGTGCATAGAAATTCTTGTAATTGGTAATTGATCACTGTGCAGAAACTAAGGAGAGAAGAATCCACCTCAAATTCAAATCTGTTTAAAATCTAAGTAGGTATAGGTTATTTTTTGATTTTTTATCACAAAACTATAGTACTTATTAGTTTTTTTCCCGCGAAAAAATAATATAAGTAGTGTAAATAAATCAAAATTAAAATTTTAATAGGCCAAAAAAGACTTTTATGGGCGTGGCACTCAAAAAAAATTTTCGCCTGTTGTTATATCCTTACAATACTAAATGACCCCCCACTTCAAATAACCACGAGCCGCCACTGATCAACCGTATCTTTTGATAGTTCTTAGGTTCGCACCAGAGTCTGCCAAGAAAGTGGCCGAAGAACGACGGGACGGCGCAGTTGCCACAAATCATGATATACTTATCGTCTGATCAGCTTCTCAGGAACTACTCAATTTGGTGGCTCGTCAAACTCATAAACTTTTTCGAGTTGATAGCCTTGTTTGTTCTTTTCTCTTCAAAGAAGCGACAATATTTGACAATATCTATATTGCAATTTAATATCAACTTAAGTAGTGAGACAAAAGTGATCATTGTATTTGAAACGCGTTTGAAATTTTTCCTATGTAATTTCGTATTCTTTTAGAAAATAGTCAAATTCAAAAAAGAACGCTTATTACGAGTTATTGCTAATTTTTCCGTGACTAACAACAATGCACATTGGTTGCCATGTAACTAACAATATATATAGGTAAGTCAGTTAATTTTGGATTCTTGTGGCTTTAATTCTGAATTTGGTAGAGTTGATATTAATTTTTTTGTTTATTTTAGTGTCTGTTTTAAAATACAGGGTGTTCGAAAAATAGACGGAGATATTTTAGAGGGTGATTCCTTGTTAAAAAATATGAAAAAAAGTTTCTATAAAATGGGTCCGGAAATGCAGGGTTTTCAAGATACAGGATGTTAAAAAAATAGAAATAAAAAATGAAATTATTAATTAAATTAAAAATACTTACTCGATGCTGTTGAAATTTGGCAATGATATTTGTTGTATTAAGAGGCTAATTTAGCCCTAAATAGATTAAAATTATTGAGTCCAGTGGCGTCCCGGAGGGCACCTTAGCGAATATTATTATCAAAAAAATGTACGCCACTGTCTTTTTTGTAGCTTTAATATTTTTTGTTTAATTAAGCATCTAAAGATACAACTTCTTTGCCTCTTGTATTTTTTCCTATCTCACTTCATTTTCGAGAAAAAAAAATAAAAACCGTTTTATTGTATGTCATTGGACAAAATTGGTTTATTAATTTCTACTAAAATAAATCACAAGTGCATTGGAAAACAAATAATCATTTCTGCATGAAGGATTGACATTTGCGCGTTAGTTCTTTTAGAAAATAATTATACACTTTTTTTGGCGAAATTGTTCTAAAAAGTTTTTGTCTCGGTTTTTGTGATGGAAAATTACACTTTTGAGGAAATGGCAGACATGCATGCATGTAATGTATGCACGTGCCTATAGTAACTGTTATGCAGCGAGGCGCCTGTATGCAGAAGCGTTTCCCAATCGGCAACTTCCAGATAGTAAAACCTTTGAAAGCGTAGACCGTAGATTACGGGAAAGAGGTAAATTTTCTTATTTCTTTTTTGTGATGTTTTTGACAATAATGTTATTTAGGAAGTTTTGCCGTTCCCACCAATGATAGAGGCCGGCCGAGGTCCATAAGAACGCCCGAGTTTTACGTGCCGTGGAACAAAATTCTGGTATCAGTACTAGGACTATAGCAACTAGATTAGGGCGTAATCATTCCAACAGCACTGTGTGGCAGGTTCTCTCCGAGCAACTCTTGTATCCCTATCATGTCCAACGTGTGCAAGCATTACTACCAAGTGATTTTCTTCCTCGTTTACAGTTTTGCCAATGGTACTACCAAGAGGTTAATAATAGTAGGAATTTTAATAAAACCATACTTTTTACAGACGAAGCAGGATTTCGGCGGGATGGTATTGTTAATTACCATAACACTCACGTATGGAGTGACGAAAATCCCCATGCTTTCGTGCAGTGTCGCCACCAGGAACAATTTTCTTTAAATGTGTGGATGGGTATTGTTGGTAACAATTTAATTGGTCCTTTCTTTTTACCCTTAAGAGTAAACGGCGAATCTTACTTAGAGTTTTTTCTACAAGAATTGCCCGTACTGCTAGAAGACTTCCTTTAAATATACGTAACCAAATAACTTTTATGCACGATGGAGCTCCTCCTCATTTTAGTAGACCTGTCAGAACTCATCTGAGTAACACCTTTGGTGAAAATTGGATTGGAAGAGGTGGACCAATTAACTGGCCACCTCGCTCCCCTGACTTAAATCCATTAGATTTTTATTTATGGAGACACCTTAAGACGATGGTTTACACTACTCCCATAGAAACAATAGAAGAACTAAGAAATAAAATCGTAAATGCTTGCGAAGAAATAAAAAATAGACCTCGAATTTTAGCTCGAGTTCGTCGTTCAATGATGCGTCGAGTGAGAAGGTGTACGGAAATGGATGGTGGACATTTCCAACATTTGTTGTAGTTTATGTTATGGTATTGGAAAAGTTGCAATAACATTCTTTCCTAGAAATGTTTTTTATTATTTGTGGTCCAATGCACTTGTGATTTATTTTAGGAGAAATTAATAAACCAATTTTGTCCAATGACATACAATAAAACGGTTTTTATTTTTTTTCTCGAAAATGAAGTTAGATAGGAAAAAAATACAAGAGGCAAAGCAGTTGTATCTTTAGATGCTTAATTAAACAAAAAATATTAAAGCTACAAAAAAGACAGTGGCGTACATTTTTTTGATAATAATATTCGCTAAGGTGCCCCCCGGGACGCCACTGGACTCAATAATTTTAATCCATTTAGGGCTAAATTAGCCTCTTAATACAACAAATATCATTGCCAAATTTCAACAGCATCGAGTAAGTATTTTTAATTTAATTAATAATTTCATTTTTTATTTCTATTTTTTTAACATCCTGTATCTTGAAAACCCTGCATTTCCGGATCCATGTTTATAAAAACTTTTTTTCATATTTTTTAACAAGGAATCACCCTCTAAAATATATCCGTCTATTTTTCGAACACCCTGTAAACCGGGTGTCCACGGAAGGTGGCTCGCCCCTCTAACTTTTTTGTTTTTCAAGATAATGAAATAAAATTCGGGGGATTTATATACGACATAAAACTGCATTTTTTGACAGGTGACTCAACATTATGGAACTTCCGGTTTAACCAGAAGTGACATAAACTTTCGATTTTTAAATGGGACACCTGGTATATTTTTACTTTTTTTGACTCCATATGACATTCTTAATACAACGATGTTTCACTTGTCACTTTTAGTCACCAAGAAATTTTTTTTTTCCAAATTTATTGTTTTATCTAGAGGGCTATGAATACCTTAAAATCACTTATTTCAGTTCTTTATCTTTAATCTTGGGAAAAATACAATTTTACTATTTTTGGTCCACTGCTATGTGCTATGTAAAATTTACTCTTTAAAGTTGTATAACTCCTTTTTTTTTAATGGGAACATGATGGCTCGTCGGGTTAAAAAAAAAAGACCATTTTATTACGATTATTTTGATACCATACACTATCAGGTTTTAGAAAAGCTGCCATTAAAAAGCTTTAAAAAGTTAACTTAAAACTTTCCTAAAATGAAGCATCTTTTAAGAATAAATTTGGATTTAAATGCATCAAGTAGCCTTTGACCAGCAAAACTGATAAAACAGAAGCATGCCTTGAAGAAAATTGAAATGCCAACAGCTTCTCCCAAAGTAAATTAGTTTGTTGTTTAAAAAACATGGAAAATAATAGTTTTACAAGGAGTGAAAAAATTGATATGTTATTATGTTTGGAGAGTGTAGATATAATTCAACCGATGCTGCACGACTTTACGCACAAAGATATTTTAATTGGCGTCATCCAATCCGACACTATTAGGTACCCAAAACTGGTTCCGAAAATGCGAAATGAGCCTGACAATAATAACTTATATGAACTTTTTCACCCCTTGTAAAACTATTATTTTCCATGGTTTTTTAAACAACAAACTAATTTACTTTGGCAGAAGCTGTTGGCATTTCAATTTTCTTCAAGGCATGATTTTGTTTTATCAATTTTGCTGGTCACAGCCTACTTGATGCATTTAAATCTAAATTTATTCTCAAAAGATGCTTCATTTTAGGAAAGTTCTAAGTTAACTTTTTAAAATTTTTTAATGGCAGCTTTTCTAAAACCCAATAGTGTATGGTATCAAAATAATCGTAATAAAATCCTCTTTTTTCTTAACCCGACGAGCCACCATGTTGCCATTTAAAAAAAATGAGTTATACAACTTTAAAGAGTAAATTTTACATAGTACATAGCATTGGACCAAAAATAGTAAAATTGTATTTTTCTCAAGATTAAAGAACTGAAATAAGTGATTTTAAGGTATTCATAGCCCTCTAGATAAAACAATAAATTTGGATAAAAAATATTTTCTTGGTGACAAAAAGTGACAAGTGACACATCATTGTATTTATAATGTCATTTGAAGTCAAAAAAGGAAAAATATACCAGGTGTCCCATTTAAAAATCGAAAGTTTATGTCACTTTCGGTTAAACCGAAAGTTCCATAATGTTAAGTCACCTGTCAAAAAATGCAGTTTTATGTCGTATACAAATCCTTCGAATTTTATTTCATTATCTTGAAAAACAAAAAAGTTAGAGGGGCGAGCCACTATAACACCCACCTCGGCCTAGACCTGACTTTTACTTATCCGAGCGGCTTGATAATATCTTGGCCAAAGGTGGGGTATAAGATTTATTAAATTTGCGGGATTCGGAAGATTCCCGTGCTTCAATGCAAAATGCAAGAACAACCTATTTTTCACTTTTATCTAACTTAATTCCCTACAGGTTCACTTTAGAAATTGCCTATTTAAGTTGTGCAAAAGTTGAAGATTTATTAGTCTTTTCCATAGAGTAAAACAGCTATTGATACACAAATTGTAGTTTCACAAACACTATTTATTAATTTCAAATGTAAATCAAATTTAAAAATGGTTATACACAATTTTCAATTTACAGGCTTAATCTCTCCATAATTAAATTACCTTTTACAACATTTAAGAACTTATGTTGGAGCCACCCAGTATAGTACACAATTTTTTTTAATCCTCATTGTAATCCAAAATATATTCCTAAAATAGCAGATGTGGCGCTATGACACTTACTCTCTCGGCTATAAATAACTCGGTCGTGCTCTCAACTTCCGAAACCGTTACATCATCTTACAAGACAAAACAATAATACATTTCCTTAAAGTTTTATCAACCGAACCGACTTCCGTAAATCGCGACTAACTGGCAAAATAACTTTCTGACTTATTTTGCAAAAACACGGAGTTCGAGTAAATACTGTTTACTTTTCATTTTTCAAACGGACAGAGTAACACTTAATAAATTGACTAATTTCACTTTTCGCGATTTGGATCGATTTTGCAAACAACGCGTACAATACTGGAACAATGACTAAAGCAGTGAGACCTCTGTCCGTCTTTTATATCAAATTTTCCCCCGATCTAATCCAGGTGCATACCTATAAATCATTCTATTGTCATACTCAAAACAAAGCAATTAATTACCCAATTTCAGGACACACGTGTGCGCACGTGTTCTTTTGTTCAAGACATTCCGATAGGTTATAATTTTAAAGGTGACATATTTATTACACCTTGTCACATTCTTCGGCAATTAACTACTTTGTGTTGTCACCTATAATTAATTGGTACTATGCCGAGGGTTACCGAAGCTTCTTCGGATTGCTAATTTTGGATACGAATAGACCTTTTCACGCAGGTGGGGTTTACAAGGAAGGATCTTCCTTCCTATTCGAACTGTTTCCCCGTGTTAGTTTTTACCGGGCCGCGATCCTAAACAGTCGAAATGTTGGTGATTAAAAAGTTTTTAAACGGCTTAGTACCCTTTGTTTTTGGATTGTGAATTTATTTTGTGCTGTTTTTCTCTGGATAAATTTTATTCTAAATAACAGTGAGTTTTTATTATTTTATTTAAAATAAATTACAATCCTTGCTTGTACATCTCTGCAAAAATTCCTGAAACCATCGGTGTTTAAACTGATTGATTTCATTCACTTTTTCGGAGTGCAATAATGGCCTTTTTAGTATTTTTGGATACTTTTGGATACTACTTAATAGTGAGTCTTAAATATTTTTGTAAAGTTTTCTTGTTTTTATTTTTTCCTCTCAAAATAAATTTTAAAAAAAAATTAAAAATTTTCTTTCATAATAAAAACTTTTTAATCGAAAAAAAATAATATGACTTAATTTTTAATTAATTAATTTTTCTACGCTTACTTTGAACAAAATTATTTAATTCAATTACCTATTCGCGGGACACTACACCACTTCCCCCTTAATTTTTAAAATCCCTTTCTTACTGAAAGGATTTTAAACAAAAACATCCTTAATTCATACATGTGTTGATAATTCGGTTAGTAGGTCATTCAGAACCCTCGTCATAATAAGTTCATTGAACCTGTTTCTCATTTTGCATCTGTTGGATTAGATAGAAGGTCGCTTTAAAGAGTAAGTATCAATAACGCCCTTTTCCTAAATTTATATAACCATGTCTTAACTTAAATGCTACCTGCTATATTCGAGTATTTTTCTTTAAAATATGGCAGTATAGATACATGGATAATTTTAGTCAATAAATGTATGAAAAATTAATTTTAAAACAATGATTTCTTATCCATGTTTCTAAACTTTTACCTCTTAATGGAATGCATTAGTATGGTTTCTTAATTATTTATATTAAAAAAAATAATAAAAAATTAATTAATAATTTACAATTATTCGAATTTTTCTCTTTTATACAACCTGTTTAGGATGTCGCGTTTTATATTAATTAATTTTCTTTTTTTTTTTTTTTAATTATTTTAGATAGCACTGTTAATTTTCTACATTTTTATAAAACTTCTTGAAATTACCTTATGAAAAGTTAGTAATTATGTACATTAATTTATAGAGAGTTTTGAGAAAAAAAATTTCTTAATACCTAAATTTTTTTTTTTTTTTTTATTTTACCTACTAGTAAATGATTAAATAAAATTGTTAAAATTAGAATAGTTATTACATAAAAAAATAAGCACACACAAAAAAAATGTAATACCTTATTATTACCTATCAATTCATCCTTGTGGTTGTTTATTCATGACTATCACTGTCACTGTCACTGTCATCATTGTATCGCGGATATGGTCTTTTCCTTTGGATGGTCATGTGGAGTTCACTCAGGTGGGACACTTGGTAGTCGAATCCCGGGCTAGGATCCGATTCACCACCTGATGTTGAAGTGTGTTCCCTTCTGTTCGATGGTCCTGGCTGGTCGTTCGGTTGCGTGGAATGGTAGGTGCTGTCTGGCCTCATTGTTTCTGGCATCTCCACTGATTGAGTTTCTCTTACTATTGTTGGACCTTGCATCCCACTTGGCCCTGGCATGTTGTTGTATTCTGGAGGAGGGTACTGCGGCGATTGAGGTCTTCTGGGTATGCCGAATGGATTAAAACAGTCGCCACATGGACAGTCTGGCAACCCATTTTGTCTTAATACCCTCCAGAAGTCCGCCAGCCTGAATAGGTCCCTACAACCCGGCATTGGTCTGCAACTCGGACAGTCACACCAATCGGGGTTGTAAGTTGCCTCGAAAGCTCTAGCCCAGTCAGTCCGGAACAATCGGTATTCCAGGTGGACTAGGGACAACCAACATGAAATGATAGCTCGGTATGGGAGGGCATCCTCTTCACCTGGCTGGTGTCCTCCCATTCTGTCAAATAGGTCTTGGAGGTGGTATAACGCCATTCTTAATATTATATTCACAACTGGTCGGTTGTTTTTTATCAGGCGGGTATAGGTTAACATAAGAATCATCCACTTCATTCTTAAGTTTGTTTTATTTATTTTTTTCTTATATGGAACGCGACAACACTTTTTAAGTCTTTACAAAACGTTCTAGTCTAATACTTTTAATGTACTCGTATGTATATAAAGTCACCACGAATCGAAATGTCTTAATAACAGTTATCTCGCACTCACGGTCACAATCAAAAGTTAAATAACACAATTTTTTAAAACCACGCGCTTCTTAAAGTCCCTTTTTATACTAACACAAAGTGGGGGATATTTCTAATTCTAAATATCTACCCTCTAATTTGTAATACTAAATCTTTTTCAATGCTGGGGTTATTATGAATCTTAATTCATTTTTAAATATAATATTTTTAGCTACCGATAAACAGTTTATTTTCAATGGTCATAAAGTTTCCTATATTATGACGACAGTTTAACAAATAATTTCTCGTACAAGCTCATTTAAATGTCTCCCTTTTAATTAATAGCTGTTTTCACCCCTTAGGTTCGGATCTCCTGCTGACAAAATAACAAACTCTTATCTTTATCCTATTTTCTTAAATTTTAAATTATTTTAGAGAATTTGGCCTCTATCCTCCGTTGGTAATATCGATGGGTCTATTTTTAACATCTGTTATATGATACTTTTATGCTTTTAGGGTGCATGTTCGATAGTTGCTTTCTCTTCTCAGTGCGGCGGCACTTTACAGGTGGGTTTTAGTCTCTGTTCTGGTTATCATTTCCTTTATTCTTAAAATACGGATTCTTAACTTTGTTTCTCTAGATGGCGCCTAAAGGTCCTTTTTATGAAATTTTTAATTACTTTTTATCGGTTTCTTCTTTTCCAAATAGGCTCCATTTAATGTTTGGCATATTTTGCATTTCCTGCCGCAAGGTGGCGTACGATGTTTGTTTCGGTTGATTTATATTTGATGATGTAGCTCTATCTACTTCGTTTTCAATTTGAAATGACACTTGCTTTTTAGGTACTGTATTGGTAATTGGTGAATCGCTTGCTGGGTCTTCATTTTTCCAGTAGCTGGAAACCGCTTTTTCGGTGTTCTCCGATCTATTCTGTTTTTCTTGCCTGTTATGTAGTACGAACAAAGTTAGAGTATCCCAACAGGATGCTATAAGATGTGGGGTACAACCAGTTATTCTGTGAATAGCCACTGCGTTCATGAATGTTTCTATCAGAAATTTAATAATTCTGAATATAAAGTATAACCCAATAAACCCGCTCATAAAATCTCCCAAAATTGTAAAATATCCATACAATTTTTGTATTGTACTATTTGCCAATTTCTCTAATTCTTGTTTGTTAAATAAATTCAATGCAGAGAATCCTTGTGACTGTACATCTTGTCCTGCAATACGCCTTACTAAAATATTATTCATGGCCTGTCTTTCCGCAGAAAACATGACTGCTTCTTGTGCTTGTCGGATTTCGCTTAATGTATATAGTCCACTTTCACCTAGATTCCGTATAGTTTGAAATTTGTGCGGTAATTCATTATCCACTTTTAGTTCTTGTGGCACAATCCCAAAATTAGGATATGGGTCAAAACCTGTCCATCTGCCTTCAAGCAAAAATAATGCCGGTATGATTGAATTGCATTCAGTTTCTTCTCCGTAGTCTTGTAATATTCTGGTCACTGGTGACATATATAGGCTTTTGTTATTTACGGTGACTGGTAATTCTACATAGCAATGGTCCGTCCGTCTAACTTCTACGGCGACTGGTACACATTTCAGAATAAACAAGGCTTCTCCACTCACTTTTGCTACGTAGCCAAGTTGATTTTTTACTAGGCTAGCCACTGCATGTGGATTGAAAGTAGCCATGGCAAGTCGGTTTTTCAATATTTCTCTATGTAATAAACATCGACGGTGTATTGTTTGTGTGAACATATCATTTAGTGTTCGCTTGAAAGACTGTTCTATATAGAGAAATTTGGTGTTTACGTAGGTGAGCATATCTGCGTCTTTATTTTCTGACACTCCGGTAAATGGGGTTTTGTCTGTAGCAGATACTTTCCTTAAGAGAAATATTCTAGGATGCTCACTTTGCCAGACTGTACTACCGCAAATTTTTTCGTCGCTAATAAGTTGTATAGCAAAAACTTTATTTCTATCTTCGACCACTACGTACATGTTTGGATTTTTTCCTTTTTCTTGAATATATGTGGCCATTCCTTCATATACTATATTAATTGTGTTGCACAAGTTTTGTCTAGTTTGTTCCCATGAGGTTTGTCCGTTTACAAAGTCCGTACATTCGCCTGGTAAATAAGGACACTTTACTCCATTTTGTAGGTGGATTTCATTAGTATCTAGCGTAACCCTGGTATGATAATCTTTTAGGGTGATTCGTATATCCGACTGCACTATTACATTATTCCATTGTCTTCCTTCTTCAATATATTGTGTACCTTCACAATTATGTTTGCTATCGATTTTCCCAGCTATCACAATAGATATTGATATTGAGGCATTCTGTTTTAATTTATTTATTATATGACCATTAATTCCATTAAACTGGCGATAAGCGTGTGTTTTTCTACATTCTTCTGAGCTCATTTCATATATGTAACTGGATAGTCCTCCGTCTACCGCAGATTGGTGCGAAAACGCTCCACAATGCGTAATAATTCGCGTAATTTCCACTAAACAGGAATACACGTGAACATATTCAATGTTCCTTCTCTCTAAAACTTGTACGTGCGTATCTTCTACAAAATATCCTGATTCTGGGTCTGGACAGTTACTGACATCCTTTAATGATATTGCAGTTATATTAGTAGAAGGATTCTTACAATCATATGCTATTAACACGGCATACGTGAGTTGCATCATAGCAGTGAATACTAGTATCCTCACTGCAACAAATAAGAGAGTTAATATATCGGTAGTTCATTGTTCCTAAGATTATGGTGGCTCCTAACTAAGTTTTTCTACATCTCGTAATCATTGAACCTTCTAGGTGGTCTGATTTCACGAGTTCGCGTCTGTCTATTAATTACAGGTGGTTCTCTCTCCTCGTCAGAATCTAAAGAATCGTCCGTCATTCCCTCTGACGAATCTTCGCTACTTTCTTCCTCTTCCACTTCTTCTTCCGCTTCTTCTTCCGCTTCTTCTTCCGCTTCTTCTTCCGCTTCTTCTTGTACTTCCTCTTGAGGTACAAGCTCTCCTTCTCTGCCATGATCTAAAAATTGATCAATATTCCTTTGTACATTTTCTTCGTCCAATTCATCACTTGTATCATTTTCAGCTTCTTTGCCGCTTTTACTATATTTTTCCGTTTTATTTAATCTAGCTTTTTCTTCGGTGACGTTAGTTTCCTTGCACGGTTTCAATCTATCCGCATGTACCATGTGTTCTTTCTTCCCACTTATTTCCTTAATTTTGAATGTCACTGGTCCTTTCTTTTCTATAATCTTATACGGTCCCGTCCATTTGTTATAAAATTTTGCTGCTAGTTTCTTTCCAGGTATAGCTGGTGTGTATAAATAAACAAGATCTCCTAATTGAAATTCCTTTCTAAGCCTTTTCTGATTATGCTTTTCACAGCGTTTCTGTATACTACTTTCCAAATTCTTTTTAGCTAGTTCATGAGCGCTGTTCATTCTAGCTACAAATTCACTTACATAATTTTCATCTATGTCGTATCTTACGCGTTGTTCTCGTATACTTAAATGAATGGGCAACTCCATGTCGCGTCCAAACATTAAGTAGAATGGGCTTTGTTTTGTACCTTCGTGTGGCAAATTTCTATACGCCATTAGACAGTATGGTAATACTAAATCCCAACTGTCATTAAATTCGCTAACAAAGTGTCCAATCATGGTTTTTATGGATTTATGGAATCTTTCAACAACTGCATTTCCACTGGGATGATACGGTGTCGTTTTTAGTTTTCTAATTTCAAGTAAAGAACAAATCTTGCAAAATAACTGACTCAAAAACTGGGTTCCACAATCTGTAATTAGTTCCCTCGGTGTTCCAAAACGACATATAATATGTTCGACGAAAGCTCTTGCCACTGTGTCTGCTTTTATATCTGGCAGTGGTATGCATTCTGGATATCGTGTCAAATAATCCACACATGTTAAAAGGTATTTATTATTGTTCATAGTCCTATTTAAAGGTCCTACTAGATCCAAACTAATCCGTCCCCATGGTACAGATGGTATTGGGTTCTCCTGTAAAGCTGTAGGTGGTTGGTAGTTTGTTTTTCTAAGATTACAAGATCTACACTGCTCTACATAACTGATGACGTCCTTTCTTAAGGTAGGCCAATAGAAATCTGATTTTATTAGCTCCCTTGTTTTCTTCTGACCAGGGTGAGCACCAAAAAGTGAACTATGATACATATGTAGTAGGTCAGAAACTATCTTTTGTGGCGCCATTACTACATCGTGTCTTTGTTCATTTTCTCTGCGTCGATATAGTAGGCCGTCTGCGTTTAGATAATAATGATCGTCCTCTGGGTCTAAGGTCGTTAGAATTTGTGCTATATGAGGATCCTCTTTTTGTAGCTCCCTCAGTTCTTCTTTACTCCATATTACACTCGTTACAGGGGTAATATTATTATTTTCTATGTTATTTACTGCAGCTATAACTTTTTCTGGCGATTTATCTCTTGTCAGACGCGTTAATGCATCCACGTTACTATTTTGTTTTCCTGGACGGTATACTATCGTGAAGCTGTATTCCATTAAGGTCATCGCCCATTTTGCTAATCTTGAACTTGGATCCTTAATAGTTAGTAGATATTTTAAAGGTCGATGGTCTGTCATTATAGTAAAATGAGTTCCTGTTAAATAATTTCTATAAGTTTTTACGGCAAAAATTACGGCTAAACACTCTCTTTCAATTGCACTATAGCGTCTTTCTGCAGCATTTAAGGTACGACTTGAATAACATATAGGTAACTCCGCTCCATCATGCGTCTGCGTTAAAATTGCTGCTACTGCTGTGGCGCTAGCATCTGTGTTTACTATAAAAGGTTTAGTAAAATCCGGATACCTCAAAATTGGCGGCTGAATTAATGCTCGTTTTAAGCTAACAAAAGCCTCTTGCTGCTCCGGTCCCCATTTGTATTTTACATCTTTCTTAGTAAGCAGGGTCAAGGGTTGACTAACTTTTGCGAAATTTGGAACGAATTTTCGGTAAAAATTTGCCAAACCCAAAAATGCACGTATGTCACGTACGTTTTTAGGAATTGGGTATGTTTCTATTATTTTAGTTTTTCTTGGATCCGTTGTATAACCTCCTTCTTTTATCAGGTGTCCAAGATATTCAATTTCTTTTTTCATAAAATGACACTTGGTCGGTTTAAATTTTAAATTATTTTCTCTCATTTTCTCAAATACATGTCTCAGACGTTCAAAATGTGTTTCAACGTCCTTAGAAAATACAATGATGTCATCTAAATATACTAGACATTCTGTATATGTTAATTTTCCAAGAATATGGTGCATCATTCTGGACCAAGTAGCCGGTGAATTGCGCAGGCCCATAGCCATCCGTAGAAAATGATAGTGATTGTCTGGTGTGGAAAACGCTGTCTTCTCCTGGTCGTCTGCATGAACAGGTACTTGAAAATATCCTGATGCGAGATCCATTGTTGAAAAGAGGCGTGCTCCCGTCAGCTTATCAATCGTTTCACTTATATTGGGGAGGGGGAAAAAATCTGCCTTGGTAATTAGGTTTAATTCACGATAATCGATCACTAGTCGAAATTCAGCTTCCTCGTTAGGGTGTCTTTTCTTTTCCACTAATATTGCAGGAAAACTCCAAGGTGATTGACTCTCCACAATAATACCGTCATCTAATAACTTTTTAATCTCTTTTCTCATAATTTCTTGTCTATGGTACGGCACTCTATAAGGTCGTTTTAGTATAGGTGGTACATTCTCTGTAATAATCCTATGGGTTACATGCGAAGTACAAGTTAGTTTCTGATCTGGACTCTTGAAAATGTCAATAAATTCCACAATTAAGTATCGTAATTTATTTTCCTCTACTGACTTAATGTTATCTAATTTGTAAAGATTATTTGGGTACTTCTAATAAAACACCATCTCTCTACTTAGGTGTAATCTATTGTCTGTTGAATCTACATTCAAATGTGCTTAATTGGTTTCTAATTGGTGCCTGCTGGTCGACGACCTAACTCGTCAGCAGAATCAATATTTATAATAACCTAGTTTGCTTATTGCCAAACAATACATTGAATAGGAACCAATGATGTACAGGGTGTACCATATTACACCTCCCCGGATATTTTTAAAAGAATTTACGTTTTATTGAAATGTAAATTATTTCTTTTTATATCAATGTATTAAATAGCAAAGCAAAGTGGTTAATAGAGAAATCAATATATTATATAATAACAATACAGATATATAAAATGTATGTAAAAATTACAAATTTTTAAATAATAATTTATAAACATATACTTGAATACCATGTAACGTAATAACAAATAGGGATAGGGTAGAGGGAGTTATTAGTAATTGGGAGGGGGGGGGGGGATAAATATGAATTAAGGCCCTTAATTCTTACCACTAATATCTATCTTTTAAGAGTTATATGGTTTAGTTCTATTCTTATGAACTAAGACTTCTTTTTTATTTATTAAAATTTTTACATTTGGTGCTAAATCCTCAATAACTAAATATGGACCCACGAAGCAAGGGCTGTCTATTTTATTTCCAGTTTCATTTTTCAATAAGACTTTGTCTCCTTTACTATAAGTTATGGGATTTTTTGTTCTGTCATATGTCTCTTTTCTTTTTATTTTTGACTGTATTAAGTTTGTTCGTGCGTCTTCGTTTGCCCTTTGTAGTCTGTACTTCAACTCCAATGGGTAACTGTCGAAATTGTTTATTGGCTCTACTATATGAGTAAGATTACTAGGAATTTGACATTTCCTGCCAAAAACAAGTTCGAAGGGCGTGTACTTAGTCTCTGTGTGTACGGTTGTATTGTACGTAAAGCACCAGAAAGAAAGCCATGTGCTCCACGCAGCGTCATGATTTTGAGTTTGCATTCTTAGATAAGCACCTAGCACTTTATGTGAATTCTCTAAAGCACCTATACTTTCATGATGGAAAGCTGTAGATTGAATTTGTTGTATTTGTAAAATATTACATACTTCTTTGATAGTACTTGAAATGAACTCAGACCCCCTGTCAGTAGCAATAACCTGGGGGATACCATATCTTAAGATAAAACCTTCCACCAAACATTTTGCAACTGATACTGAGTCTTTGTTCTTCAGATTATATGCCTCAACAAATTTAGTTAATTCACACTGAAGTGTCAGGATATAAGAGAAGTCATTAATATCTGTTGGAAGTGGCCCAACTATATCTAAGTATATTTTTTGAAATGAACCCGACGCTGTTGAAGTAATCACCATGGGTTCCTTAATGTACCTATTTGAATGTTTTTGTTTTTGACAACTATCACACTTTTTAACGAACGCTCGCACGTCATTGTCCATACCTGGCCAAAAATAATGCTTTTTAATGTTATTTACCATACGGTTAATACCTGCATGTCCACTTGAGGGAAGTAAATGAAAGTCATTTAAAATTATTCTTTGCGAATCTTTATCCATTACCTTTTCAACTCCTTGTACTATACATATACGGGGACCGGTCCAATTGGAGTTGTTTTTTATTTCCTTAGCTAGCCATTTAATAATTTCTTCATTATTAATATTTTTTTAAATAATTAATTCGCCTATATTTAATTTGTTACTTATATTAACCAAATCTCTCAACGTTTCTTCTCGAGCCAACGTCGATCGAGTATTTTGATTTAAATATAAGGTAGAATGTAATGGAACATAATAAAAACTTCCAGATTTTTCAGTTATTTCTTTAGATAATTTCTTTATTTTTTCAACTGAAATAAAAGAAAGTTCAGTACAGTTGTTAGGTTTTTTGAGAATTTCTACTATATTCGGTTGATCGGGCCAAACATTTGTAGCACTCTCATTTCCTAATTCGTGTTCCTGATTTTCCTTTTGTTTATACTGTGCCCTAGTCATTACCGAAATCACTTTTTCATTCATACTTTTTAGCTCATCAGACGTGATTACTATTCGAGATAAAGCATCAGCTGTCACATTTTCACTTCCTTTTATATATTCAACATGAAAATCATATTCTTCTAGACCTAATCGAAATTTTGTTAAACGACTGGAGGGGTCGGTTAAATTAAATAGATATATTAAGGGTTTGTGGTCTGTTAAAATTTTGAAGTGTCGTCCATACAAATATGGCCGAAAATGTTTTACTGACCAAAAAATAGCTAATAATTCTTTTTGAACAGTGGGATAATTTACTTCTGCTTTATTTAGACTTCTACTAGCATATGTAATTGGTTTATTATTTTTATTTGACAAAATTCCTGAAATCGCAATATTGGAAGCATCCGTTTGTAAAATAAATTCGTTGGCTTCTGAAAAATCTGGATAATCTAATACTGGATTTGTGGTTAACGCATTTTTGAGAAATTTAAATGATTTTTCGCATTCATTCGTCCATTCAAATTTGGCATATTTTCTGCATAACTTGTTTAGTGCTACAGTTTTTCCCGCGAAGTTCGGTATGAATTTTCTATAATAATTTGCAAAAGCAACAAACCTTTTTACTTCATCTGCGTTTTTAGGAACAGGGTACTCTTTCAAAGCTCGTATTTTATCTGGGTCTGGTAAAATGCCTTTATCAGTGATAGTATGGCCTAAATAAAGAATTTCTTTTTTTAAAAATTGACATTTTAACGGATTTAATTTTAAATTTACTTTACGCAGTCTTGAAAAAACATTACAAAGATTTTTATTGTGTTCAGCAAGGTTTCTACCGAAAACTATAAGATCGTCAAGATAAACAAAACATTTGTCGTAATTTAATCCTGACATAGCTACCGTCATTAACCTTGAAAAGGAATTAGGGCTAATTTTTAAGCCCATCGGTAGTCTCGTCATTTGCCATTGACCTCGATCTGTAGTAAAAGCAGTATATTTCCTACTGTCTTCATTTAATCCTACTTGATAATAACCCTGACTTAGATCCAGATGAGAAAAGTATATTGCTCCTGCAAGAGAATCTAGTATATCTGTAATATTTGGCAGTGGCCATTTTTGGTCTAAAATCTTTTGATTTAAAATTCTGTAGTCTACTACAAGTCTACTGCGTTTTTCGCCGCTCGCATCCATCTTTTTTGGTACGAGTAAAATAAGTGATGAATGTTCACTCTGCGCACTCTCAATAACACCTTGTTCATATAATTTTTCAATATGTTTATTTATTTCATCTTTTTGTGAATGAGGAAGTCTGTACGGTTTGACATACGTTGGTGTAGAATTTTCTTTTAATTGAATAGATTCTTTGTAAAGATTTGTGATAGATAGCTTATCACCCGGCATGTGAAATATGTCAGCAAATTTTACACAAATGTTTTCTATTGAAGTTTGTTCTTCGTTGTTTAAATAATTTATTTTTAACAAATTTAGTAATTTTTTGACTCGCTCCACCGATATGTCACTGTTAGAAAATTTACAAAATTCATAATCACTTAACTTTTGTGTTTTTGGAATGCAGTTTGTTAAGCTAACTTCATTCTCTCGAGTATTTAAAATTTTTACTGGAATTTTTCCTTCTTTAGGTTTTGCTACAATGCCTGCCATAAAGACTCCCGCACACAATTGATTTGGTAACACAACACATTCTTCAGTCATACCTGTATATACATAATGAATAGTCTCACATCTTGGTGGTATTACTAAAATATTATTGTCGTAAGCATTTAAGGTTAAATTTATTGTTTTTTCAGAATTATGCAATGACAATGTGTTTTCTTCGTAATTTATTATTCCGTTATATTTTCTTAAAAAATTTTCACCAATAATACCATCATTACGACAAGATAAAGAATTAAAAACAAAAAATTTTTCGTGAAAAGTAGTGCCTCCTACAGTAAGGTTTAGGTAAACATACCCTTCCGTAAGTAAATTTCCACCTATACCTTTTATTTCAATTTTTTCTTTATATAACTTATCCCAAGGATTTAAAAACTCTGACTTAATTGCACATAGTGTGGCTCCTGTATCTACTAAAAAGCTTAATTTATTATTTGCTACTGAAAAATTAAATGAATTTGAGAATTTGTTCGTCCACGTAAAAATTTGACTTGCCGTGTATTCCTTTTTAGGGACGAAAAAACGTTTCTGATGAATCAACTACATGTTCCTGACCTGAGTTATTTTCCCGATCAGCAAAATGCATATTATGTCTAGGTGAACCTCTCCGGTTACTATTACTTCGGTTAAACGAACGTCCTCTGAAATTTCTCTGAAAATGCTGAGCGCGTTGATTATTGTTATTGTTGTTTATACGTGGGTGATTATTATTATTTTCAAATTTATTAAAATTTCTGTTTGCATAATTATTTTTACCCCTATTATAGTAAGATCCATGAGAAAAATTTCTATTAAAATTTCCTCGACCTCTTCTTGAAAACGTCATAACCTGCGAAGAATTATTGGGCGCTATAATTTCTTCGTCTTGCGCTGCTCTAATCGCGTCTTTTAAATATTCAAATTTTTGTGAAGCAATTATGGTACTTAGTTTTTGATTTCTGAGACCGTCGGCAAATCTCTTAATAGCTGTTTTTTCGTTAATGGGTCTTAAAATGTCGTACGTTGTATTGTTACCATTAGCTTGAGCAATCGTCAGGTTGACAAAGAGTTCTTCAAGTTCTTTTCCGAAATCTTCAACTGATTTATCGCCTTGCCTTGTACGTAACATTTTTGCCTGAATGGCAGTGTCTGATTTTCTCGTCAGCAAGTGAGTCCTTATGTCATTAAGTAACTCATTTACTGTGGCATAATTTGCTTTCAGACGTAATTTCGCGCTATTCGAAACCCGTGTTTTGAGAACAAATTTTATAAGTAAAGGCTTACCGTCGTCATTTAACATTGCTTCATACAATTCGATCGCATCTATTAATTTATTTGTTGTCTCCTCTGTACCATCCATGTTAGGTAGAAGAGATACGGCAACTTTAAGATCGAATGAGGCCATTTCTGTTCCAGAACTTTCCTTCTTTTTGTCAAAATCGCAAATTTCTTTATATAAAATCCTAATTTTTTCTACTAAATTTTTAACTAATAAAATTTCTGAATCTTCTACTTCGAAGTCTTTAATTTTTTGATTAAAATTTGCTATTTCAATATTTAACCCGGAAAAAATGGTTTTTGCGTTATCAAGCTTTGTTTGTAATTGTGGTGTTTTCCGTCTTTCGTGACTTAATTTAGTAATATTCGTCCTTACTTGCGTTAATTTTTGAAAAATGTCATTTAGTTCGGTAAGTCCCATAAATTATAATTTATTCCCGTTAGTATTTAACAATAATAATAATAATTAAATAATACCAAGTGGGTCAATGTTTAGCCATTACAATAATAATAAATACCGCTACGTAGCCATAAAGTAATACTGTTTCTAAAATACCTGTTAACATCTAAATATACTTTCTTATCTAATTTAAAATTTTATATAACCATTTTAATCATTTCCACAGCTCCATTATAATATTTTTTCCATAATATCCATGATCCATTATTGATTATCCATTATTTATTATTCATTATTCGTGCTTGCTAAAAGAAAAACCTAAAATTCACAATATTTCTTCTTCGTCGGTTACGTCATTACGTGATTTCCTAATCTCGTTTTTGTAAATTTCCCTTCGGATTGTTCTTCTCAGACCTTTTTTTATATTTCGTGGAAATGAGGTAGACTATTGCCAAAATAACCATAATAACCAGAACTATGAGTAGCCAGTCTGACAATGTCATTCCCTTTTTTATACTACTTGTTGCATCTCCACTCGCTGTTTGTGCTATAATAACCTCCTCTTTGGAATTCTTTGAGCCCATATTTTATTTTATTCCAGCTTTAATTTTTCTTCCGCCAAATTTCCTCTTTTGCCATTAGTTCGAAATGGCAGGATCGCCATGTAAAGATTATTTGGGTACTTCTAATAAAACACCATCTCTCTACTTAGGTGTAATCTATTGTCTGTTGAATCTACATTCAAATGTGCTTAATTGGTTTCTAATTGGTGCCTGCTGGTCGACGACCTAACTCGTCAGCAGAATCAATATTTATAATAACCTAGTTTGCTTATTGCCAAACAATACATTGAATAGGAACCAATGATGTACAGGGTGTACCATATTACAAATTTAAGCATTCTTAAAATCTCTTCCGTTTCCTTTACACTTATTTTACGTATAGCATAATTTTCATTTTTCTTACTATTTTCCTCTAATTCAGTTTCAAAGCCTCTTGCTATAACCATTTTGCTTTTTATAACTATTTCACCTTCAGTTATGTTCGTTACTCTCACAGGAATAGTTTTACTGGTTTTACACAATACTCTCGCGACGAGTAACCCTTTCGGCGTATCGTCACTAGGCTCGAGAACCATGAATGGTGTAGAAACACTTGCTACTCCTCTTACATTTGCAGGAAATATGGCTTGTGTCATAGGAGGTATGACCAACTCTTCTGTCAAAGATATCATCACACTTTTCTTATCCACCTTCGTGGGTAATTCATCACTGTTTTCTCTCTTAAAACAACTTTCACTTATCTCTTCAGTCTGGGTACCCATTTCTAAACTTACTTTAGAATTTCCTTTATTTACAAAACTTTTGGAACCGGCCGGTTTTCCAAATGATTTCCCAAACTCTTCAATATTTGCACTTGTTTCCTTGGTATCAGTTTCCAGATGAGTATCAGTCATCCGAAAACTGGATCCCTGCGTCACTGATACTAACGCGGGATTATTTATTAAAGTAGTTTGCGACTTCATCCATTTTTCTTCCTATTACCCAACTGAATTTTCTTCAATTCCTTCAATTCAGCTTCTAAGAAGGCAAGCCTTTCCTCCAACTTGCTTGTAGCCTTCTCTTCTAACAACGGTATGACATTCTCAAATGCATACATACAATTACTACTCCAATCTATCTTGACTCCATATTTCCTCAAAAAATCTATTCCTAGCAAAATATCAGCCTGAAAACTGTCTGTTTCTATAACTACTAATTCCTGCTGAATTACTATATCCCCTGGAAATGTTATCGCTACCTGTGCTACTCCCGATGTAGGTATTTTATTTCCTTGGATATCCACTAAATTTAATTCTGATTCTCTTATGAACCCCTTGGCAAAATCAGGTTTTACTAGGGATATTACGGCTCCACAATCTATTAAAGCTAGGCATGGCTTACCATGTATACTAACTTTAATCACACTACACGACTTTGGGGTTCCTCCTTCTGAGCACGTAAATATCCCAACCTTCGATTTCTTTCTTATTCCCAACTTGCCTGTTCGGCCCTTTGGACAGGTCCGGGCTAAGTGTCCAATCTCATTGCAAGTAAAACATCTTCTATTGTTATTTCTCTGGTTTGCAAAATTTTTCTTTTTAGGACAACCAGTACTAATGTGTCCAGGTTCATTACAGGTAAAACACTTTTGTTTATCCTTTTCCCAACAGTAGTTAGCAGAGTGACCCACTTTCTGACATTTAGTACACTTGAAATTTTGATTTCTTGGACGAAATGCTGGTTTTTTGTTTGCAGTGTAATTTCTTGAATTCGTTGCCGTTGTACTTGTAATCAGTCTACATTCCCTACTGTTTGAAGGATGAATCAGATTTTCAATTGATTCTTCTCTCTCTGCTATTGTTAAAGCATCATCCAGAGACTTTGGATTTCCCGATAAAACTCTTTGCTTTAATGGCATTATCAATCCTAACGTAAACTGAGTTGTTACATCTTCTTCTAATTTATTTTTTATTGGATCATCTTTTGCTGGATCTCCTGTCAAAGTAATTGTTCTGTTACCCAATAATTTTAATCTGGTCAAATACTGTCGACAAGCTTCCCCAGACCTTTGTCTGCATTCTATAAAATTCTTCATTGCAGATCCCTTAACATATTGTCTCTTAAATTGATCTTTTAATCCATCTTTCAGTATCTTCCAGCTTTTTGTATCTCTAAACTTTGGCTCTGAATCTATAAACTGTTTTGCTCTATTCCTTAATTTTAACAAAGTAATAGCTACCATTTGTTCCTCTGTCCAATTTGCTAGTGTTCCTGTTCCTTCCACTACTGTCACGAAATCATCAATAGGTGTCGTCCCATCATAGGTAGGTAATGAATCTAGGCCTATTATGGTGTTAGCATACGTAGTTCCTTGAGCTGTTGTAGTAGCACTTGTTGTTGTGGTTGTCGCTGTTGTTACTGGTGTTGCCATCTTGATTTATTTGCAATTTAGCACTTTATGGGATGAATATTCGACCCACAAGTAAGAATCTTCTGGTTTTAATCACTTGAATGACCCAAAAACCTGACACCAATTATAACACCCACCTCGGCCTAGACCTGACTTTTACTTATCCGAGCGGCTTGATAATATCTTGGCCAAAGGTGGGGTATAAGATTTATTAAATTTGCGGGATTCGGAAGATTCCCGTGCTTCAATGCAAAATGCAAGAACAACCTATTTTTCACTTTTATCTAACTTAATTCCCTACAGGTTCACTTTAGAAATTGCCTATTTAAGTTGTGCAAAAGTTGAAGATTTATTAGTCTTTTCCATAGAGTAAAACAGCTATTGATACACAAATTGTAGTTTCACAAACACTATTTATTAATTTCAAATGTAAATCAAATTTAAAAATGGTTATACACAATTTTCAATTTACAGGCTTAATCTCTCCATAATTAAATTACCTTTTACAACATTTAAGAACTTATGTTGGAGCCACCCAGTATAGTACACAATTTTTTTTAATCCTCACTGTAATCCAAAATATATTCCTAAAATAGCAGATGTGGCGCTATGACACTTACTCTCTCGGCTATAAATAACTCGGTCGTGCTCTCAACTTCCGAAACCGTTACATCATCTTACAAGACAAAACAATAATACATTTCCTTAAAGTTTTATCAACCGAACCGACTTCCGTAAATCGCGACTAACTGGCAAAATAACTTTCTGACTTATTTTGCAAAAACACGGAGTTCGAGTAAATACTGTTTACTTTTCATTTTTCAAACGGACAGAGTAACACTTAATAAATTGACTAATTTCACTTTTCGCGATTTGGATCGATTTTGCAAACAACGCGTACAATACTGGAACAATGACTAAAGCAGTGAGACCTCTGTCCGTCTTTTATATCAAATTTTCCCCCGATCTAATCCAGGTGCATACCTATAAATCATTCTATTGTCATACTCAAAACAAAGCAATTAATTACCTAATTTCAGGACACACGTGTGCGCACGTGTTCTTTTGTTCAAGACATTCCGATAGGTTATAATTTTAAAGGTGACATATTTATTACACCTTGTCACATTCTTCGGCAATTAACTACTTTGTGTTGTCACCTATAATTAATTGGTACTATGCCGAGGGTTACCGAAGCTTCTTCGGATTGCTAATTTTGGATACGAATAGACCTTTTCACGCAGGTGGGGTTTACAAGGAAGGATCTTCCTTCCTATTCGAACTGTTTCCCCGTGTTAGTTTTTACCGGGCCGCGATCCTAAACAGTCGAAATGTTGGTGATTAAAAAGTTTTTAAACGGCTTAGTACCCTTTGTTTTTGGATTGTGAATTTATTTTGTGCTGTTTTTCTCTGGATAAATTTTATTCTAAATAACAGTGAGTTTTTATTATTTTATTTAAAATAAATTACAATCCTTGCTTGTACATCTCTGCAAAAATTCCTGAAACCATCGGTGTTTAAACTGATTGATTTCATTCACTTTTTCGGAGTGCAATAATGGCCTTTTTAGTATTTTTGGATACTTTTGGATACTACTTAATAGTGAGTCTTAAATATTTTTGTAAAGTTTTCTTGTTTTTATTTTTTCCTCTCAAAATAAATTTAAAAAAAAAATTAAAAATTTTCTTTCGTAATAAAAACTTTTTAATCGAATAAAAATAATATGACTTAATTTTTAATTAATTAATTTTTCTACGCTTACTTTGAACAAAATTATTTAATTCAATTACCTATTCGCGGGACACTACACCACCTTTCGTAGACACCCGGTATTTGTAGATAAAATATTGACTGATTTACATATTAAAAGTGTTTTTATTTTGTTCGAAGCGTTGGGTTGGATGAATTTTCCTTGTCTCAACATAAAATAATATTTTTTAAAAACATCATAAATAACTAGGTATTATTTTTTATAATCGCATTATGAATTACAAAGTATTACAAAACTACTTTTTTTCTTTTATAAAAATATTAGGACTTAGGACATAATCTTTATTATAATTTTTTTTTCTTCTAAAAATTGGGATTTAGGCTTAAATGAATAATAATTATGAAAATTATTAAGTTGTATTTTCTTATATTCATAGTTGATTTTTAATTGTTAGAACAAAAGTTCTAAAAAGAACTTTATTGTTGGTTTATGGCTTTTTGTACATAAAATATATTCAAATTTTGAAAATAGTAAATTTCTAATAACATGCATAAATCTGATATATTATGTAAATGACGTTGCGAATATTGATTAAATTAATAAAGAAAATTCAAAACCGCTAAAAACCGACTTTTTATTAATCATTAAATTTGCCAAAAAAATACCTAACAAATTTCTTTATCTTGTCAATTATTTTATCATAAACTATTAGATACTGTTTAAATACTTTTTTAAAAGGAATTTAAATATTTTTTTGATTGTGTATTAGTTATATTACTTTTTTTTATATATTGTGCTAGCTTCCAGCTTATAATATTTTTAAAAAGCCAGAACTTTATTTTAATTAATTGAATATTTACTATGACTTCCTAAAAAATACCTATATTATGTTTAAGTCGTAAATTTATTGGATTATTAGATTAGATAGCAGCCTGTAAAATGAGAAATATTATTTTTTGATGGATATTGGATTTAGCAAAAAGCTACAATTAAATATTTTTTTTTACATTTGTTTTAATACATTTATTTTTAAATCCTAAAACGCAACATTGTTTAAACAAAAATAGAAAGAAAATTTAAATTATTCTCAAATATAATATATCAAATATTAAGTTTAATTTTTTTAAATTACCTACTTAAATGTATTTTTATGTTTTTTTTTTAAGTTTTATTGATATTTGAGATTTTTTAATGGAATTTTTCAAATTTTTAAATTCTATAAAACCTTATAAAAAACAGATTTATAGGTTAGTGATTTAGACACTGTGCATGTCCACATAAAAATTTTGATTAAATTAAAATTAAAAATTATTAATTGAATTAAATGTTGGTCCATAAATAGGGGTGATTGTTTTATAAATAAAAATTAGAACATCAGAATTTGTCTGCATTTTACATCGTATATAATTTTGAATATTTTTGTGTACATTTATTTTAACTAAACTGATGTATATATATTATTGCGAATAGGTACAAATAACTTATTGGCGCCAATACATACAATATCTATGTTTAGACTTTTATAGACAAGTCACAAGATGATTTAGACCCACTTTCATTCGAAAATACCCAAGTTTCATCTAAAAAAACTGCTTTTCTAAACTTTGATTCATAATTTTCAACATATTTTTTCAGAAACTTTACTCGTTCGCTTGCAATTCTTGGTAGTTCGCACAAGTATCTTCTGTTGCAGCCCTTTCTATAACGAAATCCTAAGCTTTTAATAAGCGCTGACAATGACCTGAGACCTGTTTCCAAAACACCTCGTTCCTTTAAAGCATCTTTCAGAGCTGAATATATTGACTTGTGATGCATATAAGTCGTATATAACATTCCTTAAATCCATTTTTTACCTTCCTGTAAAGTTTCAATCTTTTTTTTCCTTGATCGTCGTTGCGTTTTCTTCATTGGTATATTTCTACTACTTTCATGAACAATCCTTTGTATTGATCTTAAACTTAATTTTAGTGCTTCCGATACTTACTTTGTCTTTAGACTTGGGATTTAATAACTCGCCAGTTTCAGTAGCCTTTTCTTCTTCATTTTTAAAATAATCTATTAAATTGAGAACCATTTCTTTTGCCTGGGGATGCAGAAAACCTGCAAACCGATTTGTACTCCACATTTTATGTCACAATATTTTTAATAATGACACATTTGTCAAAACTAGGGAGCTTATTCATGACATTATATAATACGGTAGTGTTCTTCGAAACATTTTGATAATTACTGAAATTTAGATGTGCTTCTCTCTCAGATTCATAAATAACCAATAGGTTTATCGCGTTTATATTACGGATATTTTTATAATGCCGTTTTAACCTTGGTTTGAGCAAGACAACACTATATAAGTTTCTCTATGATAAGTTCATAACGCGCCTAGTTAAGTGGAAGCCGACTATAGTAGCCGCAAGTACTGTACCGTAAAGTGGGGTTACTTTGTACAAAATTTTTGGTTTTTTGAAAATATCTGTTGTTCTGTTTGGAATTATAGAGCTGCCACTAACTATATGAAAATTTGATCCTTTGGCTACATAGTTTCGTAATTAGAAGGCACAAGATTAATAGGAACTACATTATTTTAAAGTTCAAAAAGTTGGCAATGTTACCTCGGCTTTGGGGTTATACTTTGCCAAGTGGCTTGTTTGCACGTTTTTGAAGCGTACAGGCCAAGCTTAACTACCGAGGGGTTACTTTGCCCATTTATTTATTTAAAAACATATTTATTTAAAAACATTTTATTTAAAATATTAAAGTAAGTACATATTTTAACATTAGAAACTTATATTGCTAAGGACGCGGAGGAACATTTACCTATGTGCAAATCAACAAACAATTTTTTCTTAAAATAATAATTAACTCTTAGGTTACAAAAATGGTAAAAACATATTTTTTAATTCCAAGTAGGTAGGTAGGTAGCTACCAATCATAAATGAAACTTAATAAATGCTTTAAAATAAACATTTACATTTTTACGAAACAAAAAACTAAACCATGTTATATTTGGTAAAATCAAAATTTTGGAATGTAAATATTTGTCTTATGTCGATGTAAGTTTTGGCGATTCTAAAATAGTGGGAATATTGAAGGCATTTGATGCTTCTGTATATCCCATTTCATTATGTCTATTATCTGTAAAAAAGCTCTCTGTAACTACTCTTCGGAATAATCTTTATAACGCCGTGCACCAATTTATCTCTTATATATTCGAACCATTTTCTGAAAAAAAACTGTTAAATATGTGGGGTACCTTTGCCAACCGCAAAAACTATATTAAATTAAGCATCTAGAGAAATGTTAATATCGTAAATAGAACCCATATATGCACCGGTATAGGTGATGTTAAAACCAGAATTCAACTTAAATTAGTTTTTATTAGACAACCCTTACCATAACAACATGATTTCACGAGGTTAAAATAAAATGTGTTGATTACTTATGTCACACCGCTTCGCCAAACTCCAGACTCGTACTGCCAAATACCCGTTGGTCGCCTAGTATTTTACCGCCAACTGCATTAGAGTAGCGTTGCCAGATTGGAGATGATTAATTTTTTATTTTTTTAGGCAAAGTTGCCCCGGCTGGCAAAGTAACCCCACTTTACGGTATTTTAAGTTGTAGCTTAAAATAGTGGGTTGTAGGCTGAATTTGTTGGTTATTTGGGTATATAGTAGCCCAAGAGGACTTTTAAGTGGTAGCTTAAAAGGGTTGGTTTGGTAGTAGCCCAAGAGGAAAGTGTACTTTTAAGTGATAGCTTAAAAGGGTTGGTTGGGTAGTAGCCCAAGAGGAAAGTGTACTTTTAAGTGGTAGCTTAAAAGGGTTGGTTGGGTAGTAGCCCAAGAGGAAAGTGTACTTTTAAGTGGTAGCTTAAAAGGGTTGGGTTGGGTTGTAGCCCAAATAAGTTATTCAACTATATGGGTCGTAGCCCTAAAATACAGTGGTTGAATTTTTAAGTTTTAGCTTTAAAATGGTGGGTTGTAGCCTAGGCATGGTATGTTGTAGCTCAATTTATGTTGCTTAAGTAGGTGGTGGCCTAAATTCTATAGTTTGAAGTGGACCGAAGCCATAACCAAGCAACAATGTCGAATAGCCTTAACCAGGATGGCCGAATGTAGAACTGACTTTATATTATTATTTTTAAAGACATTATTGATAAAGTCGCCACAGTGGTTCTTTTCCCGTGCGTCATCACTTTTACGTCATCAAAATCGTATGAATCAAATCAAAATTACGAGACGAAAAAAGTCAAAACTAAATTAAGTTCATTAAATGGACGTGCCTGCCTACCGTTTGACGTACCTACATAATATCACGAAAAATTATTATTTATTTTAAGTTTTGCCCGGCATTCTCTATTATCTAAAAGAAATTGACAAACAAATGTTTATACATTTAATACTATTTTTAAAGCTTAAAATCTACAAAAGTTTGGTGTTTTATTGACTATTAAAATCGCAAAAGTCAAATTTTTAACATCCTTTCATTTAAGGGAATTTAGCCACTGCCGTAAACGTTTCAAAGAACTTTCACGGTTAGAATATTTAAAATAAATAATTTAGTTATTATAAAAATCCATAAATACTTACCGCCAAAACAGATGGTGGGTATAATTACCTCTAAAAAGAACTATTTTTAGAAACAGGAACAGTTCTAAGGCATACAGATTTACAAAATACGAATTAGATTGGCAGATCAAAATAAGGTTGACAATGACGTTCTAAAATACAACGGTTGTCAACTAAACAAATAAAGAAAGTAATTAACTGACGTTTATAGTTTTATCCTTGTCTAGCACGTTATATTATTGCGGAATTTTGAAGACGTTCTTTTATGCTTTTATTCAAACTTGTTACTGTAATAAACAAGGATGCAGAGTTATTAACCACGTCGAGTCCTGATCGTTGATTGATGACGCACGGGCAAAGATCCACTGTGGCAACTTTAAGTAAAGTTTGGCGCCTTCAGGCCCCTATAAGTATCATGTTACGCTTAGAATTAGTTTTGTGTAAATAAACATACCCATTTTTATGAGGTTTGGAAGTATCAAGGGTATCGACAGAAGTAGGTAGTTTTAGTTTTTGTAAAGCCGTCGTGCGCAGTAATACAGCTTTTATATTTTTACGGATTTTTATTAAAGAGAGTCTTACACCTGTATATTATTTTTAATTTGATGTAGGTATTGGGATAAAAACTAAATAAAAAATTTATATTCTGAGATTCAACCCATCCAAATTTTTTTACATATAATTTTTTTTTGCATAACTGTCACTTTGTAAAATAATTGTCCGCTTTGCCTTATTTAGTAAAATTTGTAATTTATTTCCTCACTATGGTAATTTAAAATAGAGGAACAATAAAGAATAAGTGGTCTTATAAAATAATATTGAACACAGTTTATTTAGAAAACAAACTTAAATGGGAACTGATTCTTTTAAAATAACCTACTTTTTTCCTGCAGTTAGTTTACAACCAAATTTTAAAAAATATGTAACCATTTATATTTCAAATTTCAGGTAGTAGATTACATAAATATGTGATGCTTGGACAAACAAAGTAGTTATACCAGCATAACCTTGAATAGCAATAATTTATTAGTTCATTTTAAAATGTATTTTTACACACAAAGAAACTGAAACGAAATTTTAAAGTAACACAACATTAGGCATTTCTACTAAGCTACTAGGTATCTGTTTAAAAAAAATCGGTGATATGCGAAGGGCGATGACACAGTTATTTTTATTATGTATACAGCTCGGTATACAGGGTGCCCGAAATTGGTGCTGACAGTATTGCGATCTCGGAAACTATAAAATATAGAAAAGCGATTAAATAAGACAAGTTTTAGGCAATTATGTTAGCAGTTTATTGGGGCTTGCAGATCGATTCTCGTTGTTTTGGTTTCTGAGATATTTTGAATAAACTAAAATGTTGTATTTCCTTAGATCAGTTGTAACTCTGTTATTTTCCAATAAACACATTTCCATGGCAACTTGGTATATTTAAGTTACAACGTTTTGGTTTCCGGAACCATCGCCAATTTTTTTTTTCTTATGACCGCTATATTGGATTTTTTATTTATCAAATAGTATTTAATTTTTCCTACAGTATGATACCAAACATTATAAAAAAAATGTATAACCTGAAAGTAAAGAAAAATAGATCATTGAAATTAACATTTTAAAATTAACATAATACCTACCCGTATCTGTTTATACTATTCTTAAGTAAGGTAAAAATGTTATAGCTATTTTACAAATAATGACCAAATTTAATATCGTGTGGTTGCAGCAAGATAGTTGCCCCGCGCCTAATTCCAGATAAATACAAACATTTGTAGCGGATACTTTCGGTGAAAAGGTAATATCTACCAGTGGCACCCCATTAGACTTTTATTTATGGGGATTTGTCAAAAATAAGGTATGCGAATTTAATTACCCTAAAACCCACCAAGTTCTTGAGCAATGTACTCGGGATATTTTTATTGAAAAAATGGTTGATATTTTAAAGTTTTGAACCTTAGTAAGTGTTTAATAATAATGTTTACACCCTAAATAAGAATATTATAAACAGATATTGGTAATAAGTTAACTTTATTCTTAAGTAAAAGGATCATTATTTGATATGTCCGTGTTGCCAAATATGTTCGAATTTTCCCTAAAAATATTATTTTTAGTTACTTTGAGGTTAAAGATTTTTAATTTATAATTGTATTTAGTATCATATTATAGGAAAAATTCAATATTTTTCGATAAATAGAGAATCCAATATGGCGATCATAAGAAAAAAGAAAATTAATGAGGGTTCGAGAAAACCAAAACGTTTCTAACTAAAATATTACCAAACAGGCATATTCCACGTAAAAAGTTGCTATAAAAATGTGGTTACAGATTTTAAAAATATTGGGAAATAACAAGACATAGTTACAACCGATCTAAGGAAATTTCATTTCAGTTTATTTAAAATATCCCTTTTCCCGTTCAACCGTCATTATATTTCTTATAGTTCTCGAGATCGCAATACTGACAGCATCAATTTCTAGAATACCTAGAATTATATTATGCGACTGGTCAGACTAGGCGGCATTTAAAGCGTTTTTTAATATTCTGTGGTTTTAAGACTCAAAGCCAAAGCAAATAATTTTATTATTATATTTGAGTGGGCCTTGATATGAACAAACCCGAAGTAGGATTACGTCCTATTGCCAGTCCATTCATATAAATATATCTCAATAATAAAAACCAAAGCATAAAAAATAAAAAGAACATTGTGTTTTGTTTTTAACCAGATATTTTGTTTTTTCTCTACTAATTTTTTTTACGCTCTGTTAAATTTACAACACTAAAAAATAATTCTCTCGGTGTAGGTTTAGATCCGTAATAATATCTAAAAATAAATGGTCGTAAAACTGAACGGAGATAAGATTACTTATTATCGGGAGGATCAAAACATTCAAAACGGTTTGAGGTTAAAATAAATTACAGTTATGTTATGGTCTATTATGTAGATGCGGAAACATAAAAATGAAGTACTTAGTGAATTTTGTTGTGTTTATTACATGTGTTAGTGACATTTTTTGTTTAAAATTGTTGCTAGTTTTTCCTCTGCCTGCAAAAAGTCATTATATATTGGGAAATGAGTTGGGAAAAGGTCTTGCTAGAGCTGGACATGACGTTACCATGATATCGTGTTTTGAAGAGAAAAATCCACCTAAAGGTTATAAGGAAATTTTGCTTCCCGAATTTCGAGAGATGAAAGAAGGTGGGTAAGGTTTTTGAAGGGCAGACATTTTATTAGTCTGGGTAAAATGTGTATTTTAATCTTAAAAGTTGAGGTCAAGGAGTGCAATATAACACTTCGGTGAGTTGTTATATGCACTCCTGGAAAGGGTTCTAGATAAAACAAAGTGGCGTTAAATTAAACAGTGGCATTGCAACGCATGCCGGGTAATACGAAATAAATAGAATAATTCAGTAAAATAGTTCTTGACATAATGGTTTACCCGCCTTATTATTGTGGCATCTCGGAGATAGGACAATGCAGTGCAACTTTTCTGAAATACAAAGTTAATGTGGGCGCCTGAAGAAGTGAAACCACGCGAACGGGTGGAGTGGATGGTTTCTGAATTTAAAAAAAAAAGGAGCATTACATCGTATGCCGGGATTCATTCTGGCAAAAAGTGACATTGCAACGCATGCCGGGTACTTGAAGGCAACCTTCATTATACCAGTAATGACAGTGACAAACAATGTATTTACAATCAAAGTGACTCGGTTATCTTTTTTACAAAAATTGAACAAGTTTATACAAGTTTGTTTGAGATTTTACAAGTCTGTAGGGGTTCGTACAAACTTATTAAAACTTGCATACCCTTGTAAAAACTTGTAGAAACTCACACGAACTTGAACAAACCTGTACAAGACTAGCCTGATTGTCAGTAAATATGTTTGTCAATGTCATTACTGTTAGAGTCAAAAGTGCCTGGTTAGTTATACATACCGGGTGTTTCTCGAAAACGTTCACCCCTATAACTTTTTTATATTTATAGATATTAAAATTAAATTTTTAGATTACCTATGCATCAGAGTGAGATAATTTTCAATTTGTTAGAACTTCCGGTTTGACCGGAAGTGACCTAGACTTTGATATTTTAAATGGGACATCTTGTATATTTTTACTTATTTGGGATCAGCATAACATCATGAGTGAAATGACACCTCACTTGTAATTTTTTGACTTGTTATAACATTTTTATGTTTTTTTTTTTATTTTCAATCTAGAGTGCTACAAATTAATTAAATCTGTTAATTTACAGTCAAGGAGTATATGAAAATTAGAATAATTATGTCATAATTATTGACTTTTTAAGTTTCACAAGCGTTTAAAAAATGAAATTTAGTTTTCTTGACGTTTACTTCATTTTTTCAAATGGAACGATTATTTCACTAGGATATTTATACCATACACTCCAATTGTATTTTAAAATAATTGACACTGAAAAATTTGCCTTAATCCCAATCGCAAATTTAAAAGCGTTTTATGCATTAAGTATTGCCGCCCTCTCTTTCCTTAAGAAATTTAAAGGCGGCTTTGAAAAACAATGGAATGGTTTTCAAAAGCAATATGGCCTTAATTTAAAGTTGTAATGTGATTAGTTTATAAAAGATACAATACATACAATCTTGCGGCTTCAGAAGAATTTTTCTGATCACTCCAAAAACTAGGAGCATATCGATTTGTTTATTTGTAGTAAAACTAACCATTTTATCAGATTTACAAAGTAGGTAAGTTTAATAAACGAATGACATTACAATTTTAGTTTCGAACCATATTGGTTTTCAAAACCATTCCATTGTTTTTCAAAGCCGCCTTTATATTTTTTTAGAAATGTTGGGATCCTAGATGGTTCTTGCAAAATAACACACACAAGCCGCACTTTTGGTTTTTTAAAGTATTTATTAACTGATTACATTGAAAAGGTTAAATGCAATAAAAGTACTGTAAAGTTGAAAAATAGTGAGCTACACGAATGTATTCAAAATAATGATTCTCTTGCTTTGGATCAAACAGTTTTATAATAACGCAAGAACGTGACAATTAGCCGTTTGTACGTGACATGAAATGTTCGTATGTTGGAACAAAACATCGTTAAGACGAAATTTTAGAAAGGTGCTATTAAGGAAAAATGTGTATTTGAATTAATAAATAGGTTCTAAGTTCATTTAATATTCGATACTGAAAATAAGAGCGATCAAGGAAACCAAGAGTAATATAGACAAAACGTGAGGCGTTTATTACCTTCACAGATATTTATTACTTTAGTTTTACCTTTAATATTAAGAATAAAGTGAAACATATTTGGTGGATATAACAATCCTCCCTCGTTAAGTGTTTTGATAAGGATTTTATGAAGTTATCAAAACTTAAAACTGTTTATCCTTGCAAAAGAAAATGAAGATCATATCATAATATAAAATATACGTAACATAAAAGAATAATCAAATCTACACAGATATTATTCAAATCTCGAACTAAATAATTTTATATAATATATATATAACTAAATATTTCAAAGTATATGTAATAAACAATAAGTATAGAAATATAATAATTATAACGATAGAAAATTGTCATACCTATTTTTAAAGGCGATTACAAAGAATTTACAACTTTTATCGACTTATTTAACGCTCTTGTTCACTCTAATAGTGCATTGGCAGATATTGAAAAATTCAATTATTTGATTACTTCATTAGAAGGTCCTCCGCTATCACTTGTACGAACTTTGCCTATGACTGCTGCAAATTATTATACCGCTTATGACATTGTTGTCGATCGCTACGCTAATAAAAGACTTCGCGCGCAAGAGCACTGGCAGGCTCTTGAAAATACACAACCTTTAACTTCTAAAAATCCTAGTGGTTTACGAAAAATTCTTGATATTTTTTCTGAAACTTTATCATTTTTTTGCAAAAACTTGGAATCGTCTATAGATTGCACTCTCCAAAAAATTTTGGGAAATTGAATCCGTTCCTTGTCCTGCTAACCCCTTTTTATCCCCAGAAGATGAAACATGTGAGAATCAATTTTCTACCACGCATGCCCGGAATCATGATGGTAGATATATTGTGACTTTGCCACTAAGGGACCCCTCGCCCTCATTTCCTGGACAGCGAGATCTCGCATACCAGGACAAGGAACGGATTCAATTTCCCAAAATTTTTTGGAGAGTGCAATCTATAGACGATTCCAAGTTTTTGCAAAAAAATGATAAAGTTTCAGAAAAAATTTGGTTGTGTTTTCCCATCAACACGTAACCGAAAAGCGTGTTAATAGCGGATGGTTCATTATCGGTTCCAGGAATATGAGAATCCAATAAAATCTGCGAGAAAATATCGGCGCCGAGCAAAGCATCAATTTTGCCGGGACGATAAAAATTCGGATCGGCGAGGTTTAAATGGCAAATATTCGACCACGTCTGAGTGTTAATTTTTTGACAAGGCAAATTGTCACATATTTTTTGTAAAACTATGGCGTCGGTAAGAAAACTGATGTTATCGTTACCATGAGGACGAAATTTGAGCGTTACAGTACCGCGATTAGAGCTTGCTTCCATCGAGCCAAGTCCCTTGATTTCAAAGTGACCCTCAGATTGGTGCAAACCCAATCGCGTCACTGTATTTTGCGTTACAAATGAAGTCATGCTCCCCGAGTCAAGTAAACACCTCATAGACTGAAAGCAGCCTTGGTTGTCTAAAACTTCAACAACGGCGGTAGCTAAGAGAACAGTTGAGCGGTGATGCAACATTCCAGCACCAACGAAGGCATTAGAAATTAAAGATTGCGAACGATTTTGTACGATATTTGAAGCGGGTTGTTCTGAAATAATAGATCGTGAAGAAGACACAGGGGTCGAGGTTTCCTCTAGAGTAGTTATACTACACGTTGGCGGGGTATTGGACAAAACTGGACGAGAATCACCAGCAAGATTTGTCAATTTTGGTAAATGTAACAAAGAATGGTGGCGTTGGTTGCAAGTGCGGCAAGTGAAAGTTGATTTACATGTTTTTAGATCATGTAGATTACTCAAACAATTAAAACAAATACGTTTGCTTCGGCAAAAGTTGAAACGTTCTTGCGGGGTTTTCTTTAAAAACAACTGACATTGATATAGGGTGTGATTGTCTTTACATAAAGAACAGTTCAACCTTTTAGTTTTGTTCGAGTCATTAATAAAAAAATTGCGTGTATTACCGCGTGGAGGAGGAGATTTTAACTGTGAAAAAGTTAAAGTGGTGTATGCAATGCAACATTTTCCTAAAAATTCAATTAAATTTGTATATTTAGGAATCTCATTGGAACCATGGCTGAATTCAAACTTAGTAGCAGTGTCACTATCTAAACGTTTTAAAAGCATCATAACTAAAATAAAGTCCCATTCCTCTGTGGGAAATCCTAACGTTTTGAGAGCGCTTAAATTTTCAGAAAAAATATCAAGAATTTTTCGTAAACCACTAGGATTTTTAGAAGTTAAAGGTTGTGTATTTTCAAGAGCCTGCCAGTGCTCTTGCGCGCGAAGTCTTTTATTAGCGTAGCGATCGACAACAATGTCATAAGCGGTATAATAATTTGCAGCAGTCATAGGCAAAGTTCGTACAAGTGATAGCGGAGGACCTTCTAATGAAGTAATCAAATAATTGAATTTTTCAATATCTGCCAATGCACTATTAGAGTGAACAAGAGCGTTAAATAAGTCGATAAAAGTTGTAAATTCTTTGTAATCGCCTTTAAAAATAGGTATGACAATTTTAGGTAGGCGTGCCTGTGACCCTGGATTATTCATGGAGCTTTGGCGTGTTAATGACATCCTGTTGTTTTGATTGTTCTCAAACAGTTCCATGTAACAGGTTTTTACAGAAAAAAAGTCGCTCAGAAATCCATCATGTACTGTATTTTCAATATTTAGATCGACTTCTTCGTCATTTAATAAAATAGCAATGATATCTTCATGATAACCAAGAAATTCGGCCTTCAAAGTGTCAAGCTCAGCACATCGAACTTTAAATAAATTTAAAATGGACTTCTCTGTTTTGGTACGATTAGCGAGGTTTAGTAAAATTTGAATTTCATTAAGACAAGCGTTTCTTTGGAACTTTAGTTTTTTAAATTTTCTAGCTTCGGACATTTTGCGTGAGTTTAATTAGTCCAATACAAATAAAAAATTGCTCAAATTTTAAGTTACAAGCCCAAAAAGTATATTTAAGCAACTGCCCGAAATAGAAAGTGTTCTTTTGAAATGTAGAATTAGCGTCAATGTAAAAGTTTTTAAAAATACTCCCTAATTAATTTCACCTTTAAAGGTGATAAAGAATTAACAGCTGATCGATGTGCAAAAGGAGACAGAGAATCAAGATTTCAAGTTGCAGATAATATAAAAAAGATATTTATCAATCTTTGAAGTTCCAGTTAAAATAACATTTAGCTACATTGACCAAATTAACATTAACCGGCAGTTTACCTATGACTCGAAATTCTACCTCAATAGAAGCAATAAACAATTTTGGCGATAAGGTTTTTTGTTGCGTACCGTAGGTTGTGCCTGCCCAATTTTACAGAGCATAAAATGGCCAACTTGAAGGTGCAGATTTTAAAATTATTTTAAAGGTACAATTTTCAGAAAAAGTGTAAGACCTATATTTTTTTAATACCCTGTATGTATGCAAAAGCTAAATTAAATGAGAACGAACGTTATGTATCACCCCGAGATTTGTTTGTTAAAAGCACTTAAGAAGCGTAGGTACCTAAATATTTCATTTTTATAGCTCGAGACCGGCGAGGGTGTTTATAAAATCCAAGCGGATCAAGTTACTTGTCGATATTAGTCGGGGTACGATTTGTTTACGTTAACACATATTATAGAAACGGCCCTTGGTACAAATATTCGAAAGCTTTATTTTATTACAGTTTTGAATGTCTTAAAGTTAAGTGTGGCTGTGTCCGCTGTGTGTGAGCTATTTAAAATCATTTTACGTTTGTGCTGTGCGACAGACTAAAGACAAGAAGGGTGAGTTAAATCACTGAGCATACTTTTTCTACATATTCCCTTGTGTATATTTTTCATAGTTTTTGATATTTTAATTAATTGTTCACTGTCTTGTCCGTGGAAGTTTTTATTGCTTTGCTAAATATCTGGATCGGGTCTGGGACCATTGCACGCATTGCAAGATATTTAGCAATCCCTGTATGTGAGCGGACCCTAGTCTTGGTGTCCATTGCACGTCTCAGTACAGTGGAGTTTGGCAAGTGTTTTTGTATTATATCTGGAGCGGGTCTGGGACCATTGCACGCATTGCAAGATATATTACAAGCTTTGTATGTGAGCGGACCCTAGTTTTGGTGTCCATTGCACGTCTCAGTACAAAGTGTGGTATTGCCACGTTGGTCATGATCGGAGGTTGTGTTGTAACCTCGGAGGTTGAGTTGTAACCTCGTTTTGGTAGTAATTTACTACGGGGCACTTTGGAAGGGTTAATACCCCTTTACACAATCACGTGTAAATGCATAATCCAAAGCTGGTACTGGTAGCTTGTCAGTACTGGGGACATGTGTTTATTTGAAGATAATATTTTAATTATTGCAGAGCATTTAAGTTAAAGAAATATTACTTTGTGACAAAGATGATATATTAATATTGATTGTTAATTGGTTCGAGATATAATTTAAATAACTGATGTCATAAAATTGTTTTAAAAGTAATTTACATACAGAAATGTCATTTAAATATTAAATCATCTGATATAATTAAGTCACGTTTTAAAGTAAAGATTTATTTAAAAGTCACTATTTGTTTTTACTTTTTATCAAGTGGAAATTTGTAGAAGAAGAGTTGCTCAATCCATGTTTTCATTATTTTCAGGTAAACTATGCCAAGGATCACCTGAATAAAAGAGTCGCCAATCCGCCCCGTTATGTTTATTATTTTATTTTATTTTGATTTATTTAGTTGTTAATGTTTCAATTAAAATTGATTTGATAAAAATCGCGCTCAGGCATTTTGGGTTACAGTAATTTTTCAGAAGTGGGATAGACATAAAATAAAAATAAAGATAATACAAAGTTAAAAATAAAGATAAAATAAAAATAAAGATCAAATAAAGATAAAGATAATGATAAAAAAAAAAAAATAATAAAATAAATTAACTGGCGAATTTAGGATGATCCTGGCATGTTATATTATTATTCTTTCTTATTGTGTCTCTTTCCTTTATTTAGTGATCCATTACTGTCATAATAATGAGTCGTAAAAGAGCGCGTGACCCTACACCATCCGACGATTTAAATATTGGTAGTACTAGTAATATTAGTAATCAGTCTAATAATGATGCTTTATCACGTTTTACTGAGGTTATGTCTGACTTTCTCAAAACGACATCTCGAAGACCCGAAACTACTAGTGTTCGTGGAGATGTTGTTCCCCTTTTCAATCCGGAGGCTAAAGATTTAGATATTGACGCTTGGTGTTTAAAAGTTGACGAATTAAGTGAGGTTTTTGGTTGGTCTGAGGAAGCCACGATATATTTTGCTCTTTCAAAACTTCAAGGTTTAGCTGAAATCTGGTACAGGGGCCTTCAAACAATTAAATTAAGCTGGGATGAATGGAAAGTTAAGTTAAAGCAAGCGTTTCCTTATAAAAAAGATTTTTGCGACAACCTAACAGAAATGCTCCGAAGACACAAACGCTCTGACGAGACATACTCTAAGTACTATTATGAAAAATGTGTGTTGTTAAGCAGCTGCAAAATACAGGGAGTAGATGCAGTATCATGTTTAATAGGAGGAATACATGATAATGTTGTTAAAACAGGAGCGAAAGCCGGACGCCATCAAACTCCAGAATCTCTACATGAATTCTTAACTACGATTGAAACATCGAGTACTTCTTCAACTTCTAAGTTTGGATCCAATAAATTTTCTTCAAATTTTTCCAAACATTATTCGCATTCTTTGAAAAAGTCAACTGTTCCAGATAAATTTAAGAGAAATATTTCATCAAATAATTGCCACAAGTGTGGCCAAAGTGGTCATTTCTCCAAGAATTGTACTGGGAAAAGTAGTAGAGTCGATCAGCAGTGTACCTATTGTCACCGAAATGGGCATTTGGAGAGAAATTGCTACAAAAAGATGCGTAACCACCCCAAACCGATAGCATGACTAGGAAATGCTGATCAAGTAGCAAATAAGAAATATTTTAAGGACATTTTAATTAATAATATTACTCAACTTAGAGCATATATAGATTTAGGAAGTTCGTGTACAACAATAAGATTAAGTAATTTTAAGCAACTGGGTATCTCTTATGACAAATACGATATTAGTATTCTTCAAGGTTATGGACATGGCAGTACAAGAACCCTTGGGTCTGCTAAACTTACTATTAGAATTGACCAAGTAGAAGCTCAAGTTAATGTAAATATTGTAAGAGATGATCTTCAAGATTCACCAATGCTAATTGGAAGGAATTTTACAGAATTACCTCATATACTTATAGTTAAGGATAAAACTTCAATAAAATTTATCAACTCGTCCAAAATTAGTAACGAACCTCAAGAGATAGACCCGTCACCTCAATTGAGAAAAATTGTTTTACGATTATATGAGAACACAACTGTTCCTCAAAATCATGTAGCCAATGTGCCTGTATACTGCGAGAATTTTGAAGGTGATCTTTTTATTGAAACAATAATATGCTCCCAAGCAGATAGAGAATATTTGGTACCTAATACCATTTTACGAATAGCAAGAGGAGATAAAATTGTTTTACCTTGTATTAATCTTTCGGATAGCGACCTACAATTTCTAAAAGATAAGATTTTTGCTAGGGCGTGGCCTTGTAGTGAAGATATTTCAAAACCAACACCAAAAGATTCGATATTATCTTTAAAAACTTCTAAAGCTGCTCCACTGCCAGAGGCTCAAATTGTAGTTGGACCAATAAGTAACGACGATAAATACAACTTAGTAAAGTTACTTAATAAATATAGAGACTGTTTTGCTCAAGATATAGAAGAACTTGGATGTGCCAAGTCTGCAGAAATGCAAATTCAACTTAAAGAAGAAAAGCCATTTAGTTACAAACCTTATAGAATGGCGAGATCTGAACAAGATGCTGTAAAAAATATTATTGATGAGTTACTTGCCAATGATATCATTCGAGAGTCTGAGTCAAACTACTGTTCGCCGGTTCTCTTAGTCAAAAAGAAAAATGGCGAAAACCGCATGTGTATTGATTACAGAAAATTAAATGCTATGACTGTAAAAGAGAATCACCCATTACCTAGAATAGATGATCAGATTGATAGACTGCAAGGCGGCATTTATTTTACAAGTCTGGATATGAAATCAGGATACCATCAAATAAAAATCGCTGAAAACTCCAAGGCATTTACTTCATTTGTGACGCCTACAGGACAATATGAATTTAATAGAATGCCTTTTGGTTTGACCAATGCGCCCAGAACTTTTCAGAGATTTATGAATAAAGTTCTTAAGACCACCACGAACTATGCTGCTGTATATCTTGATGATGTTTTGTTACATGCTCGTACAATAGAGGAAGCTTTACAAAATTTGGAAAATATTCTACAGTTATTTCGTGAAGAAGGTTTAACCTTAAACTTAAAGAAATGCTCATTTTTGATGAATTCAGTGACGTTTCTAGGTTTCGAAGTTGGCCAAAGTCAAGTACGTCCAGGAAAAGAGAAGATAAAGGCAGTAGAACAGTTTCAACCCCCGAAATCCGTTCATCAAGTCAGACAATTTATAGGCCTTACTGGATATTTTCGACACTTTGTTAAAAATTACGCCATTATTGCGAAACCACTAACGACACTTACCAAGAAAACCGTTTTATGGAAATGGGGCCAGGAAGAAGAAAATGCTTTTCGGACACTACAAGCTGAATTAATAAGTAGACCTATACTGACATTGTTCGACCCGACTTTACCCACCGAAGTACATACTGATGCAAGTATGCTGGGTTTAGCTGGGATATTATTACAACTACAACCCGATAAGCGTTTCCATCCAGTTGCCTATTATAGCCGACAGACCATAGAAAACGAACAGAAATACCATTCCTATGAATTGGAAACTTTGGCTGTAGTAGAAAGTTTAAAGAAATTTCGAAGTTACCTATTAGGAATTTCTTTTACAGTAATAACTGATTGTAATTCACTTAGGGCTACCAGTGAGAAGAAACAAATAATTCCTAGAATTGCTAGGTGGTGGCTTCAATTACAAGAATACCGTTTTGACGTAAAATATCGACCCGGAAACCGAATGAAACATGTGGATGCCTTGAGTCGGAATCCCTGTTCATCAAACCAACAAGAAAAAATATTGCATATTGAACAAGCTGATTGGGTATTATCAGGACAGTTAACAGATACTAAGATTGCAGAGATTAGAGAAGTTCTTATGAAACCTCCCCAAACAGATAATGATCATCATGTTTACAAAAATTATGCATTACGAGATGGTCGTATTTATAGAATAACGGCACGTGGCCTTCAATGGGTTGTACCAAAAGGAATGCGACATCAAGTAGTGCAAGCTGCGCATGACGAATTTGGCCACTTTGCTCTTGAGAAAACATTATACCGTTTGTGTGAACATTATTGGTTCCCAAAGATGCGATCTTACGTTGAACAATATCTTACATGTTGCATTAAGTGTTTATACAATAAACGTAACTCTGGAAAAAAAGAAGGTTTTCTTCATTCGATACAAAAGACTCCTCAACCAATGAACTTGCTTCACATGGACCATTTAGGACCATTTCCAAAAAGCAAGAAATCCAATTTTTATCTAATAGTAGGAATCGATGCGTTTACGAAATTTACATTTTTAGAAGCAGCAAGATCCACTAAAACTAAATATGTTACAGAATATCTTAAAAATATCTGTTCTACTTACGGAGCTCCTAAAATATTAATAACGGATCGTGGAAGCTGTTTTACCTCCAAAGATTTTAACAGATTTTGTTCTCAAAATAATATTAAACATATCCTCAACGCTGTCGCAACCCCTCGCGCTAACGGACAAGTTGAAAGACTCAACAGAACCATTCTTGGTGCACTACTTTCTTCTACACTCGAAGAAGATCGATGGGATGATAACATACGACAAATTCAATTTGGAATAAATAATGTGATTAGTAAGTCAACTGGAAAAACACCCAGTCAACTATTATTAGGCTATACTCCAAGAGGAGGCAGCGACAGCATTTTAACTGATGAAATTCGACAAATTCCGTCAGTAATAGAAAATCTATTAGAAGCACGAGAAGAAGCTGCGGAAAAGATTAAAGCTTCCCAAGAAAAACAAAAACAAATTTATGACAGAAAGCGAAAAACTCCTACGGAGTACAAAGCTGGTGATCTTGTATTGATCCTGAAGAATCAGCCAGCTACGGGAACAAGTAGAAAACTTACAGCACCATATGATGGTCCAATGGTTATTAAAACAGTACTGCCAAATGATAGATATATTGTTGCTGACATGAAAGGGTCACGTCGTCTCACCAGAAGAGCGACTTACGAAAATACAGTAGCGGTCGATCGCATGCGTCCTTGGGTACCAGTTGGTGGAATATCCTCAGGCGAATCTGATGAGAGTAGCGATGAGGATGGAGTGCGCTTGTCAGATCCGGGTGAAGGTGAAACTGATCAACTCGAGACGAGCTGATAGCAGGATGACCGAATGTAAGACCTATATTTTTTTAATACCCTGTATGTATGCAAAAGCTAAATTAAATGAGAACGAACGTTATGTATCACCCCGAGATTTGTTTGTTAAAAGCACTTAAGAAGCGTAGGTACCTAAATATTTCATTTTTATAGCTCGAGACCGGCGAGGGTGTTTATAAAATCCAAGCGGATCAAGTTACTTGTCGATATTAGTCGGGGTACGATTTGTTTACGTTAACACATATTATAGAAACGGCCCTTGGTACAAATATTCGAAAGCTTTATTTTATTACAGTTTTGAATGTCTTAAAGTTAAGTGTGGCTGTGTCCGCTGTGTGTGAGCTATTTAAAATCATTTTACGTTTGTGCTGTGCGACAGACTAAAGACAAGAAGGGTGAGTTAAATCACTGAGCATACTTTTTCTACATATTCCCTTGTGTATATTTTTCATAGTTTTTGATATTTTAATTAATTGTTCACTGTCTTGTCCGTGGAAGTTTTTATTGCTTTGCTAAATATCTGGATCGGGTCTGGGACCATTGCACGCATTGCAAGATATTTAGCAATCCCTGTATGTGAGCGGACCCTAGTCTTGGTGTCCATTGCACGTCTCAGTACAGTGGAGTTTGGCAAGTGTTTTTGTATTATATCTGGAGCGGGTCTGGGACCATTGCACGCATTGCAAGATATATTACAAGCTTTGTATGTGAGCGGACCCTAGTTTTGGTGTCCATTGCACGTCTCAGTACAAAGTGTGGTATTGCCACGTTGGTCATGATCGGAGGTTGTGTTGTAACCTCGGAGGTTGAGTTGTAACCTCGTTTTGGTAGTAATTTACTACGGGGCACTTTGGAAGGGTTAATACCCCTTTACACAATCACGTGTAAATGCATAATCCAAAGCTGGTACTGGTAGCTTGTCAGTACTGGGGACATGTGTTTATTTGAAGATAATATTTTAATTATTGCAGAGCATTTAAGTTAAAGAAATATTACTTTGTGACAAAGATGATATATTAATATTGATTGTTAATTGGTTCGAGATATAATTTAAATAACTGATGTCATAAAATTGTTTTAAAAGTAATTTACATACAGAAATGTCATTTAAATATTAAATCATCTGATATAATTAAGTCACGTTTTAAAGTAAAGATTTATTTAAAAGTCACTATTTGTTTTTACTTTTTATCAAGTGGAAATTTGTAGAAGAAGAGTTGCTCAATCCATGTTTTCATTATTTTCAGGTAAACTATGCCAAGGATCACCTGAATAAAAGAGTCGCCAATCCGCCCCGTTATGTTTATTATAAGGTTAATTATTTTATTTTATTTTGATTTATTTAGTTGTTAATGTTTCAATTAAAATTGATTTGATAAAAATCGCGCTCAGGCATTTTGGGTTACAAAAGGCTGAAAATTTTGCGGAAAATGTAAGATTTCATAAAAAGATATGAGTAAAATTACATTTACAATCAAAATGAGGTAACGCGATTCACCGTTAAGAGATTTTAACAATGAAAAAATTAATTAAAAAAATAAAAATAACTTTTAATTTTTGAAAGTTAGAAAGTTCCTTAAATCCGGCTCGAAGGACCAATGAAAACTCGCTTAATAGCTCATTAACATGTAGAGAAAAATGGACGTAAATCGTGAGATTGATAAAAGAAAAGAGACGACACCAAAACGACTTACCCTGTGATCCGTCGGCTGGGGGTGATCTTAGCGGGTCTTCACAAGGTACCTCTGGGGCCGCTGCTCCTCTTTTGACAACCGGCGTAGGCGTTACCCATAAGGGGTAAAATTTGGCGGCTAAACTAGTTAGGATATAAAATCGCGGAGTTTTGCACCACACCGTTTTACGGTTCTCGAGTGACTCTTTTTTGGCGGAATTATCGTGGGCAAGACGCGCGCGCTGATAGTCGCTTTAGTGTCGAAATGTTTAGACAATTATTAGAGAGATTTTAAACAAGTTAAAGAGCCATAATCGAACAATTATATTATAGTAATTACAAAGTTAAAAATATTTGAATCATCTTAATTAACCTTTAAAAGATAATTATTTCAAAAATTTCAAAATATAATATATAATTATATTATTACGCAATAATAAATGGGATTAATATTAATTATATTAATATGTAGTGACGAATTATAATAATGAAAATAAACAAAAGCAAATTTTATTTTGCACAATTAAATTTTAAAAAGTCTTTTTTCCTTTCGTCTTTCCTTAGGGTTGATCACTTCGGTGTAGAGGGGTTCATTTGCGTCACGTAGGGGTCTTTCTTCCAGCACTAATTCGTCAGAGGCGAGACTTCGTAGACTTCTGCGGGTTTCCCATTGACTAAGGTCGCTGTGACTAACAGTGTTGTGGCTGTTGATGCAAACCAAATATTTACAATTGTCAGGGTCGAAAAATCTTCTTAACCAAGAAAGCGGTCTCCAACGGCAACATCTACAGCATCCGCAGCATATTGCGATGACCATTATTGAGGTGGCAATGATTCCAAGTAGGACATTATACCATTTGGAATGTTGTACAATAAAGGGTCGATTTAAATTTTGTTGTAATTCGTCGTCGAATTGTTGTAGCTTGTGTTGGACATGACGAAGGTCGTTGAGGTTCAAATTATTTAACTTGATCGTGTCCATCTCTTCATTTTGCAAAAATTCTTGTTCGCGCTGGCAGCAGTTATCATTTACAATGTCGACTGATGAAATATAATTACTGTAGTTTGCAGATATGTTGGATGTGGCAACCAATAGCGTGGACAATGTATAGCACTTGCATTTTGCTTTTAGTGTGAAAATACCAGTGCCTTGGAGTGAAAAGTCAACAACGGGTGCATTTTCGTTTTCGCAACTGATCGTGCCTGCAATGGGTTGTGTCAGGATGTATAACCATTGATTTGGAGACAGAGGATGCCATACTTCTATCTCTGATTTAATTGTTCTGGTTATGCAGCTTTCGGGAATGGTTTTCGGTTGTCGAACCTTCAAATCCGTCTCACAGGTGGGCCTCTCTTTGATCAAATGAATAGCGGTACGTGAGCAGATGTAATCTGAGGGCGGCGACCATTTACAAGTTGATAGGTCTTTTAGTTCCCCATAAAATGTACGTGTCGTACTTAACAATAGGTAAGGAAAAGTTGGATTTATGAATGAATAAATAGATGTGGAATTTAAGGATTTTGTAGGTAAAGGAACGAGATTATACAATTGATAAAGTTCCTTAGTAACTAATGGAATTTTAATAGCATAAATTAAATTTTTATTAGAATAAATTACTGAAAGTTGGCAAATTTGAAAATATTTATGTACATTATCAATATTATCATTATTGATAGGAAATTCAAAATTTGTACTAGTTTTAACTTTTAATAATTCGTTATAGAGACGCCTTGGTGTAATTACCGAAGGGTGTAGAACATTTTGTTTTGAAAATAAAATCGAAGAAATTGTAACATCTAGATCTTCGTTTAGTTCGCTAATTAGTTGAGAGAGTAAATTTAAATGATTAGTAATTGTTTGGAAGTATGTAAGAGAATTTATTCTTTTTGCTGTGCCATTTGAAAATTTATTAAATTTTAAAATATTATAATTTAGTTTTTCTTCGTTTAAATAAAGAGCTTGAGCTGTTTTATTATAGTCGGAAATAGCGTCGGACATTATATGAATTTGTTGTTTCATAAGACTTTGCATATCATGATTTTGTTGAGCAATCGATTGGATAGCTTCCGTATAATATTTTGCATCTTCGGCATCAGGTGTGCCAAAAAGCCATTTAAAAGCGTAAGAAACACCATCAAATAAACCTCTTTTAAAACGTTTAATTGTTAAATCAATTATTTCGTGACTTGTGAGATGAGATAATGAATCAAATTTTTCATTTAACATTTTAATTCGATTTTGTAATAATTCTAGGCGTTCTTTGCAAAGGAATTCTTCGTGAAAAGTTGTTAAATTAAGGTGATTTGGTGTGTTTCGCGTTTGACATAACGGTTCAGATTGTCGATAAGTATCATGAATAAGTTTTAATTTTTGTTCAAAAATGCTAATGTTTGTATACGATAAAAGTGTAAAGTAATCATGAGAGATTTTAGCTTTACCTATGTGATGAAAGAAAATACCTGCTTGGGTATCGATCTTTTGAATATGATAAGGTTGGTCAATGGATAGTACGGAAACAGAAAAAAGAAGGACACTAAGGAGCGTCGCAGGGGGCATACTTTTATTGTTGATCTTCGTCACCATCTGAAAAGAATGGTTTCAATAAATTATGGTGGTAAACAGCCGATTTATTATTTTTTATTAGAACTTTAATAGTTTGATTTGGGAATATTTTAATTATTTTATATGGACCCTTGTAATTAGGTTGTAACTTTTTACTTATTCCAGGTTTGAAGTTTTTATTTTGAACTAGAACTTTATCTCCTACTTTATACTTGTGAATACTTATCTTTTTGTCATAACTAACTTTTGAATTTTCTTTGGATTTTAGAATATTTTCTCTCGCGATTTCAAATGATTTTTGTAATTTTAATTTTAGATTGGAATAGTAGTCGTCGTAAGTGTATTTAAATTCTGGTTTAGCATTTAAAGTATTAGGTATAACGGTTTTATGTCCAAATAATAATTCATAAGGTGTAAAGTTTGTAGATTTATGAAAGTGTGTATTATAGGTGAACATTGCTAGTGGGACATATTCATCCCAATCAGTATGTTTTTCATTAATGTAATGTTTTAAATATTCTTTCAAAGTAAGGTGTGATCTTTCTAAAGATCCGTTTGTTTGTGGGTGGTAAGGACTTGAAAGGATGTGTTTAATTTTAAAAAGTTTGTTAAGTTCTTTAATAGTATTGGACGTAAAATCGGTACCTTGATCAGATAAAATACATTCTGGAATTCCGAAAATAGTTATAAACTTCAATAATTCGTTGGCAATTGTTTTTGCTTCGTGATTATGAACAGGGACTGCATAAGAATATTTTGTTAGGTCATCTTGCATAGTAATTATGAATTTATTACCGTTTTCGGTCAAATCTAAAGGACCTACAACATCTATTGCTAACCTTTGAAAAGGACGTTCGCTCGTTGTGGTAATTTCCATAGGAGCTCGTGCGGTTTTATTTTCATGCTTATTCGTTTGACAAGATTTACATAATTTTAAAAGATGTTTTATGTCACCTTTCATATTAGGCCATTTATAATTTTCTTTAATACGTTTATAAGTCCGTAAAAAACCTGCATGTCCGGCTAAAGAGGATTCATGGTTTTCTTTAAATAATTGTTTTATTTCTTCCCGAGTTTTGGGAGTAAAACGTGGTCTATTCACTAATGTAATATTAATATTTGATTTTGAAAATAAAAATTGTAACATTTCGTTGAACATGTCTTGTTTTATATTTGAATTCTCCTCTACAGGATTTTTTATATAAATATCAGTAATTTTATTTTTGCTTAAAGAGTTTCTTAAATTCTGCAAAGAGTAAAATAAGTCATTGTATGTCAGTTTTTCAAAATGATTTAGTTTTGCAATTAAGAGAAAGGTTGTTTTATTATCAGAATTTAACATAAGAGAGTCGTATTGTTCTACGTCACTGTCTTGTAATTTTGAAAGGTCATATGTTATAGCTAGGTTTTCAGAATACGTATTACTATCATCAAAATCTTTTGAATAAATTAAGGCATTAGGGAATTTTGAAAATAGATTTTCTTTTATAATTTTTATATCAGGAATGTTTTGGTTTTCGTAGTGATACTTAATAAATTCACTATAGAGTTCTGATTTATTTTGATTTTTAATTAAAGAATTTAACTGTACTGGGTTTCTAGAGAGAGCATCGACATTCGAATTAACTCTGCCTGGTTTATAACGAATTTCGTACGAAAATTCTTCAAGTTTTAATCTCCAACGCATTAAACGACTAGTAGGATCTTTACAATTAAAAAGCCAAGTAAGGGGTCGATGATCTGTCAGAATAATAAATTTCCTGCCATAAAGGTAAGGACGGAAATGTTGAACGGCCCAAACGATAGCTAATAATTCTCTTTCAATAGTAGAATAATTACATTCTGCTTTATTTAAAGTGCGCGAGGCATATGAAATAGGAAGATCTTTGCCAATATCTCCTTGTGAAAGGATTGCGCCAATTGCATAATTAGATGCATCTGTTGTCAACAGAAAATCTTTGGAAAAGTCAGGATATTGAAGAATTGGTTCTTTTGTAAGTATATCTTTAAAATACTCGAAAGACGTAATTTGTTCATTAGTCCAGATATAAGGTGTATCTTTTTTTAATAAGGAAATAAGTGGTTTTGCAAACTTGGAAAAATCTTTAATGAAACGACGATAGTAGCCTATGAGGCCTAGGAACTGTTTAATTTGTTTTGGGTTTTGTGGAGTTGGGTAATTTTTTATCGCTTTTATTTTATCTGGGTTTGGTGAAATACCTTTGTCACTTATGACATGTCCCAAATATGCTACTTCTTTATGCATAAATTCACATTTATCGGGTTGCAAGAGAAGGTTATTAGTTTTAAGACGATCAAAAACATTACGGAGTTTATCAGAATGTTCCTGAACTGAACTTGCAAAAATAACAATATCGTCAAGATATGTGAAACATTGAAGACCTTGAAGACCTGATAGAGCAATGGACATCATCCGTTGAAAAGTACTTACACCATTTTTTACGCCAAAAGGCATTCTCAGGTATTCAAAATGACCTGAAGGGGTTGAAAAAGCAGTCTTACAGATATCTTCGTCTTTCATTTGAATTTGATGAAATCCTGATGCAAGATCTAGGGTGGTGAAATATTGCGAATGACCTAATTGGTCGAGGATATCCTCAATATTCGGAAGCGGAAATGAATCTCCGACCGAAATTTCGTTTAATTTACGAAAATCTACAACTATACGCCATTTTTGTTCTCCTGAAGCATCCTGCTTCTTTGGAACAATCCAGAGAGGGCTATTATAAGGTGAAACCGAATTTCTAATAATACCTTGTTTAAGCATTTTATCGATTTGTTTGTCTAACTCTTTTTTATGTACTTCTGGGAAGCGGTATATTTTAGAAGAAATTGGTTTACTATCGGTTACTTTAATTTCATGTTTAAGGACTTCTGTACAAGTTAATTTATCATTCGGTAAGAAAAATATATCATTATATTCATCACAAATATTAAGAATAGACCTTTTTTCTTCAGGGTTTAAATGACTCAAACGTAAAGTATCATGTAAAATTTTTAGCCTGTCTTGAATATTAATCGAAGAATTTTGATGTTTATTTGCATACAATATATAAGAAGTGTTTGTTTCAAAAGGTTCTAAACATAATTGATTTTATTAATTTTTAATCTTTTATTTGCAGTATTTAGAATAGTGGTAAGAGCTTTTCCGTTGTTTACTTATATAATAGCTTTTGCGAGAAATACGCCTTCAGCGATTTTTATCTCTGGACAGATACCTTCAAAAAGATCTGTATTTAAAATATCTACTTGAATAACTGTCTCTGATCTAGGTTCGATAAAGAAAGGTTGATTTTGGTCATTTGGCTGGCATACGATTTTAATGGGATTTTCGAAAGATCTAAGATATAGTTCAGAGTTATCTAAATTTATTACTGCTCCATAAGAAGAGAGAAAATCGTTGCCTATAATACCATCATGGGGTAAATCATGATTATCTTTGACTAAATGAAATTTTACAGGTATATGATATGAATTCATAATGAGATTTAACACACAGCTACCTGCGGTTTCAACTGGTGAATTCGCACTGAGACCAGTCAAAGTGATTTTTTCTTGAAAATTTATATTTATATTATTACTGTTTAATTTTTCTTGATAGTTTAATAATGAAACTGATGCGCCTGTGTCAATTAGAAATTTAAATGTTTGATTTTGACACACGCATTCAATATAAGGATTTTTATCCATATTATTTAAAAATATTTTATAGTCTTTTAAAGAATTCTGACGATCATTAATTAAGTTTTGTGGTCTACGGCAAGAGTTACTATGACCCATTAATTTATTTGGAACCGGATGACAACCATTAAAACTAACTTGTGATTCGATTGATAAGGTTTGCGGTCTACGGCAAGAGTTACTATGACCCATAAAATTATTAGAAACCGGATAGCAACCATCAAACCCAAATTTATTTTTTTGATTAAAATTAGAAGTTAATTTGTCGGTAATTGCGATAGAACAATTATTATTCGTATAGAGGTTTTGTGCGCCGTTTTTACTTAAGCCCATTCCGTGGAAACGACGTGATTCCCGGAAGTTGACGCGTTTAAATGAACACTATTGTTCTGATTAGTTTGTTGCGGACTAACATTATTAGGATTATTATTTCTTTCGTTATTTCTTTTCCTTTTAAAACACTCTGCAATGAGATGCCCTGATTTTTTACAATAATTACAAAATTTGCTTGTACTTTGGTAATTTTGACGCGGTTTATTTTGTGGTGTATTTATGTTAACCGATGCTTCTCTGGAGCGTTGTCTTTTGAAACAATCTCTTGTATTATGCGTTTTCGTTTTGCAATTAGAGCAATATTTGTTATTATTGCCTGAAAAATTTGATTTTGAAATTTGAAGAGCACGCTCTTCTTCTACAGCTGCATTAAAAGCGTCTGACAAAGTTTTGGGATCTTTATTTCTTAAAAATCTAGAAATATCTGGTAAACTATGCAAAATAAATCTTTGTAATGAAAGTTCTTTAATGGTTTCTACTCTACCAAGGCGTTCCCTTTCGTCTTGGCAAGACAATGAATTTAAAATTCTGGTGCAAATTTTATCAATACGGTTATAAAAGGATTGAACTGGTTCATTTTGATTTTGCCTTATAGGGTTAAGTTCTTCCATTAATTGAGTATAATGTTTTTTATCAGAATATAAACGTAAAAGTAAAGCCTTTAATTGTTGCCAATTATCAATACATTTATCTCTAAGTTGAGCTTTAGCACTACCCGTAATTTTGGAAATAACAAAAGCCATTAATGCACTTGTTTGTTCTAGTGTTGCAAAACGAAAGGCATTATTACAGTTTGAAATAAATTCATGTAATTCGCCACGATTACCGTCAAATGGTTTAGCAATTAAAGAACACAAAAAAGATAATTTATAAACAATTTCAGCTGGGGTAATAGGGCTTGAAGTGCTGCTTGCACTATTATTTTCATTAGTGGGCGAATTTGAATTTACTTCTGGAGGTGCCATTACGAAAAATTAAAAATTTTAATATATACGAATTATTTGCAATAAAATAAAAATTAAATAACGAAAGAAAGTAAAAAAAAATAAATATAAAAGAACTTTATCAACGTAAAGGGTAAAATTTAATAGGATTGGAAATAAAGGAAAAGTACGAATTACTCTCGTGGTTTTTCTTGCAACGTTCGTCGCCTCGGTTTTTCAATCTTCACCTCAGTCAAAGATCTTCTCCGTGTTGCGAAGTGGTCCCGAAGTCTAAGGAGTTGAAACTCGCCGATTTGATTGGTCTTCGATTTTCTTCCCGACACAAACCGTGACTTGTTGCAGAATTTTCTCTTGCTTGGTTGTCGAAATCTTCCCGTCACAAGAATGCGAATTTTCTGCAAATCCTTCCGAACTGCGCCAAATTATGTTGGGATCCTAGATGGTTCTTGCAAAATAACACACACAAGCCGCACTTTTGGTTTTTTAAAGTATTTATTAACTGATTACATTAAAAAGGTTAAATGCAATAAAAGTACTGTAAAGTTGAAAAATAGTGAGCTACACGAATGTATTCAAAATAATGATTCTCTTGCTTTGGATCAAACAGTTTTATAATAACGCAAGAACGTGACAATTAGCCGTTTGTACGTGACATGAAATGTTCGTATGTTGGAACAAAACATCGTTAAGACGAAATTTTAGAAAGGTGCTATTAAGGAAAAATGTGTATTTGAATTAATAAATAGGTTCTAAGTTCATTTAATATTCGATACTGAAAATAAGAGCGATCAAGTAAACCAAGAGCAATATAGACAAAACGTGAGGCGTTTATTACCTTCACAGATATTTATTACTTTAGTTTTACCTTTAATATTAAGAATAAAGTGAAACATATTTGGTGGATATAACAGAAAATATAGTGCGGCAAATTTTTTCGTGTCAATTTTAAAATAGCATAGGAGTGTGTAGTATCAAATTGTTGAAAAAAAAGCTCGTTTTAAATATTTTATTGAACTACCATCGTTCCATTTGGAAAAATAGAGTAAACGTCAAAAAAACAAAATTTCATTTTTTAAACGCTTGTGAAACTTAGAAAGTCAATTATTATGACATAATTCTAATTTTCATATTCTACTTGACTATAAATTATCAGATTTAATTAATTTGTAGCACGCTAGATTGAAAAAAAAATAAACTTAAAATTGTTATAACCATAGGCGTAGCTAAGGGGGGGCTGGAGGGGGGGTTGCTAAGCCCCCTCTGGTATAAAAATAGCCCCTTCTGACCAATTCTACCTTCTATTTTTATTATTTTTTGAAATCAAATTATTCAAAAAACATTACTAAGCTAATTTATTCTTGTTGCGTGTTAATTGTTGGCGCCGACGAAAATGAACTTGCCATTGACATAGAAACGCCAGAGTCAGGTTTGGATAGAACAAGTCATTTCTGGTTAATAAATGTTTATTATCGTATTTTGGATAGCATAATTAACCATATGAAAATTCGTTTATCACCAGAGAGCCAACAGTTTGCAACTTTTTTAAATTAGATTTTGAAGAAAGTGGTCTATTTATTCGTCATTATTTAGATTCATTTGATATAAACAAAGATGTGTTAAAAGAAAAGCGGAAATGCTATATAGTTGCAAAAAATTGTCTAAAATCTGATATTTCTGAGTGGAGTTTGAGTGAAATACGAACAACTGTACAAAAATTTATATAAATTAATGCAAGTAGCATTGACAATACCAATCAGTTCTGCGACATGCGAAAAATCTTTTTCAACGATGAGAAGAATAACAAATTGGTTACAGAGTCGTATGTCGCAGGATCGATTTTCAAATGTATCTTTAATTAACATAGAAAGTGAAATGATGAGTAATTTGAATTTAGAAGATATTCTTAAACAGTTTGTCAAGCAAAAAATCTCAAAGTAGACTTTAGTGTTTAGTCCCAATTTCATTATATTTATTGTTTTTAAGTTTATGAAGAGTAATGATTATTTTTGTTAGTACCTACCTATATAGCTACTTTTACCCAATTGATGGTATCTGTTTTCAGTTTTTTTAGTATGTTATTGTAATCCTAATACTGTTTATGCGAGGGGTGTCTCACTGTGGCAGTAGGTGTACAAATGTTAAGGCAGGACTTAGCAGGACCGTGGCAGGACTGACAGGACTGTGGCAGGACCTGGCAGGACTGTAGAAGAACCTGGCAGGACTGTGACAGGACCTGGCAGGACTGTAGCAGGACCTGGCAGGACGGTGGCAGGATCGAAGCTGGACAGGCAGTACCTTTCAGATCCAATCAGATTTCTCCAATAGCTTTAGGACTAGGGATAAATAGCGGGAAGCAAAAAATGTTTTTGTTTGCTTTTGTTTATTAATTGAAAGTGAAATGGAAGTGCGTGTAACAGACGTCGCAGTTTTTAAAGTTCTCGGCGCGCGTCGCCGCATAATATTCCTGTTTGGGTTCCGTTGTAAACACCGGTGAATCACAACAGTCAACTAGTCGAGTTTGCAGTATCATTTATTATGTTCATGTAAGTTATTGATAAAATATATTGTTTATTTCCGAGTTTATTTCTTTGTTAAGAAAGAAGATAAATATTTAGAAGTTGTGTGTCCGTGGTAGGACAGTAACAGGACCGTGGCAGGACAAGCAGGACCCTGGCAGGGTAAGCAGGACCGTGGCAGGACAAGGGCAAAAACGACAAGTCCTGCCAAATTTGGCAGTAGGTGTACAAATTTTGACTAGTGAGATACCCCTCGTGTTTATGTTGTTGTTTTACCGACGTTTTTAATATTTTTCCGCTATAATAATAATTAAAATACGCCTACCTTACATTAGCTTAGATTAAAAGTTTTTTCCCCTGGCTTTCGTTTCTTTTTATAGGTTTAAGTTTAAGTATAATATTAGTTAACAAACTAGTTTGGTTAAATCTTGGTAAAATTAGGGCGTGGCCCTAAAAATTTTTCGCCGGCGGCCCGTTTGGCACTTGTTACGATTCTTTCAGGGGCTTAAGCCCCCCTAGAAAAAATAGCCTAGCTACGCCTATGGTTATAACACGTCAAAAAATAACAAGTGAGGTGTCATTTCACTTATAATGTTATGCTGAACCCAAATAAGTAAAAATATACAAGATGTCCCATTAAAATACAAAAGTCAACGTCACTTCCGTTCAAACCGGTAGTGCTAACAAATTAAAAATATGCCAATAAATGTAGACCCATCTCTTATGCATAATCTCAAAATTTCATTTTAATATCTATAAACACAGAAAAGTTATAGGGTTGAACGTCTTTTAAAAAACACCCGGTATACTGTTAAAAACTTTTTTACAATCCAACATAGGTGTCTGAAAAATTTCGGGTTTCTGGGTCTTACCGTTTTAAAATTGTCGCTTTTTAATATGGACACTAAATTGGGGGAAACTCCCCCCTGATGAAAATGGCCGCCATCAATGTATGTAAGTATTATAATATAATTGCCTGTAAAATTTTGGTCTCTTTATATTAATAATTATTATAAATAACCTTTTCCAGTGAGTCCTCATGCCGACTCGGGTTTAAAGGTCTTTTTACTATATATCTAATATCCGAGCGGATTATAAAGTTTATGTAAAATGGCCTTTTATTAGGTAATTATCTAAATAATAGACATAAGTTTTGAGTCATAAATGTGTTTTGGACTTCCATTGCCTTTAGTTTTTCATATCACAACGTTTCAACTGGTAAGTATCTCCAGTCGTCTTCAGGTGAATACAGTATTCACTTGTAGGTACTACACCTTTTGCCAGTTTATTTATTAAAATCAAATTCCACTTACATATAACAAAAAAAAGATATCCTGTCGATAATCGATCCTGACAAGTGATTTGTCTTCGAGCCCTGTTTCCTTCTGCCAAACTGAGCCTCACTGATGAGCCGTAAACGGCGAAACGCGTCTGGGGATGAGTTTGGCGGAAGGAAACAGACAAAACTTTTTTGAACTAAAAAAAGATAGATATTGATATTTGACATTGTGTATTTTCTTCCCATATTTAAAATTTTCCTGAATTTGGAATATTCCATAGGTATTATGATGACTAGCATAGTTCTTTCATATAACTGTCTGAAAGAAAATTAAAAAATACACACACATAATTATTTTTTTGTAACATTTTCAAATTCCTTTAGCCAGAAGTTTTGAAGTCGTTTGCTTCACCATCGCCTCTGATTTATTTAGTACAAATAAAGGGAAGTTAAATTTACACAATACTCTTGAATTACCTTATCCACGTTTTGGAGGAAGTAGCATTGTTGAGGTGTAGTAATCATTAAAGATTAAAGAATACCAAACTAAACTATGGAATACAGAAACTGTTCTTTTGCGAATATGTAATAATGTTTAGGAAAGACGGTGGGACTCATGCGGATGGTTAAGAAAAATATTTCTGCATAGCGGCAAATGGAAAAAAAATGTTAATTTATAAAAAGTGAGGTTAGGTGACGAGATATCCAAATAATTTATTAAAAAGAAAAATATTAGATTCAATTCTAGGCCCATAAGTAAAGTTTCAAGATTTTATTATTTATATTTATTTTATTTTATTATACTAATTTATAAATTTAATGTTCGACTTACCCGTTTCCAGCTTTTTCCTTGTAAGTAGCTTGGCTAATGTAAATTTAAATGTATTTGGATAAAATAAATTAATATAGCTGTTGCTATAACTGACAGGAAAAACTCTAAAACACAAATTTTCGCCGGACAGTCGCTCCTGCAATAAATAACTGTAATAAAAAATTTTTAAACTAGATAGGCACAAAAATCTTATTTTATTATATTAAAATCGTTACCATAATACAAACCATTGCAACAGCGAGCATCCCGTGAAAACTTATTTGCTCGATTTTGGCAAATTTAAAAAAAAATATCGTTAAAAAATATTATAAAGTCGGCCCTAATCATGGCTTATTACAATTTGTTGATTTAACTTTTTGTGAATATTTTTTAACAGTTTGTTGAGCAAAATAGTTCGCCAGAAGTTTGGCAATGACGCATATAAATTGAGAATAGCTACCGCAAAGCATTTGTGCTAAAATCATTGTGTTATACTCTCGCCTACTCTAAACTCATGGGTTGCTGTGTGTCTACAAACGGGATATATTATTTGGAAAGTTGTAACCATTTAGGTTAAAACTCTCAGTACCTCATGTCAGGTGTCATTTTAACCCAAACATTGACTCAATTCGCTGGGGCTAGTACTAGTAGGTTAAGTCTGTTCAATGACCGCTGACCATTATGTCAATTCTCCATATTTACGGTACGTCGGAAATTAATTTAGTCAGTTTGACTTACCGGTGGTAAAGGTTATGGCATTTTTTGTGCGAAAAGTTGTTTTTCCATTTCAATAGGATTAAAGTAGCAATGATATGGAGAAAGTCTTGAAACTCGATGTTCATGTTGCAATGATCGTTCGTCCAACCTATTACAATAAAATAAAAATAATTAAAAAATTAAATATGTTTGGATGGGATATGTTGCTTCACTATTATCCAGATCTGATCCTTCTTTGCAAATGGTAAAACCGGAATTTATATTTGTTCTAACCATGCAATAAGTAATTTTTTGACCAACTTATATTTGGAATTTTTTCAATTGGCCCAGAATCATAGGTGGCCTTATCCATGATAATAAGCGACGGTTCTTCCAAGTTTTCACTATTCATGGAATCATAATAATCACCAGATTTTATGCCAGACTTGAATATCAAACTTGCATTATTCACAAATCCATTTTCTGAACCAACATGTAGAATAATAAACCGTGAATCCTCTGATGATTTTTTTTACTGTATGAAGGGTATCATCTTGCCAACTTCGCCTAAAAGCCCTTTTATTGCATATCCAGGTATCATCCAGAAAAACAGGTTTTAAGAGAAATTGAGAGTTGCCGTTATTCTTTAATTCTGTTAAAATTTCTATTCGTTTTTGGGCAAAATGTGGTTGCTCTATTAAAAAACGCCTATTTCATCCAGTACATTTTTACGCCATTTAAATTTTAATTTTTTTAAACAGTCCGCTAATAAACCATTCATTATTGACTCAATTTTTTACTATCTCACCTAGTTGGCCAATATTAGAAACATAAGCACTAGTCGTGACGTAACGGTCGGCGGTCATTAAACAGATTTTATATGCACGCAACGAAGTTAGCTATATGTTTTCAATTTTTAGACAAAGAAGCAATAAAAGCCAATAATATGTACGAAATGGAGAATGTTCCCGCCATTTTTCAACTTTTTTTCCTAAACGATGTAGGCGACATAATCACCACATCATTTTTCGAGCATCCCAGGATCAAAGAACTACTAAAGTCGGACGAGCATTTTGATGCAGTGATTATCGAGCAATTCTGGAATGATGCCTTCAAGGTTTTGGCATACCACTTTAAAGCCCACCAAATCGTATTTAGCACAGTGGGTTCTAATAGGTGGGTAAATAATCTTGTGGCTAATCCTGAGCTACCCAGCTACGTTCCAGATATTTTACTAGGTTACTCTGGACAGATGAGTTTCTTCCAACGAACTTACAACTTATTATTTGGTATATTATCCGATTTACATTTATACTGGTTTTTTTACCCACAACAAAACACTATTATGAATAAATACTACCCCAATGCTCCTCACTTAAATGATCTACAATATAACGTTTCCTTAATACTTCTTAACTCGCATGAAAGCGTCAACCAGCCGGTACCTCGAGTACCAAATATGATTGACATTGGTGGTTTTCACGTAAACCCTCCAAAAGAACTACCAGGAGATCTAAAAAAGTTAATGGATAATGCGAAAGATGGTGTAATTTACTTCAGTATGGGATCTAATTTGGTACCATCACATATGCCTCAAGAAAAAAAGAATGCCATAATAAAAGTTCTTGGTGCAAGAAAAGAAAAGGTATTATGGAAGTGGGATGAAGAAACCATGGAAAATAAGCCTGATAATATGATGATATCAAAATGGTTTCCTCAGCAAGCGATTTTAGGTAAGAAGGTTTAAGGTATAATTTTTATTGGAACCTAATTATATTTATGTACACGGTGATCATTTATAATGTCCCCCCCTCTTAACTTTTTTTGTTTTTTGCGTTAGATAAAAATGTTAAATATAAAAGTTGTACAGAATCATGTAAGCTATTTGCAGAATAATATAAATATATATTTTAATTTTATTCTTTGTTGACTAATTCTTAACATACAAGTCAACTATAATATACTTAAGACCATAGTTCTACAGTGTCTTTTAGCTCATTCAAACTGCAAACTTTTTATAACCCATGGAGGGTTACTAAGTACCACAGAAACGGTATATCTCGGAGTGCCAGTCCTTGTCATCCCTATTTATGGTGATCAAAAACTCAACGCTGCCAGAGCTACTTCTCTAGGGTATGGAAAAAGCCTTCCATTCTCTCAGATAAATAAAAACAACTTGGCTGAATTATTGGATGAGTTGTTAAGAAACTCTAGGTATGTATTCGTTAATAAAGCAATATTTTTAGTTCAATTTCTAGATAGGTATCGGTAAAGAATGCCCAATCACCTCTACTATCCATTTTCTTTAATTTATGAGAACCTTCCATGCATGCATAACTACCACTGTTTCCACTTATTTGGTTTAGCATGATGAGTTATTGATTTTCTTTAGCCATATAAGCATATCCCTAAGCAAAAAATAATTCTTAATTTACTGTAATATTGTCCTGTTCTGAATCTGAACTAAACTATATACAAAATTTTTATAGTACTTAGTTTATCTAAGAATTTATATAAATCAATTTTTCTCCTAAACTATAAAAGTTTTTGGTGGTTACCTCTTTAGACAGCCATATAAGAACTGATATGCCCGCTGGCTTTCTTAGATCTAAAGGCCGATTAACTCCTTAGATACTGACTAAAGTCCATAGCAACTGATTAATATCCATTACAACTTATTAAATTTTGTTTTTTAGAAGACCGTTAAAATTATTTTTAGGTAAAAGTACGCTCACTATCAGTTAATCGGTTGTTAAGTTGTCAGATGCCTAATACCTACCTTACTATAAACATTTAATATCACCAGAGCAGCATTCACATCAGATTGTAAAGACATTGTTTCCAATTTTTAGTAAAAATATTAATTTTAAATAGTCCTCAGCAATATTATTATTTTATTACAGGGAAAAAATCAAAATAAATAATTGAGCTTGTTTAATTGTCTTTTCTTTCCATAGCACACTGAAAATAAACGTCACTTTAACTATGAGATATTATATAGAATCATGAAAAAAGGCTGTTAACATCATTGCCTTTTAAAATATAAAATTCTTTTCATAAAAAAGAATATATCTTTAGATATTTTTACTTAATTTACTTTACAATTTTTTAATTTATTATGAATCCTAATATAATTATAATTGACAAATAACAATCGCACAGGGAAGATAGGGCTTGATTGGACAATCTCATATTCCCGAAAGGTTTAAGAAGGCTGTGGCAGATCGCCTGAGGAGGTTCCTTCAAAATAGGAGTACCAAAATAATATGAATATTCTACTCATAAGATAAAACAAATATTCTTTTTCAAGTGTATTATATTGCATATGCCCTAAAGGACCACAAATACGTTTTTTGACAATATTTTTGGTGTAAAATAAAAATTTAGCCATCAATATTTTCAGCTACTAAACACATAGTTGTCCAATATTTATTCCCATAATTTTTCTAGTGGATTTGTTGAAAGGGCTTTTTAGTTTCTTCTAAATAGCTCGGCAACCCCCCCCCCCCCCCTTTCTGCGTTTAAGTATGCCCCTCTATATTTCTCATAACTATTGCCACCACCGGCCATGCCCTCGTGCCGCCCCTATCGGTGTTTCCTGATATGACATTTCATCTGTAAAAATGTAAATAAGGATTCCCCTTTAACGTTAAGCTCCTCCCCGCCCTTTCAACCTCGCTACGCCACTGTCACTTGGTAGTTAGTTGTAAAAAGAATAGGCCAATAAACTGTGCAAAAATAGTAGTTTTTACAACAATAGTGGATATGATGACCATATCGCACGATGACGTAAGTTAAGCACGACGCCGAAGGCGGAGTGCTCAATTGTTTGAGTGCGATATGGACATTCCACTCGAGTTGTATAGTGTATTTTTTCTACGACTAAAGAAATTTTACACTTTAAATAAAAATAAAATTTACAATATACAACGAGATTTATTTAACAATAACACAGGCCTGTATGAAATTTGTGATGACGTGATTTTTGTTTGTTGAGCTCAGTTTTTATATAGAAAAATAACTAATTAAAATACCATTGGTCTCTATCACCCACAGATTTTTTTTTTGCAAAAAAAAGAAAAAATATAAAAAAACTGATAATAGGCGTTTTAATACATTTTAAAATGAATGTAGTACTTCAAATTCTAAATGATTGATGAATAAAAAATTATTTTCTGTGGTGCTACAAACCTTCAGACTGGAGACTTTTTATCGACTTCAAGAAGGAGCTTTAAAGCTGTTCTTTTACATAATGACAATGTTTTTGCTTCTGTTTCGGTCGGAAATACAGTTAAGTTAAAGGAAAACTATAAAAATTTAGAGGAATTACTTTTAAGAATACAATATTTTTTTTGAAAATAATATTTATTACAGAATATCAATATACAATAATTTACAACAGTCCCTAAACAGTGTATTAAACACTGGTAACGAGAACAGCTCCGTGATGTAACAACGCTCCTACTTAAGTCTATAGAACAATCATTACAACTTATTCCCTATGTGCAGTTTGAGCAGCCTTGTAAACTTTGGCAATTTGTTACAATTTTTTAGTTCGTCGGGTAATATATTATATGAACTGCATGCCTGAGATATGGGATTATTAAGCCCCATATTGATATGCACCTTACATTGATAAATATTGTCACACTGTCTAGTATTGTGACTATGAATACTATTTGCAAATATAATTTGTGTATTGCACTTTTGCTTTTTATTTATTACCTTATACACATATTTACATTGCTCTAATTCTAACAGTTTAGGCACAGAAAATATAGCTTTGCGTAGCTATATTTTCTGTGGTTTAGGTAAGTTAAGAACGTTCACCATTTTGTACAGATCGCTCGTGTGCATAAGTCTGTCAAGATTAAATAATATTTTTAAAACTTTATTCTGTACAATTTGTGCCGTACTAAAATTAACAATACCACACGTTTCCCAAACTGGGAGAAGATAAGTGTGATTGGAAATATACATTATAGACATTAATTCTAGTTCTATTTGTAAAGTAATGTCTACATTTATAGAGGGCGCCAATCATAGAAGTGATTTTGTTAATTATGTGTGTAATATGTTCACTCCAATTTAAATTAACATTAATTACTAAACCAAGGTACTTAATAGTATCCACTGATTGTAACTCCATGTCTTTAATACGTATTTTTGGCATTGGTATCACTTTGTTCTTTTTCTTAAAAAGCATAAATTTAGTTTTATCTATATTAATTTTTAGCTTATTACATAACAGCCACCTATAGTACACATTAGATCTACATTTATCACAGCTTCTAACTCCTCCCAATTATCTCCAAAATATAGCAGCACGGTGTCATCTGCAAACGTATAATGTCTAGCAACCAAGTTAGCACGTCCCCAAGCTCAGCACATATAACGAGTAAAGAAGAGGCCCAAGGACAGACCCTTGGGGTACTCCACAGTTATTGATTGACTTGGAGCTCTCATTACCTTTTGTTCTTACGGACTGTTGCCTACCAACCAAATAAGTTTTTATTACATCGTACATTTTGCCTCTAAACCCCATATCCCCAAGTTTTTTCAACAGTATATCATGACTCACAACATCAAATGCTTTGCTTAGGTACACAAAAACACCCGCCACAATTTTTCCACTGTCTACAGCTACAGAAATTTTATCCGTGAGGTCCATGGTGGCGCTTAAGGTATTACTGTCTTTTATGAAGCCATATTGAAACAGATCTCTGTCAATGTACTTGTCAATAAATCGTAACATCCTAATTTTAATCACTGTCTCTATGATTTTCGAGAACGCGCTAATCACAGATATAGGTATATAATTGTTCATTGATTCCTTTGTACCGGATTTGAAGAAAGGGGTTATCCTGCTCAATTTGAGTTCTTCTGGAAATTTTCCACTTATTAACACTTCATTTATTAACTGGACCAAAATCAACACCACATCATCTTTTATATTTAAGAGATCCTTTACGGTAACACCGTCGTCTCCTGGCGCAGAAGTTTTTTTAAGTTTCAGTATAATGTCCAGAACTTCACGTTCATTTGTTTCTTCTACAAAACAACTTTTATCACAGTGTATTTCATTAAATGCTATGTTTGGCTGTTCAGTCTGTATCTTTTTATTTATCCGCTCTACAATGTTTTTTCCCACCCCGGCGAAGTGCTCATTTAAGTTATTTACAATTTTAATCGGTTCCGTTACAGCAATGTTATCAGCACTTAGCGTCTCTATGTTTGTTTCTACCTTTGTTTCTCTTATCATGCTATTTACCAGTTTCCATTGTTTTTTTTTGGTTGCCTCCTGCTTCATTCCATTTTTTATTAAAGTGTTGATTTTTCAGTAACCTAATCTTATTGTTTATTCTGTTCTTTAGGTTCTTGAATTTCATTGCAGTTGCTAAGTTAGTAGGGTTTGCTTTTCTTCTTTTAAATAATTTATCACGTTGAGTCATTAAGTCTATACTAAATATCATGAATAGTCTCGTTTTAAAACAGATGACAGCGGTTATTTGTCATCGATCAGCTGATATTGGGACATAATAATATCCCTAGATTTGTAGCGGATCGTAATGAGCCCAAACACTTAGTTATGAATTGCGTTTTTGTTACATTTAATTACATTTTAAAAATTTTAATTTAATTACTTTTGTGTAAGTACCTACAATTATTATTCATTTGACCAAAAATTTAGATACAGGTTAAAAAAATTTAATTCTTTTTCATTAGGGATCATAATTATTAATGTGTGCCTTGCTCGTTAAGTTGATTTCATCGATAAGTAATAAGTTTTATTTCATCTGAACGCCGTTTTTGTCGAAAAGTTAGTTTGTAAAATTTTTGTTCTTAAAATGTTTGTTCGTTAAGGTTAGGTTTCTAATGTATAATTTTCGCATTTTACATTATCTAGGTATCCTTTTCTGTTTCAAGAAAAATAAGTAGAAATTAAGTATTTCCCTGACTTAGGTAGGTAGGAGAGAGTTGGACAAAACCGGGTAGGTTGATAAAACCGGATATCGCCTAGTTTTACCATATGCCAAAACAGCTTTCCATATTATTAAACTTTAAAAAGCAGCTATTTGATTTTGAAGGAATTATTTTTATTATTGTTATTAGTAAATATTATTATTGTTTGGCAATAGTAAGGTAATAGTAAGTAACATTATGTTACTATAGTAGTTAAAATAGCTAACCATATTAGTATGTAATAGGATAGCGAACAAATATATAATTCTATTTTCTGTGTCTACGTACCTTACATAAGTGAAATTATTATTTGATATTACTATTATTATTGTTTGTATGACAATAAAATAAAGTTTTTAACATAAAGTTAGACTACATACAAGTTTAGAAATGTAACTGTATCAATAAATTGCATTTTAACAAACAAATTCCATAAAAACCACTTTTGGGTCTACGTACCTTACGTAAGTCAAAAGCTGTTAAAGTAGGGTTTCCACTGACAAAAAAATTTAATCCCTGGCTAAACTAAAGCTTTTAACTTTATGTTAGCCTACATACAAGTTTAGGAATGTAACTGTATTATAACCAACAAATTCTATAAAAACCGTATTTGGGTCTTCGTACCTTACGTTAAGTCAAAAACTGTTAAATTAGGGTTTCCATTGACAGAAAAATTAAATCCCTAGCTATATTGGAGCTTTTAACTTTATGTTAGCCCACATACAAGTTTAGGAATGTAACAGTACCATAGCCAACAAATTCTATAAAAACCATATTTGGGTCTACGTACCTTACGTAAGTCATATATGGGGATTTTCTTGACAGTGAATGTAATAACTTGAATTAAATTAGTTTATGTTGAACTGTAGGTATTTTACCTATAGGTATAATCTGAACAAATAAAACCCAAAAAAATCTATTCTAAATATGAGTGACAGAATCCTATTTTAATTTGTGTTTCAGTTAGTTTAGTATTTTTAAGGTTTGGATATTTATAATATTATAAACTATTTAAATCTATTTTGACACTTTATCTTTAAACCATATCGAAATTCATGCTTATTACCTATTACCTACCTTAAATTATAATATTTATAAATCATAACTTTCAAAAGAAATTATTACCTATTACTTATTATTTGGCAATATTAAAGCGGTAGAACCGATGAGGCTATTGCATAAATTGTTTTAGAAGGTATCACATGTATAATTTTCAAGTCCGGTCCTGTAATTCATGCCAACTTATAAAAATTTAATAGACCAAAATTGACAGAGTGTCACGTGACTTTGCCCCCATCTTGCGAGAGTATTCAAGATTTTTACTATAGCAGTTCTTTGGTAATCCATGTGTTATTGTTGTGACATTTTATCGTAGTAATGTATTCAGCTTTTTGTTTACATACACCAATTATGTCCGTTAGCTCCTGGAATGTTTTTGCATTGGCTGTAGTAATTTTTTCTTTGAATAATTTTTGAAATTTCTTATAATTTATGTGTTTAATTTGATGGGTGGACTTTACTTTGTAGGTTTTTATGTTTACTTTCAGTTTTATTAAAAGTTTGCTATGGTCGGACAATGCGTTATCTTCAATTGCAACTGAACAGTTTTTCTTGGTATTCCAATCGGCTAGTACATGATCAAGTAAGCTTCGTGTGCCCGCCGTTACTCTTGTTGCGTTGTTATCATCGACTCGATTAATAATTTTATAATTATTTATTGCTACGAGGTTTTTGTATTCTTTTACAAGGCTGGATGAGGACTCCAAGATGTTAATGTTGAAGTCTCCGACAACCAGATGATTATTAGGGTACCTCAACAGCATTGACTCCAGTGAGTCGAGAAATTGGGCGTTATTGTAGTTTGGTGGTTTATACAGTAGAGTCAGTTTTGTACCCTGATCACCAATAGCCACACTTATCCAGCTTAGGTTGTCTTTCGGTGCAGACTTGCCTAATTCTTTAAATTCTATCCCAGATTTCACAAATATTGAGGCACCGCCTCCTTTTTATCCCTGCATGCATGAAGAGAATTGTAGCCCTGCAGGTTGTAAAGCCACTTGTCCTTCTCACAGAGCCATGTCTCCACCAACAACAGAACGTCACAGTTTTTTGGCTGCACATAACATTGCACTTGGTCTTTTTTGTTTCTTAAACTTTGTATGTTCATATATACAATATTTAACTTGTTGTCGATTAGTTTTTTAGGTTTTCCTCGTTCTTTACCAGAATCACTTTCCTGTTTTCATCCCTTCTCAGTAGTATATTTCCACCACTAATCCAGAGAAATTTATATTCATTTTCCTTTTTGTACCTTTGTGCTTTCTTGAATAATTGTAGGTTTCTTTTTGTCAGGTCATGATTTAAATAAATTTTGTTGCTTGTATTGTACCCCAGAGACTGATTGTTTAGGTTAAATTTAAATTTGGATTTTAAGATCTTCGTCTTTAGTTCTTTATTTTGAAAGACCACTTTTATTGGATTCCTGTCTGATTGATGCTTTCCAAGCCGAAATGCTGTAAAGTCTTCCGATTTTAATTTCACCTGCAGCTTATCCCCTATTTTGGTAACGATTTCCTTGACATTTTCGTTTTCTTTATATTGCACACCGTGGATGGTGATATTCTTATTAAGTTCCTTTTGTTCGTTTCTGTTCAGTAGCTCCCTAATTTGCAATATTTCCTCCATTAAAATCACAACTGGGAAGTGTGTGAAGATCTAAAAATTTTAGGCCTTCTCTTGGGTCAGCAGTCCAGATTTACTGAATTTCCATGTTTCCTGTGCGAGGGCTAGCAGGAATCGAGAACAGCATTGGATAAAAAGAGACTGGTCACAAAGAGAGACTTTAACGGAAACAAAAATGTAATTCGCGAAAGTCTTATGGACCCTCAAAAAGTTTTACTTCCACCACTTCACATAAAACTTGGACGTATGAAACAATTTGTTAAGGCATTAAACAAAGAAGGAAATTGTTTTAAATATTTGTGTAAAACATTTCCGGCTCTGTCAGAGGCAAAATTAAAGGAGGGAATCTTTGTAGGGCCGCAGATTAGCAGCTTGATGAAAGATACAGAATTTGAAAAGGTAATGGAAGATAAGGTAAAACATGCATGGAATGCTTTTAATGAAGTTGAACATAAATTACTACTATGTTGAGATCGTTGAAAATATGCTGGAAAATTTCAGGAATTTCAGAATCTGAGCATAAAAATTCACTGTTTACATTCCCATTTGGACTAATTCCCGGAAAATCTTGGGGACGTGGGTGAAGAGCAAGGTGAAAGATTTCATCAATATATTAAAGAGATGGAAAAACGATACCAGGGGTGCTGGGACACAAAAATGATGGCCGATTTCTGTTGGACATTAAGAGGAGATCTTCCTTTAGCTGAAACAGAAAAACAACCAAAAGAAGCTTTTCTGAAAAAAGAAAACGTTTTTTGAAGAAGCGTAACGAATAAAATAACCATTTATAATAGTTTATATGTGTATATTTTTCCTTAATATATTCAAAAACTAGCTTATAAATGAAATAAATCGTGTTTTTTCTATATTTTTGGATTTTACCGGTATAAAAAATAACCTTACGTAATATAGAAAAACTGAAAGCAAATTTGAAATCAGCGCTACCAAATTACTAGAAAACAGTTAAAATTTTAAAATCAACTTTCAAAGTGTTAAAAAATGCAGGCCTGTGTAATTAATCTATTAGAATTTTAGATCTAAGTACCTATATAATATAAGATCCCTATGTATTTTCTACAATAAATGTGCAATTGTTGAATGCACAGTTGTTATAATAATGCAATAGTTTCTTTTTTTTTAATTGCAATTTGCAATGTTATTCTCTGTAACACTATTATACGAGGTAGATGCTAAAATATTTGGAGCAACATTTTCTTTAGAGGTTGATGTATTATTCTCTATTTGGGTATTGTGAACTGATTTTACCATAGTATTACCAATATTCTTTTTTTTACTTAAAGAATTTTCGGGGGTAAGTGCACAAGTGCATCAAAATTACCGAAAATTTTTGAATGAAATGTGTTTTTTTATAATTGCAAGAGTTTGTTTTCATATTTTCGCGAAAAAGCCCGACTCCGCAGGAGGAGGGCATTTTCGTAAAATATGAAAACAAACGATTGCAATTTGTAAAAAAAACACATTGAATAAAAAAATTATCTGGTTATTTTTATGCACGAGTGTAATTTATTTAAATATTTCCCAAATTAATTAAGAACTCGAATCAAGTAAATTTAAATATTTTATTTAACAGAAAATACTAACAATAAAATTAAAATGCTTAAAAATTACAAGAATTGCAATGAAAAGTACAATTATTGTATTTAACAATATTTTGCTTTCAATTCGTAGACATATGGTGGTTGATGCAGTCAACGAGCGAGAGCTTATTTCGGCGGGGGACTCTCTTGAGCTTGAAGGTTGGTCATTGTCCCGCATTTTTTCAATCAAAAGCATATGGTGGTTCTCATCCATCTGAATGTAAGGCGTCAGTGACTTGATATTTGAGTGTCCACTTAGTTTAATTAACTGTTGTTCTCAACACCTTTTTTGGCAAGTTTTGATACGGCGGTTGCTCGTAAGCTATGATTCGTCAGTTTGATATTTTTATTGGTGAGGCCTGACTTTTCCGCTTGTGTAGAGGTCCATTTATTCATCAAATTTCGTCCAACCGGTATGCTTTTGTACCATTTTCCTGATTGCCAGAAAGGATTCACGGTGAGAAAAAGTCGTTTGCATTTTATTGCTTGCCTTTTCTGCATGAATTTCTTATATAGTCGGATAGGGCAGATGTTCGGGTTTACTTTATTCCTGACCAACCATTTCGAGGATGCGCAGGGCTTATCTCCTCCTTGAGTAGTCTTGGTAAAAAGCGGATTGTACTCTATTCGTCCCGTCTTCTGACCCGCGTGATCCAGTTCTTCTTTAAGATAGTTTGTTAAACACCTTGGGCCTTCTCCTCCACGCTAGACCAGCTCGTAGGATAAAACAAAAAACATATTTTTTTGCAAACCGTCGGGGGTTTCCTCGTCGCAAGTCTCTACTATTTTGATGAATTCGTCGTGCGTTAGAAAAACTGAGCTTTGTTTTCTTTCTTCGGCTCCTGCTGTAGATGTTTCCGCTTAGCATTTTTGGCATCACGGGATGATTTGAACTGAATGTCACTGAATGGGTTGAAAATAATATTGTAATCTCTGTGATACTTATTCATCAACAATTTAGCGGTAACATTCCATATAGTTTTGACAGTATAATCTTTAATAGTCCTCACCATTTTGCTTTTTCATATTAAACGCCCAGTCCTTCAAGATATCTGCCAGTTTTGAAACATTAGTGTTTTCATCAAGAACGTGGCCCTTTTCCTTGCAAAAACACATGAACTGCCGCCAAATATAGTCGTGATTTAATGCAGTATTCTTTGGAATGGCTTCTGTTATTTTCTGCTCTATTTCGAGGATAGATTCTTCGCCAAAACGAGACATTTTTGTAGTAAAATTACGTCTACGGAAAAGCGTTGTTTACAAAAAAACAAAAAAATTTACGTTGCCACGGGTTATCCCAATGCAAAGAGATAGTTATTAACAATTCTTGACAAAATGAAAGGAAAACATTCGTTGACATTGACTTTTTTGTCTGCTGTCACTCAATAAGATGACGTTAATTGTCAGAATATTACATTTTTTGACGTTTGTTAACAATAAAATACCGCTTTGACGTTTCGTCAACAATATAAACTTGCGATGCAATTTTCGATTTCTGGCAGTGCTGTTTTCGGGGGTAAGTGCACAAGTGCATCAAAATTACCGATAATTTTTGAATAAAATGTGTTTTTTTATAATTGCAAGAGTTTGTTTTCATATTTTCGCGAAAAAGCCCGACTCCGCAGGAGGAGGGCATTTTCGTAAAATATAAAAACAAACGATTGCAATTTGTAAAAAAAACACATTGAATAAAAAATTTATCTGGTTATTTTTATGCACGAGTGTAATTTATTTGAATATTTCACTCATGTATAAATTTTCCCATAAGAAACGTTAAAAATAAAAAAATATCAGCGGATATACAACGTTGCCTAGACAGCGTTGTATATCCAACACACAACAATCGAACCTATTTGACGAGACAGTTTTTTTAATTTTTATTATTCAATCAATAATTAGATAATATTTTTCAATTGTTTGTTGCAATTTGTTAAGTTTTTTTATAAAATAAAAAAAAAATTGTTATTGGATTTCAGTTACAGTTTTAATTATGTTATATGAAATTGAAAATTGTATGACAAAAAAAATTTTTTATATATATTTCATTCTAGAAATATTCTCCCTAAATACCGCTCGTGCATAAAAATTAACCAAATAATTTTCATTCAAGCTTGTTATACTAATTCCACTCGTTCTTCGAACTCGTGGAATTATAAATAACAAGCTTTCATGAAAATTATCGGTAATTTTTAAGCACTCGTGGTATTACCCCCGAATATTTCCCATATTAATTAAGAACTCGAATCAAGTAAATTTAAATATTTTATTTAACAGAAAATACTAACAATAAAATTAAAATGCTTAAAAATTACAAGAATTGCAATGAAAAGTACAATTATTGTAATTAACAATATTTTGCTTTGAATTCGTAGACATGGTGGTTGATGCAGTCAACGAGCGAGAGCTTATTTCGGCGGGGGACTCTCTTGAGCTTGACGGTTGGTCATTGTCCCGCATTTTTCAATTAAAAGCATATGGTGGTTCTCATCCATCTGAATGTAAGGCGTCAGTGACTTGGTATTTGAGTGTCCACTTAGTTTAATAAACTGTTGTTCTCCAACACCTTTTTTGGCAAGTTTTGATACGGCGGTTGCTCGTATAATAATAAATCAGATGACGTTAATTGTCAGAATATTACATTTTTTGACGTTTGTTAACAATAAAATCCCGCTTTGACGTTTCGTCAACAATATAAACTTGCGATGCAATTTTTGATTTCTGGCAGTGCTGTTTTCGCTGTAATTTTGCGAAAATTGCATTTCTCTTATGGGAACTTTAACATATGAGGGAAATATTCGGGGGTAAGTGCACAAGTGCATCAAAATTACCGATAATTTTTGAATGAAATGTGTTTTTTATAATTGCAAGAGTTTGGTTTCATATTTTCGCGAAAAAGCCCGACTCCGCAGGAGGAGGGCATTTTCGTAAAATATGAAAACAAACGATTGCAATTTGTAAAAAAAACACATTGATTAAAAAAATTATCTAGTTATTTTTATGCACGAGTGTAATTTATTTGAATATTTCCCAAATTAATTAAGAACTCGAATGAAGTAAATTTAAATATTTTATTTAACAGAAACTACTAACAATAAAATTAAAATGCTTAAAAATTACAAGAATTGCAATGAAAAGTACAATTATTGTAATTAACAATATTTTGCTTTGAATTCGTAGACATTGACTTTTTTATCTGCTGTCACTCAATAAGATGACGTTAATTGTCAGAGTATTACATTTTTTGACGTTTGTTAACAATAAAATCCCGCTTTGACGTTTCGTCAACAATATAAACTTGCGATGCAATTTTCGATTTCTGGCAGTGCTGTTTTCGCTGTAATTTTGCGAAAATTGCATTTCTCTTATGGGAACTTTAACATATGAGGGAAATATTCAATGTAAGTTTCCATCACTGGAGTTAATTTCCATCCACCGTAGTTCTTGATGGTTTAGGCTCCTATTTATACTGGGATTCTGAATGCAAAATTCAGTATCTGGGATTCAGAATCTCATGTGAATTCTAACGAGATTAGGAATGCATAGGTACTTTTCTAATCTTGCGCGGTTTCAGCAATATTGTGGAGAGGCGATTAATTCTAGGGCCGCACGCTTCTGTTCAGTGTTAAAATGAATCAGATCGTGTGTAAAAAAAAGAAAAAACTTAGGAAACGTAGAATGTAGGTTCATCTAATAATCAGCGAACGTAATACGGCAAGAGGATACGTTTTACTGTATAAAAATTGAAGAGAACACTGAGAAATTTTTTAACTGTTTAAGAATGTCAATTCGGTCTTTTGACGAGTTACACAATATCTCAAGACAAAATTTATTTAGCCACTTTCACCCAGTGTGCCTGTTTTATTCGAATACTCTTCTGCCGAAGGATCCCACAAGCTTGGACGTGCCTGTATTGATGATATGAAAGAAAAGAGTTTTTAAAACATCCATATTGAATTATTTATTCGTAAACCTAACAGAGCGACCCTTAATACGGAGCTGGCAAGAGGCTACTGAACGAGAATCGCAGTGAAAATATATAAACCAATGCTAGACCTGTCGCTGATTCGAATCCCGTAGCCGGGCGGCTGAAATTAGTGCGATTCCGAAATTTAGAATCGTGATTCTGTTTCCGAGAAGACGTCCGTCTAAACGCTGTTGTGTTTTAAAATAAAAACGGTTTTATTTTTCTGTCAGTTCTCGTCCGACAAATTGCAATCTAATTTTGGAAGTGTAAAAAAAAATACTTTGGAACAAAAGAAATCCTCAGTCAAAAGTTCTTATTTTCATTCTGGTATACTGCTGAAATGTCGTTTTATCGGCACTAGTGTCCGACCGAAACAAGATTTTTTGGCCGAAACCGAAACTTATTCGGCCATGGTCTCAGTTTCGGCCAAAACCGAAACTTATTTTTACATGTTAAAAATTTTATTGTATGCTGAAATTTAATTTATTTTATATATACCTATAGGACAAGATCGATCTCGTCCAATATACCGGGTGTCCGCGGAAGGTGGTTCGCCCCTCTAACTTTTTTGTTTTTAAAGATAATGGAATAAAATTTGGGGAATTTGTATACGACATAAAACTGCATTTTTTGACAAGTGACTTAACATTATGGAATTTCCCAAAAATATTTCTTGGCTGACAAAAAGTGACAAGTGATACATCGTTATATTTAGAATGTCATATGGAGTCAAAATAAGGAAAAATATACCAGGTGTTCTATTTAAAAATCGAAAGTTTATGTCACTTCCGGTTAAACCGGAAGTTACATAATGTTGAGTCACCTGTCAAAAAATGCAGTTTTATGTCATATACAAATCCCCCAAATTTTATTCCATTATCTTAAAAAACAAAAAAGTTAGAGGGGAGAACTACTTTCCGTGGACACCCGATAAATAAAATAAGCATACAATAAAATTTTTAAAATGTCAAATAAGTTTCGATTTCGGCCAAAACTGAGACCAAGGCCGAAGATTCGGTTTCGGCCGAAACTGAGACCAAGGCCGAAGATTCGGTTTTGGCCGAAACTGAAAATATTGTTTCAGTCGGACACTAGTGCCGATGAAATGACATTTTAGCAGTATACCAGAATGAAAATAAGAACTTTTGACTGAGGATTTCTTTTGTTCCAAAGTATTACGTCTTTTTCTTTGGCACTTCCAAAATTATCACCTTTATTGCAATTTGTCGGACGAGAACTGACAGAAAAATACGCCGTGTCCTAGCTAAATACGAGTGCGTGCGACGCGGTGACATTTACGCCTTGTCCGAAGTAAACACGGGCTTTCCGGTGCATGCGGAGCGATACGTGCGACGCGGTAGAAATTTAGAATTAAACGCAGAGCAACATATGAAAATGTCCAAATTAAACACGAAATGCGTGCGTTGCGGCAACGTCGCATCGCACGCAATGTTTAAGGGTATTGTTGTGTCCCGACAAGTTAGCTACCCGCTAAAATTCGAGGCACTAGGTTCAAAATAAAACGGCGTGTTTTATCAACTAAACTATAATGTCTACACTAGATACGCGATGGATACATTACATAAAAAATATTGTTACAGATCAAAGTTTTGACAACTACCTGAACTAAGTAAAAAACAACCTGACAACCTGTCTTTTCAAATTTGGTTCTAATCTACCTTACAACACAGGTATTAAGGTTATTTACGAAAAATAACAGATACTATAAATGAATAGTAAAAAATAGGTAATGTATCCAACATTCTCCCACCTGAGAAGTATTATATTGTAAACTTCTCACTAACAAAGACAAAACAAGACAGTAAAAGAGATTAAAATTTAAACTAAAGTCCCTACTCGTAGTACTTATGAGGTAATTTAGATATGCGTCCACTACGAGTTAACTTTACAGTAGGCATAAATACGCGCACATCTTCATCAGGTTGAGAATTGTCATTAGCAACTTCCTGTTCTTCATTTAGGGAAATGTCTGTGGTTTCAGCAACAGGAGCATCCTTAGCTTCAGAAACAGTATAAGTCTCTTTTAAACGTGACACTTCCGGAAAGTCAATGTTATCACATTCAAGTTGAAACAAACGTTGAACAGGTCTTAACAACTGACCTTTATTTGTCACAACACGAACTAAACGAGTGTTGCCGTCTCGACCAGGTAACAGTTCAATCACACGTGCTAATGGCCAATCTAATCGTTTTTGAGAGTCATTACCAATAAGCACTACTTCTCCAATTCGTATGTTACGGCTTTGCAGCTTCTGTCTACTGCCGGTTCTTTCTAATTGTCCAAGATACTCGTTCCGAAAACGACGCCGAAGGTCATCTCGCAATTTTTGTCTATATCGGATTTTCCGGCATAGGGAAGCTCGTTCCACCGCGTCACAATCAGGCACTCCAAAATATTTTGAGTCACGAAGAAACATTGACGGGGACAAGGCAACTAAATCTGACGATTCGCTCGAAATGTACGTTATTGGTCTGGAATTTATAATTTCTTCACATTCGCAAATCAAAGTTAACAGTTCTTCATATGAAAGCGAAGCCCTGCCGAGGACCTTACGTAAAAGTGTTTTCAGAACACCGACTAAGCGTTCCCAGAAACCGCCCCACCAAGCTGCAGTAGGAGGGTTAAATCGCCACGTTATACGCCGACTTGAAGCATAGTCTTGCACATCGTTCCAGTCCACTTTAGCTAGCAAATTCTCGGCTCCGACGAAATTAGTACCGTTGTCACTATAAACGGTCGTAGGACGTCCGTAGCGGGCTACAAACCGTCGAAACGCTTGTAAGAAGCACGCCGTAGACAAGGAAGTAACAAGTTCTAAATGCACGGCGCGGTACACTGCGCAGGTGAATAAACATACCCAGACCTTTTCACCACCCTTTAAGTACAGCGGCCCAGCAAGGTCCATACCGGTTACTTCAAACGGAACTGCATCGCGTACTCGGTCAATAGGTAGCGGAGGAGCGGGCACACGAAACGATTTGGCAGATTGTCTTCTGCATCTAACACATGAAGAAATCGCCGCTCTGATGATGCGTCGACCACCAGTAATCCAATATTTTTCACGAAGCTTTGACAATAGACCTTGGGTTCCTACGTGCAGAGACTGTTCATGGGTATGAATAATTAATGATTTTACCAAGGCATGTTTTCCAGGCAGCACAATTGGATAACAGAAGTCTTCAACGTCCTTTCTATTAGAGATCAGCGTACGTACACGAAACAGACCATCTTTGTCCTTAAACACATCAACAGAAGAAAACGATTTGTCATCTGGAAAACCTTCTGACTGTACATCTTTTAGAACAAACCCTTCTGCTTGATTAATTTCAGTGGCACTTAACGGTCCCTTAATATGTCTTTTATATCTGGTGTTATCAATAAAGCGAAGAATCCAGGCTATCATTCGTAAAGTTTTGTTGTACTGATGAAAGTAGTAGAAATGCCAAAAATCTGAGTTACTGTCTAGCATAACAGTCACCACTCCCTTTTTGCGTTCGTGATTTATTTCATGCTCATCATATAAAAGCTGTTCTTGAGGCCAATTTAAAGTATTCTCACAGAGCCAAGCAGGACCCTCCCACCATCTAAATTCAAATAATCGCTTCGGGGAAAGACCTCGTAATGTGAGATCTGCCTCATCTAAAGCAATTTGTAGAAAAGCTTTTCTTATGTCTGACACAACACCTATTTTTGAAAGCCTAAATCTGAGTAAAATCGAAGGTATGCGCTCGATTAAATTTGGCCCAACTTCGAGACAGCTATTTAAAGACGGTTTACCTTTTTCACTGCAGCTTGCATCAAAAACTGGCCGTATTTTGGTAGTGCTGGCCTCTTTAATTACTGGACGATGAGGTAGATAAAGAGCTGGATTGTCTACCTGACCGGGAGGTACGGGTTCAATAATACCTTCTGTTTTCCACTCGTCAAAAATGTGACCGTAATCTTCCAGCAAACCATCTTTCTCCAATTTTTTCATCGTAAAATCCAGTCTTTTTCTGGCTATATTAAGATAGCTTGGTAAAGGAGGGTGACCTTCCAACCATGGCAGATTGACCTGGTAGCGCCCATCCGGATCCGTTGATATTGTTTGAACAAACATTTCCTTAGCCGCAGCAGCCATTTCTTCGCGCGTTTTTCTTTCAGTTGGTTCAGTGATACCTAAAACGTCAAGTTTCCATAGGTCAGGTAAATCTTTCACAAACATGGAAAAGGTTGTCATTGCTAAACTACAGTCTCGGTCTTCTAATGGCATTTTACCCATGATGGTCCAGCCTAACACAGTTTCTAAGGCTACTAAACCACAACTTAATACATGCATTCGTCCAGTGTACAATTTTCCAACAACATCTGCTCCGATCAATAACTCAATTGGCCCAGGTTCAAAGCAGTCACTTAATTGGATTCCTAAAGACTGGAGCTCGTCAACCCAACTACCATGAGTCACAGGCGGTATGTCATTGCATATTTGTACCTGATCCAAAACCTCTAAAATACATGAATAATCATTTTGACTCAATCTGATCTTGTAGCAATTGTGTTTCTTTTCAGAAGTACAATGTCCCCCAAACAGTGAATGTACCAGCCTTTCGCTTCCTAAAGCATCAAAACCTAATTCTTGAGCTGTTGACTTCAAAATATAAGATCTATGGGACCCAGAATCAATCAACACCTTTATTCTCTTACATTTTGACCCATTACTGATATTAACGAACAAAGTTTGAAGAAACACTCTCGTATGGCCAGAAGCATTAGAGTGCGTAGACAGCGCATGCTCGACAGGCTTGGAATCTTGTGCATTACCTCTGTCACCCTTAAATTGCTTTTCGTCAGAAGTACTAGCACCTTTATCGGAACCTTTATGGGAAGGAAGATCTGGACACATGAGTGTAACATGAGACCTTGAACAAACTAGACATTTTTGACGCCCTTTACACAGTCTGGACTGGTGCCCCTTCTTCAAACACCGGAAACAAGCTTTAGAGTCTGTCAATACCTTTCTTTTTTGATCTAAACTGTAATTCCGAGCTTTAAAACAATTTTCAGTAAAATGGGTAGCTTCACAGAATAAACATTTTACAGTAAATTTATCATCAAAGTTAACTAAACCAGTTGCAGTGGGTACACTGTTGGACTCATATTGTTTTACCCTACTTTTACGTGATTCCCTATCACCTTTGTCAGAGAGGAAGGAACTAAGACCAAAATTCTCAGCTGCCAAATTTATTCTTTGCTCGCTTTCTACTTCTACCTTTAAGAAACTCATTAAACTATCTAATCTCTTCTTTAAAGGCATGACACCACTAGGTTGTCCTTCCTCTCTCACTTCAGAACTACTCGAATACTTTGATGATCGCTGCCAAGCTCTTAACAAGTGCTCGGGTAAACAAGATTCTATGAGTGGGAAAAGCATAGCAACACAATTACTTTTAGTTACTCCGAGTGTTTCGAGTGCTCTTAATTGTGTCTCTATTTTGTCATACAAAGTGGAGATATCAGTTTTGGCTTTGGCAACAGCATTATTTAAAATAAGCTTTAAAAATTCTCTTATGTAAACTTCTATTTGCAAATCTTCCCTGCCAAATCGCGATTTTAAGCTTTCAATAATTTTAGGATAGTTTTCGGACACTGGAGGAAAGCTCTCGACTAATTGTCTTGCTCTGCTACCAGGTACAGTAGCTTGAATTAAATATGAAATTTTATCAGATTCGTCAATATTGCTATCATCATTTATTTTTCGAAATTGTGTCCAAAAGCTTAACCAGTCACGGATATCTCCATTAAATTTTTTAAACTCTATCGTAGGAAGTTTAAAACGTCTACCTGATTCCAAATTATTGCTTACTTCGCTTGCTTGCCTATTGACACTGTACCTGCTACCGTGAACTGAAGAATTTTCGTTCTGCTGCTGTTGTGTAATCTTCTCCCATTTCAGCCGGAGTGATGTAAACTTCTTTTGATAACTGTCAGAACTATCCATTTCAGAAGCTAAAACGTCCTCCTCCTCGTCTGTTTCCAATAACCCAGCGTAAATTTCCTCGTCCAGAACTCGTAATGCCGTATGTTTTTGTAGTAACAAATCGTATTCAATGTCTATCAAACTATGTTGCAAGGAATCGGCCGACAACAAACTTTCCAATGCATTCGCGCATTTCGTGAAAGCAGTACGCAATACTCGCCGATTTTTCTTACTTTTATCCATCGCGTTAGACAAACCCGGTCAAACCACCGAACTGAGAAATTACAAAAAACAGTCGGTAAAAGTTTATCTCACCGTCGTGTAGAAGAAAACGTAGCGACAACTATATAGTCCAGCGAAAAACACACACGGAAAGTCCTGTCACGGTCGCCAATTAATGTTGTGTCCCGACAAGTTAGCTACCCGCTAAAATTCGAGGCACTAGGTTCAAAATAAAACGGCGTGTTTTATCAACTAAACTATAATGTCTACACTAGATACGCGATGGATACATTACATAAAAAATATTGTTACAGATCAAAGTTTTGACAACTACCTGAACTAAGTAAAAAACAACCTGACAACCTGTCTTTTCAAATTTGGTTCTAATCTACCTTACAACACAGGTATTAAGGTTATTTACGAAAAATAACAGATACTATAAATGAATAGTAAAAAATAGGTAATGTATCCAACATTTATGGTCCGAATATCACCACCAGTAACCACTGTTAACCGCGACAAATGACAGATCAACCATAAAAATCCGGTTATATTCGGGACGAAAAATCACCATGTTCGTTAAAAGCATAACCTTTAATTTTGAAAAGTCCATGACAGAGTGATAATTTACAGGAATGCTAAATACACTTATGGCCGTATGCATCGTTAGCATAATTTCTTACTTAGTGGAACTTTTCGACTTAAGTCACAAAATTCTTATGCACGAACAACAAAACAAGCAAAAGTCGTTTTTAATTTTAAGTTATTAAAATCCTGGACTTAAGAAATTAAGTTGTTCTTATTGTATGACTTATGGTATTACTGTCATTATCTGACAAGAAATAACATTAACATTTAAGAATTTTTGTATTTCTGCAAAAGATTGTGCTTGAGTAAAAATACTAAACTGTTTTGCTTCAACCGTTAAAAAAATATATGGAAGTGGAAGACGCTATCTTCTTGGAAGACGATTTTGATGTTATCGATATAATTGAAATGGGTTTCCCAGGCAGACAATACGATAGAGAAGAGTATTTTGATACTCTGGACAATTTATCGTTTTTCCGTCGATTTTGCTTACGAAAGAACACGGTTTTACAAGTGCAATGTTACAAGAAATTGAACATTTATAAGAATTTAATAGTGATTTGTAAGTACAGCGATAATTCTTTAGGCATACTTTTACATAATAATATCTTAAATAGCTAATTTCCGTTTGCGTTTTTTTCGTCATTTTCACCCATTTTGTTGAAATAAAAAGGAATAACAACAATAAACTTTGGTTTTAATCAAATTCGCCGGTTCAAATCGCAAGGGCGCGGTAAATGAGAGGTTAAGGTGGATAAGCCACAGAAAAATAAAGGGTATAAGCACAGAAAAGCTTCGTGACATATCAGTGCAGAAAACAGTAAAATAAAGAAAATCACTAAATTTCTCAACGTTGCCAAATGTATTGTTTCCTTTACAAAGACAACTTAATCTAGATGCAATGCATAAAAAAGATTATCTTAACTTTAAGTATGACTTTATAAAGCTGAACTTAACGTTAAAACGGAGCATACAGGCATTACTTCTTATAATTTGTTTGAGATTGATTCACTGAAAAACTTAATAAATTACCAGCCAACGGTCAAACATTTTGAAATTAAATTCATAACAAAACAAAATATTTCATAATAATGACAAGTGACAGGAGGAACCGCTTGTAACCGGGCGTTTAAGCCGGTGAGCATTTTGACATTTGGGTGACGTGATATCCGAAAACCGTGTTCCAAAAAAAAACTATTTTTTGGTTACCGCTATCATTTGGTTAATTACGGAACGCTAAACCACGACACTAGTTACTTTCGGACCATAACCTTAAAATTAAAACGGTTTTATTTTTCTGTCAGTTCTCGTCCGACAAATTGCAATAAAGGTGTTGGAAGTGCAAAAAAAAGACTTACTTTGAAACAAAAGAAATCCTCAGTCAAAAGTTCTTATTTTCATTTCTGGTATACTGCTGAAATGTCGTTTCATCGGCACTAGTGCCCGGCCGAAACAAGATTTTCAGTTTCGGCCGAAACCGTATCATCGGCCTTGGTCTCAGTTTCGGCCGAAACCGAAACTTATTATTTTATTATATTATGCTGAAATTTAATTTATTTTATATATACCTATAGGACGAGATCTATCTTGGGAACGGATGGAACTCTTCCCATTAAAAAAAAAGTCGACAGCGAAAAAAATCTATTTCCAATAGACAGCACTGCCTACGGAGTCCAAAGTTAGCCGAACGATGCGCGACAAATCACGAACACTGAGTTTCGGCATGGCCGAAGGTTCGGCCGGTTTTTTGGCCTAAACTAGCCGAAACCGAACTTTCGGTCGGTCTCTAATCGGCACGCAATTGCGCATAAAATGATGAAACTCACTATAAATGAACCTGTTTTTAAAGATGATATTATGAGTTTTTCTCTTTTACGTCTCGTTAATATTTTTAAAACTAATTTTTAAAACTAATAACAGTGCTACTATGTGTGAACGCAATGCGTCAAATTTCGTGCTGTATTTTGCCACCTCCGCTTCCTCCGCAAAAAAGGACGATGCGTGCGTGCAACGTAGTTCCGCATCGCACGCACTCGTATTTATCTAGGACACGGCGTATAAAACCGTTTTAATTTTAAAACATTGCGTGCGATGCGAGTTGCCGCAACGCACGCATTTTGTGTTTAATTTGGACATCTTCCTCTGTTGCTCTGCGTTTAATTCTAAATGTCACCGTGTCGCACGCATCGCTCCGCACGCATCGCACGCACTCGTATTTAGCTAGGACACGGCGTAGGTGGACGTCCACTGATTCGCACCGCACAAGTGGCATGCGTCGCACGAAAGCATATTTTACATTGGTTTAAATGAAAGTGCGATCACTGCCTAGAAATTGAAGAAATTTCAAAGTGCGATACCGCCAAGTGAGCGCATCTCAAAAAAAAAATGCGATTCGTGCGACGCCTGCGGCTCGTGCGGTGCGAATTTGTGGACGTGTGGACGTCCACCTTAAGGTGTTGCCACCTGCATCTGCTAGGAGAGTGGCCCCCGCGCAACGGAAACAGTATCCTGTATATAATTCTGAGTTGGGTAAATTTAAAAATTCAGCAATTATTTTCGGCTGATTACCAATTTTGTTGATGCCAACTCCTACTTGCTTGGAACATTTACCCTTTTGGTAATTTATAAAAAATTGCTCCATGTTTGGTGGTCTAAGCTACATGTATTTTTTTGAAACCTTGTAAAACAGGCCAGGGATTACAAATAAACGATCTGTTTTTGTTTTGGTGTCGATTAATCTAATTTGAAATTCATTTCCCAAGTCTCGAATATGATTCAGTTTTAATTTTTTAAATTTTTGTCTACGGCATCCGCCAGAAATACCAAAAATCAATACCAACTAAAATTTAATTAGAAATATCAAATTTTATGACTACAAAGCAAGTAGGTATCAAATAAAAAAAAATAAAGACAAAGTATTTCCCTCAATGAGGTTCGAACCAAGGAGCCTTTCTTGACCGCCACGGTCGTGCTCTACCATATGACTGATTTGACACTTGCTTAAAATAATGTCTAGCGCATATTATAAGAAGTCTTATTTAAGTATTCTATAGGATTATGTGCAAGATGAGATTTTTTTGATATGATATAATATTAATATAAAAGGTACTTTACTGAAGCTTACCTTTGTAAACAAATATTCGTGATCTGGTGCTTCCAGAAGGAACGTTTTAATTTTTGCCTTTTTGGTTTATAGCCACTACTATGAAACTTCAAAAAAGACCGCAATTTACAATATGTAGGTAGAAATATTAATATTTTTTTAATATTTAACATTGTTCTTAAAATAGAATACGTTGTCCATAGAGTCGACGGTCTTAGGTATTTGGAAACATATTTCATATAGGTATGGAGTTAAAACATTTTCTGATATATTTTTGACTTCATATTCCAGCATCCAGTCCATAAACTTTTTGTAAGTTAATTCGTATTTACTTTTGGATTTTTCTGGTAATAGAGTTTTGTAGGTTTGGTTGGCTTCTAAACGAATATTTGGCGGCGTGCAATTTACCGTTTCTTCATCGGAATCGCTCATATTTTTATAACTTCCAATAATTTTATTTACGATCTGACAAATACACTATAATTGACATAATATTTTAAAATCGAATAGTTACCTGGGTAACCTGATGCTAACTGTGATTGGTCGATTTCATATCCTAACTTTGGATGGATATGAAATTATATCCGTTCAGTTAACTGGAATTGCCTACTTATCCATTCTGTAAATTGTGCAAGAAGTATCTAATATGCCAATGGGAGTAGAAAAAAGTTTTTTTCTCCTCCCTATATTGTAAACAACGCATTTGGACACTGTTTTGAAGGACGTAAGTAACAATTACCAAAAAGTATCGATTGCCCTTGACGACGGGTTGTAAGTCAACTTACCACCCTTGGGTGGTAATAATTTATGCCAAAAAACAATAATTTATAAAAATTTAGTAATATTAAGTGATATGAATACCTATTAATAGTACAATTATTACAATTATGAACATTATTTACAAAATTTGGATAAATGTTTTCTCGTTTTTTCTCAATTTGTATGAAATGTTCTGACTCCATAATTTCTCCATCTCTAACCAAGTTTTCTGTTACTCTTGAAATACTGCAGGAGACTTCCGGCTTCGTTATATTGTATAACATTTTATTTGCAACTTCCTTTTTATTGTTGACGGTCTCCGCTACATAACTTTCCGCAATAGTTGCAGATATCCATCCTCCATGTCGCTTGAGGGCTAACATAAGACATCAATTCACATCGTATTTGCTAATAAAGTGGCCGACGTTCTTCTAAGGGAGTGTCCAGTATACTCCTTAAAGTTCTGAAAGTTCAGAAATTTAGCAATTTTACTTGGAATTGAAGAAATCGAGTTTTTCCCGAAAGGCGGGTTTACGCACTTTCCATTTTGATATCGCATGAAGAAGCGAGGATTAAAATTCGTCATGTGGGATCTTATATTAATGTAATTTCAAACTATTTTGAAATAACAAACCTTCTCATCGTCACTTTTAGTCACTATAAATTTACGTGCCATTCCATTTTTTAAATCAGGAATAGTAACAAGTATGACTTCATGCCATATGCCTTAATTCAACATTGTCCATTTTCATTGCACAGAGTTCAATAGAACGCCACGCTCCAGCAATTTCCATTATCATTACAACCTTCATCATTAAATAAATATCATCGGGGGGCTTCAAACAGGAATTTATTTACATCTTCTCTGTCAAACACATTATGAAAAGGGTGGACTTCAGCATGGAATATTCACATCATAAGCTTGATGGAGACTTTAATACAGCACATTTTTCGTGAAAATACGCCAAAAGCACAATTTCTGAAACTGCAGTACCTATAGCAGTCTTTGTTTGATACGTTGATACTACTCTTCCTCAATTTTTCTGGCAGCAGCGACATACAAGCGATATTTGCTGATTCTTCTATATCAATTTGGCTGTTATACAAATAAATAATTTCAATTTCTCTAAATTTTTGATGATAAACTGTCAGCTTGACGTTGTTGTTAAAATAACAATGCTTATGATGCTATAGAAACCGATCAAAGCTGTCCATAATTTCATACGAAAAGTATCGAATTAAATTAATAAAAATCCAAGAATAAATTCTGCGGGGAGGAGAAAAAATGTTATATTATATACTTCACGGGATGTAAGTATATAATATTATATTATTTTGTATTTTAAATGCTGTTATAAGTAGAGGATCCCGCATGAACATAAAATGTTTTTGGGATTTATTTGGATAAAATATATTTTTTTTTTTTTTTTGGCCTTGAGCGTAGCTCATTTAGCCACCGCAGAGTATATTAATTAAATAAATTATAGATTAAATAGTTTTTTACGATTGGATAAAATAGATAAATAAAATATTTATAGTCTCGAACTTTATTGCCAGCACTCGCTATCGCTCGGGATCCAAATCGTTCTCGGCTAGTAAATGTTACTTACATCCCTTGTAGTATAAATAACTATTTTATTTCTTGTAGCGTGGTGGAATTAAACTCTTGGCAATGTTTTACGATACATGGTTTATTTCATTATGTTTAAAAAAGTGTGTTCACCTCTCGGTAGAATCACCGGGGTTACACATATATAAAATGTTTACATATTAATTATTACATATTGACCTATTAATTAAACAGCGTCAGCACAAAGGCTAGAACCGGGTGGATGTAATAGTTCAATGAATAGCTTATTTAGCATGATCTATAATAATGCAATAACATATATAAGCTATTACATTCTTACATTCTACGCTGCAAGTTACGTGTGCTCTTAAATCTTGAAATTGAAACACAATAAGCAACTTTTTTTTAACGTAATGCCAGCAATATATTGGATTGTTTTTTTAATATACACCCAAGGAATTTATAGATCATTTTTAATAGTATTTAACTTTTAGTTATCGAGAGAACGCACAACGCAGATCTAGGATTATGCATGATCGTCCAATAAAACCAATTGATTTAGCCAATTATTGGATAGAATTCGTTGTTAGGCATAATGGTGCAAAACATCTCAGAGTGGCGGGGATTAACTTACCCCTTTACAAATACTATATGTTGGATATTCTTGGCGCTGGGTTGACTGGATTATTATTCGTTATATATTTACTGAAAAAAGTTTGTAGCTGCATGTGTAAGTCAAGTAAATCAAAAGTGAAAGATACTAAGCCAGAATCAAAATCCAAGAAAAAACGGGAGTAGTAGTTATAAAAATAAAAAGCCAGTAATATTATTTTTAAATAAAGTTATTAAACCTAAATTGGGTGTTTTTGTTTATTAAATTAGAACAAATAATAATATAACATTTGATACATTGCGCAAAAAAAATTGTTAGATCCTACATTTCCTGTAACGAATTTTTTAACTGCCGAGTAGTATATAACTTTTTATTGGTTTAGCAAAAAAAAAGTTTGAGGTTGATGTAGTGTACATAATAACAAGTAAAAACTTTAATATACAGGGTGACTTTTTTAAAGTGTTACAAGGCTATATCTCAAAAATGCTTTAAAATATTTTTCCACACTAGTGCGGAAAATTTTTTCGGCACGATTATGTCAAAAATCCGTGCCGAAAATTGGTTTTTCCACACTTGTGCGGAAAAATTTTTCGGCACGATTATGTCAAAATCAATAATAAATCAATTATAACTTGCAGTTATTACTTTTTTCTCAGAATTAGTTACTGTTACATATGTATGTGATTGTTATAGTTAATTAAAAATTATTAAATTTCTTTGAAATATGTGTTACTTATTTCCACACGTCTGTAGAAAAATTATTGTACCTGACACGTGCGGAAAATGTTCTCCCTGCACTCGGCTGCTTAACCGAACTCCGCTACGCGTCGTTCGGTGAACGGCAGATTCGTGCGGAAAAATTAATTTTCCGCACTTGTTAGGTAAATAGCTATTTCCTACAGGCGTGTGGAAAAATCAATTTTCCGCACTGATATCCGTGCGGAAAATTGGTTTTTCCACACTAGTGCGGAAAATTTTTTTGGCACGATTATATGGAAAATTGGTTTTTCCACACTTGTGCGGAAAAATTTTTCGGCACGATTATGTCAAAATCAATAATATATCAATTATAACTTGTAGTTATTACTTTTTTTCTCAGAATTAGTTACTGTTACATATGTATGTGGTTGTTATAGTTAATTAAAAACTATTAAATTTCTTTGAAATATGTGTTACTTATTTCCACACGTCTGTAGAAAAACTATTGTACCTGACACGTGCGAAAAATGTTGTCCCTGCACTCGGCTGCTTAACCGAACTCCGCTACGCGTCGTTCGGTGAACGGCAGACTCGTGCGGAAAAATTAATTTTCCGCACTTGTTAGGTAAATAGCTATTTCCTACGATCGAGGGGAAAAGTTACTTTTCGGCACGATTTATCGTGCGAAAAGTAGCACTTTTCCGCACAATTTCAAAAATAGTGTGGTAAAGTAAAAATTGTGCGGGAAAGTAAAATCGTGCGGAAAAGTGATACGAACAAACCCGAACAAACCCGCACGATAAATCGTGCCGAAAACTAACTTTTCCCCACGATTTGTTAAATTAATGAATACCTTATCTAAAACACTCAGTAAAGTGAAATACTTGCAAAATAAATATTTTTTTTTGCCAGAAGCTCAATAATTTTTGTAATTACAGTATATTATTACGAACCTAATTGACGTTTATCTGAGAACTATATCGATCGTAGGAAAACTTTTGTACCTAACACATGCGGAAAGTGTCTTTTCCGCTCTTGACGGCTTGCCCGAACTCCGTTTCGCGTCGTTCGTGCAACTGCCGTCGCGTGCGGAAAAGTACCACTTTCCGCACTTGTTAGGTAAATAACTATTCTTGAAATTTTAGTGAGGGAATAGGGAGATGGGGGGACATATTTAAATATATTTTTGACGTCTACAGTCTTTCCTCATTTTAAGGAGTGGGGGGTAACTTTGGAATTTTAAATGAGGAATTCCCCATTAATGAGGAAGAAATTAATAATGCTGTGGCATTGCTGGATGATTTTGGTGTCTCTAACCAGATTGTGAAATCTAATTTTAGGGCTTTACTTTCCCCCCTGGTACATATTGTGAATTTGATATTTGTTGAAGGCATTTTTCCAGATATTTTTAAAAGAGCAGTGATTGTCCCACTACACAAAGGGGGTGATAAAACTGATCCGGGCAATTATAGACCTATTGCACTCACTAGCCCTATCTGTAAGGTTATTGAGAAATGTATAAAGAAACGGTTATGCAATTTTTTGTATGTTAATAAAATATTGTCGAAGTCACAGTATGGTTTTACGGAGGGGGTGGGTACAGATGATGCCTTGAATGAGGTCACCACTTTCATTACGGATTGTTTTGATAATGGTTGGAAGCCTCTTGCTGTTTTTCTGGACCTTACCAAGGCGTTCGACACTGTGGACCATCGCACCTTACTGAATAAGTTATACAATATTGGTATAAGAGGAATAGTGCTTAGGCTGTTTGAGTCGTATCTAACAAATAGGACTCAGGGAGTTAATCTTGATACGGTTTCGAGTTCATTTATGGATATCGGGTGCGGTGTTCCACAGGCTACAGTGCTGGGACCTATACTGTTCTTAATTTATATTAATAGTCTCCCACATGTAATTCCTGAAGTAAAAGTGGTATGTTTTGCGGATGACACGGTTCTTTTGTGTAAAGGGGTTTGTTGGGACGAAACCTTTTCGAAGGCTGAAAGTGCAATGTGCAGTGTTCGGGCTGGGATGGATATGAATTCGCTCACAGTGAATGTTAAAAAAACTAACTTTATGTGTTTTTCAATGAATGTGAGGGGGTTATTACCAAACAGGCATGTACTTAGGGTACACACCAATGACTGTAATATGAGCAATTACTGTACGTGTTCTGATAACATCAAATCAGCAAATAAAATTAAATATTTAGGTGTTTATTTCGATAATCACTTGAAATGGCAGCATCATGCGGATTACGTTAAAAATAAATTAAAAAAACTTATTTTTAAGTTTTACGAATTACGTAATGTTCTAAATAGAAATACAATCATAAAAGTATACAGAGGTTTAGCTGAATCTTGCTTGAGCTATGGCATTATCTGCTGGGGTTCTGCTTACAATGACACCTTAAAGAACATTACCATTGTGCAGAAATATATATTAAAGGTTATCTTGTTTAAACATAAGCAATTCCCATCCGACCTATTATTCATGGAGTCTGGCGTTTTTACTGTTGCTCAATTATATTTTAAATGTGTCCTTAGATTTTCAATTTCCACCAATAACTTTCAAAATTTTATCAATCATGGCATTCAAACAAGAGCTAATACAAATCATAACATTGTATTACCCAACACGCATTATAATGCAACTCAAAGATGTATTACTTATATAGCACCTAAATTATTTAACATGTTACCTGAACAATTTAAAACTAAAAAATATAGTAGCATTAAGAAGCAGTTGCAAGTATGGATTAGAGAGAATACAAATACCATTAAAAGCGTCATTAAACTACAGTAGATTTATATTTTTCTTTTTTTTTTCATTGTTTCCACTCTTTTTTTTTACCTTTTTTTGGTATTACGTGTTATTATTATTTTTTTTTTTTTTTTTTTTTTTTTTGTTTGTTTTTTTTCTTTAGTGTCGTATGTTATACGCTGTAGGTTAAATATTGTAAACTTTTATTGATGAACCCAATGTGCATTCACACAGACGCTTATGTCCATGATATGCATATTGTTTCATCTTCATTTCCTGGCTTTTTGTTATTGTTATTGTTGATGATAATAAAATAAAGAATAAAGAATAAAGAATAAAGAATAAAGTGTACTTTTTTTTTGGTAAATACGAATCTACGTAAAAAACTACGTAGGTATACAAAAAATGTTTTTAATTGGCTCCTCTGTGGTTACGAAATTATTATTTATTTAAAATAATAATTAACCATTTAATCAACTTATTTATTAAATTTTGATAAAAAAAAAGTAAATACTTATCAATAAATCAAGTTCACATATTTGAAATGTATACTTGTTACTCGTTTCCATGGAAATGCGTTGTTTTAACTAAAGTCAGTTAAGATTTTTTACGATTTAACGTTTATTTCTCAGTTTGGTCAATTAAACATGGAAGCGATTTTAGTGTGCAAGTTGATATGTTGTTAATTTTGGGGGAGTGCAAAAAAAACTACAGACAAATGCATTAGTGTGGGCGGAGAGGGTTTCCTAATAATCCGAAATCTTACATGACATTTAAAAGGCTGGAAACCAGAAGTCGTACTACCGGCAGCATGAAGACGAAAGCACGTACGAGTTCAAAAGCGAACTAAAAGAAATTAAATTAGAATTAGCAGGGCAGTTGAAGTTTTAGGAATTGTAGCTATTGACTCGCATGTAGGTTTCAGGCGGCTTGCTAGAGATGCTAGAATAAGTCAGAAATCAGTTCAAAATCAGAACTTGTACAAATTTCATCCATACCACGTTACACTCCGCCAAGAGTTATATGGGCAAGACTTTGAAAATCGAGTTATATTATGAAATTTGATTATAAGACAAATGCAAGGAAATAACAGGATCCTCAAGATTGTTGTTTTTTCTGACAAAAATACTTGCCACAATAATCATTGTGGCTAAGTACCTACGATTTTAAGTTATCCCTTGTCAGTAGAAATTAAATTTCTCTTTTTTTATTGTTTGCTTTTTAAAGGTAAATAAATAAACACTATATATGCACTGTTGGACGTCGGAAAATCCCCACTGAGAACTCTGCTAAATCAACATCCTTGATCAATTGTGTGGTATCAATGATGTGGTATAATCGGGGATAGAGTTATTGGCCCGCATTTCTTCGAAGGCCACTTAAATGGAGAAATGTATGTATATTTTTTAAGGAACCAATTTCCCCAATTAATAAACCAAAATATTACTCCTGACATGTGGTTTCAACAGGACGGAGCTCCACTGCATTATGCGATACAGGCCCGTAATGAGTTAAACGAATTGTTTGAAAATAGGTGGATTGGTCGAGTGATTCGGTAAACTGGCGTGCTAGAGCTAGGGCCCCGGATTTGACCCCCCTTGACTTTTTCTTCTGGGGTTTTATAAACGACAAAGTGATGGCGGCAACATGCATGCTTATTATTGAGACCTGAAATGTTACAACGGGTACGATATTTATTCGGAAAAAGAGTGACAAAGTGTTTGGAAGTTGAAGGGAGGCATTTCGAACATCTCCTGAACCATGCGACAGACGATAAATAAACTGAAATTAAATAGTAAAGTAGTTTTTGTATTTTATAACCTAATAAATCATAATTTCGTAACCATGCATGGCTGCAAATCAAAATAGTTTTTGTATGCGTACCTAGTTTTTTACGCGGATTCGTTTTTACCAAAAAAAGTACATTATCTCATTTAAAATTCCAAAGTTACCCCCCCACTCCGCAAAAAGGGAAAAGGGGTAGACGTCAAAAATATGTTAAAATATGTCCCCCCCCCTCTTCCTTTTACCTCACTAAGAAAATATTTTATTCCGTGTTCGCCTTGTTAAACTTTAAAAAACTCACCCTGTATAATATACAGACTGTCCGCGGACAGGGTTTACAATTAATAGCACAAATATACGAAAAATTTAATTTTTCGGGAAAAAGCCATTCTTGATAAAAAGTTCTGCTTGTAAAAAAAATGCAATTCACGAAGAGAAAATTTTTATTTTTTAAAAAGGGTTCGCAAAATCTTCAAAAACATGATTTTTCTCCAAGAGTGAACTATACCTTTATTTTTCATTTTTGACCAAAATGCCAATCAGAAAACTTATTTAGAATAACGTTTGTAATTTAAAACCGAGATTTAAAATAAATCTTCGTTTTTTTTACTTTTTTTTAATTTTTAGAGATAAATTTTTTTTTTTGGACTGCAGCATTAGCGGTCAAAATACATACATTATTAATGACAGAGGGGTATCGAAAAGTTTTAAAAACTGATTTTTGCTGTTACCAGAAATATGTATTTTTAAGTTCACGAATGAAATAACACAAAAATATCTTAAAATAACAACAAATAATAATTTCATAATTTGCTATTCATATTCAACAAATTTTTCCAGCTGTAAACGAACTCTGTTACCCTGTATAAAAAATCAAAATTTTCTCTTTGTCAATTGCGTTTTTTTACGAGCAAAACTATTTATGAAGAAATACTTTTTCCCGAAAAATAGAGTTTTTCATCCATTTATTTGTTCTATTGTAAACCCTATCCGCGGACAGTCTGTATATTATATATGTCCGATTAAAACAATAATATATTTTTCGGTGTGCACAGCAGCATACATAAATACCTAAACATACATATTTTTGCACTAAAGATAATATAATAAACGATATTCAATAAATTTACATATTACTATTTGTCTTTTGTATATAAAAATTTGCAAAAATAGTTTTTCGCTCTTTTTTGTGTAATGTGCGAGAAAAACGCTTTGCAGTTAAGTTAAAGTTATATATTATTATTACTTTTAGTTTTAGTTATAACAGATAATTGTGGTTATAGTTATAGATCGACGCAATTGCTATTAAGTTTTTTTTTATCAATATTTCGTTACTCTTTCATTTTTTCCAAAAATCAGTCAAAAAGTGGTTTGCAGAAAACAAACCTAAAGTTTAATAAATTAAAAACCAGAAATGCTTCTATTAATGCAAGTTTTTTAAGCTTTAGAAACTGACTAATAAGGCTTCACAGACGACTATTTAGCGGAGTTTTAGATAAAAAGATAACTGCAATGAAACTTGCATGGAAAAAACGAAATACCGGATGCGCTAGGCCAGCTATATGGATAATATTATTTTCTTGACCAATTGGCGAATATGAAAGAAAATTGTAACGGATTCTGTTCCTTCCCTTTAGTTTCCTGTACATGCACGGCATTCCTTGGCGCATTATCTCTACAAACCTTATTGGACAGTTTGCGTTCTATTACTTCCGTATTCTGTGCTAGTTAGCGCGTTGGAGCGTTATCAAAATGTATCGCTCCAAAATCGCGTTATCTATATAACGACCCACCTCTAGTTCTCTGAATGATGTTACTTTATAATATGTAATAATGGTGTGGTTCAGGGTAACTAAAAAAAAAACATGTATAGTTATTAAAGAGTCCAATTTTAGTAAAATATTTTTGATCTTTTATTTCCTTAGTTTCCATTCCATTGCCTTATTTTTCTTATTTAATCCAGAAATAGAAACGTGCCATTAAATTTAGGCAATATTTTTTTTTTGTTATTCAGGTCTTCGATCCGAATGCAACCCACCTATCGAGAATAATATAATGTTGGTTGCATATAAAACTGTCTCAAAGGTCTCAATCTTAGACGAGGTAAAGGAGGTCTGAAAATAATTCGGTACTATATAATATTATGGCAACATCGGATTTTTCTACCCACAGCCGCTCCTCAACAAGGTGCCATAAAAGACAGGTGACAGACAACTTTTATTACAATTTTGGTGTATTTTAAGTTGCAGAACGTTTTTCGTCTTTTTAAACAGAGTCAGATGTTTTCGTGTTTACTCTTCTTAAAGTGTTGTTGGGACAATTGGAACCTGTGGCTCTGTGACCTGTCACTGTCACTGATTCAGTGATTCATGACATTTTTAATTGTTTTGCAAATTGCAAAAACGGTGATAAGGGAACAATAAACTAGTTTGTCGTAAAATAAATGTTATGCTTAATAAGAATTGATACGAGGTTCTATATTACTGATTTTGGGGGTGAGTTTATGCATGTCACTGTATGTATGACATTTTTTGGCAAAATAATAGTTTTTCTAATATCTACATTTCTCTCATTTTTTGTTACATTTTCAAAATGTTGACCCTTGTAATATCCCGATTTTTTAACGTCTGTTACGATAGGGAATGTAAGATATAAAATAAGGAACTTGATACTTACAGAATTTTTTTATTTATTCCAGTAATAAGGTTTTATTTTAAGTTTGGTATATCCTCAAACTTCCAGCTGGAAGACTGGAAGCACTTTTACACTCCTTCCGGGGCACATACCTAACTTACACACTACTTCCTTTTGATGTAAGCTGCTTAATTTGATGGTATTTAGGAAGCTCTGAATAATTTTATTCTTCATATCCCTATCCTTCATATCTATCTAAGTTTATCTTTTCAGAGAAATAGTATCTTCTCTTATCAACAATACAGAATCCCAGCAGACAGCATACTAGCACACGTACGAAAATCAGTGAAACAAATTAGTTGATAAGAAAAGTAAATGTTGGCGTAAGAATAGACAATTTATAAGTAAGTGTAATATTGAAAAACTATTTTGTAGTGTGCTTTTAACTAATACTTAATAATAGGTGTATTTACACTATTACAGTTTTGTTTGTTTTGTTGTATGAAATACATCACCTACACGTTACCAAGAGAATTTCTTAGTAAAAATAAATGATGTTCGTGCTCATTATATAAAATTGTACCTTGATAAAAAATTTAGGTATCCCATTTTAGTTCTTTGTTTTTAGTTGACGCCTAGTACCAATAACACACCCATTTAATATACACTATTCTCACTCTCAGCCAAAATGGGTAGAATATGGAAAGTTTTAACTCGTAAAAAGGCCATCGATCCAGTTGCTGCTGAGGAGACTCGTTTGAATCGTATACTGAATACTTTTGATTTGACAGCTCTTGGAGTAGGTAGCACATTAGGGGTGGGAGTGTATGTTTTAGCTGGACAAGTGGCCAAAGATACTGCTGGACCTGCTGTGGTGTTGAGTTTCCTGATTGCTGCTATAGCTTCAGTGTTTGCAGGTAAGGATCTAGTGTGTTGGGTATAAGTTTTTTACCTAATTTAAATTTGTTTTCATTGTTACATTTGGGAATTCTATTATTGTAAATAGTACAGATCAAAAATTGGAACGCCTACTGATCGTATCCTGTTTTAATTTTTTTTAAGGGCGATTGGGGTATGCTCTGTTGGTGCATGTTGAATATTTTCAAAATCTGAGGAAACAGGTTCTCATCTGATAAACGATGACTATATAATGCAATTAAAAGTACGTCACGGCTGACAGGAATCGTCGGTAGATACCACATTGTAGCCAAATATTTGCAGACAGGAAAAAAGACTGTTAAATTCATGTTCCACATTATTTGTTATTTACTATATTATATCATTATAATGAGGATATGTGTCATTGGGTATTAAGGTTATCAATTTTATAGTAAATAACTTTTTGTTTTTATTGTTGCTGTGGTAATAACTTGGTGGCATGTGTTTGCTATCAGACTTAAGACATAATAGTTCTGGGTTTGGGGTTAAAGGTTAAATTTTGCTACTTAATTTGTTACGACGTTATACCCCGATCTTTTCGCTATCAATCTGGCCCACCTAAAACTGGTAAAATCACAAAAAAAAATATAAATCCGAAATCTGTTTTAATGAAACTATATGAAAATATACACCGATTTTTACTCTAGAATACTACCCCTTAGAGTTTTAGATGAGCTTAAATTGACTCAAGATTCCATACTGGTGTAGAGTAGTAGAGTCCGCAAAACGTGCAACGTCTGCCTCCTCGCGGTAGCAAGTGAAAATGAGAAAATGAAATAATAAATATGACAATTTTCGAATTTTAACATTATAAATGTTAGGTTATTGTGAAAATAGTGATAAAATCTAAACGGTTTTACTTGTGTGAACATTATAACAAAACAATATTATAAGACCGTGCCATCAGGTCTGTAAAGTAAATGATTTTGTGCCAGAATTTTCATTTTACAAGTAAGTAAGTGTGACATAATTAGAGTTGGGCATGGTCAATTGACCGCGGTCAATTGACCGTCAATTGACCATGACGTATTTGACTGGTCAAATTCGGTCAAAATATATCAATTTTATTTTATTATTTACTAGCGTGTACCCGGCATGCGTTGCAACCCGCTGGTATAAATACAAACCCGATACATTAGTACCCGGCATGCCACTTTCTGAAATTGCACCCGTGCGAAGCCGGGCGGGTCGCTAGTTACACATAAAAACCTTCCTCTTGAATCACTCTATCTATTTAAAAAAACCGCTTCAAAATCCGTTGCGTAGTTTTAAAGATTTAAGCACATAAGAATAGGGACGGACAGACGGGGACAGCGACTTTGTTTTATACTATGTTAAGATGCATTTGTGATCTGTCCAGATTACCTCCTACCATCCAGGATAATATTTAGTGTATCGTTATAGCGCCGTTTAAACAATAACACCTGATTATGGGAATCCCAATAGTCGGCCTCGTTTATTAGTGGTTCCCGGAACGGATTCAATCACAATGAAGGAAAGGAATAGATAAATTATTGTTATTCTCTTTTTATACCATTTTCATAGACATTTCCTTGTGTCTATTTATTTTCATTTCGTATTTGCCAGAGTTAGGGTTTGCACTTGCATTGCATTTTTGTGAACTAACGACGCGACGTCGCATTTACGATGAGTTTGGGGAAGTCCAAAACCAAAATTTGGAATTGTTTTACCGAAATAAGAGAAGAAAACAAAGTAAAAGGGAAATGTATCTACTGTGGAGCACCTATTGAGATAAACACTTATAGAATGTGTATCTGGATGGACCTAACTATATCATCCATTTGACCACCCTTTATAAAATTTAGGTATGGCAGAACAAGCAAAACTTGTTATAAAAAATTAATTTTTTCCAAAATACAAAATAAGAAATTTGGCAAGTATAGTTAGGTTCATCCACTGCATTTTTAAATTTTAATTTATTTCAGTCAATTGACCGGTTAGTTGACCAAAAACAAATTGACCGGTCAAATCCACAACCCTAGACATAATAGAATGTCTATGAGTAGCGAGATGTCGGTTCGGCGCAAAAATACGTTTATGAATGAAATCATTTGTCTATATCTATATACAGGGTGTCCCAGATAAGACTGCACTCTACAGGGATCTCGTAAACCATAGGAGATACAGAGATGGTTAAATTAGAGAAAAGTTGCGCATTACTGAATCCTGTAACGTCATGTTTTCAAATTTAAAAAATTCCAAATGCTTCCGAAGATATTTGGATAAAACCGAATTTTCGCGATTTCGTTTTAATTGATTTATGATTCTATTTGAAGAGACGTGTCAAAATAAATTTTACATTCTCATTGCCACTTTTTCTCCCCTACAAAATGGTTTAATTACATTTTTGATCCGACGTTTCGCTTAGTCACAACCATCATCAACTTTGTTATTTATTTTTAAATAGTAGGAAAATTTTATTTTATGCTTAATAAATTCTACGTTTTATTCTTATAGACGTTTCGATATAGAAAAATACATCATCAATGAAAATAGGCACATTATCGAAAATATTTTTGTTTTTATTGTTGTATTTAAACACTAGTTGGATTTTAAAACAGAAACTTATAACAAAACATAATATCTAATAAAACTTATCTAAAAAATGCAACAACGAGGGGTTTCACTGGCAAAAATGGTGTACAACTTCTAGAAAATACAGAAAATACGAGGAAAATGCAGAAAATACGAAGAAAATACAGAAAATACCAAGGTTGGCAGGATATATATCCGTGATAAATATCCTGATATATATCTTGATAAATATCCTGATATATATCTTGATAAATATCCTGATATATATCTTGATAAATATCATGATATTTATGCGACGATATTTATCCTGATATATCAATATTTTTTTTCTAAAATTCTATTCATCAGTATAAAAATATGTCCCCGCTGCCGCTGAGCCGGCAACAGCGTATTATGCTGCTTACCCTTACCCTTATGTGATTCCCCATCTTTCAGAAACGTTGACCACCTGTTGTTCTTCCTTTTGTTCCGATTTCTGATTGAACTGAGCAATATTTTGCTGTTTGTTTTATGAAATAAAAATTTTACAATGCCAAAAATAACAAATCCAGTTTGGGTTCATTTTAATTTAATTAACAAGCCCAGTAATTTTGGGTTTTAAGTTGAACCATAGTTAAAAGCAAAAATATATGATGTGTCCATATTCATAAACTTGTCTTTTTTACCTACATTTTACATTCCTAACATAGCAGGAGTACTAAAAAACTTGTTATTGTGATAGCAACAACTATTATTGAATAGAGTTGAAATACAAATTTACAGGTTTATAACATGTTTATATTAAATTAAGTGATTTTGAATTTTTAAAATATAGCTTTACAGAAAACATGAAATAATTTAAAAACTAGACTGGGTACATATCGCTAATCGTCAGCCGAGAGTGCATCTAATATTAGTACTAAAAAAAAATTACAATAAAAAAATACTTTTCTTTTCTTTTTTTCTATTTACTATTGCTTTTTTTGCCTCACCTTCCTGCAGAACGTGAAGGGGAAACATATCGCCAAATTGTCATTATAACAACTGACCAAAACTAGACAATGGTGCAAAATTTCCATTTTCTCGTATAGATTGGTAGTTTTCGGAGGCAGCGCCGTATAGTGCTCGACGTCCCGTTTCCAATGCCGCCTGGCTCGGACTTTTTGTTAGGGAGATATATGATATTTAATATTATGATATTGATATTTATAGGTGCTCTTTAAACTCGCACGCCTTTGTGCAATGTGAGATATACTTTCCATATTTGCTATATAAAAATATGTAAGTATTGAATCGATTAAAACATAAGCAAAAAATTATTATTATTATATTGAAGCTATAGAAGAAATATAAGCTATATAAGAAATAATATTGTGCCGAGCCCTTCGGGCACGGCACTGTTCTAGTTCGATCGTTTAATTATACGACAGCTGTCACTTTGACAGGTAAGTGTCATTTTTTTTTAGCTTTGTCGTAGCGAGGGTTATAGCTGTAAAACTCCTAAATTGAAAAATTTTTCACTACGTAAATAACAAAGTTTTATACGACAGCTGTCAAATTTTGACAGCTAAGTGTCAATTATTTTTTAGCTTTTTTGTAGCGAGGGTTATAGCTGTAAGAATCTGAAATTTAAAAAAAATTCAGTACCTACCTAAATAACAAAGTTTTATACGACAGCTGTCAAATTTTGACAGGTAAGTGTCAATTTATTTAAACTTTTTTCGTAACGAGGGTTAAAGCTGTAATATTCCTAAATTAAAAATTTTTTCAGTACCAAAATAACAAAATTCTATACGACAGCTGTCAAATTATGACAGGCGGGTGTAAATTTTTTTAAGCTTTTTTCATATAGAGGATTATAGCTGTACGAATCCGAAATTAAAAAATTTTTCAGTACCTAAATACCAAAGTTCCATACGACAGCTATCAAATTTTGACAGGTAAGTGTCAATTTTTGTAAACTTTTTTCGTAACGAGGATTATAGCTGTAATAATCCTAAATTGAAACATTTTTTAGTACCTAAATAACAAAGTTTTATACGACAGCTGTCAAATTTTGACAGGTAAGTGTCAATTTATTTAAACTTTTCTCGTAGCGAGGGTTAAAGCTGTAATAATCCTAAATTAAAAAAATTTTCAGAACTGAAATAACAAAGTTCTATACGACATCTGTCAAATTATGACAGGCGGGTGTAATTTTTTTAAAGCTTTTTTCATATAGAGGATTATAGCTGTACGAATCCGAAATTTAAAAATTTTTCAGTACCTAAATAACAAAGTTCCATACGACAGCTATCAAATTTTGACAGGTAAGTGTCAATTTTTTAAAACTTTTTGTAACGAGGATTATAGCTGTAAGAATCCTAAATTGAAACATTTTTCAGTACCTAAATAACAAACTTTTATACGACAGCTGTCAAATTTTGACAGGTAAGTGTCAATTTATTTAAACTTTTTTCGTAGCGAGGGTTAAAGCTGTAATAATCCTAAATTAAAAAAAATTTCAGTATCAAAATAACAAAGTTCTATACGACAGCTGTCAAATTGTGATGAGTGGGTATAAATTTTTTAAAGCTTTTTTCATATAGAGGATTATAGCTGTACGAATCCGAAATTTAAAAAATTTTCAGTGATTAAATAACAAAGTTCCATACGACAGCTGTCAAATTTTGACAGGTAAGTGTCAATTTTTTAAAAGTTTTTTCGTAACGAGGATTATAGCTGTAAGAATCCCAAATTGAAACATTTTTCAGTACCTAAATAACAAAGTTCTATACGACAGCTGTCAAATTCTGACAGGTAGGTGTATATTTTTTTAAACTTTTTTCGTAGCGAGGGTTATAGCTGTAAGAATCTTAAATTGAAAAAATTTTCAGTACCTAAATAACAAAGTTCTATACGATAGCTGTCAAATTTTGACAGTTAAGTGTCAATTTTTTTTTAGCTTTTTCGTAGCGAGAGTTATAGCTGTAAGAGTCCGAAATTATAAAATTATCAGGTCCCTAAATAACAAAGTTCTATACGATAGCTGTCAAATTTTGACAGGTAAGTGTCAATTTTTTTTTTTAGATTTTTTGTAACGAGGGTTATAGCTGTAAGAATCCTAAATTAAAAAATTTGTCAATACCTAAATAACACAGTTTTATACGACAGCTGTCAAATTGTGACAGGTAAGTGTCAATTTTTTTTTAGATTTTTTGTAACGAGGGTTATAGCTGTAAGAATCCTAAATTAAAAAAATTCTCAGTTCCTAAATAACAAAGTTCTATACGACAGCTGTCATTTTGACAGGTAAATTTCAAGTTTGTTTTAAGCTTTTCTTGTATCTAGGATTATAGCTGTAAGAATCCGAAATTTAAAAAAATTTCAGTACCTAAATAACAAAGTTCTATACTACAGCTGTCAGATTTTGACAGGTAAGTGTAATTTTTTTTTAGCTTTTTCGTAGCGAGAGTTACAGCTGTAAGAATCCTAAATTAAAAAATTTTCAGTTAGTAAATAACAAAGTTCTATACGCTAGCTGTCAGATTTTGACAGGTAAGTGTCAATTTTTTTAGCTTTTTTCGTATAGATTATTATACCTGTAAGAATCCAAAATTTTAAAAATTTTCAGTACCTAAATAACGACATTAAAAAAAAAATAAAAAAACACTGGAGTTTGAACCCGCGACCTTCGTGTCCAAAATCAACAGTCTTTACCACTGCGCCACCGAAGCTTACAGATTGATTTGTGGTAAATAGGATATTAATGCCGTATTCGATATTACATAGAACGTTGATTATTGAAGATACACACAAAAAATACATTTTTTACAATTATTTGTGATCAAACGCAAAGAAAAAGGTCCAAGACAGGTGTTTCATACATTAAATACTTTCCAAATATTATAAAAACTATTAAAATTGAAGTTAATATGCCTCCTGCAAGCCATTTTTATTATTAAACGGACGGATATAAATGCGATGTTTTTCCCTTATTTTTGGTCAAACGAAAAAGATAAAGGTTCAAGGTAGGTATTTCACACAAAAGACGTGGTCTAAATGGTCTTATTCCTCTAAAAAGTCAATTTGGAAATCGCACCTATTTTTGACAGATGGTATAAAAGTTAAAGTTCAGGACATGGCCAACTTTCCTAAATCGAATGGTATTAGAATTTATAAATTTGGCCTGTTTCCGCACGCAAAAACTTGATTTTTCTTAAACTTACGAATATATTTTAATAATTTTGGATATGTAGAGGTGTTAAGAAGTAATCAGCGCATTTTTTGAGAAAAAAATAAAACGGTTTTGTTAAAAATTGAATAAGCTACAGTCGATATAGTAAAACATCACATAAAAGTATCTCTGAAAAAATCATAAATTAATTTTTTTGAGCCACAAAATATGTTTTCCCAGGGTGCGCTTACTATGAAAACTAAAGCTTGTTTATCCGTCGATATGGTAGATCAAGAAAAAATTCAAAATGTTATATATTATAGACACTTGCAGAATTATTTAAGCGAACCAGTGCGATGCCAACAGAAATTACGGGAGAAAGTTCATAAGCTGCCGTTTTTTCCGTATTAAAGATAAAGAAACGAAAAAATATCTCTCAAATACAATTTGACGAGCTCTATCCGCTAAAGTATACAACGTTTCGATCAAAAGTCGTTTTCCGTACGAAAAAAAAATAAAAACCGTGAAAAATCAGGCCTAACTTTATGATTTCCACTTTCTTACAATTTTCGGCAATTTCCATTCCAGTTAGGTATAACGATATATTGGAAAAAGGTAGATTTTGAGATGGCCTAAACGATTATCCAAACCGAATGTCGATTGGATGCACCCAATTCGACTTAGTAGCGATCCAAGAGGTACCATTTTCGACCAAATTTTGACTTTGAAAAAATCAAAAAAATTACTTCCAAACTTTCGATCGCGCTCACAAACAATAGGGTTCTGTAGCCTACGGTCGTCTATACGTCGAAAAAGTTTAAATCGAAAAAACTCATTTTTACGGCCTGTATCGTGTGCCAACGAGATCCCGATATTTCTCGACTTTAAAAATTAATAACTTTTTTCCGGCACACCCTGTATATTCGAAATTTTCACACAAAGTACTACCACTATTCCTCTCTAAACTAAAAAAGTTTTAATCGTCCCACTCTAACCGTTTCCGAGAAAAAAAATCGCAAATGTGAAAATGTCGAAGCTGACGACGACGACGCCGACAACATACATGCATATTTCAAATGTAGCAGACGATATAGTGCAAAATTTTCGAGAGTCGATCGGGGTTGCCGTGATTCCGCGTGAAGGAGACGAATAACATATCGCGTGTTCGCGCGATATGTAATAATTAAAAATATAAATAAATAAAATATCCAAATTTGGATATATATCGGATATACCGGGTGTTTCAGGAGGGACGCTCACCCCTATAATTTTTTAATTTTTTTAATTACAGAAATAAAATTTTATGAGTTTATGTGTGACATCATTTTACATTTTATGACATGACGGATGCCATTTTGTCACTTCCGGTTTAACCGTAAATGACTTCAACCTTATATTTTTAAATGGAATACCCTGTATATTTTTGGCTATATCGATTAAGAACACTATCCAACTTCAACTAAACCCCCATATTTCACTTTTTGACACTTTAAATAATTTTTAATTTAGCTTTTATTTTTCATCTAGATTGCTATGAACTCTATAAAATGGTTAACTTGTAAGCCAAAATCTTGATACAAATGCAATTTTCAAGTTTTATTCTGTTTTAAATGTTTTACAATCATTTTAACTTTTTAAAAAGGGGTTTTCCCAGAGAACTCTATTTTTCCGAATGGAAGCATATTGGCTCACTCGGGGAAAAAGATAGAGCACTCTTTTTCCAAAAATTTGATATCACACACCCCTATGTCAAGTTAAAATTGACAGATAATTTATTAAAAATACCAATTCATGACAAAAAAGACAACAAATGAATGGCGGATATTAAATTCGTAATTATGTTCATTTGTTTAGTAGCTTTATGGCGTCATGGGTACCTAGATAAATGTAAAGCCATTTGCGCTTCTTGTTGTATTTTTTGTCATGAATTGGTATTTTTAATAAATTATCTGTCAATTTTAACTTGACATAGGGGTGTGTGATATCAAATTGTTGGAAAAAGAATGCTCTATCTTTTTCCCCGAGTGAGCCAATATGTTTCCATTTGAAAAAATAGAGTTCTCTGGGAAAACCCGTTTTTAAAAAGTTAAAATGATTGTAAAACGTTTAAGACAGAATAAAACTTGAAAATTGCATTTCTATCAAGATTTTGGCGTTCAAGTTAACCATTTTATAGAGTTCATAGCAATATAGATGAAAAATAAAAATTATATTAAAAATGATTTAAAGTGTCAAAAAGTGACATATGGGGTTTAGTTGAAGTTGGAATAGTGTTCTTAATCGATATAGCCAAAAATATACAGGGAGTTCCATTTAAAAATCTAAGGTTGTAGTCATTTCCGGTTAAACCGGAAGTGACAAAATGGCATCCGTCATGTCATAAAATGTAAAATGATGTCACACATAAACTCATAAAATTTTATTTCTGTAATTAAAAAAATAAAAAAAGTTATAGGGGTGAGCATCCCTCCTGAAACACCCGGTATATCGATATATATCGGATATTTGGATATTTATATAAATATCATGATATTTGCCAACCCTGGAAAATACAGAAAATACGAAGAAAATACAGAAAATACAAAGAAAATACGAGCAAAATAATTGGCAATGACGTAAAATCGTTAACGCTGCCGGGTTTGTTCGACACAAAAAAAGCCAGTTCCGTGATTATTCAAAAAAAAAAAATTTTCCAAGGGATGTTTATTTAGTAAAGCCAACCGAAAATGGTGTACAAGTTCTAGAAAATACCAGGAAAATACGAGAAAATACAAGGAAAATACTGAAAATACGAGAAAAATTAAGAAAATACAAGGAAAATACAGAAAATACGGGAAAATACAAGGAAAATACGAGAAAAATTAAAAAAATACAAGGAAAATACAGAAAATACGAGAAAAATTAAGAAAATACAAGGAAAATACAAGAAAAATACGAAGAAAATTTGGCAATATGGAAAATGATTTACAAATTTTTCTCAGTGAATTACCCCTCGTGCAACAAGTAATAATTAGGTAATTTTAAAAATAATTATTAAATGCAATTATTTTTTATTTTAAAAAAATGCATGATAATATTCAAACATAACGTACCATTTAAATTCGGCATCATATGGGTGGCTATGAAATTGATTGACGTTCGCAATTATTGTTTAAATAGTTTCTTTAGACCTGTCACTTAGTTACAGAGACCTGTTAGTTTTAAATTTGGTAATTATTATTATGTTTTTGCGCACAATTCTTATGACTCTCGATGTAACAGCAAATCATGTCAAATTTTCCTTCGTTAGAATAATGTTCCATTATTTTAAATTTTACTGCACAATGCAACAGTTAAAAATTAAAGAAAAAAAACATAATATTAATAATTATTAAATTTCAAACTAATTGGTATCTGTAACTAAGTGACAGATATAAAGAAAATATTTAAACAATTGCGAACGTCAATCAATTTCATAGCCACCCATATGATGCCGAATTTAAATGGTACGTACGTTATGTTTGAATATTATCCTGCATTTTTTTTTAAATAAAAAATAATTGTATTTAATAATTAAAATTAATTATTACTTGTTGCATCTTTCAGATAAGTTTTATTAGATATTATGTTTTGTTATAAGTTAAAAAGTTAAAAAAAAATGTTTTAAAATCCAACTAGTGTTTAAATACAAAAATAAAAACAAAAATATTTTCGATAATGTGCCTATTTTCATTGATGATGTGTTTTTCTATATCGAAACGTCTAATAAATAATAAGTGTGATACACCGTTAGATTTAGAATAAAACGTAGAATTTATTAAGCATAAAATAAAATTTTCCTACTATTTAAAATAACAAAGTTGATGATGGTTGTGACTAAAGGAAACGTCGTATCAAAAATGTAATTAAACCGTCTTGTAGGGGAGAAAAAGTGGCAATGAGAATGTTAAATTTATTTTGACATGTCTCTTCAAATAAAATCATAAATCAATTAAATCGTAATCGCGAAAATTCGGTTTTATCCAAATATCTTCGAAAGCATTCGGAATTTTTTTAATTTGAAAACATGACGTTACAGGATTCAGTAATGCGCAACTTTTCTCTAATTTAACCATCTCTGTATCTCCTATGGTTTACGAGATCCCTGTAGAGTGCATTATTATCTGGGACACCCTGTATATATGCTTTATAGTCGTGGATTTTGACAGTAAATGATTTTTATAACACCCCGTATACTGAATAAATAAAGGCAAGTGAGACACGCCTTTAATTTGGAATAATAACTGATTCATGGAGCATAAAAAATATTTTATGTAGGTAACTTCAATCTTATATTTGGAAGGTGGTTTATTTATATGAAAATAATATGTTTTATTTTATTAAATAGGTAACTTTTTTTCGGAAGGCTTTACCAAAGCGAATACTTATAATGAATGGTTACATTTTAAATGAAAAACTGAATAAACGAAAATTGATGCTTCTACAGTGACCGGCATACATTTGGCCCCATATGGAAAAAAATTTTATTGATTAAAACTTTTTATGCCGATTATCTCTGCATAAGTAATGGGTAACCTAAAAATTCATTTTGACAATTGTCACGTGATTACTTTTTTGGTGAGAAAATTATAGAGATACATTTTCTCATGACAATTATTGGTATCTATTAGATGACGAGATATGGAAAAAAGTTATTTGAAAAAGTGTTTTAATTTTATGATCGTTTAGAAAGTTTGATGCGTGCATTCGAGAAGTAATATTTTTAACAGTTTTCAAAATTATGAGATAATCGGCATAAAAAGTGTTTCAATATTCCATCAATGAAAATTAACCTCATAAAGAATATATTTATGATTGATTATTTGAAACAATTCTATTAAAAAGCCTTTTGCCAAAAACTTTAGAATAATGGTAGGTTTACTCTTGTAAAAATTTTAATTTTTAACTTTACCCTGTAATACATTTTTTTTTATAGACAATCGTATTTTTTCAGCCATCCAAAATTTTGATAAAGAAAGACTTGAAAAATTAAATTTTGGACCGTTTGCCCCCCGGTTTGCCCTCTCTTATACCACATCGCCGGACATACTTTATACAGTGAGGACGTAAAGTCTGGAATAAATTCATTATTTAGGGAACGCTAAATGTTTTTAAAAATCGCTCGGACACGTCGATTTTGTTTTTTTAATACGCATTTTTTTCAATATTTTTTATTATGCGTGTCTCCGAAAGCACTCTGCTTGGACCAACTTTAATTTTTTAAATGGGAACCCACATTTTTTTTTTTTATTTTAGGATTCTGTGAATAATTGTGAACATTTTTTATCTAACATGTCATTATGATTTATCGGCAGTTAAAGTTCGAAAATAAATACAACAATTAATTATTTATCATTTTAATAAATGTTGAAAATGTTGCCCAAAGGTTAATTGGCAGTAACCTAGACGATCGAAAAATTCTTTCTGCACATTTCTGACAACTTACGGAGTGATTGTCGGTATTTCTTAAACAATTCGATTCTTTAAGTCCTCCATGTCCATTGGCTTAGTTTGAAAAACTTTACCTTTAAGGTAAACCCACAGAAAAAAGTCAAGGGGGGTTAAATCGGGAGACCTCCGCGGCCATTCAATAGCTCCCCTCCTTGCAATCTATCTATTTTCAAAAATAGTATTAAGATAAGCGCGAACTTTTGTAAATAGATGGATTGGAAGAAGGGGAGCTATTGAATGGCCGCCGAGGTCTCCCGACTTAACCCCCCTTGACTTTTTTCTGTGGGGTTACCTTAAAGGTAAAGTTTTCCAAACTAAGCCAATGGACATGGAGGACTTAAAGAATCGGACTTTAAGAAATACGGTCAATCAGTCCGGAAGTTGTCAGAAATGTGCAGAAAGAATTTTTCGATCGTCTAGGTTACTGCCAATTAACCTTTGGGCAACATTTTTAACATTTATTAAAATGATAAATAATTAATTGTTTTATTTATTTTCGAACTTTAACTGTCGATAAATCATAATGACATGTTAGATAAAAAATGTTCACAATTATGCACAGAATCCTAAAATTAAAAAAAAAAATGGGGGTTCCCATTTAAAAAATTAAAGTTGGTCCAAGCAGAGTGCTTTCGGAGACACTCTGTATAATAAAAATATTGAAAAAAATGCGTATTAAAAAAACAAAATCGACGTGTCCGAGCGATTTCTAAAAACATTCAGCGTTCCCTAAATAATGAATTTATTCCAGACTTTACGTCCTCACTGTATGTGGTCAACTTTCTGCCGCTCACTGTATGTCTGTTATTTTAATAGGATGCCATGCTCATAGTTTTGCAGGCTTAGTAATAAACATGTTCATTGGTTTCAACGCACGTTATAAGCAATATTGTTTTACAGGAGCTACTTAATACGACTTAAAACTATGAATTAGTTGGAATGATTTTTTTGTCCTAATTAAGGTTGAATTCTCAACGTCATTCAATCTATTGCCAACCGATAACCTATTTCGCGTTGATTTTTTGGGTTTATTATTTTAATAACTAACATTTAAAGAAAATCAATATCGTCGGTACATTATTTAGGTAGTATCTGATATATTACAAAAATATCAATTTATTTCATTGCTAATTTTGGGAGAATTGTATAGTGAAAGAACAATGAGTGACAATGACATAATAATGTTTAAAAAAATCTTATCCGATATTTTTCGCTATACAATTCTCCTAAAATAAGTTATGAAATTCCTTGATATTTATTAAATATGTCAATTATTACCTATAAAATATCAAGTCGATACTATTTTTCTTTAAATTTTGTATAAAAACTAGAAAACATAAATAAATCTACGCGAAATAGGTTATAGGTTGGCAAGCATGTTGATACTCCCACCTTAATTTACATAATTTATTATTTGTTCAATTTTCGTTACTTCAAAGTAGCTTACGCGCCAAAAACTATTAACGTCATGAAATTTAATTATGGATGTCGTTGGTAGATAAAGAAATATGTATATTACGTAACGGCAAGCCTCTACTTGTAAAATAATTAAAAGATAATAGGGATAATTAATTTATTCTGCGTATCTAATTATGATTCATTCCTATTTTAATGATAGCAAGAAGGTATTTATAGAGCGTTTTCATTGGTTCTATGCAAAGACCTCTTATACTATATATTGTGAGATAACTTCTAAGGATACCATTATTGAAACGATTGTTGTTATGGTAGTTATGTGGCAGTTAGTACTGATAGGACATAAATAATTTTGGCCTTATACATTCATTATCTTATTTAATTATAAACCTTTATCAAGTACACAATTTTATTAGAAACATAAACCCGTTTCTTTCTAAACTTTTTACCACCCAACGTAGATGGGTAAATATTTTCACACCGAAAAATGTTTGATTTTCCTTCTTTCTTAAAAGTTACCTACAAAAATTATGTATATATACATCGTGTAACAAAAGTCTGGAACCGTGGAACGCTTTAAATATCTTTAATACCGTTTGTCCGACTTAGCTAAAATTAGGTATCGGTATATATGAGGTTATTGCGGAGCTGCTAGTGACATTTGCAGTGTTGCCAAATTTGCAGTTTTTTAGCAATTTATATAATTTTTTTGCTTTAAATAAAACACCCTGTATATTATTCAACAAAATTATTCCGCAACAAACTTATATGAAAGTTGTTTAGAATTTGTTGCGTAATCATTTTTTTGAATAATATATAGGGTGTCCCATTTAAGAAAAAAAATAATATAGATTGCTAAAAAACTGTAAATTTGGCAACATCGCAAATGTCACTAGCAGCTCCGCAATAGCCTCTTATATACCGATACCGAATTTTAGCTAAGTCGGACAAACGGTATTAAAGATATTTAAAGCGTTCCATACTTTTGTTACACGGTGTATACACTAAAACTACAGAAATTATATTTCCCTCCTTAAAGCCGGAAGCAAAAAAATAATACTTCTATTTATAACGCATTTTCCCTCCTGGCATGTCAACAAAAAAATATTTCTCTAGTAATACTTAAAGTAGTTTTGAAGAAGTAGTCCATACTCAAAGTGGAGTAAATGATATAGAAAAAAGAAAAGCACAAAGTCTTTCTCCACAATATTTATTAGAATAACTAGGCGAACCTAGAATAATTCATAATAATTCAAATCGACATGTTTCGAGTGTAGAAACACTAATCATCATGGTGTTAATTTGTTTTTTTCGTTGTAATTATGTACCTAGTGGTATAATTTTTCGATATTTGAATTTTTATTTAGGTACATCTTTGGGTTTTTCAAAGTGTGTGTAACCGATTATTATCCGCATATAATTCTTTGAGTTTTGGTAAAAGATAATTCTGTATCTTGACATAATCGTGATTTGTCTTAAAACACGGAAACATTTCGAGTGGTTTTTGATTTATTATGATTAACATTTTAATTATTTATTTAATATTAAATTGAAAAAAAAAAATAAGGCAAAACCAAGATTATGGGTATATATTGCTGATCCAAATGTTTAAAACAATTTTTTTTTAATATATTTTACAGAATTGTCACTATCCAAAATACAAGTTTTTGAATTTAGTAAGTTAGTTAGTGGTCAAAAAAAGTAGTCCTGGATAGATTGGATATTTAACAACAGTACTCGTAGTAAACCGCCACAATGAACACTGCCATTTTTAATTTGGTCACCTATAAAAAAGAATTCCCGGTGTTGCTAGCATCAATCTGAATAGTTAATCCACCATTTCGACCATCCATGCCAGCCGGAAAATGATCTAAATCTAATCGAAACTCTGCCATCAACATTGACATTAATGCGGCAAAAACGGTTTACCATGCGTATGTGCACTCCCGGTTGAGGTATGGCATAATTTTCTGTGGGGAGGGGGGGGGGGAGGGGGTTAGCTCGGAAATTGTTAGAATATCTGTCCTTCAAAAGCGGTGCATTAGCATTAACATAGTTGAAACATGTGAAAATAAATTTATAGAGAATCGCCTAATGACAGTTATATCGACTTATATTTATGAATGTTTGATCTTTGTAAGGGAGAATTCAGATCTTTTCTCCGAACATATCAGAGAACACTCACATGACACAAGAAATAAAACAAATTTAAAGAATATAAAATGTAATTTCAGCTTCATTCAAAGAAATGTACAATTTAATTTAATAAAAATTTACAATAAAATTCCTCGGGAAATAAGGGAATTAAATGGCAAATCCTTCAAAATAAAAATAAAATCGGTACTTATTAGAAAAGCCTATTACACTGTCAATGAATATTTTGATGATATAGCATGGCAGTAAGTTGCCTCCTCTACCACTTAACGCATATTGCTGCTCACTGGTTGTTGGCTTTGACATTGACACTCCTTGTCTCGCTTTTGTTTTGTTTATTTACTATTTTCATTAAGTGTTTATTGTATAAAATGTTGGTCTTAGCAAGGTATGAAATTGTATTTTATGAATTTTGAAATTTGTAAACTTTTCATTAGGTACTATTATTGACATGTCCTGTCCTACGCCCTTGGGCTTTCAACAAGACTTAAATTTTATGGTTTTGTTTTGTATTCAAGGATTAATAAAGATTTTTGATTTTTGAATTTGAAATTACCAGAACAAACTCTTATATAATATGTCAGGTTTGAACTTTGTTTTTGCGGATCAAATATTGTGACAAGCTGTTTGATAAACCTGGACAATCTATACAGACCATCTCTGTTCAAATATAGTAATTTTTTTACAAAGTTCCCAACAGGAAATTTATTGGACAAGTCTAGTAAATCAATATTATTTGATTTTTTTTAGTTTTAACTGGCACCGTGCAAATGATGAGATTTGTATAAAAACACCTATTCGCTAATAAAGTAACATCATGTAATTTAAGCCAACCAAGACAATTACAAAATCAATGTAAGATTGCTCACTAATGTAACATTCTACACTGAATGTCGCTTCTCTAAATTTAGCAAACGGTTTACTAAAGATCTTCACGTCATACTTGTCCCCAAGAATTTCTCCCAGTGGCCCAGGTAGTTTTTTTTCCAAAAGCTATCAACACTTTACCTCTAGCTCCTTTGCCTATAGCCTGATTTATATATTACACTTGACCAATTTCTAGCACTATCCTGTTGTTTCCATTTGCCCTAGTTCATCTTTTCATTCTGTTTGGACTTTTTTGTTTCGGGTTTGTTCGGGTTTGTTGTTGTATGGTTGCATATCAACTGCAATTTAATTTGTTTTGGGATTTCCCTAAATCGCCAAGTTTTGTTTGGCGTTTGGGTTTTTAGGTTACCAGTTTCCAAACTTTTGGAAAAATGTCCGTTAGCATATAAATTAACTGAAGCTATAAGTTTCCTTAACCCCAATAAAACTGGCAGAGATACAAAAAAATCCTTGCAACTGATGTCCAAAGCATTTGAAATTTTGTTAAATTCAAACAGATGCAATGCGACTAAATTGGAAGAAGCAGATAGAGCATTTAGAGACATTCTTAGATGATAAATAAAATGAAAAATTATTCCAGATGTAACAGAGTAGATGACTTTTGGATGGAAACCATCACAAATGACAGTTTAAAAAACGTGGTGCAACTTCTTCTAACAATTTCTCATGGATATGCCACAGCAGAAAGGGGATTTTCTGTTAATAAGGAGATTTTGGTGGAAAATTTAAAAGAAGAGTCACTTATAGGCCAAAGATTAGTGTACGATTCACTACAAAAAATTAAAGGAGTTCAAACTATGGACATTACAAAATCCATGATACTTTCCATGAGAAATGCCTATTCAAGGTACAACACAGCACGAAAAGATAAAAAGGCAAAAGAGGTTGACAGCGACTTGAAAAAAGCAGAAAAAAGGAAGCTTCAAAAGCAAGCAGGAGGACTGGAAACTAAAAAGAAAAAATTATCTAGCAATCACAAAAAGATTTGGCAGCTATAGAACAAGACATCGTAAAATTAAAAAAGTAACTATATTATTTGGTTGTGCTTAAGCCATGTGTTTTTTAAATAAATGTTTTAAAATTTAACAACGAAAGTGTAGTTAATTTAGGAAAACCCAGTCGGGAAATTTTCAAAAACCGACGGGGAAAACCCGAGAATTAGTCGGAAATTTTGTTTTCGATTTTTGCTAGACACCCTGGATAACATAATTTAAAGTTTTTCAAGCCTTGTGAGACATTTTAGGAGAAATAGTCTGATCACAATCTACGTACCTCAAATGATCGAGTTCACACTTAAGACTTTTTATTTTTGCCCTCTGAGACTCAATTTCACGAAAGTATTTGTTTTCTAGCTCTAAGGCGTCGTTTTCAAAAGCAGACGACTTCTTTTTAATCTCTTTATATGTTTTTGATCGATTTTAACTCTGTAGTTCAGTGATGAGTTGTTTCAAATTATCCACTTCATTACTTGATTAAATTCGCTAGAACCTTCTCAGCGGAGGTGTTGGAGCACCAGATTACATTTTTGATAATAACTGTATAATTGCTGCGTTCACCGCAGCTTGGGTGAAATAGTTTGCGGCAAACAATACATCATAAATTGTTTTGCAACTTACTGCAACATTTAAATTGCGCTAAAATAGTATTTTTGCGCCTAGCCGATATCTCACTGTTTATAGAAGATATTCTATCATATCACATGCCTATGACCACTAACTTGTAAAACGAAAATTCTGGCACAATTGAGAAAATTTATAAAAACTGAATCTTGGGTAAACAGCGCCGTCTAGAAGACGCAGCGTGAACTAGTGATCAGAAACACAGTCAATTTAAAAAAAAAACCTTCCCTCGCCCTTTTCATAGACGAAACGAAAAAAGTCTTAGAAACAAACTATCGCAAATATTAATGATCTTTTTATTTCCTTTATTAAACGATTATTCGCGAAAATTTGAATTTTTAGTTATATCATTTAGCGGTCATTTTGGAAACTTGATAATATTTTATATCAATTTTCTTAGTCGACTTACTTAATTCATTTTTTTCATTGCTTCCATAATACCGTACCTCGCCGTCCTGAGTGGGACACCCGGTATATTAAACCAAGTAAAGTTGCTACAATGACTGTTCATTTACGGTACAACTTGGAGACCGCTTGTACATTCCAATCTAAGTTTGATATTCAAAAATCCAATTTAAACAGAAATACGAAGCTGCCAATTTGAAAATAATAATATTTTTTTGGGTTTAAAATAATTTAAAGGCCTTCTCAATATTTCGGTTTTTAATGTCAAATAAGTAGGTATCTTACGGTATTTTTTTTTTGTAGGTCTGTGCTACGCTGAATTTGGCGCTAGAGCACCTAGAGCCGGTTCAGCTTATATATACAGTTACGTGTGCGTAGGAGAATTCATCGCGTTTGTGATTGGATGGAACCTGATCTTAGAATATGTTATAGGTAAGTAAAAATACAAAAAAATCCGTTCATAATCTAAAACCAAATTTTTTTTAGTTGTATCGCCAGGCTGGCCATGGGAAATCCCATTTAAATATTAGCTCCCAAAATTAATTTTACATAAAAATTGTATTAGAATATGGTGGATTTGCACAGCAAATTTTAATATTTTCTGATAAATCAATTAAAAGTTATTTAGAAACAACTCTTCGTAAAATTCTTAAAAATTAAATACGGCTCTAAAACATACCTCAATGAAACTACCAGTACTAATTATGATAATGTCAAATGTTACTAGACGTTTTATTTTTATTAGTTTCGACATATTTTACAGTTTTTAAAAAAATATAACGATGATTAAGTGGCACGACAAGGAAAACAGTTCCCTGCGATGTTTCCAGACAGACCCATTCTAAGAAAATCAAGAGTCCTAAATATTGTTCGTAATTTTAGGAGTAAAGGTACTGTAATTAATAAATGCAACTGCTTAGAGCAAAATAATAATGTACTCGATGCACGCAAGCACAAGAAAATAATGCGCAACCATGTTGGATACCGCCACCCTGATTATTTATTTGAATTATGTTTATAAATATGAAATAAAGACATTTTTTATTTGGTATAAAACTTTTGCTCCATGTAGAAGAAAATAATGGAATTAGCACCAGGTTTCTTGGTCATATTCTAGGAAAGCATCACCCCACAGTACTGTACAAATTACATAAGTATTAATGTCATTCACATAAATATCAAAAACATCAATATTGAGGGAAGTTAAGTAAATACGAAGAGCAAACTTTCGTTTTATATGGAAAGGAAACCCAATGACGAATGCATTTCAAATTAAACACTGAATTAAATATACAATATTATAGATATTGAAATACAGAAAGTGAACACAGATTTGTAGAAACAAGGACTCAATAACTCCGTAAGGTAAATGTTTGAGCAGGCATATTTGGACATCGGATTATGGGACCTTTTTCTGGCACAAAATTTGTGAAAAGAAAACTTTTTTGGAACTTTTACAAAATCAAATTAAACCTGGCTTATTGCTCCTAAGAATGAAGATATTTGGTTTAAAAATGGACGACTGTCTTGCGCATAATGCACCAGAAGTAAGGGAATATGTCCAAAACATTTTCGATGGACGCACAATAGGATTGAATTACACCATAAATTGTTCAGTTAGATCTCTTGGTGTTTCACCAAAATACTTTTTCCTGTGAGGTCACAATAAAAGTGTTATTTATAAAAATGTGCGTTATCAAGATTTGAAAGAAGTAATGGCTATTTCAGGGTTATGCAATGGAATCTCTGCGTATCAACTTAATAAGATTGTTAGAAAATAACAAAATTTGGTGTGCAAATCCATAGTGCAAGGAAGGTAAAATTAATAGAGGAGCCAATATTTGAGGGTAGCAAAATTTACCTGGCGGTGCACCACCCGAAATATCTAAAACATCCAAAACTTGTATTTAACAGGGTATACTTTTTTTAGGTTCTGCCAGTGTAGCGAGGGGCCTAAGTCTTTACTTGGACACCCTCATAAATAACACTCTTCAAGATACTTTTCGAGAAATAGCGCCTATCAATGTAAATTTCCTCTCGCCATATTTTGATTTCTTTTCATTTGGAATATCGATATTACTGGCAAGTAAGTATGCAGTAGCACATATTATTCGGTTGAAAGGTATAGTCAGAGGACGTAACGCCATGAATTGAGTAAGCCTTGTGTTTGTAAGCATGGAAACGCAATGACTTACTCACAGGTAAAGCAACGTAGTTTGTACGGCGTAGTACGCCTTCTACAACAAAAATGTACCTATATCCTTAATGTTTACCTACCTGTAGGTGGCGTCCCAAGCAGCACAAGTTAGGGCACCTACCCCGATTAACCAGGCCTGGCGTACTTGTCAGTCTAACAAACTGACAAATGGTAAAAGTCTTTGCCTGGTTGACCGTAGTAATATCCACTGGCTTATGTATTTTACAGACAGAAAATACAAACAATTTTTAAAAAAAATTTAGATAGGATTTTCGGCATTAAATCAAATAAACAATCACTCTGAAATATTAAACATAATATGTGACTGAGTATAGCATGTGTATACTGGGACATACCTTTTTATATTTTATTTTTATGAAAAGTTTAGAAATAATGTTTTCATATAATATAAAAAGATTTTGGCTAATGAAAATATGGTTAGATAATAATTGCTGATTAATTTTTTTTTAAATTAATCATTGTATTAAGTTAGTGTTTGTAAGGGCGCCGACAGACTGCGACTTCGCTGGCTGCTTTGCTCGAAAAGCCGCCGGACGAACATTCTATTTGAACAAATAAAAAAGCTCACGGTGCAGTATCCCAGCAGGTCTAAACTGAGTGGCAAGTAGCATATCGCTAATCGACACCCGAGGGTGCCTCTAATATTAGTACCTACATAAAAATTAACAGGTTTTTTTATTTCTTATATTTTCTCGTCTTTCTTTGTATCAGTCATGCAGACTGCGATGAAACATATCGCTTAAATTGTCAAAATAACAGCTGTAAAAAAATAACTGAATACATCTTCTTTAATAGTAGGAGAGTCCGACCTGAAGAATCCACCATAGAAAGGTAGGGACTTACACTGTTCATAAAATAGAAATTAAACGTGTGCCTTATAAGAGGGTCATTATTTTTTTTATTTCTGACCGGGATATTATAAGTTTATATCATCATGGTTACGCTATAAATAAAGAGGGTTATAACTCCCTTGGGATATTAAAGATTCTCTAATTCCCTCTACCTTTTACAGGTAAAATAAAACAAGAAATGCTAAATTTTTTTTTTGTCTTCATGTCATTACAACGTCAATGTCATTATTGACTGCACCTGATTCAAATATACCGGAAAGGTAATAAATTGAAACATTTATTCCGGTTTAAAAATGAACAAAAATTTAAATCGGTCAGAAATAATTTCAAAGATTCTAAATGTGACTCATATGCTCCACCCCAAACTGAAATTCCATACCTAAGTAGTGGCTCTATTAGTGTTTTATAGAACATTATAAGTAGCTTTCCCGACAAAATTTCTCTTAGTAGATAGAATTTATGTAACAAAGCCCGAACTTTATTTGTCAAGTATTGAGCATGCAGATCCCATCTTAAGTGTTGGTCCATCATAATGCCTAGATATTTTATGCTCGTAACAGCCTTTATTGGTTCACTCAATGTGTCAATTCCAATATCTTCATAGTTTGGGCGGTTAGCGTTACTAATTGAAAAGGCCATCTATTTAGTTTTTGTGATATTTAAAGATAACTTTATGGAATCTAGTAATGTTTTCACTTTCAAAAGACCATTTCTTAATTTTTCACGAGCGGCTTCCCAGGTATCTGCAGTGAAAACCAAAACAGTGTCATCAGCAAATGAGACAATATCACCCTCCATCTCCAGGTTAAAAAGTAGGTTCACATAGACCTTGAACAGAATCGGCCCCAGGACTGTACCCTGCGGTACTCCCATATTGACTATCCTTCCCTGACTTTATTAATTCTTGTATGTTGAAGTCTATTACTCAAATAATTTTTAAACAAGTTTAGAACTTTTCCTCTAACACCATAGTTTTCTAAGATTTTGAATAATTTAGTATGGGAGACAGTGTCAAATGCTTTAGATAAGTCAAGGAAAACCGCAAGGCATTTTTTCCCCCTATCCAATTTTTTTGTTATTAAAGTGACCACCTCCTGCAGGGCATCCTCCGTACTCAATCCAGATGTAAATCCATATTGTTTATTTGACAGGATTTTTTTTTTCTAAGTAATTTACAAGACGTTCTTTTAGAGATTTTTCAAATATTTTTCCAATGTTGTTTAGTAAGCTTATCGGTCTATAATTTTCTATTAGTGATTTGGAGCCTGACTTATGTATAGGACTAACTATAGAGGTTTTAAACTGACTGGGTACAATGCCAGTTTTAAAGATGATGTTAATGATATGAGTTAATGGTTTCAGTATGAATGGATGCAGAGCTTTAATAATCCTTGTACCTATGCCGTCCTTACCCGAAGAGCAGTTATTTTTTAAAGACGATATATGTTTAATCACTTCATTTTCACTGACTGGTGTCAGGAACATAGAATATGGGGTTGATATAGGCATTTTGTCACATCCTTGAGGTTTTATTTTACTTGCCATTTTTTTACCTATATTTATAAAATAATCATTAAAGAGATTAGCAATTTCTGTTTCATTAGTAAGCAGCTCACTATTTTGAGTGGTTATTTGCCGTTTTTCCGGATTTTTTAGGTTTTTTTCATTTGTAGCATCATTAACTAAAGTGTATATTTTCTTTATATTTCTGCAATTCTGATTAATTTTTTCTTTATAGTAGTCGTCTTTTGTTTGTGTAATGAGTTTATTTAATTTATCTCTGTAATTCTTGTATTCATTTATTTTTTCAGGACTTGAATTAATCTTTAGTGATTTTTTAAGTTTGTCCCTAGTTCGCACTGAGTTTAGTAAGCCATTTGTCATCCATGGTTTAAGCTTACGATTTTTGTTTGTTATCTTAACTGGAGTTTCAGATTCTTTAGTAATTCTGATAATCAATTTTGATAAGGTTTCAACAGCTGCTTCAGGTTCCTTTGTTTGTAAAATATCATCCCACTGTATGTTTTTTGCTAATTCTAAAACTTTTTTATAGTCGAGTCTGGTAAAGTATGAATTTTCTTGTTTATGTGTTGCGTTTTCTTGTTGAAAAGATATATTTAACAATACTGGAAGATGGTCTGTTATATCATAATTTAAAATAACTGGTTCTACTTTTGGTAAATCACCTTTCATTTTCTTTTTAATAAAAATATGGTCAAGACAAGTTCCAGATTCAGGTCTTGTTACATCATTATATAAACCAACAAAGCCATGTACACACATAAGTGAGATATAATCATTTATAATTTGATTGTTACCCAGCGTATCAAAATTTATATCACCCATAAAAAAGGAAACATCAGAGTCTTGCCGAGAATAAGACAGGAAACTGTCCAAGTCATTTAAAAAATCAGTAGAATTTGAGTTTGGGGAGCGGTAGCATGCATTTATGTTGAAATGACAGTCTTGATACTTAAAAATTACATTTGTTATACTTATTCTACTGTTTTCAAGTTTCTTAGTAGTGATTATTGGATGTAGTGAGTTTTTTGTGTAGATAAGTACTCCATCATACTTGTTTAGGTCAGCATTATCATAATATACCTCAAAGCCTGGAATGTTTACTTGTGTAGTTGTATTTAACTTATGACATTCTGTTAGAATTAGTATGTCACACTCTTTGAGGTTACAGCTTTCTAAAAAAACTAAAAGTTTATTAATATTTGATTTTATACCCTGTATATTTAAAAGTAGGATACGAATTCCCTTTAATTTATTAAACCTCTCGACACAATTCGGTACCTCATCACTCTCTATAGTAATTTTTTCAGTCTTCTCATTTATATCATTTAAGACTTCTCCCTCCATTTATAGAGTATACCAAAAAAAAAATTATAGTATATATTAACAATTTACCTCAAACTTAAACCTAATACCTATTAATAACTATCTTAAAATTAGCCGACTACGATAATTCACTTTCACTTCTGATTCTTATTGGCGATTCTCCGTCCTTCTTTATAAGAAAGATCTTGCCATTGCGAGTGTAAACGGCATGCATCTTATTTACCTTTTTGAACTCTCTGCATTTCTTATGCAGTGCCTGGTTCTCTGCAGTCAGATCCTCATTAAAATAAGTTTTATTGTTTTTTTCCCTCCAGGTGACATTGTTGCACACTAAGCTCTTTTATATTTTTCCTGGCCCTAAAAATTTTAAGCTTTTCTTCATGGCTACGTAACTTTATTAGAATCGGTGAAAACTCTTGCTTATTGAGCCTGTAGGTTTCGACGGGTCCTATTGTTTCGACTTTCATGCTGCTTAATATAGTGTCAACAACCTTTTTTGTATTTTCGTTTGGTTGCAGCTGGACACCACTCACTATTACGTTGTTCTGCTTTTCTTTTTGTTCCTGCGAATTCATCTTTCCCTCTAACATTTTCAGCCTACTCTTTATATCATTGTTTTCGGATTTTAATTGCTTTATCTCGTTGTTTGCCCTTTTAAGTTCATTTTTTTGTTCTTCAAAGCATTCTGATATAAATTGAAAAGATCTTTTAAGTTCAGCGAATTCCCCATTAACATGATCTTTAAAGGGATTTAAATTCCCCGTTAGTATTTTAGTTATGTTTTTTAAAGAATCTTCCTGAACTACGGAAGCGTCTGTTTCCTTGCAGCATTTTACAATTTTTATATTTTTTTCATTAAAGACGACCTTTGCCTGCTCAGCACAACTAGGATGGAAAGCTGAGTTGCAGTTTATACAATTCCATGAGGTTTTAACAACACTCTTTTTGCAGTGTTTGCATACTTCCTGTGATGACATCACTACAGTTCACAGTTGAGGCGATCTGGCAACGCCGGAGTTGTTTCGGTTGTATCATTTTCTTGGTTTGTGCTACTTGTCAAAAAGTGTCAGCTGTCCAAGATCACATGTAAAATGCAAACAATAAATCAGCTGATTAACACGCGGCGGCGTGCCGATTTTCGAATAGAATTTCTGGAGTTTGTAGGTCTACTCCAGAGGGTTCTTCAATTCATGATACTCAGGTAACACTTAACAACACAACTCGGCAAGTTACACTTTCCTCCGTTCAATATAGGACAGAAAAACACGACTTTTTAGTAGAGCAGAGCTTGTAAACAACTTTGACTTTGACAACTCGACTTATTGTCGATAACTATTTTTCACTTTGCCCATTTTCGTGAAAATACAAGTCCAAGCCCGGCCTACGACGCACGTATAGATAATCACCACTGAGCTACTGGTCCCCAGGTAGTGTACCCTGTCATGACTCTCGTTGGGAGACGTCAACCCTATCGCATTATCTTCGGCTAATGGAACTTTTTTATACATCACCTACCGTTTATGCCAGAAAATCACTTTTTTTGTAAAGCATTTTTTGTATTGGTCTCGAGTATAGCCAAAATTTTAAAAAAATAATATAATAACTCTCTGGTAGGGTACACGTTCAATTTCTATTTTATGACCAATCTCCACACTACAACTCCAACACCTTTCCATGGTGTATTTTTCGGATGGGATCTTAGACTATAACTTCTACCTGTAGCAAGGTGGAATCTTAAAGTTGCTGCAAGTCGCTCATTTGCTGTAGCTTGTTTTAACTGCCTATCTTGTTTGATAATACGAGGGGTTACTAATTTTAAAATATTGCAATAGATTTCGTAATTTATTCATAAATAAGTAAACCAATCTCCCGGTTCCAATTTCAGCTGTTTGAATAGGTTAATATCAGTGGCGGCTCGTGACTGATTTAGATGAGGAGGCTAAGTTTTAGAAATGAAGCGCCGCCACGCCCAAAATCAAAAATTCACTCTGAAAAAAAATGTGAAAAATAAGTTAAACTAAAAACTGAAATATCTACCTACCTACAAAGAGACGAGCAGGATAGTGTCGGGAGAAAAATTTTCGGGACCACGCCCAAAATTTCTCAAAAATTCACTATAAAAAAAAACTGTTCAAAATTAGTTGAACTATAAACTCTTTTTTTATAAAGTTGTACCTTAGACATAAACTATCTAAAAGATTATTGGGAAAATTTTCTGAAAAACTTAAAAAAAGATTTTTATTCATTAAGTCAAAAAATTGTACCTAATTCATGCAAATTTGAAAATCTTAGTTCAATCTGGCCTTTTGTAGTATCTAAAATATCATTGAAAAGCTGCTTATAATAAAGTTTCTGCGAAGGTCTGCGTGTTTGGTTTGTTTTAATTTTAATGTTGTAAATGCCGCCCCCTAATATTTGCCGCCCTGGGCTACAGCCCCCCCCCCCCCCCCCCCTAAATCCGCCACTGTTTGAATGCCTCTCTATTGCGCGAGATAAATCTTTAAGATTATCGTATCCAAATTTCGACCAAACTTCTTTGCGATTAGAAAATAATACACAGGGCCAACAAAATATTTTTTTTCAACTAATGCTACCAGTTAGCCATATGCATTTACCATACCAAGTATTGACAAAACTGCGAGGCGGTTTACCCTGAATAATTAAAATTTTGCTTAGGTCTGGTCGTGGTACCTTTAAGTCTTTTATAAACAATTTGTCGTCGTAAGACAGTCGACTAAATCTATAGTTTATTACGTATTCGACGATATCTTTACAATTTCGAACATTGATTTCAGCATTATTAGCATTAAAGCTTCTACTAGATTCGCCAATTTCAGTTACTTACCTCCATTTTTATAATAATACAGAGATAAAATAAATAAATAAAGTTAAATAAACAATAAAATAATAATAACTTACATGGACAAGTAGGTATATTTTATGGACAATAAAATCGCGAAAACGAAAATCCACACCCAAATTAACATTCCGGCCACACACTATAACAGAAAAAATTCCTTCCGAAAACAACGAGGAAAACAATCACACAGATTACAGATTAGGTTAGGTTAGGGAAAGTATGTTTCACAATAAATGGTTGACTCCGTTTGAGTCAACCATTTATTGTGAAACATACTTTACAATGAACAATCCAAATCCGCCGGAGCTCTGGGCTTCCCGCGAAATATTTGTGAGCGTTTCTGCCTCCGGCTCTCGGTTTTACGCGACAAAAACAACGCGCACCATCGTACTTACCCTCGCTTTTTGCATTGAAACAAGTGGAAAATTATGTATTATCCGTGCAGAAAATATTTGACCGTTGAAAGCTTGCCTCCGTTGGTAATAGTCTGGGCGCCTATTCGCTGATGCTGGCGGACACTATCTAATAGTCCTGAAGCTGAGCGGCAATAATAAAAATATTATAGAAAGAAAGTGTTTTTCTTGAAGTATCTAATTCAGGATTTTTGATACACTGAGAATATAATAATATGAAAGTATCATTTTCAAAATAAATAAAGTTATCTTTAAAAAAATGCCATTTTGTAAGTTTTTGTTGGGGAGGCACTGCCTCCCTTGACGAGCCGCCACTGGAATATAAAAGAAATGCTTTCTCTGTAAAAGTTATTTCTTCGCTCACTTTACTACTATTGTATATTTTCATGCAGACTATGCTCAAATTCATAATAACATTAACCAGGACCTAAATATAATATTATGTAAATGGCTTGAAACTAATAAATTATTATTAAATTTTAATAAATCATCTTTTATGTTTATAAATAAATCAAAATTAAAAAAATAATAATATTGCTTCACTGTCTGTTAATAATCATTTAATTAAATATACTAATACAATTAAATTTTTAGGTTTATATATTGATGAAAATTTAAGTTGGAAAAAACATATTGAATATTTAAGAAGTTACATCTCACCAATAATTGGCATTTTATTTAAAGCTAAAAATTATATATCATTAAAATATTTAAAAAATATATTTTTTGGTTTATTCAAAATTACAGTATATGATTTCAATCTGGGGATCAGCGAATTTAACTACAATTCAGCCATTAAAAAAACTACAAAACAAAATAATTAAATACATACATAAACTTCCTCTTTTAGAACCAACTATAAATTTATATGAACCAAATGATATTTAAATTTAGAAAAGCTTTATAAATTAAAACTATGCATTCTAATACACTCTATTATTATAAAAGAAAAACAATCGAATATAATATTTCCTTCGAGCAACATTATTCACATCACGAGACAAAATCATCATATTCAAACACTAATGGTACAGAGTACTTTTGGCCAAAAATCAATATTATATAAAGGAATAATAATTTATAACAGTTTGCCGAAAAAAATTAAAGAAATATTAAAATTATGGACTTTTAAAAAATCACTAAAAAATATTTTTTAAAATTGAACTAACTTTAACGTAGGTATTATAATATTAATTATTTAATAACGGATAAATTCAATACAAATTAAATGGGGACGTGTTTGGAGAAACGCTCGAACCCGTCGATTTTGTTTTTAAATTGCGCATGTTTTGACATAAAATGTACGTATACCATAAAAGTGTGGCAGAATTTTTTTTTCTTAAATGGAAACCCCTGTATGTTATTGCATTTTCAGATTGTCCGTAAAAATCTAGCCATGTTTGATGCATAATGTCCTAAACATATCTTCAACTATTCACGAAATATTGAAGTTAAAATATTAAAATAACACTTTATTAAATTGATTTCTAAATTACATTTTTAAAAATCTCAAAATTTATTTTAGCAAATGTTGGAAGTGTCCGCCGTAACAGCTCTGCAGTAATTTTTAATAAAGTAATTTTTGAGATTTTTAAAAATGTAATTTAGAAATCAATTTAATAAAGTTTTATTTTAATATTTGAACTTCAATATTTCGTGAACAGTTGAAGATATGTTTAGGACATTATGCATCAAACATGGCTAGATGTTTACGGACAATCTGAAAATGCAATAACATACAAGGGTTTCCATTTAAAAAAAAAAATTTCTGCCACACTTTTGTGGTACACCCTGTATACCTACATTTTATGTCAAAACATGCGCAATTTAAAAACAAAATCGACGGGTTCGCGCGTTTCTCCAAACACGTCCCCATTTAATTTGTATTGAATTTATCCGTTATTAAATTTTATTAATATACCGGGTGTCCACGGAAGGTGGCTCGCCCCTCTAACTTTTTTGTTTTTCAAGATAATGAAATAAAATTCGGGGGGTTTGTATACGACATAAAACTGCATTTTTTGACAGGTGACTCAACATTATGGAACTTCCGGTTTAACCGGAAGTGACATAAACTTTCTATTTTTAAATGGGACACCTGGTATATTTTTCCTTTTTTTAACTCCATATGGCATTCTAAATATAACGATGTGTCACTTGTCACTTTTTGTCACCAAGAAAATGTTTTTTTTTCAAATTTATTGTTTTATCTAGAAGGCTATGAATACCTTAAAATCACTTATTTCAGTTCTTTAATCTTAGGAAAAATACAATTTTACTATTTTTGGTCCAATGCTATGTGCTATGTAAAATTTAATCTTTAAAGTTGTATAACTCGTTTTTTTAAACGGCAACATGGTGGCTCGTCGGGTTAAGAAAAAAGAGGATTTTATTACGATTATTTTGATACCATACACTATTAGGTTTTAGAAAAGCTGCTATTAAAAAACTTTAAAAAGTTAACTTGGAACTTTCCTAAAATAAGGCATCCTTTAAGAATAAATTTAGATTTAAATGCATCAAGTAGCCTGTGACCAGCAAAACTGATAAAACAAAATCATGCATTGAAGAAAATTGAAATGCCAACAGCTTCTGCCAAAGTAAATTAGTTTGTTGTTTAAAAAGCATGGAAAATACTAGTTTTACAAGGAGTGAAAAAGTTGATATATTATTATTATCAGGCTCATTTCGCATTTTCGGAACCAGTTTTGGGTACCTAATAGTGCCGGGTTGGATGATGCCGATTAAAATATCTTTGTACGTAAAGTAGTGCAGCATCGTTTGAATTAATTCTACATTCTCCAAACACTAATAATATATCAACTTTTTCACTCCTTGTTAAACTATTATTTTCCATGCTTTTTAAACAACAAACTAATTTACTTTGGCAGAAGCTGTTGGCATTTCAATTTTCTTCAAGGCATGCTTTTGTTTTATCAGATTTGCTGGTCACAGGCTACTTGATGCATTTAAATCTAAATTTATTCTCAAAAGATGCTTTATTTTAGGAAAGTTCCAAGTTAACTTTTTAAAGTTTTTTAATGACAGCTTTTCTAAAACCTAATAGTGTATGGTATCAAAATAATCGTAATAAAATCCTCCTTTTTCTTAACTCGCCGAGCCACCATGTTGCCATTTAAAAAAAATGAGTTATACAACTTCAAAGAGTAAATTTTACATAGCACATATCATGGGACCAAAAATAGTAAAATTGTATTTTTTCCAAGATTAAAGAACAGAAATAAGTGATAGCCCTCTAGATAAAAAAATAAATTTGGAAAAAAATATTTTTTTTGGTGACAAAAAGTGACAGGTGATACATAGTTGTATTTAGAATGTCATATGGAGTAAAAAAAGGTAAAAATATACCAGGTGTCCCATTTAAAAATCGAAAGTTTATGTCACTTCCGGTTAAACCGGTAGTTCCATAATGTTGAGTCACCTGTCAAAAAATGCAGTTTTATGTCGTATACAAATCTCGCGAATTTTATTTCATTATCTTCAAAAACAAAAAAGTTACAGGGGCGAGCCACCTTCCGTGGACACCCGGTATATTAGTATATTAATATTTTTTTTATAAATGGTTATTATATATATTTTTTTTTTATAATTTTGATGGAGTTATTAATAGTTACTAAACATAGTTGGTGTTATATTCTCTGTAATAAACTTTTTTTTTAAGTTGGTTGAGAATAAAGATATACCGGCAAAGAGTTCGCCACATATGGGGAAAATTTTTATTAGCGGAATATTGAAAAATCTTTTTTGGGGGATTGGATGGGCATGTCCCATAACCTTAAAATCGATTTTGATATACCGTCACGTGACCAATGGTATGGCGGGAAAGTTAAAAAAACCAATATGAAATCATCATAAATCAGATAAGTTGATGAGATCTCGAAAAAGTTCCAAGAATAAAAAGTGTTTAGAATTCCATTAGAACCTTAAATACTATGTTTGGGATATCTACTTGAAAAAACATAAAATCGAATATTTTTGTCAATATTTTTTTACCGAATTAAAAATGTCCATATTTTTCCTTTCTTAAAGCTTCATTAAAGTAAAACTGACATCTGGTGACCACAACTAGAAATATTCTTTTGTTTTTCTGGCAATTTGGAGCAATAATTCAAAAAATTCGTTTACACTTGGATACCAGCTGTTGCAATAGTCTATTTCTAATAACCTTATCGATATTTTTTATATCGAAATATTCTATTATGTTAAGAAATCCTTAAATTCATTAATTCAAAGCAAATTATATTTATAACCGTAAAAAATAATTTTGAATTTCGCAGAAATCTTTAAAAAAATATAAAAATTTTAATTATTTTAGTTTTCTGCGAAATTCAAAATTATTTTTTACGGTTATAAATATAATTTGCTTTGGATTAATGAATTTAAGGATTTCTTAACATAATATAATATTTTGATATAAAAAATATCAATAAGGTTATTAGAAATAGACTATTGCAACAGCTGGTATCCAAGTGTAAACGAATTTTTTGAATTATTGCTCCAAATTGTCAGAAAAATAAAAGAATATTTCTAGTTGTGGTCACCAGATGTCAGTTTTACTTTAATGAAGCTTTAAGAAAGGAAAAATATGGAAATTTTTAATTCGGTAAAAAAATATTTATAAAAATATTCGATTTTATGTTTTTTCAAGTAGATATCCCAAACATTGTATTTAAGATTCTAATGGAATGCTAAACACTTTTTATTCTTGGAATTTTTTCGATATCTCATCATTTATCGGATTTATGATGATTTCATATTGGTTTTTTCAACTTTTCCGCCATACCATTGGTCACGTGACGTATGTCAAAATCGATTTTAAGGTTATGGGACATGCACATCCAATCCCCCAAAAAAGATTTTTCAATATTCCGCTAATAAAATTTTTTCCCATATGTTGCGAACTCTTTGCCGGTCACTGTATATTATATTATTATTATTATTATTACTTTGTCCTTTTCTTTATTATTTTTATATACCTCCGTCACTGCGCACAAATATTTTACTTTCAACGCAGACAGATGTTATTTTGACAATTTGAGCGATATGTTTTCTAATTGTCCGCAGGGATGTGATACAAAACAATAAAAAAAAAGAAAAACTAAAATAATTTTAATCTACCTAGGTACTTACCAATATTAAAGGCACCCTTTGGTGCTGATTAGCGATACTGTAAAACACTCTGCCTCGTTTCGAATAGAATGTTCGCCGAGCAAAGCAGCCAGCAAAGCTGCGGACTTTAGGCTAGTACATATCTTTTTTTCTGTTTTAGTTGCCCTGGCATTCGGTCTGAAAGAAAGCAGTATGGCCAACAACATAATCACTGGCCTCAATATACTAGTTGTATTATTTGTAATAATTGCTGGCTCCCTTAAAGGTAACCCTATAGTTTTTATAACAGTTCTGCTCAAACTTTTCTGGCTCCTCTTGTATATTACCAATTACATGTTTTTAGCTGATCCTGCTAATTGGCATGTTTCTCCAAATAGCACAAATACCACTGACAACTCCACTGTTGTTATTGGCAATGGCGGGTTTTTTCCGTTTGGTGTTGAAGGAATGATTAAAGGTTAGTTAGCAGTCTTAACACCTCTTGTTTGTAAGTAAATTGGGAATTTACGATTCGACTACAGCGTCCTCACGGCGAAGCATAGTGGCTATTTTATTTCATTTAACTAAATTATCTTTAAAAACAGGTATTTTTCCAGAAAAAATAAAAAATTGCTAAAGTAACACATGTATTTAAAACTGATAAAATATATAAATGCAGCAATTATTGCCCAATATCTGTTTTACCAATCTTTTAAAAAATAAATAATGATGCGACTTTCTAAAATCCAAAATTTCCTTTTTGCTAACCAGTATGGTTTTCGCAGATCTAAGGATACAGCAATAGCTGTAGGAGATATAATAACAAGTAATCACGTTAATGTCGACAGCAGTAAAAAATATTGTTTACTATCCTTAGATCTGTGTAAGGCTTTTGACACCGTAAATTATAATATTTTATTAAGAAAAGTATACAGTACCTATTGGGATAAGGGGAAATACACACAAACTACTTCAAAGTTATTTAAGCTATCGTAAACAATTTGTTCAAATTGGGGAAAGAAAAAGTTCAGAAAAATAAATAATATGTGGAGTTCCACAAGGATCAATATTAGGTTCATTATTATTCTTAATTTACATTAATTCCGTTTTCAAATTGAACTTAAAGGACAATATAAAGTCATTTGCAAATGATATCATAATTATTTATTTTGCTGAAACTTTTGTAGAAACCCTTTAACATTTTAATAATGAAAATATTCAATAATCAAAAACGACAAAAATTTTATGATCAGTTTTAGGCGAAAATTTAAATTGGAAATGCCATATCCAGTATATTATTAACACGATATCTCCTTTGGTATCTGTTTTGTACAGAGCTAGATATTATACTCCTTTGAAATATTTAAAAAAATATATATTATTCTTCATTAATATAGGTATTCAAAATTACAATACTTAACTTTTGTATGAGGATCTGCTTCTTTATCAAACTTAAAACCATTACAAAAATTGCAAAATAAAGTTATTAGATTACATTACATTTCAAATTACCACATTTAGAACTAACTGTTAATCTATATAGACCGAAAGGGTATTCACCCGTTCGAAACATTTATAAATTAAAAATTTGTGTTCTAATTCACTCTATTATTTTAAAAGAAAACAAATCAAACATAACACTTCAAGAGAATAAGACATTGCATGATCATAACACCAGACATTATATAAATTATCAAACTATACCAGTAAAAGGTAATTTCGGAAAAAATTCGCTTTTAAATGACAAAATAATAAAATAGAACAATCTTCCAAAAAATATCAGAAAAATTTAAAAATTGGCAATTTTTAAAAAACAATTAAAGTGATATATTTACTATTTTTTTTTTGATTATTATTTTCTATATTATATTGTCATTTTCCATGTTATGAACTGTAAAAGTTAGTTTGGAGTAAAGGCATTTTAAAAGTTAAATCAGAACATGTCTAGGATTTTTTTATAAAATTAATTATTGATTGCATTTTAATTTTGTGATAGGTGCTGCCACCTGCTTTTACGGGTTCGTTGGGTTTGACTGCATAGCGACTACAGGAGAAGAGGTTAAAAATCCAAGAAAAGCGATTCCCATTTCTATTATTGTCTCTCTGTTTATTATATTTCTGGCTTATTTTGGAACTTCTACAGTTTTGACCCTTATGGTTCCTTATTATTTACAGGTAAGAAAAAGTTGCATTATACATAGGACTATAGTGGGATAAATCAAGTAAATACAACGAGGACAGAGCATATTCATATTCAGCTTAATCTCTTTATCATAACAATTCGACAAGATGTCAAATACAAAGGTCCGCCAAGCTCCTCCCACAATGAAACCACGTGAAGATATACAATAATTATTACTATAGAATTATACGCTATTGCCGAAAAATCCAAGGAATCACCCGTTTTGGGTTTTATTTGAACTTAATTTGTAACTATTGGAAATTTACCAGTGTTATAGCGGCGCATAATGCCGGTTTCAAGAAAAGCTGTTGGCTTCCAGTCAATCAACCAATTTACTTTTACAGTCAGAAAAATAAGTATATTATTTCAAATATTCCACACCGTGAGGCCAATACCAGGATTTTTACTTTACAAATAAATGTCATATGATAGAATGTCCTCTATAAATAGTGAGATGTTGGCTCGGAGCCAAAGTATGTTTATGAATGAGATGCGTGGTGTATCTTTGCTTGATCGTCGTTGGATAAAAACCCCTTTACCGCACTAGAATGTTAAAGAATTAGTGTGATATTTTAAATGTTTTTGATTATTTTAAACGGCGGTGGTGGAGCCGTAAACGATATTTTTGGTGGACAGCCGACAATTTCAATGCATTTATATGAAGTAAATGTTTTTTTTTAATATTAGCCCTTAGCAAGCATAGGAATTAGTACTTCGCTTGGGTCGATTTTTTATTGGGGTGTTTTTGCATGGAAATTGCACTCATGGGAAAGTTGACTCTATTTTTGTTTTAAAAAACTATTTATTAGGTGGGTCATTGACCAAACAAGCCGCGGGTAGAATTTGATATAAGAAAACTATTCGGTTTTTACAAGTCATTTAAAAAAATATTATCTTAGGGTCGGATTGAAAGACTGATTAACTGTTAATCAGAATGCTACCTTTTTGTGCCAGCTAGTATGTTACTGTAAAAAATAGTTATTTTTAGTTGTTATATTTTATGTTTTCGCACAAATAAATATCGGGTCATAAATTTTAAAAGACAAATGGTGAATTTCCTCACCCGTTATAGCTGAACTACATCTAAACATGTGTTTCTGAAATTTGTTGTTATATTAGGACTTGCAGGTTTAATATTTATTTATGAAGTTACGGAAAAACTCGCCGTCAATAAGTACAAGGCGTTCCTATTTTGAATTGGTGCGATTGTCGATGGATAAATAATCTGGAAGAAAACGATCCAAATGTGAAAATAAATGAAACAGCTAGTAGAGCTATCTTTAAGATGCCGAAAAAGTCGAAGGAACAGTACGAAATCGGTTATGGAATATTAATTTATGCAGTATTTAAAAGGCGTCGAAAATATACAGAAGTATATATTTCGAAGGAAATTTAAGGTATCATTGGTCTCACTACTCAATGATTAAAGCCATCTTAAAATTAAATAGCAATATAGTTTACCCAATATTATAAACTGTTTTGAAGCTAAAAGGAGAAGGCTATCCACCTAAAAAGTCTACGCTTTTGACGAGAGATCAAAAAGTACATCATGATGAACAGAGAAGATCTGTGCCATTTGACAATCGACAACATAGAGAATTTGGATACTACATTAGCGGTAAACATTCTAGATACAAAAATTAAGGTTTCACGAACTGTAGTTAAGCCAATTTGTTTGAATTTCTACAGAATTGCAGTGCTCTTCGGGCAGCAAACGATCAGTGTAACTGCAGCAGGAATTCAGATTTTTCTAATTACTCAAATCGTACCATAAATATTAATAATACGACTTAAAAAGAGCCTTTTATTTATGTTTATTACTAGTGTACAAGGTGGAATCATTTCAACAGACACCGACAACAAATGTTAAAAAGTATATTTTAATAGTATTTGTAAATAAATAATGTTTAGGCCTCCATGACACCCTGTGTGTATTTTTAGGATCATAACGCTCCCATCCCCAGGGCTTTTGAAATGATTGGTTGGGACTGGGCCAAATGGGTAGTCGCCATTGGTGCCCTTTTCGGACTTTGTGCTAGGTAAATGGATTGAGACTAATTTGTTTTATATTAACAATTGTTTTCCAAATTTTAATACCTGTTTTTCTAGCCTATTTGGTGCAATGTTTCCGCTGCCAAGAATAATATATGCAATGGGATCTGACGGCCTAGTGTTCAAATTTTTAGCTAAAGTGAGTCCTAAATTTCAAACTCCTGTGATTGGAACACTCGTAGCAGGCGTTTTAACAGGTTAGTAAGCATTTGTTCACTGAACTTTTAACGATTTTCATCGCCAACAGCAATAAGTATCAACCAGGTCTTGTAAACGATTCCAATGCTTGATCCACATTGCTTTAATATTTGTTGACAATATAATCATTGTTAATCCTACTGGCCTCTACACGCTCAATTTATTGTCTGTCAGATCTGTATCTACAAATAATACAGTATATTTTAACAAGTAACAAAGATTTTTATTATTTGTAGGTTTCATGTCGGCCATTTTTGACTTAAGGCAACTGGTAAATATGATGTCTATAGGAACGTTGCTAGCTTATACGATAGTAGCTGCTAGTGTATTGCTTCTAAGGTAGGCTGTTAATAATGTGACCTTTATAAAAAAAATGGTACTAACTTCAATATAGGATAATATTATTCATTATACAGGATGTCCGGAAAGTACGTGTGAAACGTTTGATGGCAGACTTCTGTCTATGGAGGATTTGATGGAAGCCGATCGCAAAGCATTGGTCGCGGTTTGAAATTAGCATCTGTAATTCAGCTTTACGAATTCGCCGCAAGCGCTTCCGAAAGTGCTTCAAGTGCGTTTCAAATACTTTTTAAATTTAATTTGAAGAAATAGCCCATGCCTCAAGTGGAGTTGAAAGATAGACCACTCTCAGCGTTTTGGGCAACGTGCATGTACCAAACCTAAAGTTTTCTTAAAATTAATTATGTTAGCAATTTTTATATTCAAATTAACACGAAACGGGGTCACCGAGTCATAACGAAATTCGGTACCCCAAAATATAAAGTAAAAATTCAAAAGACTGAATAATTTTAATAAAAAATAAATACTTATTAAATACTCTCAGTCCCTGTTTCGTTGCCTAAAAACAATTCATTTTGTTGTCTTTTGCCCACAAACACACACAATCGTGGCTATCCCCATGTTTTTTAGAATTTGATACTTTAGCTGCAGTGAAACAAGTCCTTCCTGCTGTAAATTTCGACTATGGCCTATATAACGAACTAACCAAAAAACGGGGACAGAAATTTAAAATTCTGCAATTGCCGATCGGCTTCAAATCCTCCATGCCCAGGAGTAAAATTAGGTCGATTCAAGCCAACTTATATTCAAAATTGCCTCGTTTCCTCCCAAATTATTAATGTCCTGTTAGTATTAACTGCCACATAATTACCATGACAACAATAATTGTTCTTCCAATAATGGTAACCTTAGAAGTTATCTTACAGCTTTAGTGTAAACAGGATATTTATTAATTTGGACCTCAGCCGATAGTGGTCGTGAAAGTAAAAAAAAAAATTTTTAAAGTAATTCTGATTTTTTATTACATCAAGTTATGACAACCCCGATATTTTTGTGGGTTAACTAATTATTTTAATAATAATGTTTTTCTTACTTTTCGGAAATATTGTAATGGTATTTTTGGTCTTTTATCAAAATTCTATTTTATTGTAATGCATCGTATTTAGTTGTGTGCTTATAGCTTTTAAAAACTAACATTGTGTATGTCTTTAGATACAAGGAAGAAGTAAAAAAAGTGTATGTACCGATCAAAACGTCTTCTGATACTGAAAGTACAAGTAGTGAAAGTAGTGTTGACGATAGGTAAGTTAGTACTACAATATACGCATGAAAACTTGTTTTAAATTAAATTTCTATTTAATTGTATTCCTAGTCACGTTTAATTTGTGTTATTTATCCTTTTCAATAATCAGAGGTAGTCGTTTTGTAATAAACCAGTCAGCCATATCGTTTCTCATCATAATTTTAACAGTATTGTTTTTTACTAACTTTACTACACATAACCTACAAAACTATTTACACAAATAATTTGGCCCTATAGTATTGCTAGAACTAAAGATCATCTAAAAACCGCCCAATGCTCCCATTGACCCACTGCGAACCAAACTGACTATATACCGGTCTGACCACAAAACTTTCACGTATTTTGATAACTGTCTTTGATATGTCCGGCCTGTGTAATTAATTCTTTATACCGTACGAGCAAAAATTATTTGCATCAAAGAGGGCTTGAATGAAAAACGTAGGGCTTGGTTTAGATCACAATGATATGGGGACTATATTATCTAACCAAATCTAGGTTAAAATTTTGTCAAATTCATATTATGCCATGGTATGCCAAACTAATGAGTAATAAAATAAGTAGACAAATACAAGTTTATTTTTGTTGTTTACAAAATTAACAAAGTAAGAATATACAGAAAGAAAAAAAAAATTACATAAATTGCTGAAATTGGCCACCGCCAGCTCCAAGCATAAATTCACACGTCTCTTCATATTTTCAAAAGTGTTGACCATCATCTTTTTGGATAATCTTTTCTTTTAATTGTTCTAAATTTGCAACTGGTGTTTTAAAAATAGTGTTCTTTAAATGAGGAAAAATTAAGTAATCCATAACCGATAAACAAGGTGATCTAGGTGGGAATTCCATGTCTGATCGAAAACTGATCAATCTGTCGTCGAAAAACTTGCGTAAGTAGTTAATAGTTTCGGCGGCTGTATGGGCGGTTGCACCGTTCTGTTGAAAATATCCAAAACGTAGTTCGTCGTCAAGTAATTGTTCCACAAATGTATTCAAAATATTGTCTCTATACCACCGCTGTGCTAAAACTGTGCCATGGAAAAAAATAGGACCAACAATTCTTCTTCGGGAAACAGCTAACCAGACACCAATTTTTTAAGGATGCAATGTGGACTCTACAAAAAAATGGGAATTTTCACTACTACAAATGCGTGTATTCTAAGAATTCACATAACCGGAGAGGTGGAACCAGGCTTCATCCGAAAAATTGTCAGGTCTAATAAATCATTACTTTCCAATAAATTTTGGGTAAACCATTGAAAGTAATTCCTGCTTCTTTGAAAATCTGCGGCTTGTATTTCTTGGAATACTGGCAGCTCATTGTGTGAATTGTTCAAGAAATTGGAAAAATTAGCGATGAATCAAATTACTTGTAACGACTGTCAAAAATGACTAAATAACTGATTGATTCTTAATTCAGGTAGTTACTGACACCCAACAGGTGTTAAGCTCTACGGCTAAGCATTACGTCCGTAGATGCAAGGCCCTCTTTGATGCAAATAATTTTTGCACGCATGGTATAATATGTCTATGATTAAACTATATACAGTGACCGGTATACAGTTGCCAACATGGGACCATTATTACCAATGAGTGGAATATTGAAAAACTTTTCAAACAAACAATCTCTGCATTTTGGGTACCTAACTTAAAAATTAATTTTGTAAAAAATATATTTTATTGTGAATTGTAGAAAGTATTAGATGACGAGATATCGAAAAAATTATTTCGAAAGGGTGTTTAAATTTTAATTTTCCGCAAATAAGTTGAATGATGGAAAATCAAGGCATTCATTTATGTTCCTGGAAGTACAAAAAATAATGTATGCACCGCGAAATTAGTGCCTTAGTCCCTTGAATGGAGCAACAAACTCCATTCGCGGGATTAAATGAGTCATTTTATTTTCTTGGTTTATAATATATCTACTATTATCATAAAGTAAGTAAACCTAGAGATCCCACATAAATGGTCAAAAGCGAGGCTCGAGGCCGCGATATAAATTTCGACGAGCGAAGCACGGTTATTCACGTTTGCTAAATATTTATCTCAAGAAACGTTCAGCGTAACTCTTTATGAGCGGCAAAATATTTTCATTGCATGGTTTCTCTATGCTATTACTAAGTGCCCTTTGCAAAGTATCTCTGTTAATTGTCTCCAGCTGGAAATGTATATCAACCAAAAATAAATAACGTAAATTATACTACATATAACACAAAAGGGAAAACAACATTTTACCAAATAAGCATGTTCGTAAGTGTTTTAAACTATTCCCTACTATCAACGCATGCTTTAGAAACTATATTATACTAAGTGACATAGAAACCCGAACACCCATTAAAATGATTTAACTTCATTAATATTTTACATAAACATCCGGAGGGTCATAGTAAGGAAATGATTAACATTTCAATCCAAATCCATCTTTAAAGACAGACTAAGTTTATTCGGTTTGTTCGGGTTTGTGGAATGTGAAACTGATAAGGCTAAAAATTTAATCATACCTTCCTTTTGTGATGATAAACTTGTATACAAAATATTATTATTTTTACTGGGTGTTCGGGTTTCTATGTCACTTAGTATATCTTCTTATTTCACTGTGAAATGAAGTAGGCTTAAACAAATTGACAAGACATTGAAGGTTCTTATAGCTTGTTAGTTGTGGTTGTACTGTAAATTTATTTTTAACATTTTCATTTAATGCTCACAGTGGACTTTTGCTTATGGCTCTTTCATGCAAAGCAGTTTGTGATAACTATTCTTTTGTACTGTTGCATATTTATTGATTTTTAAATGTTTATAACCATTTTACTTGGTTGCTTATTTGAAGCAGATAAATAAATCAATGACGTGGCTTATCACAATGTAATATTTAAAATTATGTTACACTCTATCCTTTCTATTTATGTACTCTTGATAAATACTCTTCGATATTATTTGTCGGTAGGTAGTTGAATATATAATTGTTTGGATTAAAAAATATTCCACGGTATTCGACACGACATATTATAGCTAATTTATCTGTATTGGATAAAAAATATGTTTTGGGATCGATAGGGGAATGTTAGAGGCAGGGTTCAGTGGATATACAGTGAGGACTAGAAGTCCTGCATAAATTCGATAAAAAATTAGGGATCCGTTTTTCGGAAAAATGCTTGAACACGTAAATTTTTATTTTCATTTACGCATCTTTTGACGTGAAAGTTTAGTATACAGGGTGACACATGTAAAAGATATGACATAATTCGGTATTTTTTCTTATGGAAATATTTTTCGATTTTTTAATTCTATTAAACATTCTAAACATATCTCATATAGCATATGAAGCATATCCTACGCCTAAAGTGAATGATTATCGAAAAATTTTCGATTGAAACTTTTTAAAGTCACCTTGGGTTTTATTATTTAAATGGGTATAAAGCGGTCCTTCAAATTTGTTGTCATTAGTTGTCAGTTTATTTATAGCTGACAGCTATCAAGTAACATTTAATTTTGTCTCATGAAGCATTTTGTACTACTTAACTAAATAAAATTGAAAATTAACAAAATAAAATGGTTAAATTGACTAAAACTCAGAGAATAGATGTCTTAATTATGATAGGATGTGGTGATCGTATTAGGACTCAAAGGAAAGTTTATGAACTATTTAATATAAAATATCGACATTCAGATATCTCAGTCTAACGTAAGCAGAATCGAGAAGAGATTTAGAGAAACGGGACAGGTACGAGATCTTCCTAGGTCCGGTCGGCCTTCAATTTCAGAAGATAAAAAATTAAACATCTGTCTATCCATTGAAGAAAATCCACATAAACCCACTTAAGAGCTAGCATTGGATAACGAAATTGGAAAATCATGTGTAAAAAGAATTTTAAAAATAGAGAAATATCATCCATATAAAATAAAATTAATCCACGAGCTTAACAAAGATTATACAGATCGTCGCTTACAGTTTTGCGAAACTCTAATGAACATTTGCAATAATGATAATTTTTTTTTCACGTAGGATTATATTTGATTTCTTTTTAAGAAATTAATTAACCAGAACCCACAGGACCCTTTTCAAAATTCTTTTGTATGTATGCTTGTATTGCATGAACTTCTGCTTAGTGTATTGTAGCATAGTTTCCCAGGGGAATGCTCTGCCCATTTTGGGTATTTTCCCAAATATACTACACCTACAACACCGTTGGCCGTTTTTTTATCCATTAGTGTAACATACTAATTTTGTCTATATATCAGAGTCACAGCTGATATTAAATGGTTTTGTAAAGTTGTAGATCACCTTCATGAGTATTGCCAATAGTTACAAGTTAAGTAAATTTAAGCTTAAATAAAATCCAAAAGGGACGAGTCTGTAGAAACTTCGGCAACAGCGTATTATTCTAGAGTGGTAAAAATTGATGTATTTTCATGTGCTTTCATTGTGGAACTCGTGAGGAACCGGGTGGAGGTTTGCAGTTGACCTCTTGTCGGCTTAATAAAGAGAAGAAATGGTTACCAACATAAAATTTAGACATTTTTTAATGGCACTTGGCTAATTAGCCATACAGCCAGTCACAAAGTAAAATTTAGACATGAATATTAACAAAAATTGTTTGACATATTTTTTTTTATAATATATATTTTTTATTGACAAAAAAAGGAATTACATGTTTATTTTCAGATATAATGACGATGGAATAAGACAGAACTTCGATGGCCCAACTACAAGTGACGAACAAGAATTACTCAACACCGATTCTGTTACTTGTTCTCGCGTTTTAAAGCATCTTTTTAACTTTAACCGAACCGAACCAAACCGGATTACCGAGAGAATTGTGGGAATTGAAGTGTTGCATTATTGTAAGTAAAAAACCACGACGAAATTAAAGATGTTTCTGACCATGTAGCGGTAAAGTCGATTCAATCTATTTTTTTTAAATCTTTAGGTATTTTATGTGTTGGTATTGGTCTGTGCGCGATACACCTAAAAACTCCAATGGCAAATGGGGAAGTTTGGGCCATATGTATCACATCTGTGATAGTTACTTTAGCAGTTTTATTGATGATGTCATTGACCACACAACCTACGTCTAAAAAAGAACTGTCTTTTAAGGTAAAATAATTGCGTTTAATTTAATAAATAAAATATTTAAGTTTAGTAATGCTTGCATATCTACAAACCAAATCAACTAAACTGTAATTTGATCATTATTTACCGCCCAGAGCAACCAAGCCACCCGTCGCAGGTCGTAAGAGACGTATAGGTCTGCTCGTTAATCAGCGACAGATCCTGAGTCACGGGTGTCCAGAAAGGCACAACTCAAGAAAAATATATAATATATCAATTAAAACATAATTTACAGGTTCCATTTGTGCCGATAATTCCTGCCATTAGTATTTTGGTTAACATATACTTAATGTTGATGTTAGACTACAAAACCTGGATAAGGTTTGCAGTATGGATGGTAATGGGTAAGTGATATTTGTTCTAGTTATTTTTTCGCCATGTTTTTTTTGCAACTTAATACCTTCATAAATCACAAGCATCAAAAAATCATAATTTTTTCAATATATTTTGCTTCTTTTTGCCCAATTGCAATTTAATAATATATTAAATACAATTTTTTTTGTGTTTTTATTTCAATGGTTAAGCATTTTTATTTCTTCTTATCACCCCATTTTTCGCGGAATTTGTATATATTTCTTACAACTTCCTCATCAATTATTAGGAATTCCAATGTACTGCATCTGTGCATGCTCTCAAAAACAACCTCACTCGCAACAAAACGTCTCCAATTACACCAATAACATCACTAACGGACACAGTAAGATTTCCAACGGCATTTCTAATCCAAATTTTACACCAACCGAATCAAGCGAAAACGAAATAGCAGAAAAAATTACAAAGAAAAAGGCTCTAGCACCTTCGCCCCCTGTCAACGATCAAAAGGAGAACATTGAGGTGCAACAAGAAGCTGTAATAGCTCAGTTGGATGAAATTTTGGACAAAGAAGTAGCTATAGCACAACTTGATGACATCTTAAATGACGAAACTTGTAGAATTAGCGATAGAAAGTTGTCTGCTGGTACTTTGTCTAATATGTCCGCCGTTGTGTCTCGTTACGAGGATGTTGTTGCTGATGTTCATCGTGCCAATGTCTCTACCCCTATTGCAATTCCTAAAAGTCTTCCCTTTCCTAGTGTCAGTGATAGTCCTAGTATGTTAAGTAATAATACAAGTCCATTAGGGGATAAAAATGAGGTTTTAAGTGGGTCGGTATCAGAAACAAGTCGTTCAGATTTAAATGAAAAACAAGCTAGTCTTAAGTCAGAAGAAGTATTAGGAGGTACTGCTATTTTAAATGATTTGCCCTCTAACAATTCTAATTTTGATGAAAATAAAGTGCAAGATGCTGATATGAACAAACTCTTAACCGCGTTGATAGAACATTCAGAAAAGGACAACGACGAACGTACAAAAGAGGTTGCTTTACTAACATTGCAGCATGAAAGTAAGCCCGTGTCAGCTACTTCTGTCGAACCTACCGGTACTAGCCCCGTTAAGGAAAGTACAACTACTAACGACAATTCAAAAGAAAACAGTGTCAAAGAAGCTCTTCCATCGTCTAAAGACAGTGAAATTGCTGAAGATAAAACTGACAACTCTCCAAAGGTGTCTTTTGCCACTTCAACACAGACACAATATGAGGAACCAGCAAATACATCCACAGTTCCAACTAAAGAAGCTCTTAAAAGTGTAACCCTTCGTCACGTCAAGAAACAAATTAAAGAAATAGAAAAAAGCGATAATGAAAATGCCTCTGATGAGAATTTGAGAGTAGGTTCGGAAGAGTATAAAAACTTCGTTAAAAACTTAGACAATAAACTAAAAAGAGTTACTGTTATTCCTTCCATGTATCCTCTGCCTAAAAAAGACATTATTGTCAAACCAAAGGAGGTTATACCAAATGAAAATGTAATAGAAGAAAAGATAAATCAAGAGAATGCAAAAGAAAAGTTGAAGAGTTTTATAGAAAGTAGTTTGTTAGGAGAAAGTGAACTAAGAGGAGAGAGTAAGCTGGAAGGTCCTAAAAGATTATTAAGAGACGGCGGAAGAAGCAGAAGTGTTAATGATGCTTCTTTAAATGACAGTTTAAATAAGACCGACGCAGTGACAGATGAAGTTGGAATAAATACTGATAACAAAAGAGATACCAAAGATGATGATGTTAAGAAGCTCCCAGATAAAATCAATGATCATAGTTCATCGACTGCTACAAATTTTGATCATAAACACAAAATGGAAAATGTTTTTCATAGTATAAGACTTAGAAAGCTCGAAACAAAAGGTAACCAACACTTAAAACGTAGGTTATCCAAGTCTGTTGGAAGTAGTTTTGGTAAAGAGAAAGACCAAAGTGAACATAGTCAAAACATGAGCGATATTTTTAAAAGTATTAATGCTATTCCAAAGGAGGTATTAAGCGATGAGAAGGTAGATTAGATATTTTAATGACATTTACTTAAATTATTTGCCAATGTAGGCGAAGTAAGACTAATTGGAAGGGTCTGAAAAATAAACTTTTTGATTTTTAGTGGAATAATATCGGGAAGATACCACTGCCAACAAATTCCAATCTTCTGTCTACACCCTACTAAGAAAAGGTTAACTTTGTAGTATTTTTTTCGATGTTTTAAGATCCGTTTTGTTCGTTCGTTTTCTACTTGGTACCCATTATAAATTGACATGTATAAACATAGGTACTATTAAAATTAATTATAATTTCTCTCGAATACATGCTCTTTTAAAGTAAACTACACTTGAAAAGATCTGCACTAATATCAGTTTTCGCTTCACATTTTAGTAAATACATATGCAATTCTGCAGTTTGAGCATAGATAGAACCTTATTTAATAATAGAACGAAATTTACATCGCTATACAGCGAGCGACAAAATAATGTGACATTTGGCTGACGTACCTGTTACGACTAGTCATTATTATAGCGCTATAAAGTCGGTTACAAACTCGCACCATTGCGATAGGTCTGAGCTCAGTAAAGAAAGTGCTATTAAGTTTACCTATTCCAGCGTCATGGCAAACAAATTCTTTATAATTTATATTATTTTAACTTGCGCCAATCGAGCCACATGTGTTCAAAACATTTTAGAAGAAAAATAGCAAGATGGTATGCAGAAGAAATAAAATAGGATAGTTTAAGACCATTTTGAAACAAGGACATTATTTGTGAATCTATTGCCGAAAGAAGTGAAAACTCAAATCCAATACTCCAATCTGCAAACGTTTTTCTTAGTTGAAATACTCGAGACGAATCTGCGGCCCATTTTTTTACATTTCTTTCGTTGGGGCGGTGAAAGAAAAATATAGAATACGCATTAAACTCTTATATCGTATTTTTTTTTCAATCGTCAATACATATGTTGCCAATATAGTGTGGCTGCTATGGCGTGTGAAGTGTATGGGAATTCATGGTTTTGGCATATGTCACAGATTTGTGAGATTCGCAATAAACAAACGTCATCATTAATTTTTTTAATACACCAAAACAGAATGCATTTTTCGACTTCAAAAACTGAACCTGATATGATAAATAACCGAATGATGGATAACGCAGTGCAGTGTCATACCTACCGTCTGCCCAGTAGAATTGGTAATATATTGTAAGGTTTCCGTTGTTCCCTCCGCTTTAAATGTGCTTACAGTTGCATTTTAACGCTTAGCTTTTGTTATCGACCCTGATACGATTAAGTTTTACTGGTAAGTTGTTTAATTGTACTTATCATTAGCCATTTTTTAAGATCTTGAATCTCTGTTGCATACAATATCAGTTTGTCCTGTTTTTAATTGATATGCTTTTTATTTTTTTATATCAAACCCTTCAGTTTTTTGATAACCGTATGGTGTAAGTGGAACTTTTAGGTTGAATTACATTTTTTATACTGTTCCAGTGCTCACCTAATGAGTTAATACATAGTATTGCATGCTGTATTAACATAATATATTGATATTTATTATGTAAATGATATTTAAAACGAACTTAATACAAATACATTCATAATTAATTGATCGTCGACTTACCGGGTGCACCGCCAGACCGGCCATGGGGCATCTCATGTTAATTTTGCTACCCTCAAATATTGGCTCGCCTATACTTTTACATCAAAATCGTGTTAGACTTTTTTGAAGGTCCTTGTAGGATGGACTTGCACGCCAAATTTTATTATTTTCTAATAGGCCATTTAAAAGGTATTTAGAAAAAGCCCTTCGTATATATTCTTTAAAATTAAATACGGCTCTGATACATACCACAATGAAACCACCAGTAACGTAACAATAATTATGATAATGTCAAATGTTACTAGATGTTTTATTTTTTATTAGTTAACACATGTCTTACAGTTTTTAAGACAAAATAATTTTATTGTAAATTTAATAGACGCGAGTACTTGAAACGAAATAATGAGAAGGTTATTTATTTCAACATTTGGTGACCAGTCAAAAAACCTATTAGGCCAACAACTAATTTAAATGGAAACTTTATGTTTTTTAACAAGCTCAATTGCTCAAACAGTCATCCGTTTACTGCCAATCAATATCCTAAATTGTCATAAAATTTAGTTCGTACGTTATGTAGTATGTAGTTGATATATCAGAGATTTGATTACATACCTCTAAAATTCCAAATTTTAATAACGCACACTTTTATAAATAACACTTTAAATGTGACCCCACAGGAAAATGTCGTTAGGTTAAAGATTACGAGACCCAGCTGGCCAATTTATTGTGTAAGCCCCTAATTATAATATGGGATACAGCAGTGACGTGCAGAGGCATAAGAAGTAAAGCATGTTTCACGAAACATTGATACGACTTAATGACTGCAGTAAAACTAACTGGGTCGGTCCCATTGTGTCGACAAGAGCTTGGCAATAAACAAGTGAAGTATAAAGGGACGGACTGTAGATAATTATGTAGATATTTAATTTATATAATTTAATAAGGATGAGTTTCTAAGGAAAACAAGTATGATATGATTAGATATATTAATGTAATCAAATAAATAAATTTTTTTTTAAATATTACTAGTCATATTTATTTACATTTATAATGTCATTCTATAGGTAGTTCTGTTTCGCTATCGCTATCCTCATCAAAATTAATTATAATTGGATTAATTATACGATCCAGACTAATATACGAATTTTCTACAGTTATTACCTGACGGACTGAATTTTTCCAAATACCTGGCAAAGCATTTTCGTATTCATTCTACAACCCTAGAACTTAAAGTCGGAGAAATATTTTCAGACCTAACCAGTGATTTTAACTGGTGCCACATAATAATATGCTCTATGGGGTTAAAAATGCAATAATAGGGTGGGAGCCGTAGGACTGTATGTCCAATTTCTTCTGCCAATGTGTCACAAACATATACTTTTTTTATACAAAATGCCTTTAAAACTTCTGAAAGATCACTTTTTATAACTTTCTTCAAAATATATATCATTCGCCGCCATGTAGTTCTGAATCTCCAATTTTGTATTATTTGAGCTTGGAGCTTTATGTAATTGGCGACTGTGATAGCTCGCATTGTCAATTACTATCACGCTATTCTGAGGAATGTTTGGTAAAAGACAATTCTTGAACCATTCCTCAAAAAGTTCGGCCGTTGTATCTTCATGGTAGTCCACACTAGAGCCACATACTGTTTTTTATACGTTTGGTAAAATAATATCGGTAATACAACGAAACTCTTCCAGCAAGAAATAAAAACTAACACATTTTACCACAAAAAGGTATTTAAATATAAATTAAGCAACCCAACCTACCTGATGTGCCCATATTTACAATAATTATAATTCTTACAATCCCGTCCTTTTAAATAATTATACCAAACGGTCATAAATAATGGGATCGCCCCAGGTACTTTTACTGCAGTCATTAAGTCGTATCCATTTTTCGTGAAACATGCTTTACCTAGTATATTATTATGCAATAGGTAGTAATATATATTTTTAATGTACTTACCCATTAGGAAATCGTTGCTGAAACTTACTTTCTAGTTGCAGTTTAAAGTGAAACATTGTCTTTTATTTTACACAAATGTTACCAAATTAAGAAACAGAAGTAATTATTTTTTATAAATAAATTCAAAAATGTGTTAATAACATCATCATAAAAGTTCAAATTACGTTTAGCCCTGAGCCTATTTTTAAAATTGCCTAGACCTTTCATTTTATGATATTCATTCATTCATTCATGACACTCAAATTTTTTCCGTTAAAAAATCGCCACCCTTTAAAACTGTTTTCCTTCAGCATCCCTTCACAAAAATCCATTAGAGCCTCAGACCAAGCACTATGGTCTGAGATAAGAGCTGACGGGAAATCCTTTAAGTTGGCAACACTGTCGACCGCCGCGAGAAGCGAAGACACTATATCTTTTCAACACACGGCGCAATAAAATTCAATAAAATTTATTTTAAAAAATAAACATTTATTTAGATTTAATGAAAGCCTTCACAAATATAATACAAAAACAAAGCAACATCTCATTAGCGTAAAAACTAAATACAGTTTTATTCAGAACAATGTACAATCCAGTCTCATAAAAATCTGGAACAAAGTACCTATTGATATAAGAACCCTACCAGACAGAAAATTTTTATTGAGATTAAAAGAACATCTCTACGACAATCCGCACTATAACTTAAATGAATTGTTAAATAATTTTAATTTTACTTATGTTGCCTGATTGGTTTTTGATATTTTCTATTATCTTTTAATTTTTATGTTCTTTGTCTTATTCTCAGAGTTAAGGTTGTTTATTATTTTACTTTTGGTCTTTATGACATGTAATTGTTAATATTTTAATTGTTAATATCTTAATTGTTAATATCTTAATTGTTAATATTTTAATTGTCAATATTCTAATAAGTTCTTGACACGTTCTACAAGTTGTAAAAACAAATGGCACTATTGAAATCGTGGAAATGTTTGCGGTTGCTTTAATAATAATTGCAGATAAAAAGATTTGACAAAAGTAAGTACCTATAGTAAATATTATGTTGTAATTTAATAGTAGAATTTTCGGTAATTTACAAGGAGTATAGGGCTAAGAGAAGGGTAGACAATGCGTTTTGGCCTAAATTGTTGGCACCTCACTGGAATACAGTAAAACAAAGTTGCACTTATAAATTTCCACTAAATTAAATAGAAAATTACATGAGTTATATCACCGTCTAGCCCTAGATTCTGCTGATCATGCATCTCCGCTGATATTATAGAGGGCCGCCAAGGAAGAAGACACCAGTCAGTTAGAAGCCCGTATTAAGTTAACATATTTTATTGTAAAACTTTAATCGACCAATATTTGTATTTTAATAAAATAAATGTATTTTTAAAAACGGTCTACGACGGTCTCATTAGTTAACTGGCGCAGTCGTGACGGATTTTCGGGAGTCAATACGTATCGAACGTATCGATTTTTTCGTATCATCGAATTGACCGAAAAGAACCTTTTTGTGTTGTGACGTTGGTGAAGGTGTTGAAACAGAGTGGATTTTTCTGGACATCGAAAAATTCCCAATCTATCGCAGAACTGTGGTTTACCATCACTCAATCGATCATCGAAAGATAGGACCACAATCGCCTATCTTTGCAAGGACCAAGGATTTGGAGAGGACTTCAATCGCCGAACCAGAGCTTGACCTTATAGAATGACCAGAATAGGACCGTTCCTGCTAGTTTTGTAAGTGTAATTGATAATATTGATGTCGATCGATAATATTTGTGACGAATTATTGAATTTAAGTTTAGAAACGCCTTTAATTGACTCTGTTTCTAACCAAACCTTAGAAACATTAGCTTTAAGTGATAATTTAAATAAAGAAATTTCAGAAAAAATTTCAAAAGTTTCAAAACAAATTTCAGAAACTTTAGGAAGTTCAGTAAATCAGCCTACTAGTACTTTATTTGATTTAGATATGGCGCAATTTAAACCAGAATATTTAAACTGCGTACCCCCATTTGATGGCAACCCGAACGATTTAAATCGCTACATATCTACCTGTCAATCATTAATAGATTCATTTTTTGACGCCAATAATCTTTTGTCGTTCCAAAATATATACTTAATAAATTCTCTTGTGGGCAAACTTACTGGCCAAGCTAAACTTGTTGTAAACATTCAAAATGTCAGTACTTGGGATGAGTTAAAAACTACCCTAAGACGTAATTTTGCCGACCAGAGGGATAAAACTTGCTTTAATAGAGATTTGGTAATGTTAAGGCAACTGCCTAATGAAAAACCAAGCCAATTTTATGATAGGATACTTCATATTCTAAATTTACTTTGTTCTTATATTAATGCGCACGAAACAGAAGCTTCGGCAAAACAATTAAAAAGAAAACTGTATTAACGATCTTGCCCTAAAAACATTTTTATCCGGATTAAAAGAACCGCTAGGAACCACAATTCGGTGCATGCGCCCTGACAGTTTGATGAAAGCGCTTCAATTTATTAGCGAGGAAGATAATGTAAATTATTTTTAACATCAAACAAAGCCTAGTAGTGTCAGTAGTGCTATTGTTCAAAAAAATAATAATTTTAGGCCCACACAAACAAATTTTAATAACCATGCAAATGCAATGCAACCACATTTTATGGCAAGACCGAATTATTCGTTTAATACCTCTACTCATAACATATTTAGACCTAGCTTTCCATCACAGCCTATGAATATTAGACCAAACTTTAATAGACCTCCACAGAGATTTTTCACCAATTCTCAAGTTTTTGGCAGACCGAGCAATAGAAATTTTAATAATGTTTTTAGACCAAATAATAACAATTACCAGCAAAAACAGTTAATGCCACCACCTACACCTATGTCGGGCGTGGAAACTTCTAAATTTAAACCTTTCGCGGGTACACCGCAATATAACCCACCAAAACTAGTTTTTGAGGAAGTTTATAATGCCGAAACGCAAAAAATAAATCAAAACGAACAAATCGCGTATGACGAAAACCAATACTATGAATATGACCCATATTACCATGACCTACCTTACTCAAACGATTATTATGAACCCAACGCACAACCTAATACGTCACAATGTAACGACGACCTAGGACAACAAAATTATTCTTGCGAAGGTTCGAGCAATGACAATGAGAATTTTCACGAAACCACTCAAGACAACGAACTAACTTAGAACCTCAAGTAATATCCCTAAATATGTCCAATCACAGTGAACTATCATATATTGTATTTCCTGAAACCAATTTAAAAATATTTATTGATTCGGGTTCTACTAGATCATTTATTGATCCAAATATTGCAAAAAAAATTATATTCTAACCAAATAATGAATGATCCTTTTATAGTTTCGACTGTTTTTCAGAAGTCAGCCCACCAGTTTAGTGCGCTGATACCAGCATCCAAAATATTTAAATTGCCAAAACATAAAAATTTTAAATTTTATTTATTTAAATTTCATAACGTATTTGATGGTTTACTCGGACTTGACAATCTTAAAATTTTGCAAGCTAATCTCGACTTTAATAAAGGATTTTTAGTAACCCCGCAAGCACATATAAAGTTACAATTTCATAAAACACAAACTAATCTCAACTCTATAACAATTGCTCCACGTGTTGAACAAGTTGTGAAAATTAAAACGTCGATAAAAAATGGTGATGTAGTTATACCGCATCAAAAAATACATAATTGTGAGATACCGGAATGCTTATCAGTTGCTAGAAATGGATATGCCTTGACGACTATACTAAATAATTCTTGCGATTCTGTAACAATAGATTTTTCAGAACCCATTGCCGTAGAAAGATTTAATAACAAGGAAATGCAAGAAATAAACTTAAATAATTTTGACGAGTGTCCAAAAGGAACAAAATTAGATTTTTACAAATTTCGGACTGACTATCTTAACGAAGAAGAAAAATACAAAATTTTAAGTTTAATTAAAGAATATTCAGACATTTTTTTATAATGAAAACGAACCCTTGACCTTTACTAACAAAATTAAGCACAGAAAAAAAACCACTGACGAAATACCTGTTTATTCAAAATCTTATCGTTACCCTTATGTGCATAAACAAGAAGTAGAGAAACAAATAAACAAAATGCTAGACCAAAAAATTATCCAACCAAGTAGCTCACCTTGGAGCTCTCCAATTTGGGTGGTTCCAAAGAAAGCCGATGCTTCGGGGGTGAAAAAATGGAGGGTGGTGATCGATTTTAGGGGTTTAAATTCTAAAACCCGGGATGACAGGTACCCCCTTTCAAATATAACAGACCTGTTGGATAAATTGGGAAAGTGCCAGTACTTCACAACACTGGATCTGGCAAGTGGGTTCCATCAGATCCAAATGCACGAGGATGATATTGAGAAAACGGCATTTAGCACTGAAAACGGCCATTTTGAATTCCTAAGAATGCCTTTCGGTTTGAAAGGGGCTCCAGCATCTTTTCAGCGAACCATGGACAATATCCTGCGCAGAATCCAGAATGAAAAATGCCTAGTGTACCTAGATGACATAATTGTATATTCAACATCATTACAAGAACACCTAGAAAGACTAAGAAGCGTTTTTCAACGTCTACGCGAGTCTAACTTTAAAATCCAGCTGGATAAGTCAGAATTCTTTAAAAAGGAAGTCGCATACTTAGGCCATGTAGTGACAGCCGACGGCGTGAAGCCAAATCCCGACAAAATTAAGGCAATAAAAGATTTCCCCATTCCGAAAACAACCAAACAAATTAAAGGATTTCTAGGATTATTAGGATAATATAGGCGGTTTATTAAGGACTTGGCAAAACTAACTAAACCCCTAACGAAATGCTTAAAAAAGGGTGCAACTATAGAACACAACCAAGAATTCGTATCTTGTTTTGAAACCTGCAAAAACTTACTAATAAATGAGCCAATACTGCAGTATCCGGACTTTTCCAAGCCATTTAACTTAACAACAGATGCAAGTAATGTAAGTTTGGGAGCAGTACTATCACAGGGACTGATTGGCCAAGACCTGCCAGTGGCGTACGCCTCCAGAACGTTAAACGACTCTGAAAGAAATTATTCGACCATAGAGCGAGAGCTCTTGGCAATAGTCTGGGCTACTAAGTACTTCCGCCCATATATATACGGAAGAAAAATAAACCTTGTTACCGACCATAAACCACTACAATGGTTGTTTTCACTAAAATATCCTAGCTCAAAATTATTAAGATGGCGTATAAAACTTGACGAATATGATTATACTATAATATATAAAAAAGGGAAGCTTAACACTAACGTAGATGCTTTATATCGTATCGAATTACATACGAAAGAGACAGAAGACAATTTTAGCCTTAAAAGTTATATTGAAAATTTTAATAGGGAAATACAGGGAGAAACATCTACAGAAAACGACAACATAGATCAAATGTCCACTGCCGTTCAAGTGGGTGATAACGAACCAACAGAGGTTGATGACACCGCAGCACACAATTCAGCTGAAAAAGAACCACCTGACGACAACATGACGGTACATACAAACGAAAGCGAAGACCCTATAGTGGGAATCCCTATATGTGACATACCAGTAAACTATGGATCAAATCAAATCATTATTTTATCGGTACTTCATTCTCACGTAAAACCCAAAATTGTCCTTTTATTTGAGAAAAAACGCCGCTATATTATCCAAATTTCAGAAAATAATTTCGACGAAGACGTATTAAATTTTGTTAAAGAACTAGTAATTCCTGACAAACAATATCATTTATATTTTGAAAAACCAGAAATGTATGAACCTTTTTGCGAAGTAATTTGAAAAACATTTAAATGACCCTCTTTAAAATTAAAACGTTGCTTATCAAAATTAATAGATGTAACCGATAAAAACGATATTCCCGAAATAATACAAAAATATCATGAATCAAAAACCAACCATCGTGGTATTGACGAAACCTCACTACAAATTAAGCCAAAATATTATTTGCCAAATCAAAAAGATTCGATCCAGACTTACAGAAACAACTGCGGAATTTGCCAAAAAAGTAAGTACGAACGCCACCCTGTAAATATGCAGATGAATATAACACAAACCGCCTCTAAACCCTTTGAAATTTTACATCTTGATACTTATACACTCGAACAAACAAAATGTTTAACAATTATCGACAGTTTTTCGAAATATGCACAAGCTTACGCACTCCAATATCTTGCTGCAACAGAAATTGTTGACAAACTACTATTGTACTTTTCTCACCATAGTATACCGAAACAAATTATTTTAGACAACGGGACTGAATTCAAAAATACCGTGGTAACAGAACTTTTAAATTTGCATAAAATTAAACTGCAATTTTGTTCGCCAAATCATCCGCAGTCCAACGGAGTAGTTGAACGACTACATTCCACCCTAGCTGAACATATACGTCTCTTAAATAACCAAAACTTTACGAAAACACCGATAACCCAAAAAATGATCTATGCGATCCTAGCATATAACCATTCCATTCATTCAGCAACTAATTTAAAACCGATTGACTTCATAAACGGTCACATTTCTGCTAATGACCCGTTTGATATAAAATTAGACCAAATGATTTTAAATGACTATGTTAACGTACATAAAGAAAAATCTAAATTTTTGTATTCAAATATTAACCAAAAACTAACCGAAAATAAACAAAAAATAATTTCCAAAATTAACGAAAATCGTGACAAACCGGAAATATTTCAACCTAACCAAAAAGTATACGTTAAAAAGCATATTAGACAAAAACTTTCTGACAAATTTACAAAGCCGACTGACATCGAAAACGTAAATATAACTCGAAAAACAGTGAAAACCCAATCTCATGCTAAAATCCACATGGACAACTTAAAACGCCCACTAAGAAATACACACAGCTTCGATTAAAATAAAAATTTTATTTCAGGCTAATTGTCACCGTTATCGGAGACGGAGATAATGTTACAATCAGGCAACTAACAGACAACCCAGGAATTTTACCACTTAAACCAGGGAACGCTAAAATTACCGAATACACCCACACATTGATACACTATTATGACCTAAATCCGATTTTAATAGAAATTAACAAGTTACACATCCGATCAAAAAACATCACAAGTTCACTTTTCACCCACAAAGAATATTTTGCTGAATCATCTAACTATTTAAAAATATTAAAATTAACCCAAGAGAGAGTCGAAAATAAAATTAAAGAAATTTTACCCCATCCTGAAAGAACTAAAAGAGGACTAGTTAACATAGTAGGCTCAGTATTTAAGGCTGTAACAGGAAACCTAGACGCGTCAGACGGTAAACGATACGAAACACTTATAAAAAATTTAGAAAACAATCAAAATAAATTGGCTTACAATATAAAAAACCAAAATTCAATTTCTGCAAGCGTCATCAATAAATTTAATTCTACAATACAACAAATTGGCCAAAACGAAAAATTAATCGAGAGCAGAATAAATCAAATAAGCGTAATAGTCCAAAATACTACCTATAGGGAAAATATGCATTTCATTAAAGATATCTTGAACCAAATTAATCATTACGAAATTATTAACTCAATATTGCAAGATATTGAGAACTCTTTCACTTTTTCCAGACTAAAAATTATGCATCCAAGTATAATAACTTTGAATGATCTCCTAAAAGAACTTAAAATTTTAGAAAAGTTAGTGGGTATCGATCAATTGCCCCTACCAATAAATTTAGAAAGTATTTTTCTTTTTGAAAAATTAATTAACGTTGACTGTTTTATCTTAAATAATAAAATAACATTTACTTAAGGTACCAATTACCAATTCTCATATCTTTGAATATTATCACTTATATTCAGTACCAATTATACACCAGAGTCTGTTTAAGGTCGTCATACCTCGCGACAAATACTTAATTAAAAATCAATTTCACTACACATATCGGGGAACCCCCTGCAAAGAAATGGAACAGAATTTCTTTATTTGCGAGAAAGAAGACCTGAAAGAAATCGATGTACGAAGCCCTTGCGAAATACAACTATTACAATCCACAAAAAACACCTTCACCTGCCAACAGATCGACGTCACAATAACTCAAGCTGTCATCAATCAACTGGACCAATCAAATAATTGGATATTGGTTCTCCCAAAGGAAGAAATAGTCCAAATAAAATGCCTGTCACGACGAAAGCCGTAAACTGGTTGGTAGCTACTTGATCACCATACCGATTGGATGCCGCCTGAAAATCAATGAAATATCGATTACCAATAATCAAAGAATAATCGATTCTAAACAACAGCCCATAATCTTCCCGGATTTCGACGACGCACCGCCGCAACTTCCTGTTCTAAATTTAAGCTTCCATTTACGAGAAATAAAGTTAGATGAATTGCATGAACTTCAAAACAAACTTGAAGAAAATTAACCACACCTATTTTTTGACGAAGTTTCAAAAATACCCAGTTTGTGGACTATATTGGTGTATGTTTTTATAATTAGCACTGGTTGTTATATGCTATATGGATATCTTATACAAAAAGGGTGTTTACGCAAGAAAAATACCCTCACAGAAAGCAGCAGCCCCCGCATAGAACTACCACCGATCCGGCTGTAGTTCAGTCTAAGGAGGGAGGAGTTATATCACCGTCTAGCCCTAGATTCTGCTGACCATGCATCTCCGCTGATATTATAGAATGCAGCCAAGGAAGAAGACACCAGTCAGTTGGAAGCCCGTATTAAGTTAACATATTTTATTGTAAAATTTTAATCGACCAATATTTGTATTTTAATAAAATAACTGTATTTTTAAAAACGGTCTACGACGGTCTCATTAGTTAACTCATGTTTCGCTAACGCTGTAGCTGCGTCAGATGACAAATATTAGATAGAAAACAAATATGGAGCAATATAATTAGAGTATTGTAGATATAAATAGGTTTAACGTTTACAAGTTCAAATTTGCTTTGCTGTATTCCATAATACTACAATAATTATGGGTTTCCACCCAGTATCGGCTGAATCGAGTAATTTAATTTATTCCTATTATGCGTCTATCGAAAATGTTTTGGACATTAAATTTCCATCTCGTTCCTTGTGCGCAGGACGACCGTCCATTTGGTACTAAATACCTTCATTCTCAGGGGCAACTTTTTCTAATACGATTTTCTTTTCTCAAATTGAACCCCGCACTTCTCTTATGGAAAATGGCCCTCGGTTAAATTTTCTAAATTTTTAGTATGTTGTAGAGAATGCTATTCTGATCAAAAGTGTTCATGGCCACAATATCTGCCGACCAGTTTTTGAGATACAGGGTATCCAAGTTGCAAAATATGTCAAAAGTCAAAGTCAAAAATGCTTTATTGTTATAACAGTGTACACTTGTTGTTAACAAAGCCAGGCTAATATAAAAATACAAAAAGAAAAAATCACTGAATAAAACTATCACAAACTTACACTAATTCTACAGACACAGAGTACAGGTAAAGATAAACAAAAAAACAAAAAAAAACAAAAGAGCTTAAAATTGTAATACATACATACTATAAAGTTAGACAACGAAATAAATATAGTAACAAACATTCAGACTGGCACAATAAAACAGTTAAAATACATCATTATAAAACTCTGAGATACCGTATAGGCCCTTTTCATCAAGAACCCCTTCAAGCGATTATGAATTCTCCATACATTATATTTTCCTAGTTTATAATATGAATTCGTTTTGTTTTTCTAAATTTTTGATGGTCCTGTCGTACATGAAATAGAATACTATAAAAATAGTGTAAATTTTTTTATTATATACCAGGTGAGTGACGAAAATTGTTTAATATTTTTTGTTAAATCATTGAATTTTCGGCATTAAATTAATTGTTTACAAAGTAATACTGTAGATGACATTAGCTTGGAGCAAGCTATCAGAATTTATATTATTTATATTTATACAGGGTAACTCAAAAAAGTTAATATTTTTTTTATTAGTTTTGAAAGAAATTTTGTAGATATTTCTTTATGCACTGCACTACTTGTCGCTTATCGTATACTTCCAAATATATATAATTATTAAGGTTATACAGGGTGTTTCCGATGATAAGCGATAGAAAAATAACATTAAAATGCATGTATTTATAAATCACCCGGTATATTAAAAATGAATCGGTTAAATTTCGTTATTTTTTAATATTTTTTGCTTGAAGTGTCTAACTTACATGTTTGCTATTGATTTCGCTTTTCCTATGACCAGTTCTGAAGATATACAGCGTCGAACATACTCAAAACTCAAATGAACTTACATAACAAATTTTATTGAAATTAAACAAAAATTGTTATATTATTTGCTTATTTTTTGAGTTTTGAGTATGTTCGACGCTGTATATCTCCAGAACTGGTCATAGGAAAAGCGAAATCAATAGCAAACATGTAAGTTAGACACTCCAAGCAAAAAATATTAAAAAATAACGAAATTTAACCGATTAATTTTTAATATACCGGGTGATTTATAAATACATGCATTTTTATGTTATTTTTCTATCGCTTATCATCGGAAACACCCTGTATAACCTTAATAATTATATATATTTGGAAGTATACGATAAGCGACAAGTAGTGCATAAAGAAATATCTACAAAATTTCGTTCAAAACTAATAAAAAAAATATTAACTTTTTTGAGTTACCCTGTATAAATATAAATAATATAAATTCTGATAGCTTGCACCAAGCTAATGTCATCTACAGTATTACTTTGTAAACAATTAATTTAATGCCGAAAATACAATGATTTAATAAAAAATATTAAACAATTTTCGTCACACGTCACACTAGAAAAACAAAACGAATTCATATTATAGACTAGGAAAATATAATGTATTGAGAATTCATATTTTGCATCTCAAAAACTGGTCGGCAGATATTGTTGTGGCCATGAACACTTTTGATCAGAATAGCATTCTTTACAAAATACTAAAATATTAGTAAATTTAACCGAGGGCCATTTCCCATAAGAGAAGTGCTGGGTTCTTTTGTTCCAAACAAAAAGGTCCAATAATCCGATGTCCGAATATGCTCGCCCAAACGTTTACCTTTTGACGGTACAAATCTGTGATCATTTTCCTGAGAATCCTGTATGGTTATTTACACTTCCCATAACTTCAAAACAAAAGTTTGCTCTTCATGTTCCATCAACTCAATTCCTGATATTTGTAATATTTATACGGATGATATTTATAGTTTCCTACAGTTTTGCCAAGAAGCAAACATACTAATTCCATTATTGCTTCTGCATGGAGTAAAAATTCTAAATTCGCATTATTTTTCTGTGCTCTACCATCGAGTACATCATTTTTGCTCTAAGCAGTTGCACTTATTAATTACAGTACCTTTACTCTCAAAATTACGAATAATATTCAGGACTGCTGTTTTACTTGGAATGGGTATGTCTTGTCAGGAAACATCGCAGAGAACATATCGGATTTTCTCCGATGTAGAACCACTTAATCTGTTATATATTAATGAGGTTTAAGATGAACGATGCACGTTTTATGTCGACATACTTTTATTACAGAAATTAAATAATTATCACAGACAGTTTATAGGTACTACATATTATACATAATTATTAGACTGATGTGTATGCGCCGTATTGCTACTGTAGTAGTGGGAATTGTTTTCCCCTCAACTTGCGATTGCCTTAAGGCCAGAGAACAGGCCCCGCCCCATTGAAAAATGGGTATAAAATAGCATGCAAAACAGGGGTACTTGATTTTCTACACATCTCTCTTACTATGGGTTTTACATACCTAATATTTTGGTGAGGTGTCACAGAAGGTTGGTAGATTATCATGAAGTAAATCGCTTTTCGAAAAAAGGTATAAATAATAAAGAAATTACACTTGAAAATCACATACTTGCTTTTCATGACCTCGACAAGAAAATCACTTATATACAGAAGTCCACATAAATAACAAAAATTTACCATATTTCTAGATATTCACTACAACTTTCTGTTCCTCTAAAAACTAATTTTTTTGTTAAATGTTCGCACAATTTTGATATGTGTAAAAAAAACTTGTTCAGAACCTATTTTTCTTTTATGCGGTCAGCTGTTAGTAACTTTTAGGGATATTTGGTTTTAACCAATATAAAATCTACGATTCAGTCGGTTTAAGGGTTTTCCGCTAGGTGTCGGCACTATTTATGTCCCATTCGATTATTTCATTCATAAAAATCCGTTATGTCGGCTTTACACCATAATAACGCAATTTAAAATTTTTATTTTATGACGAGTTTCTTTTGTAGATTGCTATGCATTTACCACTAAGCTTGTTTATCTCGGTTTTAGTTATGTGAAAATAAGCTAATTTATTTATTTTGTTATATGTTTGAGTTTGAGTCGGGGTTTGAGTATACGTATAGAAAAGTTGTCTGTTCCTCTTTGTTTTATGTAACTTGTTTTTATATTTTTTTATATGACTTATTTAGTCTAGTATAGGTACTTTTTCGACATTAACTTGTACTTAGTTTTTTTACATGAATGGCTTTGTTAATGAAAAAGGAAAATTTTTTTATAACAAAGCGTTTTTTGATTTGATTTGATTTTAAATAAAAAAATTAAAACTATAGAGTAAAAGTGTACTTTTATTACGATAATAATTACACTAGACATATTTTTTGTTATGTTATCTTCATACTTCTTTTTTTATTCTCTCATCCATTTTGTTGTGCTTTTGTCAGTCGTATGAGTATTTAGACCATCAGCATGTATGATAATTATGTCATTGTGTTATTGTAACTGATCCTAGAAAAATATAGGCATGTTTTAAATATAGGTATAGCCAATCACACATTGCTGCCCTTTAATATTTTAATGGTTGGTTGAGAATAAACTAAAACAAAATGTATAAAACATTGATTCATGTTTCTACCAAGTCATTAATTCTTGACAAAGTATATATAAATTTACAAGAAATACCTATGCTGTACAGGACTTGGACAGAATTATAAAGTGCTCTTAGACTTTTTTTTTTCACTGGATATCTCCTCGAGAGCAAAGTAAATCGTCACCATTTTCAGACAATAGGTGTAAATTTTACAGGCACAACACTAACAATTTTTCTGTATTTCTATTCTTTGTCAAATTCCTCAAATAGGTACTTAATGCGTTTATAGGGTGCCTTAAAAAACCATAATTATAATAAGTAAAAATTGTGTATGCTACTACTTGCATATAATCCGCGGTGAGTAGCAAACAAACCCTAGTAAATTTTCTTTGGTCTCGTCTGTAGTATCATTTATATTACAAGTGAAGTATCTGATCTCATCACCATTTAGGTTTATATTTTTCCTGTAGTATTCAGCAACTTCCCTATTTTTCATTTCTTTCCAGAGGCTTCAAACTTTCGATTAAATGTTTTATGAGGTTATTATGAAAAAATAAAACTTCTGTTCTTCAGGACTAATGGGGCAACAATTATATATGTTTGTTTTTATCACCTTTAATTATCTGCTGTATCACAAGTTAGTTTCCGTTTTTCCGAGTGTATTTCCCAGTTCTGCTCCCACTATCCATATATTTTTATATTTTACACCATTTTATCCAGGAAAAAGTTTGTAGATTCAGCAAGACATAAACAAATATGGCTTTAATTTGAAAAAATAGTCCATGCTCAAAGAGGAGTTGAAAGTACTTATGGGAATAAAAAAAAACGTATCACAAGTTTATGAGAATAATTGAAAATTACTACTAAATATATCTGCACGTTTCGAGTGGAGAAAAGCTCATCATTAGGAGACAGAAAATAAAATATTTACTGTGGTATTAGCAAAAGAGAAATAGTAAGAAGATCGAATAGTTTGTTGTTTAGAAAAAAAATTTAAAACTGTCTCTATAAGATAACCTAGTCATTACCAATTGAGTGTGGGGGGGAAGAAAATACTTGTGCTTAGAAAGAATATTTCAGGATCAAAACGTCCAAGAAAGTTTAGAAACCATTTTAAAATTAAAAATAGGAATTTGAATTTATGAGTGGAAAAAAAAATATACTTAGGTATACTTAGAGTGAATATTATATATTCGAAAAAAATTTCAGGTTGTGACCCTTGAACCTAAAAAAAAATTAATAAAAATTAAAACCACAAGTACTTTATGTCAGTTAGTTATAAAACCTGAAAGTGGTGGTTATGATTTTTTTACAGCCTAGTCCTCGTCTCTAAGCTCAACACATAACAATTTATCCTGTTGGGTAGCCTCGTATAATGTCTTGTCACTCTTACAAACCTTGGGAATTCACTTCATTCAAGGAAACCATATCCAAGTAATCCTATAAAATAACACGTAACTATTGAAATGAATCTATATGTATTTTATTATTTACATTACTTTCAGGAGAACCAGCAAGGTAAGGATCCTCACGATCTATAAACAATAAGCCACATATCTTCTTAGCAAACTTCTGTTTGTTATCCATAAGAATAGTCCAATTGAGTGTGGGGAAAGAGAATATATAACTACTTATGTTCTTTGCATGTGCTTTGAAAGAAAATGTCAAGATGAGAACGTCTAAGAAACTTTATAAAACATTTTCAAATTTCTTGTTTAGTGATGGGGGAAGAACAATTTTATAAGTATTGAGCCAGAATGAAATTTTCAGGTTTTCAAAATGAAACAGTTAGGAGAAAATGTGGCTTATTTGTGATTTTCATTGGAGCATTGCCGGTTATTGTCAATAATTCTTGGAAGAAAGCAATTAAAATAGAATGCATGTAATTTCTCTTTACACTTCTTCCAAAATTCTTCATCTCGAGCGATGGCGTCAATAAATAAGGGTTGATTGTCATCAATATAAACAACAAAGAAACATACATCTTTTTTAGAAACATTTAGCTGCCCTTGAACCTTAAAAAAATGAACAAAAATTAAAACCTAAATACCTACTTTATGTCATTGCATTAAGTTACTTTCGTCCATTTTTCTCAAAGAGACCTGATAATAAATTATTGTAACTTATACAGTGACCGACAGAAAGTACGCACCAAATGGAATTTTGTTTAATTTCAAAACTTATCAAATTTTTTTGGCGGTGGAAAAGTTCTGCATGTTCTTTAACTAAGAAGAGCATAGACAAAACTAGTAAATATTGCGCTGTATACGAGGGAGAGGTAAAAACGTTAAATTCACTAAAGAATAAAGTGCCCTTATTATTTATTGTAGAATATTTTTTTATTAGGAAATGTTGTTTGCACTTAAAAGTTATCTATAAATACCAAATTTCAGCACAAAAAAAGTGTTTTTACTTTTTTAAATGCTTTTTTGACGCCCCCTCGTATAACGAATCGATAGAAGCTATGCAACCTATAAATTCAATTTTTTAACAGCTCTTGGGCAATTAGACACATAACTTACTTAAATTTGTTTAAATAGGCGAGAACTGGACGTTTAATAAAATAACATCAAAAATAATCTAACTTTTCTGGTGCACACCGTACATTATTCTATGGATAAGCGGAATAACTTTATGCAAAACAATTAAGGGTTTACTTCGTACATTTAACAATATTTTGCCGTTCCCAATTTTTCAAAAACTCTTAAACCAATTGGTTCATGAATTAAAGTTTAAACCCTTACAATAAATTTAGTTTTCATTTAAATCTAGTTGCCATGAAAAATATTTATATCTGTGCTACCCAGCTGAAATTTAGTATTTATGGATAACTTTTAAGTGCAAACAACATTTCCTAATAAAAAAAATTTCCACAGTGAAAAATAAGGGCAATTTATTCTTGAGTGAATTTAACGTTTTCACCTCTCCCTCGTATACGGCGCAATATTTACTTGTTTTGTCCATGCCTTTTTGTGCTTAGGGACATGCAAAACTTTTCCACTGCCAAAAAAAATTTGATAAGTTTTGAAATGGTGCCTACTTTCTGCCGGTCACTGTATTTTTAAAAGACACAAAGTTTTGGTCCCACAAAGACCCGAGACTTTGCGTCTTTGTTACAATATAAGTTACTTAAGATAAAATAAAATTACCTGAAAGTAATAGTTATGGGTTTTTTTAAGCCTAATCCGATTATCTCTAAGCTCAACACATAATGTTTTATCCAGTTGAATGGCCTCATATAATGTCTTGCCACTCTTATGGACCTTGTGCAGGCACTTAATTTCCAGGATACCATTTGACCCAACTAATCCTATAAAATAAAACGTTACCATTGAAATAAGTCTATAGTATTTTACTATTTTCTTTACCATCAGGAGAAGCAGCAAGGTAAGGATCCTCACGATCTATAAATAAGCCACATTTTTCAATGGAGGTGTGTGGATGAAGCTCAGCAAACTTTTGTCTTACAACATCCTCCATTTGGATCCCATAGCGTGTTGCTTCGGTTTCAAATGAAACAGGAACAAGAAGACTTTTAACTATGGTTTTGCAACTTGTAGTGGCCCGCCGTTTACAGAGCAAACCAAAGTTACTTGCTGTAAGTCTACTTTTCCGATGCAACTCATAAGCAGCATTTCCCCACTGGCCAACTGTTTCTTTTTGAATATTGTGTGCGTCACCAGGAGTAATCTGAAATACACTAATATTATTTATGTTGACTAGAGGTGAAAAAAGAACTAACCTTTAAACTGTTAATATGCCTATCATATTCTGAAGTGTACTCTGCTTCTGTTAAGGCAGGCTGTTCAGCATGAGCACCGTAGTCAATGTTCCTGGTCTTCGGTACTTTTGCCTTTTGTTTACTTAGCCCATCCCTAGAAGTATTCATGGACTTTAGCAATAAAGCTCTTTTATTATCCTCCATGATTTTTTGGAAATTTTCCCCAGCAGACTTTCCAACGATTTGTTTCCATTGGCCAATTTGCCAATCTGGTCCTTGATTGTACCTAAAATATTTCACAAATTAAATACCACATTGTTTCAGAAAGGTGTAAATTGCAAGTAATTTTTCGCAAAAAATAATAATTGTACACATTTCTACCGGAGAAAATCAACATATTTAATTGATAAAATAGGGTGTCACGAAAATATGCGTTCAAAACGCTAGCACAAATTGCTGAGGCTAAAATATGCATGAGGATCAAGCCTAATTTACCTTACTCCAAAAGTTCATAGCGTCGAACATACAGAATGTCAAAGTTAAATGAAAAATTGAGTTCTCATCACAGTTTCGATGTAGAGTGTACAGGTATATTACATTTCTAGTTTATATTTACTAATTCATTCTTGGCATCTTTTATTTAAAAAGGTATACCTACCTAATACGTATCGCTTCGATCAGCCTTTCTAAGATAATTAAACTAAAATATTTTATTGCATACTGAAACTCATCGTAGTCCCTCTTCCTACCAAAGCAAAAAACTTAAAAAAGTCCTCCCAAAAATGCACAGGTCGTCTTTTATCTTTGTGTACACTTACCGAAGACCGCTCGTCATAGATCTTGCTTGAAATGAACCTCTTCCAGTTAAATGTAACCGTTTGCCAGCATTAAACTTACACAGAAGGGACATATATAACTCTGCTCGGTTATTAGTTTCATTGTCAATGAGCTGATGACCCATTCGCATCAACCTTTCTAGGGCGCCTAAAAAAAACTGATTTTTAGGATGTAATCCTTTCCCCTTGAGATATCATCTGCAAAAGTCACTGTTCTGGCGAAACAATATAAAATATTTTACCCTAACCGTTAATGTGGGAAAATAATCCCGAAGTCTTCACCAAATCCATTTTGTTATGGGTTCTGTCACCAGGTGTTTGACAACAGTCCAACGAGCAAAGGCTGTGGTCCCCAAACATATGATTAATGGAGTTACCTAAGTTATGTTTAAGTTTTTCCACATTCCCATGTGCATTGACATATAATAGACGCATAACAAAATTTTGAAAGTCTTTAATCATTTTTTTTGTTAACAACTTTTTTGCTGCATGTGTCAAATTTTTTATGCAGTTGTAAAGTGCTTTTCCGAAATTTTTAACGGCATGATTTCGGCATGCTACTTTCTCTACAGAGTGTCCATAGGACACTTCTCGTTTAATTTTAGCAAACACGCTGGAATCACCATCTGCTATAAAACGAGTAAATTTGAGACCATGCATAGGTACACTTCTATTAAAACCCTCTACTATAATGTCTGCTTCCATAGCACTGGACGATCCCTCCCAGTTTTTAAAGCAAATGTGCTTAGTTGGCTCTTCGTTTCGATTGGCTGCTCTTGCACAAACAGTGCAATATTTGTTACGCACACCCAAATAAAGCATCCTTTGAGTATATTTGCCAATGATAACTGCCTGGAAACAAAAAATTGCTGCATTAATTAAACTATTTATACAATAAATTTGTCATCTTATCAACTTTCATCATACATTTTTTTTCAAAAAATTTTTTTTAATGTTACAACTCATTTTTTTGATTAAGCATATTTGGGTATCGAAGAAAGTGGCATACAAAAAATAATTAAGTATGAATACAATTTATTACATACAGCAAGATAATACTTACAACTCCAGATGACGCTTTGTAATTATGCCCATAAGAACGATGACTCCATCCCCCATCAAGGTATACTGTTGTCCATGGAATACCATCAGGACCAACTTGACCATTTTCAACAGCCATATCTCGTTCTTGTCTGCCACATTCCTCCATGGAAGCCCATAAACCTTTCATCCACTGGTCACCAAGTTCTGACTCTATATTCTGGAACAGCCTGTATGACATACAAGGAATATCTAAGGTACCCAAAAGTTCCTTTAGATGTGTGTATGTATTTCCAGTTCCCCAAACAGCCCCATAATTTATGGTTGATTTTGTTACGGTAGTATTTTCAGTACTATGTTCTTCAGACCGTCCACACATAGTACAAGTGAAGGTAATTATTGAGACAAGACCAATATTCCGTTCTTTTTCAACCTTTAACTCACCGAGTGTACATATTTCTGAGTGTTTTTTTTGAATTTTCATGGCCCAGTTTAAAACATAAGAAAGGTCTACAATCCTATTGCCCTTTAAGTGTTCTTGGTCTGCCGGAGGCATTCTCTCCACTTCTATTTCGTGTGACATGACACTAAAAATAAATTTCGAATATACATTATAATATAGGTATACAATTATGTATTTATATTATGTTACTTATATTGTAATAGTTTCAATTCAATCAAAAAGTTACTGTAGGGCCTACTTAGTCTCAGTTCACCTGGTACCTATCTTATTTATTTTTATTAAATAAGTAAATAGAAAATTATTTCTGCAATATAAAAATAAATAAGTATCTATTAATACAGTGATCGGCAGAAAGTACGCACCAAAGGGGATTTTTTTTTATTTTAAAACTTACCAAATTTTTTTGGCGGTGGAAAAGTTCTGCATGTCAATAAACAAAAAAGAGCATAGACAAAACTAGTAAATATTGCGCCGTATACGAGGGAGAGGTGAAACCGTTAAATTCACTCAAGAATAAATTGCCCTTATTTTTTTTATTAGGAAATGTTGCTTGCACTTAAAAGTTATCCATAAATAGCAAATTTCAGCTTGGTACCACAAATATAAATATTTTTCATGGCAACTAGATTTAAATGAAAACAAATTTTATTGTAAGGGTTTAAACTTTAATTCATGAACCAATGGGTTTAAGAGTTTTTGAAAAATTGAGAACGGCAAAATATTGTTAAATGTATGAAGAAACCCTCATTTGGTTTGCATAAAGTTATTCCGCTTATCCATAGAATAATGTACGGTGTGCACCAGAAAAGTTAGATTATTTTTGACGTTATTTTATTAAACGTCCAGTTCTCGCGTATTTAAAAAAATTTAAGTAAGTGATGTGTCTAATTGCCCAAGAGCTGTTAAAAAATTGAATTTATAGGTAGCATAGCTTCTATCAATTCGTTATACGAGGGGGCGTCAAAAAAAAGTAAAAACACTTTTTTTGTGCTACCGAGCTGAATTTTGGTATTTATGGATAACTTTTAAGTGCAAACAACATTTCCTAATAAGAAAAATTTTCTACGGTGAAAAAAAAGGCACTTTATTCTTGAGTGAATTTAACGTTTTTATCTCTCCCTCGTATACAGCGCAATACTTACTAGTTTTGTCTATGCTCTTTTTTGTTTAAGAACATGCAGAAATTTTCCATTGCCAAAAAAATTTGGTAAATTTTGAAATAAAAAAAAATCACCTTTGGTGCGTACTTTCTGCCGGTCACTGTATAAAAGATTGACCACCCCTATTGCTTATAATAATACCAACCTATTATATTCTTCTTCAGAAATGAAAGAAAATTCATGTAGTTCCACATTTTCATGATCATCACTGTTTGAAAGTTCTCTATAAGTCTTTTCCCATTCATCAAAATCCCTAAAATTACATGTAACTTACAAATATGTTTCGATACATCCATGAAATTTACACATAGAAACTTTAAGTAATAAACATGTTATTTATAAAATTTTGTTTGGTATCGCCCCAGAAGCTAACGCTGAGGGCATATATAGGAGACGTCTCATATATATATATATAGGTTGTCTTTGCATTAGATTAGAGCATGCAGAACCTGACACAGTATTTTTATATTTCAAAACTCTAAAGTTTGCGAAATTTTTATTACATAGTACTTATCAATAGCTATTTACCTAGCAGATGTAGGTTCCCAATCAACTACCATCTCTTCGTGTAAAGACAATTCTGATATACTGGAATCACTATTGATCTCCAGTATATTGCTAGGTAGGTCCTGATATATTTGACTTTGACTTACACTACAATAAAGACAATATCATACTTTAGTTTAGACTACTATAATAGTAATATAGCCAATAATATATTTTAATAATGGACCTTACGTGTATGCAGTGGTGCAACTAGAGTAATTAAAGTTGGGTGGCCACTTAAAGTTGATAATAATTTTTGTTTGAATGATTTGTTATCGTTATTATTTCAAATTTTTTTACTAGGTATATAGGTATATCTACTATATCTGTCCATTTTATTAGTAAACTATTAACTCACTGTAACTGGCCTGTATTATCTTCAGGACTGTTGCCATTATTTCCTCCTTTATTTTGCACATAGCAATGATCAAACGTAATAGATTCCCTAAAAATAAATTCAATACACAGGTATTGGATTTTACCCTGCAATAAGAAAAATTGCAAAACAAAATAAATAAAAGTCAAACAGTCATCAGATTCGTGTTCCACCACCTAAAAATAGTGTCTATAAAAAAATCACCAAAATCGGAATGATTATCAACAAAAAATATAATAATAATAATAATGCAACTTACTGGTTACTGTAACTACGCCATTTTTGCCAGTCGCGTTTTTTAGCTAAACGCTTTTTGGGGTATTTCGCACGTCTGCGTCTCGGATGTCTCGTACTTTTACACTTTTTTTCCACACTAGATGATCCTGGATCCATATTGAATAAGTTCACAATAAACACTTGTCACTGTTCACAAAAGAAACACAGCCAATAAAAGTTTTTACCAAATACGCGTAAAAAGAATTCTAGAAGAAGTCAATGCCAAATTTAAATTTTACCCCACAAAGTGCAATGTTGCCAGAATGTTCTGCAGTGGCAGTTTATAGGTACTTTCAGGAAAACTTTCATAGTACCTAATCAATTTTAATTCTGCTATAATTTACACAACAAAAATAATGCTTATAACTTGCCAGGAACATTTTTTAGAAGGATCTATATAAATGCATACTTTTCTTGTGGGTTTATTTCTGTGCATGGTTATTTTTTTAAAATTTGGTTAATATAAGTACCTAATTTCGCAAGTATGGATGCGAAAAACCTTATTTTAAACAATATTCGCAACTTATTATTTTATCATTTAGTCAGTTACCTACATTAATTGTATATTTACAAAAAATATAAGTACCTACCTACGCTTTAGGTGAGTGAATGAGGAATCAAATCAAAAAAATAGTATTTCATTAATTACACAATAAATAATTGCAGGCAATTTCAGATATTTTAAAACAGTGGTATTATTATTACGGAAATATAAGAATATTTATTTAAAATGGCAACATTGCACTGCTTCTGGAGACAGAAAATGGCAAAATATTTTATAAAATAAAAGTCCATCAAAAATTATTTTCTATTTTAGGAGTAAAATTCTCGGAAATCTTCAACTGTCTGCGATTCCAATAGACCAGTAAATTAAAGTACGTCAAAAAGTGACCATCGGCGAGTAAAGAATAATTTGTCAAGTAGCTGTTGCATTTTGCATTCAAGTTCATAAAAAAGCGCTATGTTGCCATTTTAAAGTACGTTCGCGGGCTCGCGTTTACAGTGCCATGTCACAGTTAAGCCATGTATTACAACCAGCTGCTGCTGATTAAATTCATAATAAGCGCAAGGTTTGGCAACATCCTAGCTTTGAAAGGGAAATCACACAGCACTGTATTGGAGAAGTAGCCTTAAATGAGATCATAGAACTTTACTATCTTTTACAACTCCATTCAATATTTTAGGCAAATAAAAATATATTGCAAATCGGCACTGCACGGTGGCGCCGTCTTATTAATTTTTATGAAAGTATTTTGTGGTGACGTCTGTGATCACATGATGTATGGTGAAAAGCACGTGGATACTCATCCCTTAAGTGCCTACACGTACATCATAATCATTGTTATTTTTTCTTTGATACCTACTGTAAAACATGTTGAAACTAATAAAAAATATAATATAATATAATTTAGTTACATATGACATTATCATAATTATTACTTGTGGTTTCATTGAGGTTTGTATTATAGTCGTATTAAATTTGTTGATCGAGTCTATCATTGAAGGGCCTTCAAAATAGTCTTAATACAATTTTGATATAAAAGTATTAGGGGCGTCAATATTTGACGATATTTAATTTTACATGGGGTTTCCCATGGTCAGTCTGGCGGTGCACCCCCCGGTATAAGTCGTTCAACCGTTAAAATATTGTTAATGGGCCTTTTCACTATAACCGAATTAATAATAATCAGCACTAACATTCTGAATTGGGACAAATAAAAATCTCTAAAAACACAGCTTTTGCTTTTGAAATTTCTACTAAATTTTCTTTTATTGAAAGAAGGAAAAAATGTAATGGTTAGTTTTGTGTGCATTTATTTTGCAAAATAAATGCATATGAATTATTCTACAGACGAATAAGCAAAAATATACAGAGCTATTAATTATATTATATAAATTTAGCAATCACGATATACTTCGGTCACAGTTTACGTACAACCTTGTGACCATCAAGTATTCCAGCGGCATGAATAAATCACCGAAACATTTTAGCTTGGTGTTCGCAAGTGGTACCATATGGTCCTGAAACCTCCGCCTCGATCGCCTCCGCATAAGCGGATTTGTCTTTCCTCATATGAGCGAAATAGCTTTGTCTCTTTTTCGTCTAAGAATAATAGTTAATTTTTAGACTACCTAAGGTATTCTCTCACGATACACTAAAACCGGTATGCCGACGGGCATAAACTCCCTCTTATCTCCCTTCACATTGTGACGCCACGCATGGGCATCCAGCGCATTCAAGCGATACGATGTTATTGTTTGAAGATTGGGGCCGTTTAAAACCCATAAATATGGTAAATGCATTGTTTTAGAATATAATTAGCACCCTCCAAGGGCAATCCATCCTTGTTTTCGCTCTTCCATGACGTACCGATCTGGTAGTGTTCGTTCGCCCGCACCTCACGAGATATCCGATCGACCGAATATGGGTATTGGGGGATGATACATTTCCCACTCTTATTTCCTAATTTTTGCTAAACGCTGGACCCACGTCAAGGCTTATACCGCTAAAATTCACCGGGCTCGAACCAGGTTTTCCGGCCGTGCGACACGACCCTACAAACTGCTACGTTAAGAGCAAACACTAGTGATTAGTAAAGAAATTAATTAAAAAATTAATAAAAGCAAAAAACGAAATTTCGTTATATTTCTTTTTGAGCTTGTATTAATTTATCTTGATCACAAACGAAATGGCGGAGGCGTCACTGGTATTTGCTCTTAACCATGGAGCCGCCGAAGCCATTAATGTTTTATTGTAAAAAAACTGATCCCCAATTGAGAAACATAGAGGCGCCTGTTTTTTCCCAGCGTACTACATAACCAAGTTGATACAAATCAAGAACTATAAATATGTACTTAGGCGGTCTCAGGCGATGCTGACCTACCTCAACGTCTCGCGACAGCGCTACGTCACACTGCATTCGGCGCGCTTGCCACGGTATTATCGGTCTCTCTTCTACGCGCGATAATTCACCATTTTTAATGAAAGCAAAATATCATTATTCTGGTTGTTTTTTTAAAAAAGTTATCTGTTTTCTTTATTAATATTAACGACTGATATAAACAGGCGCGTATTCAGCTGTCAGTTTTGGGGGGGAGGGGTAAGAAAAAAAAACAGCGCCGCAGGCGAAACATTTTTGGGTGCCACGCCCTTTTTTCAACGATGTGACGTGGTTTTGAAGCAGAAAAAAGGAATAGTAGCGCCGCAGGCGAAAATTTTTTTGGTGTTACGCCTCTTTTTACTGATTTGTCAGTGTTTATTTTTTGGGATGGGGGGGGGGGTAATTACCCCCATTACCCCCCCCCCTCAAATACGCGCCTGGATGTAAATTGAAAATTACTGTTATTCAATACCTGCTATAACGATGTCATAAAGTCTTTCCTATTTTTGTCTAATATAAACTCAAAAAAGGTAAATAAGTAAGTATCCATTTACAATTATTTCGAAAGAAATACGATGGCCTATCAGACAGATTTATTGATTTTTATAAATACAAATTTAATTTTATATATTATTGCTTAAGAATTATTGTTTCTGGGAAAATAATATATTTTTAACAATTACTTGAAATTAAATAATGAGGTAATAGACAGACGGTGCCGGCGGTCTATAGAAAATCATTTTTTAAACTATATGAATCTATCGCACATAACTATTGAAATGGTATTAAAAAAATGTCCTTAAGTAAAAAAGAAATATCAGGCGGCGTCGCCCGAGTGTAACGCAATGCGGTGTTCAAATTTGGCATACTGTTATAGGTGTATCGTGGTCTTCTCTTGTAAAAACAATATAGAGGTTATTATTTTTTTTAGGATTTTTGGTGTATGGATTTTATGGTCTTCCTAATAGTTTAAGAGGTTATGTTTTAGATTATGAACGGATTCAATGAAATAATTATAAAAAACATCTGATAATATGTATTATTATTATTGTAAGCTTAAAATGTTAAATGTTTACCTACATTTTTATTTACCGAGATATATTTATATACTAGATTTATTTTATTGAAGTTACCTTACCAAGTGATAAACTTTTGTTACAATTTTTTTTATATTAGGGGAACACATTCATCTAATAGATAATAACAAAAATACCTGTGCAAAAACATTTAAAATTTTTTTAAAATTTATTCTGTATTTTACTTCCTTCGAAATGTCAACATGGTTTATAAATATGAGTAGATACTGAAAGAATAATCTTGTTTTACATTTTTTATATTTACGAAACGAAGTATCTACCTTGTTACATTTCAGTATAAAGTATATACCTACTCATTTTTATTCATACGACCAACTGTATCATATTTATGTTAAAGAGTATTATTAGATAGGCTTTAAGTATTTGAAGCAGAAATTAAAAAATATATAACTTACAAAGTAGTTTACGTATTTTCTTTTTTCACCTAACCAAAATACCTACCTACTTATGTGTTGGTGGTTTCAATTATTAATTTGTTACTTTTTCATTTTATCCAAAAGTGGGCGAAATATACAGTACTGGCAAGCCTGTAATGTAAAGTAATGAATACACAATAGACTTGGCGCAAGTTAAAGAAAGATCGATCAAGATTAAACGTTGCCGAGTGCCAGTTCGTGCCAAGTTCGAGCGGCATTTAGGTACATTCCGCTCTTGCTGCTTTCCCGTTCCAAGGCAGCAAATACATTGGGACTGAATTTTTCAGATAAGTGTGCGGTAAAATATCTGCTATAGGCCATTGATATTAGGAAAAATAGGAGAAAAAAATTATATAGTGTCGCCACTTTGGAATTAAACTTGTTAAGGGATGTACTTTAAAAATCAAAAAAGTTCCCAAGCCCTAAAGGCGAGCTTCATCCCTTAAACCCACCCCTAACGTGCAATTTGTCAGTTTTTTCCGTTTTTCTTGAATTCCACAAAAAAAATTTACTCACCAAACATGTTCCCCGTAAAATTCTGCATAAAAAAGGTTGTATAACCTAAATTGTTTAGACCAGAGGTTTTCGAGAAATCAGTCATTAAATTTAGGGGTTGTTTAACATGGACCAACGAACACGGTATAATCACGTATCTTACTTTTGATTTCAAAACTATGTGATTTCATGAGGGTTGAATTACAGTGGAGAAGGGATTTCTAAAAAAGTTTTACGACTAATACAAGAGCACTCGTTTCCACACCACCATTTAAGTGGTTTCTCCTTAAGACCTAATTCACTAAGTAAAAATAAATTCTTCTGTATTATCCACATCATCTGTAAAATCTCTATTGATACAGCTTTGGCCACGGCAATTTGTGCACATCGTTGTGCAACGTAAGCCTGCCTTAGTACAGCTGCATCTATTCCCACAACCTTGTTTGCAACTGCAGGTAATTAATTTTAAAATAGAAGCTGGGGCGGGTGGCTCAGTGGTATAGATAGGTGGCAGTGCATTATAGCCCCATAACTCAGGCTGCAAATGTTGTCCATGCCGTATTTGCACTTGAAGGTAACTACGACGGGAATGCTGTTGTAGTGCTGCTGACGTTGGAGGTAATTTCGAAAGAAACACGGCTTTGCCCGCTTGGGCAACAAATTTATTAAAATAAGCAAATCTTTGCTCACTTAGACTGCCCTCTAATAATTTAGCTTTATAAAGCTCCATTATAAATCTTCCCCAGTTTGCTCAATTTGGTCTGGAGTTGACTCAGCGTTTTTGAAAATCTGAATTACACTATCGAGATCTTTCTTCTGATTAAATAGTTGTACAAATTGTTGTTTGCCCTTTCCAAAGAATCCTGACGTGGTATCGCAGCCACTAATTGCATGAATGAGTAATATAGATTCTTTACAATTGCGGACAATATTAGATGACTGTAAGTTCTTCGAACTATACAGCCGTTTTTTAACATTAGGTACCTTGAGCCTCCTAAATTATCTCAGTTAAATGGGGGACAGCTAAAGTCATTTGCTCTCATAACTAAAATCGCATTTCTACTTTTACTTCATCTGCTATAGTAAGATACTTTAATAAACTCTAGTAGGTGTGGTTTTAGCTATTGTAATTAAAGTACTTTAATTATTACTAATATACCGTATTAAAGCTTATTGTTTGACGTTAGCTATGATTATTAAAGTACTTAGTTATCATAGGTATAGGATATTAACAGTCCCTATAAACACTACTTCTGGCATTGTAACTTTATATAATAACGGCAACTCTGTTATTTAATACCCGTAATAAATTATTGATGTTACTGTAACCAACGCTGCTAATTATTAAAGAATTATGCTTTAATTATGGTAGCCAAAAAATGAATAGCCCTAGTAAAAAACTTTAATTATGGTAGCCAAAAAAATTAAGTAAGTAAAAAACTTTAATTATGGTGCCCTTTATTGGCTCCTTCGCCATTGTTTACTTTTCTTTCATTTTTACATTAAAAATGCAGAAAAATTGCCGATTAGAAAACAACCATGAGAAAAAATTAAAATATTGTTTAAGAGAAACACTAGTTACTAGTAGATTTTTGGATAAAACTGATCAGTAAAGAAATATTAAGCAAAAATGAAATGGCGAATGCGACACTGGTGTTTGCTCTAAAACACCAATGCATGTTTTCTATTTTGATAATTTACTATCGGCATTATCTGCATTTTTAGTTCGTAAGCCTGTAAAGGAAAAAAAAACGTAATACAATAATTTAAAAATATATTTTGTAATAAAATCTAAACCAGACAATAAACTAGACTTATTTACTTAAAAAATCATTCGCATTAAATAATAGTTCCTGTTAAAAATTGTTGACCTATACAAGGTGTAAAAAAAACAATATTTATTTTAGTTTATTGTCACTTATAATCTCCCTAGTGCTCGAATTATTTCCGGAAATTTTTCCGATGGAACGCATGTTTTGAAAATTTTCCCGAGTCATAGACAAGGGAAAATTTTCTAGAAAAATGCGTGACTGAGGAAGAATTTTCGGATATTAATTCAAGGACGCGGGGGATTCGGTAAGAAAATTTCACACCTAAAATTTATTTTAATTATTTTATTGAAATTATCCATAATTATGGGAATACTTAAACTTTCAAAAAAAAGTTTCCTCACCGTTTAGTTAAACGAAATGCAAAAAATATAAGTGAAAATTATCCTTTTTATTTATTTTTACTACATTTCATTTACTAAAACAAAGGGCAATCATAGTATAGTCTAGTTTAGGCTAGTTATGCCAGATAAAACAATTTTTAAAATCTAGGTAGATAGTAGATACCACAGTCAAGTAGGCTTAGGCTTGTGATGTCAAAATCGTCTCTGCTATACGTCACGTCGACAGTTATTTCTTAAACGTGCTTCTTTAGTTCACAATAATTAAATTATGACAGTAAACAATCAAGAAACTAATTTTAAGCCCTACGGTGTTTGTAAATCTTGCTCTGAAATAGGGGACATTAATATGTCTCATAAAAATTTAAAGTATTTGCAATGTTTAATGGAGAAAACTGAATTAAATCCCCATCAAGAAAACCTTTTCTCAGCTATCCAGAAGATTTTGGAGGAAGATATCCCATCCTTTTTAAGAAAAACCAGAATTCAGCAGAACAAAATTGCATCCAAATATTACATCTATTATATTAAACATAGACATCTGATAAAAGTGGAAAGGGAAGATAACCATTATCCTTGTTATTCTCCATTACGAAGAGAAGAGGTCCAACCAGAATTCCAAAAATATTTAGCCTTAATGAAAGAAATATTTGGTAAATAAATATTTGTATTTATTTAGTATTATAAAATGAATAAAAACATTAAATACCAAAATTTGATCCTGAATACTGATTTTCGGATCATATGATAGCTGTCAAGAAAAAATGTCCACTTATTAATTTTGTTCGCCTAGCTTGGCAGGAGGAGAAAAATTTCCGAAAAATTTGAAGGTTGTCATTGGTAACTGTCGAAATGAAAGTGTGTGATTGGCTTAGAATGACAGGTGTGAAATTTTCTACAAAAAATATAAACATCATATTGAGGCAGAATTTCCCTAATTCTTACCTTTGGTTTGGCTTTTCTTGTTTTATAAGTCTGGACAATGTTTGTTGTCCTTTTTCTTGCAAATATACCGTGGGTCCGTGGACTTATTGTGTTTTCTACCTTTTTAGAATTGCCGTCAAGTTATGTTATAGTAAACAGGAATCTACTTTCGGTTTACTTTACAGTTTTCGTCGTTTCGTTTAAAGGGTAGGATTTCTTTTTATTGTTTCTCAAGGTTTAACTACTCTCTTCTAGGGGGCGTTGTTGCGGATAGCTGAAATTACACCGAGTTTGTAGGTTACCTTCCTGGTTGGTTTTGGCGCTTGGAAGAATAGACACCAGAGGGACCTATGAGTACTAGTTTTGAATAATTACAGTGTAGCGCGCGTTTTATCTCACCTTATCCTGTACTTTTTTTGCGACCTTTTTTGCGCTATTGTTCACGGCGAGTACTACGTTGGTACCTACCAAAATCGACAAATTCCTTTCCTTCTTGAACCTTTGGCAAAGCTAGTAGCTGTTCGGCTTTGAGAACTCATTTAATTATTTTACCCTAATTAAAAGTTTCACGCTAAGTACCAGGTAGGTGAATTTCCCTATTATATCTAATTCTCAAATAAAATGTTGCAGTTCATAATATTGAGGTATTTTATTGAGTTTTAAATTTCTCTGTAATTAAGTTGATATTAAAAATGCTTACTCTTTATTATGTTCTTAGAAAAATGGTTACCTATCTGGGACTTACCTTATTTTTATATGTGTTTCCAGATTTACCAAAAAGATAAAAGAAGCAAGAAAGCCTGTCTCCAATTAAAAGTAAATTTACTGGCATGCTCTGAGTTTTATTGGTCTAAACCCACAAATAAAAATATACCCTGAGAAAAAACCCGTCACATCTTGGCACCCAATCAAGAGGCCAGAAAATTTGAGATGCCAAATTTACAACATTCGCCAGAGACAGAAAATAATCCATCTTCGGGTGTAGGAACACCTAGGTTCACCAGAAGTGGTAGAAACATCCGTCTTCCTTCCTACTTAGACCAGTTTGATATGTCAAACTCTAGAAGGCCGCCATCTTCAGAGCCTCGCCTTCTGCCTGGAAGAAGCAGATGGTCTTTGGATCCACCAACTGAAAATATACCGAATATCAATATTCAAGGTAGGATCCAACCAAATTTAAATCGAACTAACCCAACTTTTCGTATGGAGCCCTTCACAGCGGGCTTCAATCATTCTGGGCCGATCAGCGCAGCTGGACAGTCTGCCCAGAACGTGCCGCCACCCCCATCATCGTCTATGGAGGTTCCACCCCCTCAACAGCATATGTTTTTTGCTCCTGCTAATCCGTTAAATGTTCAGAACGAAGATATATTAAGAATAGTAACACAAGTGGTAGCTACAATGCAAAATTTAAATATAAATAATAATTGTAACAATAATTTACCTCAATCTCAGTTAAATAACATAAATATTCCATTCGATATTAAACAGCTGCCAGTTTTCGAAAATAATGGTTCGTTGCACCCCATGGAATTTTTGAGTAGAATTGAAAGTAGTTTAGCAGTCAATCAATTGCCTTATCACGACATTTATAAGATCCTCATTAATTCTTTTAAGGGGCGCGCACGCCTATGGGCGGATGCCTTTTTACATACTTTCCAAAATTATATAAATTTTAAACAAAATTTTTGTGAGCATTTTTGGGGGGCAACAAAGCAGTTGCAAGTTAGGTTACAATTAGATTCTGGTAGGTACAGAGAAGGTGACTCCCTAGTGGACCATTTTAATTATTTTGTAAGCCTAGCTAAATTTTTAGACCCACCATATCCCATTGAATTATTAATATCCACTATAGCTCGTCATTTTTCGCCCAGTATTTCTGTATTATTGGTGGGAGCTAATACTTTAGAGGAAGCCCTAAGGAGGCTACGACAGGCCGAGTACTATTTTAGGGGTCATGATGACGTAGTCACACCGGTTACGATACCTTCCAAAAATTATTCTACTCAGCCTAAAAAATATTTTAACGATAGAAACAATAAAAAACAAACTTTTAATCTGGAAGTGTCAGAAACCGTCGACGAGTCGGAAAACTGTTAATTTTCTCGGAAAATCAAGGTCCTATCCGGGAAAATTTAATAAAAAGGACCGTACTAGAAACTTTTTCTGATGAACAAATTGACCTCGATAATGTTTTGAAAGCTAGTGAGAACTTTAAATCGCCTATAATAACAGTAAATTTTTTTAACTTTAATTTCCCTGCTTTGGTTGACACTGGCAGTGAAATTTCGTGTTTTTCTTCAGATGTTTGGGCTCAACTGGAGCACAACCATCAGTTCATACCCTCTTTTTCTTGTGCAGGCGTTAAAGTTATTGGGGCTTTTAAAACCAAGCACAAACGTGTAGAAAAGCAAGTTTTTATGTCTTTTTCCATTGAGAAAGAGAAGTTTACACATGAATTTTTAATTATTAATGAATTAAATTACCGTTATATTGGGTATAGATTTTTTGCGTTTAGTAAAAGCAAAAATTGATTTAGGAAAAAATTGCCTAATATTTTTTATGAAAGATAAAACGTTGACAGTCCCTGAAATTCCTTCGGTTACTTTCATGGGCGAGCCAGAAAAAATTTGTGCTCGTTTGGTTTCGGAAAAGGTAAATGAAATCGTTTCTCCGGCGTCTTTTCCTGACAATACCTTTGAGGAGCAAGTAAATGCTGTCTTAAGGGATAGTCAGCTTTTAGAAGAACAAAAAAATATTTTTCGTGATTTTTTACAAAAGAACAGGGAGGTTTTTTCTGAGACTCCGGGTCTTACTAAAATTTATTCGCATGAAATTAAATTAAAAGATGAATCAGAATTTTTTATAAAACCCTATCCCATACCTTTTGCACATAGAGAAGCTGTGGAGAGGTCTATTGCCGATATGGTCAAGTGGGGTATAATTGAACGTGCTAGTCCACCCTATATTTCACCCTTAAGTACTGTGGTTAAAAAAGATGGATCTGTAAGAATTTGTCTGGATGCTCGTCATTTAAATTCAGTTATGTCCAAAGACTTTGAGTTGCCTCGACCAATTGAGGATATCCTAAGGAGCCTTCAGGGTTCACAGTTTCTGTCTTCTCTAGACTTAACCATGGGTTACTGGCAGATTCCATTAAAAGATGAATCCAGAAAATATACAGGTTTTATGGTAGGTACTAAAACTTATCAGTTTAAGGTTCTTCCTTTCGGTCTCAGCACAGCCGTCTCTTCCTTTACTCGATGTTTAGATCTTGTTTTTGGTGAAGGTTTTGAGAATTTTTTAGTAAAGTATTTGGACGACTCTTTAGTTTTGTCTCCAGATTTCAATACTCATTTGCTACACCTGCAAAACATTTTTGATCGTTTATGTCAGGTAGGACTTAAATTAAATTTAAAAAAGTGTCGTTTTTTTAAACAAGAATTACCTTTTCTTGGTTATATTTTAAACCAAGAGGGTGTCAAGCCTAATCCAGACCGCGTCTCAGCTGTTAAGGATTACATCAGTCCTTCTAACAAAAAAGAGGTACAAAAGTTCCTGGGACTCGTCAATTTTGATAGGGGTTTTTGCCCAAACCTTGCTGAGGCTACTGAGCCTCTTACTCGTTTACTTCACAAGGGAACAAAATGGTGTTGGGGGGAGGAACAGAAGCAAGCTTTTGCTAAAATAAAAGAAATCCTAATGGAGTCTACGCTTCTTTACTTTCCGGATCCTTCATTACCTTTTCACGTGTCTGTTGACAGTTCTGGCACCGGGTTAGGTGCAGAATTATTTCAGGTAGCCGGAAATGAAAAGAGGGTTGTTGCTTGGGCAAGTAGGCTCTTGCTGCCACGGGAATCCAGGTACCACTCTAACGAACAAGAAGTACTTTGTGCTGTCTGGGCCTTAAAAAGATGGAGGACTTTTTTGTTAGGAAAGCATTTCTATTTGCATACTGACAATCGATGTCTTACCTTCATTAATTCCTGTCGTTTGTTATCTCCTCGTATAAGCAGGTGGGCACTTTTACTGCAAGAATATGATTTTACAGTACAATATGTTCCAGGTCCTCAAAATGTTGTGGCTGATGCCCTTTCACGCTTTGCCTGTGTCCGTTTACCTGTACCAGATAATAAATGTTTTAAAATTTTGAGCTTCACTCTTCCTAGTAATTTCAGGAAAAAATTAAAGGATATCCCTCGTCTTCAAAGGGAAGATAAAAAATTAGGAGATATTATTATCAAACTGCAAGTTGAATCCAATGAGTGTTCTAACCTGAAAAGTCGTTTCTTGTTGTTTAACGATACGCTGTACATAAGGCACTCCGATGATGAACCTTATCGGCTTTGTGTGCCCAAGACACTGACATCCGATTTTTGTGTGGCTTATCACGAAACCTTGGGCCACTATGGCGCATTTAAAACTTGGTCAGCCTTGAAACACGAAGTTTGGTGGTCTAATATGTACCCTGAAATTAAAAAAATAATTCGTAGCTGTGATATTTGTCAAAAAAGTAAGACTGTTTCCTTACCAAAGCCAGATATCCATCCCATTATTCCAAATTCCAAGGGGGATTTAGTGGCCTTGGATCTTTATGGACCTTTAATTCGTAGCCGTGGTGGAGCTACCTATTTGCTTGTCGTTCTAGACGTTTACACCAAATATACTGCTCTTTATCCTCTTAAACGAGCTACTACCCGAGCAGTTTTGAGTAGACTGACTCTTGACTATTTTCCTAACATGGGAAAACCATTGAGAATTCTTAGTGATCATGGTACACAATTTACGGCCAAGTCCTGGAGATCCACCTTAGAGTCTTTGGGAGTTCAAGTTATTTTTTCTTCCATCCGGCATCCCCAGGCCAACCCTTCTGAGAGGGTTATGAGAGAATTGGGTCGTTTGTTCCGGGTGTTTTGTAATGAAAAACACTCCAGGTGGGCATTCGAGGTTAATAAATTCGTTTTCTTCCTTAATAATGTGGTGCATGAGTCCACCGGTTTCACACCCACTGAATTGCATCATGGTACCTCACCGCCAAAATTGTTACCCGAGGATTTTTTGATACCAGGTACCGAACTTTTATCCACCGATGTAAAGTTAGTTCTAGCCAAGGAAACTTTGGTTAGTAAGGCCGCTCGACGGGCGGTATTATACCCTAGTAGGCCCTACCCTGCATTCGTCGAGGGTGATTGGGTACTTTTACGTTCCAACTACATATCTTCTAAACTGAAGTCAGAAACAAAAAAAATTCTTCTTCTGTTTGAAGGTCCGTATTTAATTAAAAAGAAAATCAGTTTTTCTACTTTTATTTTGTCTTCTACAGACGGTAAAAAGGAACGAGGTTCTTTTCATGCCAGTTTATTAAGACCGTATTTTAAGAGAGAAGGTTAATGTTTGTTTTTAGGTTTCACTGGAGCTTTGAGCTTTCATATTAAACCTAAAAAGGGGGGCAGTTGAGGCAGAATTTCCCTAATTCTTACCTTTGGTTTGGCTTTTCTTGTTTTATAAGTCTGGACAATGTTTGTTGTCCTTTTTCTTGCAAATATACCGTGGGTCCGTGGACTTATTGTGTTTTCTACCTTTTTAGAATTGCCGTCAAGTTATGTTATAGTAAACAGGAATCTACTTTCGGTTTACTTTACAGTTTTCGTCGTTTCGTTTAAAGGGTAGGATTTCTTTTTATTGTTTCTCAAGGTTTAACTACTCTCTTCTAGGGGGCGTTGTTGCGGATAGCTGAAATTACACCGAGTTTGTAGGTTACCTTCCTGGTTGGTTTTGGCGCTTGGAAGAATAGACACCAGAGGGACCTATGAGTACTAGTTTTGAATAATTACAGTGTAGCGCGCTTTATCTCACCTTATCCTGTACTTTTTTTGCGACCTTTTTTTGCGCTATTGTTCACGGCGAGTACTACGTTGGTACCTACCAAAATCGACAAATTCCTTTCCTTCTTGAACCTTTGGCAAAGCTAGTAGCTGTTCGGCTTTGAGAACTCATTTAATTATTTTACCCTAATTAAAAGTTTCACGCTAAGTACCAGGTAGGTGAATTTCCCTATTATATCTAATTCTCAAATAAAATGTTGCAGTTCATAATATTGAGGTATTTTATTGAGTTTTAAATTTCTCTGTAATTAAGTTGATATTAAAAATGCTTACTCTTTATTATGTTCTTAGAAAAATGGTTACCTATCTGGGACTTACCTTATTTTTATATGTGTTTCCAGATTTACCAAAAAGATAAAAGAAGCAAGAAAGCCTGTCTCCAATTAAAAGTAAATTTACTGGCATGCTCTGAGTTTTATTGGTCTAAACCCACAAATAAAAATATACCCTGAGAAAAAACCCGTCACAATATTAAGTAGGTACATAAAAATAAGTTATACCTATCCTAAACTACTATTATATAACAAATACACTTGCAGACAAAAATATGGTATCTGGTTCAAGCGACAGTATCAGTTGAACAAGTTGATTCAGTCTCTGCAGTCTATTATTAATAATATTAACAATAATTGGAAAACTAAAACTTTCAGAAAAAGTTTTTATTCTATAGATAATAATTTAACATTTTTTTTGCAGTTTCATAAATTTCAATTTCAGCCGACTCCACATAAGAGCCTATGCCAAAATCCGAAAATTCGGTGTATCCATTGATACAAATAATAATAATTGCCAATAAAATTAAGCTACTGTTTTTTCTTTGGGAACACCCCTGACGAAATCCGCCACTGAATCAACTGAGTGTATCGTATTAAGGAAAAGGCTAGGGTTCAAATTATCAAATAAGCATTACTACCTTATAGGAATTGTATTAAAAAATATCTAATAGCAGAAACAATTAATGGTGGGTGATTATAAATTGAGCCAGGAAGTGCGTAAAGGTAACTAATGTCATGCGTGTCTCACAACTTAATATACTGCAAATTAATAATATAGAACTTTTTTTTTTACCTTCAAATGCTTCCAAAAGAGACCCCAATCACCAAGAATTGATTTGTAGGCCATTTGTTTCTTCTCACCAACAGAGCACAAAACGCTAAACTCGAACAATAAGTTTTTTTCATCAATAAAACTATTGCTAGGTCATAACATTAATTTATTTCAGCACAGTAAAAACCGGGTAAAATTCAACCAATTTGAAAATCTCAAAACAGGCGGACTCATGACGTAGATATGTTTAAAGCTTGCTAGAGCGCATGCGTTTAACCTCGCACACGCGTAAATAATGATCTGTCGAACTGCCATCGGCAAATTAAGCCGCTGTTGCCATATATGTAGAAAGTTTTATAATCTTAATAATATACTTTCTTCTTAGAACTTTATTTGGATACTTTAAATAAATATAAACATAATACTAGTAAAATAATTCATTCCGCAGCTATTGAATGGAAAACTGGTAAATTATAATTACTAATAATTGCTAGTCAACTATCATTACACTGGTACTATAAACTATAATAAATGATTTTTGAGAGTATCGGCAACACTGTCAAGCTGCTGATTTTGTGAATTCTTGATATTTTAAGCCAGCGACTCGGCTATTCCTATCATTCCTCTGTGCACCAATCTTCCGGCGCGATGACGTAGGTATGTTTAAGTCCGTGTTTTTATTCAAGGAGATTTTTTATTTATTTATTTTCTCAGTTATGGCTTAAAAGTATAGAAAAGTAAAAACACAGAAAATTTTATTTTTTGTTCCTTTATACACTACTACCAAAATCAAAATTTAGTGAAAAGGCCCATTATTATTTAGTTAACTTACATGAAATAAAAAATACGTAAAATAATTCGAGATAATGCGCAGCACAGCCCAAACGAAGTCCCAAATATTACTAAAACTGAATTTTTGACGACGAAGCGAGGTGATTTCGTCAAACGTGGTCAGCATAAATGATTCAGTATCCACTCCATCGCCTCGCCATGCATTTTCACGTCGGCAACACTAGTTGATCTGTTGTCGTTATTGCGGACATCTAAACATTATTTATTCTCTAATATAATACCCACATAAAATGCCACTGTAAGTTCGAGCTAGCCAATATGGTATACCATCTTTGAAACACAGTTATTACAAGCGGTAAAATTGGATTTGTAAAGTAAACAAAGCTGAAAAAGAAATATTTGACAGCATTTACTTTTTTGGTTTTTATTCCGCTTATCTACTATGCATTGGTTGGCGCAACATAGGAAATCGCATGCAAAATTTAAGGTGGTTAAATATTAGCTACCTTTTGTACCGTGCGAGCAAAAATCATTTGCATCAAGCTGTTGTTAGTTTTACTAAGGAAAGTTAATAATGGCAATTTAAGTTACTTAATTACACAATACAGTTATGTTTATTCGTTTACTTTAATAAAAAAAATCAATGAGCCCCTATTAATGCGCATTCGCCAGATAATTTAATTTTACTGTATATAGCGCGCTTTCGCCATTTTATGTACAGTGTTACTGACTATTTTGACCACTGCCTTAAGAATCAGTGGTACATTCACCATTTTTGTTATATACAGTATGTCTCCGTAAGTTTACACCATATGGAAAACTTTTTTATTATTCATTTTACGAAAAAAAGTTATTTTTCATAAAAAGCTCTGCATGGTCTAAAACCTAAAATGCAACCATCAAATATCGAAATTTTCTTTCCCAAGAGTAAAGTACCTTTACTTTTGACATTATCAAAAATTGTTATTAAAAAAGTTAATCAGAACTAAAAACCACGTCTATATATGCAATTTATACGCATTTATGTTAAAAAATTATTTTATTAATTTATTATTAATTATTTAATTATTTAATTATTTAATTAATTTAATGTGTGTTATTGCATATTTAGACGTGGTTTTTAGTTCTGATCAACTTTTTTTTAATAACAATTTTTAATAATGTCAAAAATAAAGGTACTTTACTCTTGGGAAAAATTCACATTCTTGGGAAAAAATCACATTTTTTGACAAACCTCGTATATGACTGAAAAATTTTGATATTTGATGGTTGCATTTTAGGTTTTAGACCATGCAGAGCTTTTTAAGGAGAATAACTTTTTTTCGTAAAATGAATAATAAAAAAGTTTTTCATATGGTGCAAACTTACGGAGACATAGGTAGGTACTGTATAAACTGATAATTTAAATAATTCATTGAATTTGGGAATCATGAATTGTAACGTTACTTTTAGGTGTTATGCAAAATCGGGCCAAATAGCGTACTAAGCCTTATTAACTACAATTATTAAGATAGATAATATGCTTTTATCCACAATAAAAAAATTTTAAAAGTATTTGGTTGTAGTTGAGCATTATTTTTTTGACTTTGACTTATAAAAATACTAAAATGTAACAAAGCATTAAACAATTAAGCAAATACTTTACACATTGATATACGGAAAAATCTTTTAAAAAATAGGATTTTTTTATAATGTAACAATTTAAAAAATATGTTAACCTACATAATATAGAAGTACAACATATTGAATAGATTGCATGGGTACAATTTCCTTTTAAACATTTATTTCCAAATCCACAGATAACCAAGCTTAAAGGGTGGTAACAACATAGTCAACAAAACTGTACAATGTATAGTTCTACTCTTACCAGTATATAATTAAAAGTTTGTTATAATTTGTTTAATCTTTTATTTAAAAAAATAGTAACAATTTTGTCCTATGTCTATTTTATAAACATATAACAGAATATCTATCCGAAACTTAGAATAACTATAAAATAGTATAATCTTAAAAAATGATCTATCATAATCAGTTTAAAAATAATAGGAATTACTATGTGTGAAATCATTAAGTCCACAGAAATAAAACGAATAAAAATATTAATACTGATTCCTCAAAAAAGTAATAAACAATAAATGAAAAGCTTTTTTAGTGACTTTTTTAAAACCATTTAAAAAATTATTGCAAAATCACACAAAAACAAGCAGATGACCGAAGAAATGCTATAAATATAACTTTTTTGATTACCCTGTAAAACTTATGTCTAAAGTTTAAATATAAAAAATAACATCAGCACCCAAAAAAAATTCTGAAGCCGAGTTCTGCCATGTCAATATTTTGTATTTTAATGCGCTGAATACGAATCCGAGATCCGCTTGGCTCCATCACCCACCAGTTATCCACAAAACCCAAATTTTGGGTATTTTCTTGGGCAATTTTGATCCAGGGTATTTTCTTGGGCAATTTGTCCTTTTGTGTATTTTTTTAATACGCTGGCCAATCCCTGTAAAATAATTCTTATATACATATAAGTGCAAAACCATATATATAATGTCTAGAAAAATGGGGTTTAAGAGGAAGTAACCCCTTTACCACAATGAAAATTGCCGAACGTTTTGCTGGTCAAACGAAAAGAAAAAATAAAAATTGGTATTTAGAAAATAAATTCTACTTTAAATACCCCATCCAGAAAAGTAAATGACGATCGAAAATATTCCCAAATTTTTTTTTAGATTTTTTTTTTATTTTTAGTAATTTTGTAATATTTTAAACAATTCTTTATTAGTCAAAAGCAAAATGACTTTCCCGGGTGTAGAATGTTGTACCAAACAATTTTTCTTAAAGCCATTTTTCAATATCGGCCTTACTTTTTTCTCAAAAACTTTGGGCGCGTAAAGTGAATTTAAGCGTGTAAAGTGGGTTTACGCGCCCAAAGTTTTTGAGAAAAAAGTAAGGCCGATATTGAAAAATGGCTTTGAGAAAAATTGTTTGGTACAACATTCTACACCCGGGAAAGTCATTTTGCTTTTGACCAATAAAGAATTGTTTAAGATATTACAAAATTACTAAAAATAAAAAAAATTTCTAAAAAAAATTTTGGGAATATTTTTGATCGTCATTTACTTTTCTGGATGGGGTATTTAAAGTAGAATTTATTTTCTAAATATCAATTTTTATTTTTTCTTTTCGTTTGACCAGCAAAACGTTCGGCAATTTTCATTGTGGTAAAGGGGGTTACTGCTCTTAAAAAGCAATTTAAGGCGGCAGTATCAACATGCTTGCCAACCTATTTCGCGTAGATTTATTTATGTTTTCTAGCTTTTATACAAAATTTAAAGAAAATCAGTATCGACTTGATATTCTATAGGTAATAATTGACATATTTAATAAATATCAAGGAATTTCATAACTTATTTTAGGAGAATTGTATAGCGAAAAATATCGGGTAAGATTTTTTTTAACATTATTATGTCATTGTCACTCATTGTTCTTTCACTATACAATTCTCCCAAAATTAGCAATGAAATAAATTGATATTTTTGTAATATATCGGATACTACCTAAATAATGTACCGACGATATTGATTTTCTTTAAATGTTAGTTATTAAATTAATAAACTCAAAAAATCAACGCGAAATAGGTTATAGGTTGGCAATAATTTGAATGACGTTGAGAATTCAACCATCACTTTCTAAGAAAGAACCCCGCACTTCTCTTATGGAAAATGGTCCTCGGTTAAATTTTCTAAATTTTTAGTATGTTGTAGATTTGCCATTCTGATCAAAAGTGTTCATGGCCACAACAATATCTGCCGACCAGTTTTTGAGATACAGGGTGTCCCAAGTTGCAAAATATGAATTCTCAGTACAAATAAATGTTCGTAGTTTATAATATTAATTCGTTTTGTTTTTGTGAATTTTTGTTGACCTTGTCATAGATAGGATAGAATACTATAAAAATAGTTTAAATTTTTTTATTATATACCGGGTGACTGACGAAAATTATTTAATATTTTTTGTTAATTCATTGTATTTTCGGCATTAAATTAAATGTTAACAAAGTACCACTGTAAATGACATTAGCTTGGAGCAAGCTATCAGAATTTATATTATTTGTATTTATACAGGGTAACTTAAAAAAGTTAATATTTTTTTATTAGTTTTCAAAAATTTTTTGTAGATATTTCTTTATGTACTACTTGTCGTTTATCGTATACTTCCTAATATATTTAATTATCAAGGTTATACAGGGTGTTTTCGATGATAAGCGATAGAAAAATAACATATGATATAATAAATCGTTCATAGTTTTTATATATTACTTACCTATTTCTTATTTGCAATACAGTGTTAAGAATACCCTAATTATTCGAAACACCCTGTATAGCATTATATATATTAATTTTAACCATAAAATGAACTTACAAAACAAATTTTATTGAAATTTAAAAAAAATGTTATTTTATTTGCTTATTTTTTGAGTTTTGAGTATGTTCGACGCTGTAATCTCTAGAACTGGTCATAGGAAAAGCGAAATCAATAGCAAACATGTAAGTAAGACACTTCAAGCAAAAAATATTAAAAAATAACCAAATTTAACCGATCCATTTTTAATATACCTGGTGATTTATAAATACATGCATTTTTATGTTATTTTTCTATCGCTTATCATCGGAAACACCCTGTATAACCTTGATAATTATATAAGTATATATTAGGAAGCATACGATAAACGACAAGTAGACAGAACAGTTTTATGTCTCTTAATTTTAAATTTTATTTTAATTTTTGTGCATTGTTTGCTTTATACACTAATTTATTGTTATTTATATACATTTGTACATTTTAAATTATATTAACGTATATATTATTATTTATGACGTGCTATTAACAATTTATGTAAGTAGCAAATAAAACTTTGACTTTGAGTTTGACTAGTACGTAAAAAAATATCTACAAAATTTCTTTCAAAACTAATAAAAAAATATTAACTGTTTTGAGTTACCCTGTATAAATATAAATAATATAAATTCTGATAGCTTGCTCCAAGCTAATGTCATATACAGTATTACTTTGTTAACATTTAATTTAATGCCGAAAATACAATGATTTAACAAAATATATTAAATAATTTTCGTCACTCACCCGGTATATAATAAAAAAATTTAAACTATTTTTATAGTATTTTATCCTATCTGCGACAGGGTCAACAAAAGTTTAGAAAAACAAAACGAATTAATATTATAAACTACGAAAATATTTGTATTGAGAATTCATATTTTGCAACTTGGTATCTCAAAAACTGGTAGGCAGATATTGTTGTGGCCATGAACACTTTTGATCATAATGGCATTCTTTACAACATACTAAAAATTTAGAAAATTTAACCGAGGGTAATTTTCCATAAGAGAAGTGCGGGGTTAAGACATGTATTTATAAATATTGTTTCAGAAAACAATGTGCTTAAAAAACAGTTTTTGAACTAAATTAAGACGGCAATAAAACCAACTGGCTTGTTTGAAATGTATTAACCTCAAAAAACCCATCTCAAATTTTTTAAACCCTGAATCTTATTTGTTTTGGAAAATCTACAAATACAATAAGTTATTTAACATATTAAGTAGGTACCCAGTTTTTAAATTTTTGGTTAAAAATATTCACCTGCGGCGTTGGCAATGTAATATTTTTACTTACATTTGGAAAAACATTTAATGTTTTTCTCTTTTCGAAGATGGCAGTTTCCTCTCCTTGTCTTTTCCCCGATGTAAAGGGTTTTCCAATAAGAACGATATGATTTCAAAATGAAATAAAATTAAAATAATTTCAGATACAACAAAACGTTTTATATTATCTTAAAGTATAGTCGATAACATTTATGTTTTGAATAACACATCGTTTAAATGTCCTCCGCGACTTCGTGTACACGAGCGAATTCGACGAACCCAATTTTCGATGACTTTATGCAATAAATCGGGCGTGATCTGACGAATGCAGGGTTCAATGTTCAACCTTAATGCATCAAGTGTTTGTGGTCTGTTTTTATAAACCTTAGATTTCAAATAGCCCCACGAGAAGTAATCTAAAGGAGTTAAATCACAGCTTCTTGGAGGCCACTAAACAGTAGCATTCCTTGAAATTATCCTTTCGTCAAACTTTTCTTGCAGTATATCGATAGTTTCATGAGCAGTGTGACATGTGGCACCGTCTTGCTGGAACCACATATCCTCCAAATCAAGTGCATCTAAATTTGACCACAAAAAATTTCTTAACATCTGTCGATATCAGTAGGTATTAAACCCCGGTTCCACCTCTCCCCCCTCTTACACCCCTGCCCCCCTCGCCTACCCCCACTCCTTTCTACTCCCCCCACCCCGGTCCTGGGCCTCCTCCTCCCTGTTGACCTTGACCATACACGTGGGCGAGCGTATTTTTATGGTATGCAGGTGTTCATTCGACCTTGAAATATGCAACTACTCTTTGTTAATTTGACCTTGACCATACACCTGGACGAGGGTATTTTTATGGTATACAATTTTCTTTTATGTGACTCATTTGACCTTGAAGGATGGAGCTGCTCTTTGATGGTGCTACCTTGGCGTGGACGAGGGTATTTTTATGGTATGCAGGTGCCCTTTTATTTATGACACTGTTGCATTACAAATTTTTACACCATGGAGTATTTTTATTTCTTTATTGTCGTAATTTAGTTGTTCGAAAATATCTAAAGGGATACAGTTGGGTTTTATTGATGTTACCTTGTCCATTATTTTTCCTAAAAGTTAGGTATTTTTATTTTTTTATTGTCGTAATTTAGTTGTTCGAAAATATCTAAAGGGATGCAAGTCTGTTTTATTGATGTTACCTTGACCATTATTTTTCCCAAAAGTTAGATTTGTATTACATTTGGGTTTTGTTATACCTTCATGTTCTTGAAGGGTGTCGGTATATAGTGGTAACAATAGGGTCTATGTCTCTTTGTTATAGGATTTTCACACCTTGATGGGATTTTCATACCTTGAAAGAGTGCAACTACCCTTTTGTTATGTATAATTTCGAAGGCGGCGTTGTTCTTTTGTTATGGGTGATATTGAGCGCTGACTATTTTTTCTTTATTTAGGTATTCTTGGATTTATTTTTATAGTGGATGCAGATGTCCTTTATGTAACCTTGACTAAACTTTTGAGCAGATGTTTATTTATGACATTGGGTTGGGTTTATTTTTGACCGTGGACGTGCTCGGACGCAAGTGTTTGGTTTTTACGCCTTGAAGAATTTTTATTTTTTATTGACGTAATTTTGTTCTAAAATATTGAATGAGGTGCAGGCACGTTTTATTTACGATGATCTTGTGTTGGTTCGGGGTGCAGGTGGTTTTTATGTTGTTGAGTTTTGTATACTCTTAAAGCGGCTACTCCTTTTACACTTTGAAGAATTTTTTTCTTTATTGACATGATTCTGTTCTAAAATATCGAATGGGGTACATGTATATATCGTTCTCTACTATAGTTGTTAAAATAGGGTCTGTGCTCTTTGTTATGGGATTATTTAACATTGAAAGAGTGCAAGTGTCCTTTTGTATGGGTAACTTTGACTGCTTGCAAACATGCTTAATTTTTCTTTCTTTGCTCGTTATTTTTCTTTCTTTGATTTCTTATGCTACCTCTTGTGAATGAAATCCCTTTTTTTTTACCAGTAGGTAAAAATTACTTAAATTTATAAGGAGCTTTTTAGTTAATGGTGATGAATTTGGGTTAATTTATCTAGACTTGGCTGTTTCGCATCCGAAATATAATAAATAAAATATTCCAATTCACAAAGTTGGATGAAAATTAGATTTAAAGCATGTATTGCCAAATATTGATGCAGATAAGAAAAAATAAAGTGCACACAAGAATTATTACTTCACCATTGTAATTCATTTTTAAAAATCACATCCAGTAGGTAATACGTTTTTTTATGGAAAATTTATATTTTATAACATATTTATTTATTTTTATAGTATTATTCTTGCTATTTCTTGTTGTCGTATACGTATCAAAATGCATGCTTAATTTATGTCTAAGGATTAATTAAAATGCATATTAGCGGTAAATATATTCTCTTATTTAATCAGACTACTATCCAAATAATGTTGTAGCAGACATAAAAAGTTAACTTCTGATAAACCTTTCTTAAAATCCAGTTTCCTCTCTCCATGTACTATTATGTGATGAGTGAGCGCTTTTTAGAAGAAAAAATTATAACTTAGTGCTTTTACGAATTCAAAATTAAAATTATATTATTTACATTTTTAGAAGAAAAAATTATATCTTAGTGCTTTTACACATTCAAAATTAAAATTATATTATTTACAAAAAGACATCACAGCTTATTACTCCTTATATCAACGAAAATACGAAAAGTTAATGTGTAGTAAACAAGATTTTTCTCTCATCATTGTAACTAATAAAAAAAGCAGATATAGCATGTGTTTTAAAATTATAGAAAAAGCATCTGTATGTACATGAAGAGATATTCTTTATTTATATAATCAACTCGATTCCATCAATTTAACCAAACAATAGGAATGAGGATCAGCCATCGCCTTTTAATAGTTTCATGCACGTTTACACAAAAACTACTAAAGCCATCGAACTTATTTCAAGATAATATATTTTTTGTTTATTAAGCAATGTAGCTGCAGCAATTTTTTGTGCATCTACCTTTTATGTTATTGGTGCACGCCAAGACTATTTCAAAAATAGTTGCAAGCGATCCGCTGTGCCGTCATAAAACTAGCAAAATTTAATAAAACGTGTAAATTTGGATAATTCAAGGATCAACTGTTGTTCATCATGTGATTTTTAGAGCTTTTATTAAGTGAAAATATTAAAATTACTAAATACGGCATATTGGCATAAATTACTGTATATTTTGAAAATAAAAGTTAAAATCTGAAAATTCAGCTGTTTGCCTTTATTGCCCTTATAGTGAAATAAATCGATTATCTAAATTTTAAAACATTCATTCAATGTGTTTAATACTTATATTTTAAATGTAAGATGTGGATACTCTTAAATATTTTCGGTCAACCTTGAAATATTTTGAAAACCTTTATGTGTTTAGTACCCGAAGCAGATAAAATCAACCGCAACACACATTATTTAGTTTAGTTTTTTTTGAAAACCGTTCCCGAGTTACAATGGCTGGCCCTGGTCTGGTTGTGGACTTCCAAGCATTCAAGATAGAAAATAATAAACTAATCCCTAATGAACTTGCTGCCTACGACGGTCATAGAATTAGTAACTATGTTTTAAAACCCCGTTTGATCTAGCCTTTCTAGGACCAACGGCATACAAACAAACGAAATGGTTAATGCAACACTATCATTGCATTGATTGGGATTCCGGATTTACTCCATTTTACAAAATTGCCGATATTGTACAAAGCTTGACAGAAATGGCTGATACCATTTACGTTAAGGGCAGAGAAAAAGCTGATTTTTTAAGAAAATATTCAAGCAAACCTATTATAGAGTTGGATGAGCAACCGGCCCTTAGAAAATACGTCCCTAAATGTTTCTATCATTCAAATAATGAAAATTGTGCATGTTCTTTGTTTAATTTATTTTTGTTATATGATCAACATGTAAAGCAAACCTAATTTTTTAATAAACATTTAATAATACAACCAATTAGTTACTATTTAATGTATTTATATTATATACATTATAACGCATAAAATCAACTACATGTTCATAAAAGTTTGTAATGATTGTTTTTCTGCTTGGGTTTTCCATTTCCTCTAGCAGGGTATCTGTTTTTCTAAGTGTCTGTTTTGTATTGATATATTATGTCCTGATGTGAAGTAACTTTGTCTACCTATACATTCTAATTTATGTACTCATTCATACACCTAAAAACTTCAATACATAATATCCTAATCTCCAAATATCCAATTAGCCACTTAGCCAAATCACCAAATATCCCAATACCCAAATATTTCTACTGACTTTTACTTTTTGTAAGTGTTTTCTCTTTTGTAATGTGTGTGAGTCACTTTTTAAATCAATATCGAACCGGAGAGTTTAAAAATATGACAAAATGTATAAAAGAAGAAATACAATGTATGTAAAAGCCAAAGAGTTACTATAATCTCTACCAGACCTAGAATTTCAAAGATTAAAAAGTTCACCCAAGATACTCCCACGTATCTTTTTATCACCACCCTCTTCGTCACAGAACATACTTTTTTTAATCCCAAGCACTCAGCATGTACCCTTGTATATAAACAAAAACCCGAAAATAGATAAAGATCGACTGGTGTATTCTCTTGGTTTTCTATTCATCGTTTTGACCCTGGAAGCTGTTTATTTTGAGCATGCAGTTAGTTTAATATTTCAACTTAATGTATTTTAGAAGTGAGTATTGTATTTTGGCACACCTTTTCACATCATATAAGAGTTGTAACCTTAGTATATTCTTTACATATCACGGAGCTTATCTCTTATGTAACTTTTTACACAGTGTGATCATATACGTGTTAGAATACTACTAACAATACCTAACCCCGATAATAGGCGTAAAAATTTTACCATATTTTTTACAAGATTAGTTCAACATTTCCAAGACGCTGAGTTTACGAAAATATTGATAAACAAAAAGATAGAAAATGTAAGATATTTTCTAATCGATTCAGTGATGGAGGGTTAACATTTTTTAGACCATAGTTTATTACTTATAATATGGCTGTTACAATAATTACATTTTACACAAGAATAATAATTTTTAAAATGGAAAAGAAAACAGAATGTACCCCTAGTAACGAAATGATGATTTGCAACTAAACACTTTGAGAAATAAGTGACAAACAAGTATTATATTATTATGCGACTTGTCAAAATACTAGATAGACTTTCAATAATTCATTCTTTTTTAAAAACGCTGGTATAATAAATTGTGTTACTGATTACAGACCCATATCCAAAATTTCATTTATTCCTAAACTAATGGAATTCTTAGTTAAAAATGTTCTTGAGGACTGTTTAAAAAATATTATTTTCACTAACCAGCATGGCTTCATAAAGGGAAGGTCAATAACAACAAATTTACTAGTTTATTCTGATTACATTTTTTTATTTCCCTAGAAAATGGTATTGACTGTCAAATTTACGCCCATGATCTGTCACCAAGGATTTTTTTTTTAAATATTGCAACGGTTTATAAGACACCTAAGTGCTGAAGATATTTCTGTTTTGGTTCTCTCTTTATTACTATTGTACAACACCTCGATTTTCTTTTAAAACTGGAAGAGTTACATTCGTTTTAGATTTGATTTACATAAATTACACTTTATAGTCTTCTTCAGTAATATATTTTCGGCTTTTTTTTTTCATGCAAGAGGTTCTACACAATCCTTAAACTGATTCCCAGTGCTTTTGCTATTATTTCTTGCATATTTCAACTTACTCTTTTATTTTCCAAATAGTTAATCAAATTTTGTAAGATTGTTTTTGCTTGGAGACTCAAAGCACCAGAAAATTGTCTTTTATTATTCGAATTGTCAAATTTGTCACTTGTTAAAATCATAAAATAAACATGTTGATCACAACAAAAACCACTAAAAATTATAAGTTTATCCCTTTTTGTCATGCCGAAATTGTATGTCTGTCTCTGAGGCCGCATTTTAACCCCAGCAGGTAAAATAACCTTGAAAATAAATACCTAATTCGAAGGGAAATGCATTATAACACAAGGACGTATCTAAACCTCGAGAGCAGGGTGTATCGGATTCTTGAAAGTGTATAAGGTTGGTATGTTAAGGAAGGGGGAGTAGAAGTGGGGTGGATATATAGTGGGTAGGCGTACATAAAAGAATGGTCACAAGCCAAATTTTTTTAATTTAAAACTACCAGTCTTCTGTTATTATTATTTGCGTGTGTTAATTGTTCAGTAAAAATGAGTTTACCAATGCTAGACGGAGATTTACCTGTAATGGGTGATAGTACCCAAGAAGAACTAGTGAAATATGTGGGTGAAGAGAATATTATTGATTGGGGTGACGACATACTTGACAATTTTGCAGCAGCTGCGATGGATCAGTTGATAGAGTCTGGGTTCAAGCAACAGCAGCAGCCTGAACAATTTAATTCGAATGTAAATATAATTAGTGATATTGTGGTACGGAAAAAAAATGCTGCGCCGAGCAAGCTGGAGAAACTTCTGACACTACCATCCGGGAAGGTAACAAAACAACCGAAGACTTCCACTAAAAAAAGAAATAAACCATCAACCTCATCTGAAGATCGCAGTAACACGAAGAAAAGTCGACCATCTCCATCATCTGGAGGTTGCATTAGTAGCAGTAAAAACGTCACGAAGCCTATCTTTGGAAAGCCAGCAAAGTGTAAAGTGATCCCAGACTGGTTGGATAACGATAAGAAGCCTTCGCAACAGTCTCAGTTGCAGACATCGTCACCGCTGTTACCACAAACTCAATCAACATCATTGGTGAAGCGCCCATTATCGTCAACATTAAACAAGGCAGGCAAAATTGTAGCAAATAAGAAGAAGAATAAGAAGCAAAAAATGGAGGGTGTAACAGCGAATGTGGAAACCACAACTCCTGACTGGGTGGCTTGCTTAAGTCAGGATAGCGAGCAGAATCTCGTGAGGAGTGTGTTAGCATTGAAAAACCAGTGGAAAGTTGCGTTAAATAATTATCAGCGGGAAGAAGATGACATTGTACAAGAAATAAGTGAATTAGAAGCTCGGCTAGGTGTAGTTAGGAATAATGTGAATAGATTTAGGGAAAAATTAGAATTATCTGATAGGTTACATGAATAGCGATGGAGTTAGGATAGTTTTTAAATATATATTATAATTTAAGAAAGATGTAATATAGATTAGATATTGGAATTAGTATAGTCATAAGTGTTATGTGTGTATTATAGTAATAATAATAATGTATAGATAATAAAAGTAAAATTTGTCAAGCAAACTTCAAAAAAAATTAAGGTAAAATAAATTTTTTATACAATCGAACCTCATATATTGTTTTATTTAAAACCACTTAGCATAATATTATAGTGCAATATGTATAGGATGTATAGAATAAGCATCGTAAATATAAATGTAAGTTATTCCTTACAAATTTAGGTAATTTTTCTTCCATCTGTCAACGGTAATAATTCCTCATAGTTTAATGTTCGCACCCCTTTCCGATCTTCTTATTCTTCTTCTGCATATTATGTCAAACGTTCCCATTGCTTTGAAAATATCACTTTAATTATAATATTCATACCCTGTGAAGAATAATTTTTTCGAATACAGCTGATTAATAAATTGTCATGTATAGTGGAGTGAAAATTCCAGTCAAATCTCCAATAAACGGTCCTGCGGGTAAATCAAGTTCGACACTTCTAGAGAGATATATTACAGAATCTGTACAGGACTAATACAGGACTCTATTATCAAGACGTTCGAGATATGAATATAACTTAAAACGTGCCCGGGCTGTGACGTAAACCGCATTCACTACATTTACTGTAGGTAGAGAATTAACAGTTTTCTTCGGTGTATTCATAATTTACCACCAATGTCTTGGGTTATGGAAGAAAGTGTTGAAGTATGTAGAAAAAGGGTTACAAAATTTTGGAAGTGTATGAAATATGGAAATATCAAGTTCAAAGATTTAACAAACATTCTGGACAAGAGGGTTTATTTACTGCTATAATGAACAAGTTTATTAAAATTAAACAAGAAGCAAGTGATTCGCGTACATATTTTCAAACAGAAGAACAAAAGTTAAAATATATTGAAGACTTTTTTGAAAAGGAAGATGTTAAATAAGAACGCGACAATATCGTCGTTATTTCGGTTTAAGATCCTAGGCTAAATTAATATTAAACAGTTTCCGAGGAAAATTTGGACAACGAGAAAATCAGCCAAAAACTAAAATAATAAACCAACCTTCGGAATTCTTCACTATGTTTAGTGATCCTACTATTTATATAAACCGCGCCATTGCTATTAACGAGAAGACATTGGTGGTAAATTATGAATACACCGAAGAAAACTGTTAATTCTCTACCTACAGTAAATGTAGTGAATGCGGTTTACGTCACAGCCCGGGCACGTTTTAAGTTATATTCATATCTCGAACGTCTTGATAATAGAGTCCTGTATTAGTCCTGTACAGATTCTGTAATATATCTCTCTAGAAGTGTCGAACTTGATTTACCCGCAGGACCGTTTATTGGAGATTTGACTGGAATTTTCACTCCACTATACATGACAATTTATTAATCAGCTGTATTCGAAAAAATTATTCTTCACAGGGTATGAATATTATAATTAAAGTGATATTTTCAAAGCAATGGGAACGTTTGACATAATATGCAGAAGAAGAATAAGAAGATCGGAAAGGGGTGCGAACATTAAACTATGAGGAATTATTACCGTTGACAGATGGAAGAAAAATTACCTAAATTTGTAAGGAATAACTTACATTTATATTTACGATGCTTATTCTATACATCCTATACATATTGCACTATAATATTATGCTAAGTGGTTTTAAATAAAACAATATATGAGGTTCGATTGTATAAAAAATTTATTTTACCTTAATTTTTTTTGAAGTTTGCTTGACAAATTTTACTTTTATTATCTATACATTATTATTATTACTATAATACACACATAACACTTATGACTATACTAATTCCAATATCTAATCTATATTACATCTTTCTTAAATTATAATATATATTTAAAAACTATCCTAACTCCATCGCTATTCATGTAACCTATCAGATAATTCTAATTTTTCCCTAAATCTATTCACATTATTCCTAACTACACCTAGCCGAGCATCTAATTCACTTATTTCTTGTACAATGTCATCTTCTTCCCGCTGATAATTATTTAACGCAACCTTCCACTGGTTTTTCAATGCTAACACACTCCTCACGAGATTCTGCTCGCTATCCTGACTTAAGCAAGCCACCCAGTCAGGAGTTGTGGTTTCCACATTCGCTGTTACACCCTCCATTTTTTGCTTCTTATTCTTCTTCTTATTTGCTACAATTTTGCCTGCCTTGTTTAATGTTGACGATAATGGGCGCTTCACCAATGATGTTGATTGAGTTTGTGGTGACAGCGGTGACGATGTCTGCAACTGAGACTGTTGCGAAGGCTTCTTATCGTTATCCAACCAGTCTGGGATCACTTTACACTTTGCTGGCTTTCCAAAGATAGGCTTCGTGACTTTTTACTGCTACTAATGCAACCTCCAGATGATGGAGATGGTCGACTTTTCTTCGTGTTACTGCGATCTTCAGATGAGGTTGATGGTTTATTTCTTTTTTTAGTGGAAGTCTTCGGTTGTTTTGTTACCTTCCCGGATGGTAGTGTCAGAAGTTTCTCCAGCTTGCTCGGCGCAGCATTTTTTTTCCGTACCACAATATCACTAATTATATTTACATTCGAATTAAATTGTTCAGGCTGCTGCTGTTGCTTGAACCCAGACTCTATCAACTGATCCATCGCAGCTGCTGCAAAATTGTCAAGTATGTCGTCACCCCAATCAATAATATTCTCTTCACCCACATATTTCACTAGTTCTTCTTGGGTACTATCACCCATTAAAGGTAAATCTCCGTCTAGCATTGGTAAACTCATTTTTACTGAACAATTAACACACGCAAATAATAATAACAGAAGACTGGTAGTTTTAAATTAAAAAAATTTGGCTTGTGACCATTCTTTTATGTACGCCTACCCACTATATATCCACCCCACTTCTACTCCCCCTTCCTTAACATACCAACCTTATACACTTTCAAGAATCCGATACACCCTGCTCTCGAGGTTTAGATACGTCCTTGTGTTATAATGCATTTCCCTTCGAATTAGGTATTTATTTTCAAGGTTATTTTACCTGCTGGGGTCAAAATGCGGCCTCAGAGACAGACATACAATTTCGGCATGACAAAAAGGGATAAACTTATAATTTTTAGTGGTTTTTGTTGTGATCAACATGTTTATTTTATGATTTTAACAAGTGACAAATTTGACAATTCGAATAATAAAAGACAATTTTCTGGTGCTTTGAGTCTCCAAGCAAAAACAATCTTACAAAATTTGATTAACTATTTGGAAAATAAAAGAGTAAGTTGAAATATGCAAGAAATAATAGCAAAAGCACTGGGAATCAGTTTAAGGATTGTGTAGAACCTCTTGCATGAAAAAAAAAAGCCGAAAATATATTACTGAAGAAGACTATAAAGTGTAATTTATGTAAATCAAATCTAAAACGAATGTAACTCTTCCAGTTTTAAAAGAAAATCGAGGTGTTGTACAATAGTAATAAAGAGAGAACCAAAACACAAATATCTTCAGCACTTAGGTGTCTTATAAACAGTTGCAATATTTAAAAAAAAAATCCTTGGTGACAGATCATGGGCGTAAATTTGACAGTCAACACCATTTTCTAGGGAAATAAAAAAATGTAATCAGAATAAACTAGTAAATTTGTTGTTATTGACCTTCCCTTTATGAAGCCATGCTGGTTAGTGAAAATAATATTTTTTAAACAGTCCTCAAGAACATTTTTAACTAAGAATTCCATTAGTTTAGGAATAAATGAAATTTTGGATATGGGTCTGTAATCAGTAACACAATTTATTATACCAGCGTTTTTAAAAAAGAATGAATTATTGAAAGTCTATCTAGTATTTTGACAAGTCGCATAATAATATAATACTTGTTTGTCACTTATTTCTCAAAGTGTTTAGTTGCAAATCATCATTTCGTTACTAGGGGTACATTCTGTTTTCTTTTCCATTTTAAAAATTATTATTCTTGTGTAAAATGTAATTATTGTAACAGCCATATTATAAGTAATAAACTATGGTCTAAAAAATGTTAACCCTCCATCACTGAATCGATTAGAAAATATCTTACATTTTCTATCTTTTTGTTTATCAATATTTTCGTAAACTCAGCGTCTTGGAAATGTTGAACTAATCTTGTAAAAAATATGGTAAAATTTTTACGCCTATTATCGGGGTTAGGTATTGTTAGTAGTATTCTAACACGTATATGATCACACTGTGTAAAAAGTTACATAAGAGATAAGCTCCGTGATATGTAAAGAATATACTAAGGTTACAACTCTTATATGATGTGAAAAGGTGTGCCAAAATACAATACTCACTTCTAAAATACATTAAGTTGAAATATTAAACTAACTGCATGCTCAAAATAAACAGCTTCCAGGGTCAAAACGATGAATAGAAAACCAAGAGAATACACCAGTCGATCTTTATCTATTTTCGGGTTTTTGTTTATATACAAGGGTACATGCTGAGTGCTTGGGATTAAAAAAAGTATGTTCTGTGACGAAGAGGGTGGTGATAAAAAGATACGTGGGAGTATCTTGGGTGAACTTTTTAATCTTTGAAATTCTAGGTCTGGTAGAGATTATAGTAACTCTTTGGCTTTTACATACATTGTATTTCTTCTTTTATACATTTTGTCATATTTTTAAACTCTCCGGTTCGATATTGATTTAAAAAGTGACTCACACACATTACAAAAGAGAAAACACTTACAAAAAGTAAAAGTCAGTAGAAATATTTGGGTATTGGGATATTTGGTGATTTGGCTAAGTGGCTAATTGGATATTTGGAGATTAGGATATTATGTATTGAAGTTTTTAGGTGTATGAATGAGTACATAAATTAGAATGTATAGGTAGACAAAGTTACTTCACATCAGGACATAATATATCAATACAAAACAGACACTTAGAAAAACAGATACCCTGCTAGAGGAAATGGAAAACCCAAGCAGAAAAACAATCATTACAAACTTTTATGAACATGTAGTTGATTTTATGCGTTATAATGTATATAATATAAATAAATTAAATAGTAAATAATTGGTTGTATTATTAAATGTTTATTAAAAAATTAGGTTTGCTTTACATGTTGATCATATAACAAAAATAAATTAAACAAAGAACATGCACAATTTTCATTATTTGAATGATAGAAACATTTAGGGACGTATTTTCTAAGGGCCGGTTGCTCATCCAACTCTATAATAGGTTTGCTTGAATATTTTCTTAAAAAATCAGCTTTTTCTCTGCCCTTAACGTAAATGGTATCAGCCTTTTCTGTCAAGCTTTGTACAATATCGGCAATTTTGTAAAATGGAGTAAATCCGGAATCCCAATCAATGCAATGATAGTGTTGCATTAACCATTTCGTTTGTTTGTATGCCGTTGGTCCTAGAAAGGCTAGATCAAACGGGGTTTTAAAACATAGTTACTAATTCTATGACCGTCGTAGGCAGCAAGTTCATTAGGGATTAGTTTATTATTTTCTATCTTGAATGCTTGGAAGTCCACAACCAGACCAGGGCCAGCCATTGTAACTCGGGAACGGTTTTCAAAAAAAACTAAACTAAATAATGTGTGTTGCGGTTGATTTTATCTGCTTCGGGTACTAAACACATAAAGGTTTTCAAAATATTTCAAGGTTGACCGAAAATATTTAAGAGTATCCACATCTTACATTTAAAATATAAGTATTAAACACATTGAATGAATGTTTTAAAATTTAGATAATCGATTTATTTCACTATAAGGGCAATAAAGGCAAACAGCTGAATTTTCAGATTTTAACTTTTATTTTCAAAATATACAGTAATTTATGCCAATATGCCGTATTTAGTAATTTTAATATTTTCACTTAATAAAAGCTCTAAAAATCACATGATGAACAACATTTGATCCTTGAATTATCCAAATTTACACGTTTTATTAAATTTTGCTAATTTTATGACGGCACAGCGGATCGCTTGCAACTATTTTTGAAATAGTCTTGGCGTGCACCAATAACATAAAAGGTAGATGCACAAAAAATTGCTTCAGCTACATTGCTTAATAAACAAAAAATATATTATCTTGAAATAAGTTCGATGGCTTTAGTAGTTTTTGTGTAAACGTGCATGAAACTATTAAAAGGCGATGGCTGATCCTCATTCCTATTGTTTGGTTAAATTGATGGAATCGAGTTGATTATATAAATAAAGAATATCTCTTCATGTACATACAGATGCTTTTTCTATAATTTTAAAACACATGCTATATCTGCTTTTTTTATTAGTTACAATGATGAGAGAAAAATCTTGTTTACTACACATTAACTTTTCGTATTTTCGTTGATATAAGGAGTAATAAGCTGTGATGTCTTTTTGTAAATAATATAATTTTAATTTTGAATGTGTAAAAGCACTAAGATATAATTTTTTCTTCTAAAAATGTAAATAATATAATTTTAATTTTGAATTCGTAAAAGCACTAAGTTATAATTTTTTCTTCTAAAAAGCGCTCACTCATCACATAATACTACATGGAGAGAGGAAACTGGATTTTAAGAAAGGTTTATCAGAAGTTAACTTTTTATGTCTGCTACAACATTATTTGGATAGTAGTCTGATTAAATAAGAGAATATATTTACCGCTAATATGCATTTTTATTAATCCTTAGACATAAATTAAGCATGCATTTTGATACGTATACGACAACAAGAAATAGCAAGAATAATACTATAAAAATAAATAATCATGTTATAAAATATAAATTTTCCATAAAAAAACGTATTACCTACTGGATGTGATTTTTAAAAATGAATTACAATGGTGAAGTAATAATTCTTGTGTGCACTTTATTTTTTCTTATCTGCATCAATATTTGGCAATACATGCTTTAAATCTAATTTTCATCCAACTTTGTGAATTGGAATATTTTATTTATTATATTTCGGATGCGAAACAGCCAAGTCTAGATAAATTAACCCAAATTCATCACCATTAACTAAAAAGCTCCTTATAAATTTAAGTAATTTTTACCTACTGGTCAAAAAAAAGGGATTTCATTCACAAGAGGTAGCATAAGAAATCAAAGAAAGAAAAATAACGAGCAAAGAAAGAAAAATTAAGCATGTTTGCAAGCAGTCAAAGTTACCCATACAAAAGGACACTTGCACTCTTTCAATGTTAAATAATCCCATAACAAAGAGCACAGACCCTATTTTAACAACTATAGTAGAGAACGATATATACATGTACCCCATTCGATATTTTAGAACAGAATCATGTCAATAAAGAAAAAAATTCTTCAAAGTGTAAAAGGAGTAGCCGCTTTAAGAGTATACAAAACTCAACAACATAAAAACCACCTGCACCCCGAACCAACACAAGGTCATCGTAAATAAAACGTGCCTGCACCTCATTCAATATTTTAGAACAAAATTACGTCAATAAAAAATAAAAATTCTTCAAGGCGTAAAAACCAAACACTTGCGTCCGAGCACGTCCAAGGTCAAAAATAAACCCAACCCAATGTCATAAATAAACATCTGCTCAAAAGTTTAGTCAAGGTTACATAAAGGACATCTGCATCCACTATAAAAATAAATCCAAGAATACCTAAATAAAGAAAAAATAGTCAGCGCTCAATATCACCCATAACAAAAGAACAACGCCGCCTTCGAAATTATACATAACAAAAGGGTAGTTGCACTCTTTCAAGGTATGAAAATCCCATCAAGGTGTGAAAATCCTATAACAAAGAGACATAGACCCTATTGTTACCACTATATACCGACACCCTTCAAGAACATGAAGGTATAACAAAACCCAAATGTAATACAAATCTAACTTTTGGGAAAAATAATGGTCAAGGTAACATCAATAAAACAGACTTGCATCCCTTTAGATATTTTCGAACAACTAAATTACGACAATAAAGAAATAAAAATACCTAACTTTTAGGAAAAATAATGGACAAGGTAACATCAATAAAACCCAACTGTATCCCTTTAGATATTTTCGAACAACTAAATTACGACAATAAAGAAATAAAAATACTCCATGGTGTAAAAATTTGTAATGCAACAGTGTCATAAATAAAAGGGCACCTGCATACCATAAAAATACCCTCGTCCACGCCAAGGTAGCACCATCAAAGAGCAGCTCCATCCTTCAAGGTCAAATGAGTCACATAAAAGAAAATTGTATACCATAAAAATACCCTCGTCCAGGTGTATGGTCAAGGTCAAATTAACAAAGAGTAGTTGCATATTTCAAGGTCGAATGAACACCTGCATACCATAAAAATACGCTCGCCCACGTGTATGGTCAAGGTCAACAGGGAGGAGGAGGCCCAGGACCGGGGTGGGGGGAGTAGAAAGGAGTGGGGGTAGGCGAGGGGGGCAGGGGTGTAAGAGGGGGGGGGAGAGGTGGAACCGGGGTTTAATACCTACTGATATCGTTCACCTTTCACTGTAACTGCATCTCCTGCCTCATTTTGGAAAAAAAAATGGTCCGATGATGCCACCATACCATAAACCACACCATACAGTTACCTTTAGCGGATACAAAGGCTTCTCATGAATCTGTTGTGGATTGTTTTCACACCAAAAACGGCAATTTTGCTTGTTAACGTATCCACTTAACCAAAAATGTGCTTCATCTGAAAAGATAATTTTTTTGGCAAAATTAGGATCCCTTTTAAGTTGTTCTAAACTCCAAGCAGAAAATTCTCTGCGCCGACGATGGTCCAGTGGCTTAAATTCTTGGGTCAAAACAATCTTATATGGGTTTAACTTCAAGTCTTCTATCAAAATAGGCCAAGTTGTCGTTTTTTTAATCCTTAACTCTTGAGCACGACGAGGAATTGATAAATTTAGATCCACTGCAACACTAGTTCTTACAGCAGCAATATTCTCGACAGTTCATGCGTTTCGATGTTTTCTTGGTGTTTTTACATCGTGATGAGTAAAATTATTTTCAAATTTCTCAACGATGCGACGAATGGCAAGCAAAGGAGGACGATTATTTACACCAAAGTTTTCGCGAAGTGCGCGATAAGTGTTTACAAAAGATCGTCTATTTTCGTAAAACTTTTGGATAATAACCAAACGTTCTTGTAGCGCGTATTTAGCCATAATAAATTGTTATAGTTTACTGACAATAACTGACAACTGGTGACAGGTATAACTTTATTACCATGGTTACCATATCGTTTCAAAATCATATCGTTCTTATTGGAAAACCCTTTAGTAATGTTGAGAAGAGTTTGCAGAGGTTTGCTATTAACTTCTTCACTTTTTTGTGTCTTCGATTTTGAAGCATCAAGCAAATTGAAAATAATATCGCCGGTATCAGGATCGTAATGTGTCCGTAGACACCGTTGAAACGGTTTCTTCAACCTAAAATATTTTTAAATAAACAAACTTTAAAAATAATATGTACCTATATTTTTTATCAACGACCCTTTCAGGCGCAATTTTAAATGCTAGGTATCATCATATACCTACTATATTAAAATATCATTTATGCCAGAGTAAACATGCGTTTGCCAATAATATTAAAAGGAGAAAGAAGGAAGGGCTGTGATTGGTAAAAGCCGATTTACAAGGAAGCGATTGCAAGTAAAAATTGCCCGACGGCATGCGCTTTGGTGACTCAGCTGATCAGAAAGACCCAAGATCTTCTTTATGGAAAAACAACATAGCGATAGAAAACAGTAGTTTTGTTTAAATAACAAAAATATATTGGATATTATAGGTAGGTATATCAAATATTGATATACTTATATTTATTTATTTATCGTATGGCATTACAGCAACAGCAACTTAACAATATTAATGTTAGTGATCATGATATATATATAACATAGTACAACACAGCATAAAAATATACATATATAAGCAAAAGGCAAGGAGGATTTGTGAGCATAATTTACGACGTCATATGTGGTCAGGGCCTCAGTCAGAGCTCTATATCCAGGGAGCGCAGCCAGTCCAGTGCAGGAGGTGTCGCATCGATAATGTCTCTGAATAATCCCAGGTACTTCCTCGGGGGGCACTCCCGGGCAATATGCTCCACGGTTTGCTCATCGTATATATATATATACATATACAATATACAGTGAGGACCTAAAGTCCGTCCCCCCCCCTCTAACTTCTAAACCGTTCGGTATATTTTAATGAAATTTTAAACGATAATATTTGAGCAAGTCTTGCACTTTTTGACATACCAATGACAGCCTTAAATGTCAAGATGACAGCTGGGTCCGCTTTTGGAATATTTTTTTAAATGGTATATTTTTACATTTTTAAATTCCACATAAAATTATAATTATGTTTTATTAAATGCATTATTAGTCTATACTTTATAGTTTCCTAGATATTGACTCTCGAAAAGTGACATTTTTGAACTTTGACAGCTTATAACCTTCTAACAGTACGTCTTTGAGCAAAACGGCTTACATGTCCCTATCTTCAATTTTTATTATCTTCCCAAAAAAATCAACTTCCAGTTAAACCGGAACAACTATATTTCCTGCTTTCGAGTTACATCCGGTTTAACCGCAAGTTGATTTTTTTGGGAAGATAATAAAAATTGAAGATAGGGACATGTAAGCCGTTTTGCTCTAAGACGTACTGTTAGAAGGTTATAAGCTGTCAAAGTTCAAAAATGTCACTTTTCGAGAGTCAATATCTCGGAAACTATGAAGTATAGACTAATAATGCATTTAATAAAAAATTATTATAATTTTATGTGGAATTTAAAAATGTAAAAATATACAGGATGTTCCATTTAAAAAAATATTCCAAAAGCGGACCCAGCTGTCATCTTGACATTTAAAGCTGTCATTGGTATGTCAAAAAGTGCAAGACTTGCTCAAATATTATCGTTCAAAATGTCATTAAAATATACCGAACGGTTTAGAAGTTAGAGGGGGGGGGACGGACTTAAGGTCCTCACTGTATATTCGATATTTTGAAAATTATAAAAAAAGATCGCCATCCCTGAACAACACTAAAAACATGAAGCGTTTACTTCCCTGAAAAGCACACTTAACACTTAAAATTAACCCAAAAATCACTTTGACCAGGATCAGGTCAGAATCTAACCACAACGAATGAACAAATACTAATGATCTCCCGGCCGCGTCTCTCGTCGTTGACACGCACAATGGACGATACGAATACCTTCCGAATAGGTGATCGATATTTACAGAATACATTTAATCCAGTTTTTTTAGTTAGGATTATCAAAATGCCTACATAATGGTTATTAAACAATGGATTATGACAATACAGGGATAGTTTGGAAGAATATTCCACTAATATTAATAAGTGTATTTAATTATGGCAACCAAATTTGTATTTACATAAAAGATTTATTAAACAAAAGCTCAGCGATAACTAAACTGCCTGATTATGATAACCAGTAATATAGCGACAGTAATTAAAACGTTTTTGAAAGGTTTGTTTAGTTGTCATAACTTGACTTAAATATTATAGCAATGCCATTTTCTTATTTTCATAACTAATGTTATCGCTGTATAAAACTTTGGTTGCTTTAATTCTCTCAGTGCATGCTCCAAGCATACATTCACACGTCTCTTCATATTTTCGAACGTGCTGACCAGCATTTCTGGAGAAATGTTACCACGCATTCTTGGCTAATCCTTTCTTGTAATTTTTCTAAATTTGCAACAAGTTCTTCTGTTCTTACAGATGGTCTTCCTGCTCCTTTTTTGTGTTGTATATCGATATTTAAATTGCAAAACCTCATAAGTCGATTTTTGTTTTGTCATTTATGCGTTTTTTGCAGAAAAAGTTTAAAAATAGTGATTGCCTTGAAGCTGCAAAATCTCGTAAGTTATTACTCAGTTTTAATACTTGTAGCGCCATTATATAATTAATTAATAGTTAAAATGGGAAAGCTCATAAGTTGCCTGACGAGGTTTTAACATTTAAGTATATCTGGCGGCATTTTATGAATATCGTTAGATAGGTACGAACTTGCGAGGTTTCCTCGACTACTTGAAACGTGTTAGTTAAGTCGGATTTCGGCAAGGTGTAAAATAGTTTTTAAGCCTTAAATTCAAATTATTAACTAACAAAAACTAGTATTATTTAGTCAAATTTGTAACGAAAATTGTTTTTCAAATATTATATTTAAACTCTATAAACGTTTTTCCTTCCTCCTGTAAAATTTCAACAAATCGACTTAAGAGATTTTGCAATTTAACCATCGATATAATATAGAACCTGTTTCCCTAAACACAGCCACGGTTCTTTTCAGGCAATGATAAAAATCCCCAGCACAGCAACGTTAAAAAAATGTTCGTAAAAATCGTCCATGCACAAACCCGGATTGTATTGACACTCACCATTTACTCTAACCCCGTTTCAAAAATACGCTTCAACCATGATTTTTTTGTGCTGTTCCGTAAAGCCCATTGTGTGAATTGTTCAAGAAATTGGAAAAATTAGCGATGAATCAAATTACTTGTAACGACTGTCAAAGATGACGGAATGATTGTTAATTCAGGTAGTTACTGACATCCGACAGGTATTAAGCTCTACGGCTAAGCATTACGTCCTTAAATGCAAATCCCTCTTTGATGCAAATAATTTTTGCTCGCACGGTACTTTAGACCGATAATTTACTTTCATTTTGTAAAGGGAGTAATTTAACGAACGTAATTTATTTAGTCATTAGAGGACTATTTACAAAAATGTAGATCTAACAGTGGCGAAACAAGAAATACGGTTCTGAAAGGTCTGTTATACAGTGTGTCCGCGGATGGGGTCCCCATGGGGAAAAAATCTGTATTATTCATTTTACGACCAAAAGTCATTCTTTATAAAAAGTTCTACTTGTTGAGAAAATTAATTCACGATAAGAAAATGTTAGATCAGATATACAGGGTGTTAATAAATTAGGAAAATATGAAAATGCTTCGCAAGAGAGAAGTACCATTATTTATTATTTTTAAGAAAACTTATAAAACAAAGTTGTTTATAAACTAGCATAAAGTCTAAATACAAGTTTCAAAATAAAAATTTTTATATTTCAAAATAAAATATTAATAATTAATTATTGTTTTCATTTGAAAAAATTTCAAATATTTATGTTTTTATTTAAAAGATTATTTACAAACAAAAATTAAAAAATTGATTTCATTAAAAAAATTTAAAAATTTAAAGTCGAAATAAAAACATGGATATCAAAAACAGACATTTTGAAAATATTTTTAGAAATGCTTTAATTAATTATTATTGTTCTGAATAATTTATACAAGTAATATTTTTTACTTAAAAATTATAAATTAATAATTTTATTATAGGTAATTAAAGGTATTTCTTCAAAAAAGCTGCGTTTATACTATAAATTAACATTTTTACTTTAAAAAACTTGATTTTTAATGCATATTTATGATTTATGATTTTACATACTATAAAACAAAAAATAAGATTTGCCCCTAACAAGCTCAGCTTCAGGGGATTGAAGAATAAGTTTATGGAAGACAACATAAACATATTTATTATATTATTAAATTTTAAATAAACTTATTATTATTATTATTATTATTATTATTATTATTATTATTATTATTATTATTATTATTATTATTATTATTATTATTATTATTATTATTATTATTATTATTATTATTATTATTATTATTATTATTATTATTATTATTATTATTATTATTATTATTATTATTATTATTATTATTATTATTATTATTATTATTATTATTATTATTATTATTATTATTATTATTATTATTATTATTATTATTATTATTATTATTATTATTATTATTATTATTATTATTATTATTATTATTATTATTATTATTATTATTATTATTATTATTATTATTATTATTATTATTATTATTATTATTATTATTATTATTATTATTATTATTATTATTATTATTATTATTATTATTATTATTATTATTATTATTATTATTATTATTATTTAATTATTTGCATTTTACAAAAAAATGAAGGTACTTAGCCGATTTTGTATAAATTCATATTTATGTCAGCATTTTATTTATATCTGTCAGTATTCGGTTTTCGTCAAGGCATTTGCGAAAATGTTAACCAAAGAAGAGCGAATTGTGTGAGGAAATGTGTCTATAGATGTTTTTCATGAAAAAATTCCTAATACGCCTGTGTCAAAAACAGGATTGCGAAAATTATTTAAAAATTTTCATGAAACTGTGTCGGTGATGAATGTAAAGAAATCAAAGAAAAAATATGATGAAAATGACGAAGCTACATTATTAGCAATAGGGTCAGTTTTAGATAACCCGAAATTATCTTTAAGCTACGTAGCTATGTAGAATAGTTTTAAAATATTCGAATTTTTATTTTGAAACTTGTATTTAGTCTTTATGCTAGTTTTTAAACAACTTTGTTTTATAAAATTTTTGTTAAAAATAATAAATAATGGTACTTAATTTCTCTTGAAGCATTTTCATATTTTAGAAAATTATTAACACCCTGTACCGGGTGATTCAATAAGAAAGGCAGCCGGCTATATCTCGGAAACTACTAAACGTAGAAACTTGGGATAAAAAGAATTATGATTAAAGCGGTCATGAGAAAATTCTGGAAATAATTTTTAAGTTCCGCATTTTGCCGCAAGAGGGCGTAATTGAAAAGTAAATTTTAAAATTTTACATAACTCCGAAAATTCCACATTAAGGTATATGTTTGATAACACCATTTTAAAGCTTGGACAATTATGCATCATTTTGGTCGTATGCTCATTGGCGTACCGACTTTAATAAGAGTGGGGGAAGCTGTTGAAAGTGTAAACATTTAAATCGCTGTAACTTCTAAACGACTTATACGATTTTAGCAAACTAAAGACTGTTTGGAAGAGAAATGTATGCACTTTCACCAATCTTATTTAGTTGTCCATAATAGTTCTCAATAAAATTGCTAGAGGGCATAATTTGTAATAATAATAGTTTTTTTGATTTTATCCCGAAAATTCAAATCATACGGTATAATTATGATACCATAATCGAAAAGTAGATGAAATTTTCTAGAAAAAATATTGAAACCGCAGCTCGATATCTTTGTTCGTTTCAGAGTTATTGCCAAAACATTAATTTTTAATACAAATTGCGCCCTCTAGCAATTTTATTTGAAACTATTGTGTACCATTGAATAAGACAATTAAATGTACTTACCTTTCTCTTCCAAACAAGCTTAAATTGAGTGAAATCGGATAAGTCGTTTAGAAGTGACAGCGATTTTAATGTTTTTACTTTCACTTAATAAGAGTGGGAGAAGCTATTGAAAGTGTAAACATTAAAATCGCTGTAACTTCTAAACGAAATACGATACTACTAGTGCTTAACTGATACAGGGAATTCCTATCACAGACTGCAGTAATGACATTTTTTAAATCAGGGATGTCCAATTTAAAGTGGCCCAAGGGCCATTGTAAATAAAATTGCGGTTGTGAGGGCCGCATCATAAAATACTTCGTATGCAACTTTAGCAGTGATTTGTATACAAAAAACTTGTTTGTATATAAATATTTTTATTTCTTCTAAAAAATAATGTGAAATAAATAGATTTTTTCGATTTATTACTAGTGGGGGCCGCATCATAAAATACTTCGTATGCAACTTTAGCAGTGATTTGTATAAAAAAAACTTGTTTGTATATAAATATTTTTATTTCTTTTAAAAATAATGTGAAATAACTATACTCAAAACCCAATATTATATGCAGTGACGTAGCAGTCGAAACCATGGAAATCAAGGCAAACCGCCAATGATAACACAGTATTGTGGCAGTTTCCATGGTTTCGACTGCTACGTCACTGCACATAATATTGGGTTTTGAGTATAGATTTATTCGATTTATTACTAGTGAAACTGCCTTTTGTATTAGAGTTGATTTTGCTGGGATGGCGCAACTGTATATTGATGGCCGCTGGACTTTTGCAAGGTGACTTTTAAAATAAATTGAAAATGCTGAATCGATATCGATATGGTGATTTAAGTTTACATATCAGCAGATAAGCCAGTCGCTTATCGTTATAAAATCATTCCTGAATTGGTGAATCAAAAAAGAATCGAATCTTTTTGGAACGATGAATTAATTCTTTCAATTCGGTGAAGTGATTCGTTCGGTTTGAACGAATCGTTGGCGAACGACATACCTCTACTGTGTATTAAAGGTAGGTAATTCATCAATTTCTAGTGACCGGAATCGTTCAGTGACCGATTTATACAATGACCAATTAACCTTTTCAATCGTTCATTCAATCAATCATTATTATAATATGCACATCTATCTATCGCCGATAGCCACTGTTGATTGAAAATTTTGATTCGGTCGGTAAGTCACACCAGTTGAACGGTTAAACGATCGACGCATGATGTCTGCGCCTGATCCCTGATCCCACCTGACCTTGAACAATTCATGAACGAATGATAATGTCACGAAAAGCCCCGATCGGTCTAATTTTCCTTTTAAAACGATGGCGGTCGACGCGAGGTCGCTCACCGCAACTATGGAGGACTTGAGGTAGGAGGCCGATCGCAATGCATTGGATTCGGTCCCAAATTAGAATCGGTAATTCAGCTTTACGAGTTGCCATAAGATGGCGCTCGTGTTCGAAGGGGGCTATCAAATAAATGGTTTGTTATGGACGCGATAACTATTTTTATTTAAATTAGTTCTTTAAGGAACAAATAAGGACTTTTATATGAATTTACACTTACTTTGTTATACTTATTAGTAAACTCGGCCTGTATAAAGTTCCAACGATGCTTGGTTTTTAAAATACAGGGTATTAAACATTCTAGCTACAGAGGTTTTTTTTAAAGTGAGCTTACCTTTGGAGCTAGAAAGAGACTTATTTGGCTTCGTTTCCTCTTTGAAGAAGATCATGTCTTACACCCCGACACAAAGCAAACTCTACTTTTATAAATTGTACCATTATTCATTATAAATATGGAAATTAATTACAATACAACGTTATTTGTCTTGTCTTGCCTTCAAACATTATTTGTTATTTCGAAAAATAAAATGTCAATTGTCAAAAGTAAAACCACAGAAAAATAAAGGGTTTAAGTAAAAGTTAAAACTATGGAGGATATAGTTTTCCATATTAAAAACGAAAAAGAAGAAAACATCAGCCCACTTCGGACGCGAGAGCCATCTATCGGCCAATAGCAAACTAACCAAAAAACCGGGACAGAAATTGAAAATGCTGCCATTGTCGATCGGCCTCCTACCCTCTAGTTCTCCATAGCCGCAACTACTAAACCAAACCAATCAAAAGTTTCATTCAATCATTTTGTTCAATTCGGTCATTCGATCGCTCTTCCGTACCGCGAGCGTATTAACTCGATTGTTTGATTATGAGTGAAATGATGCATCATTTTGAGTGAACCAGATTCGATCGTTCAATACTACTGGGTGATTCCATCATGGTGATCGAATCATTCACGATTGGCACACCTCAACTCTGTATTCCCATACCCATACAGAAGGCGAGGTTTTTATATTTTTTTTAAGACACTAAACTTGTCCGGATGTGCCACTACTTATACTTATATAATATTTAGATTTATGTAAGACTCGCAAAACGGTTGCATGATGTTTCTACCCCTGCTTCTCCAACATGCTTGCATGAATACTTATGATTCCCTTATTTTCTTCTACACCTAGCAAAATATTTAATCTTTTATTATCTTCATCTACATAATTATTACCTTCATCCTACCTTTCGCAATAACATTTGTTTAGTAAAGTTTCACTACAAACATATTGGATCGGTACTTTACCGCTGCTGTTTCCTGCACAACACGGTGTTGTGCAGGAAACTGCAGTGTGGCCAGATTGGGCGATTTGTCGCCATTTGGGCTACTTTTCATAACATTTCGCGACAACAATTTAATAAAAATCACGAAGCGATTTTTGGGCGATTATTAAATTTTTAAAGCTACTTTTTGGGCTACTAACCAGATTATGTAGAACCGAAAACCGACCGAGAACCGAGCCGGAATACCGGAACATTCTAAATGTTATAGGAAAAAAGAAAAGTAAAGTCTTTCTTTTTTTCTATATCATTTAACTCCACTTTGAGTATGGACTACTTCTTCAAAATTCTAAATGTTGACTGGAAAACTGAATTTGAAGAGGGAATTATTCCAGAGGATACCATTGTTTTTTGGAAGAAAGCAATAACATTAAAAAATGCAATAGGTGAATTAATGTTTAAGGATTTGGCAGAATTTGCATTGCAATGCAATGAGCGGTCATTTTCAGTCATGAACATTGTGAAATGTAAAATAGGAAATCAGATTATGCTATCTTTGTTAAATACAATAATGATTATAAGATTCCACTTTTTTGTAAACGGTATAGGTAATAAGTTGCAAGAATTTCAATCCTACCAAAGATATTATGTTATCCCAGATTTAATTCAAATATGTACCAAAATCGAGAAGAGGAAATTAATGCTGATGATGATGAAGTAATAGAACTGTGTGGCGAAATCATTTAACTTAAAATATTTTTTTAGTTTTTTTTGTGTCCCATATAAAATAAAACCATATATTTTTTTTTATTTTTTTTAATTCCATCAAATATTTAGCGATTTTTGGGCGATATTGCAACATCGGAGGTGGTTGCGATTTTTGGGCGATATTTACTGGTCGATTTGGCGACATAAGCGCATAGAAGCCTGGCCACACTGACAACACCTCTTAACTATGGCATTTTATTTAGATAAACTGTCTTGGCCAACTCGAACTTACAGTGGTATTTTATTTAGGTATGAGAGAATAAATAATATGGTAATTCAAAAAAGTTTTGTCTGTTTCCTTCCGCCAAACTCATCTCCAGACGCGTTTCGCCGTTTACGGCTCATCAGTGAGGCTCAGTTTGGCAGAAGGAAACAGGGCTCGAAGACAAATCACTTGTCAGGATCGATTATCGACGGGAATTATAGAACCCGGTGCGACATCTTGCGTCCCAATACGGTACCTTAGAAAAGGTCAGTCGTAAAGGGGTTATTCTGTGAAAACAGAAAATTTTGCAAGTGCGCTCTCAAACCGGTACAAGTGCCGGATCACAGATATTAATTCAAAAAAGTTTTGTCTGTTTCCTTCCGCCAAACTCATCCCCAGACGCGTTTCGCCGTTTACGGCTTATCAGTGAGGCTCAGTTTGGCAGAAGGAAACAGGGCTCGAAGACAAATCACTTGTCAGGATCGATTATCGACGGGAATTATAGAACCCGGTGCGACATCTTGCGTCCCAGTACGGTACCTTAGAAAAGGTCAGTCGTAAAGGGGTTACCCCTTTTCTAAGGTACCGTACTGGGACGCAAGATGTCGCACCGGGTTCTATAATTCCCGTTGATAATCGATCCTGACAAGTGATTTGTCTTCGAGCCCTGTTTCCATCTGCCACACTGAGCCTCACTGATAAGCCGTAAACGGCGAAACGCGTCTGGGGATGAGTTTGGCGGAAGGAAACAGACAAAACTTTTTTGAATTAATATCTGTGGTCCGGCACTTGTACCGGTTTTGAGAGCGCACTTGCAAAATTTTGTGTTTTCACAGAATAACCCCTTTACGACTGACCTTTTCTAAGGTACCGTATTGGGACGCAAGATGTCGCACCGGGTTCTATAACATCTTGCGTCCCAGTACGGTACCTTAGAAAAGGTCAGTCGTAAAGGGGTTACCCCTTTTCTAAGGTACCGTACTGGGACGCAAGATGTCGCACCGGGTTCTATAATTCCCGTCGATAAATAATATATTGTTGCCGACGTGATCAACGCATGGCGAGTCGATCTCTCCGTTAAAGAGAGGGGATCAGTTGTGCTGACGAAATCAGCTTGACAGAAATTAGGACAATATTCAGTCATTAGGAACTTTCTTAAAACGCTGGTATGCACCCTGACTTATTAAATGTATAAAAAATATTCTTAATTTTCGTATTGGGTCGGGATACAAAAATGCAAAACGCCTACATCCTCGGCACTCCCCCCAGACTTCGAATACCATAAAATAATGTTCATTTTTGGTTTATCCGAATAAACCATTTCAAAGCACCAGCCGATATTTCGCCGAACGCTTACCTGAAAAGGTCAGTCCGAAAATATGTGCTGCTATGGCGGGGAATGCAGCAAGAGCTGATGTAAATCGTGCTCGACAAAAATTGTCACTTGGCAACGTTGAATCTTGATCATTAAAAGCCGTATAACAGTTCACAACAAAATAGTGTTAAGCAGTTAAAAATTTGTCAAACTTTTTTGAAGTTAAGGTGGAAGCAAAGAGTAATGCACTAATTAATTAATTAGTGCATTACTCTTTGCTGGGAGTATCAACATGCTTGCCAGCCTATAACCTATTTCGCGTATATTTATTTAATTTTTCTAGCTTTTACACAAAATTTAAATAAAATCATTATCGTCTTCATATTTAATAGGTAACTAGCTATACCCCGCGCGCGTTGCTACGCTACTTACTAAAATAAATTTGAAGGAAAGACATTACACAAATATCCGTTATCCCGACATCCCAGCATCCGTTGCGCCACTTTTTTTTATACCGAAACCTTCCTCGGCCTGTACACAACAACTTACCAAGTCCCGGCATCCCGGCATGCGTTGCGCCACTTTTTTTATGCCAAAATTTTCCTCGGTCTGCATACAACAACTCACCAAATTTTCATCGTAATCGGATAAATGGTATAGGAACGCATGTATACCGGACATATACAGACCGACAGACAGACAAACATTCATTTATATATATATAATATAGATAATATTTAACATATTAAATAAATATCAAGAAATTTCATTAAATATTTTAGGAGAATTGTATAGCGAAAAATATCGGGTAAGATTTTTTTTTAACATTATTATGTCATTGTTCTTTCACTATACAATTATCCCAAAATTAGCAGTAAAATGAATAGATATTTTTGTTATATGTCACGATATTACCTAAATATTGTACCGACGATATTGATTTTATTTAAATGTTAGTTTATCCAATAATAAACTAAAAAAAGCAACGCGAAATAGGTTATAGGTTGGCAATAAATGGAATGACGTGGAGAATGCCACCTTAACAAAATAATTCAGACCAATATTATTTTTATTTTAGGAACATAAAATATAATATTTGTTAAATAACTTTGGATAGACTGGATGAAAATTAGTAAACTTTTGCAACTAAGTTTGGTTTAGTGAAGTTTTTAAAAAAGTTTTTAGTTTATAGTGTTGCATGAGATTTCCTATGTAGCGTCAGCCGACGCAGTATGTACCAACATATTTGCCCACAACTTTTTAGTATGTTATTATTTCTTTGTCATGTTATTTATTATTTTACTTCGTACATAAATAAAAAACAAATGGCCTTTAATAAAAGAATTTTATTCAGTCACTATAAATACTTAGTAATACATAATACTTGTTTACCTAAACTACTTAAAAATTAGGTATGCTTAGAATAGATCACAATAAACAGGATCAAACCTAAATTAAATAAACAATGTATGTTTGGTAAAAGAAGAAAGGGTGCCCAAATATTTTTGAGTAGAAAAAAAAATTATCTCATTAATCATACGAAAATCCATAGACTGGGAAACCTCATTAAAGAATTTTTGTCCTGTTCGATGTATATAGGTTCCTTATGGGAAAATGCGGAAAAACAACGTTCCTTAATAAATATTGATAAGATAAAATTTTGTGCTTGTTTTGACAACGCTGGACCTCCTTACTTTTGCTGCCCTATGACTATGATTGTCCATAAATAGCGGATTCGGGGGTATTCAGAGTTGTGTCAAATCCAGATAGCAAGCAATCATCTTTATAACTATAGTCCGGATATCAGGTACCTAATGAAAGGACATTTAAATCAGAGTCGGCATTAGGCGTCATTGGAAAATACTTTAAATGTGACTAAATTATATCTTTGTCAATGTCATTACTGTAACAGTTAAAGTTAGGTACTTGATTAGTTAATTATTGTTAGAAACCTTGGTTCAATTCAACATAAATGTCTCCGCAATTTCAGCTTCCTGAACTTTACCTACCTATCGTTTTTGGATATCGTTTTTTAATATTGACAGCATGGCAGCTCTCCCCGTGGTAAGGAGCGGCATTAATGAATGTACTTTGTGGTCAGTATGAATTGCCGATAAATGTTAGCCTTTTTAATAATAATGAATAATATTTTCTAATAAGTACTTATGCAGACTCTGGTTTACGGTCCTTTCACTACCTGATATCCGGACTCTAATAATTATAAATGAAACATCACGTTTTGGGCAGTGTTGTGCCGTCAGAGAGCAACAACGCTCAATATCCAACCTTCCCATAAAGAAAAACAGGATACTCAAACTGTTTTTGAAACATTGTGCAAATAAGTCTTTTTAAAATCGTTGTTGCGTTCGGCTGTCACAAAAAAACACATCACTGGGTTGTTAAAGGTTCAAACGTTGTTTGACCTGTAACAGATTTTTAATTTCGACCTTTCGTTGGGAGCAAAGAATTTTTGAAGACACAAATTACTGTCTATTTCGATAATAAAAGTCAAATCTGGAAAACCGTTACTGAGCATCACAGTGGATTTAGTTTTTTCTGTGGTCTATAAAACTTGTTGAACAAATAAATACCTTGTAAGCATCATATTATAAAGATGAGAGGTTTTACTACCTGGGAAGTAAAATGCAAAAAATACTTAGTGTTGCTAGTTGGTATATCACGATCACTGCCAACGTGTTTTCCATATATCCTAAAATTATTAAACCCAAAATTATTCTATAATATATCACAGTTGTACTTCGGCTGCTCCAGTGTTTGGTAGAACTGTTGCGCCATAATAGTTTGCTTGGCCATTTTCCCTTGTGGAGGTAGTTCTGTTCCGGGAATTTAAAGGGGGAGATCTTTCTACACTGTGCCAAATGCCATAGAATAAGTAGATTAGCAAACCTGAAAAAACATATTTTAAGAGGTGTATATACAGGTTTTTTCACTTAAAAAAACTACGAGGGCCTATATCTCGAAAACGATTTCGTAAAAAGCTGTCGTATGTGGGATTAATAAGCATTTTTTAAAGATAACATCAATTAAATGCGACGCCCTGGACTCTTCAAAAACATAAATCGATTGAAGAAACTTCGGAAGTAGGACATTTAAAAGTACATTAAATTTTAAAAAATTTTGTCATTTAGGTACCCTAATTCAATTTTACTTCACTCGATTTTAAGTAATACAAGGTTTTTAAATTTTTTTTATTAAATTTTGGAAACGGATCAGTAGTAAAACTTAAAATGATACTTTATCTTAATTCAGTCAATATTGTTCTAAATTCATGGCGACAATTTTAGTAGTTATAGATGGGGGCTTCTGCGCCCTCCTACTCCCTGGCTTCTGCGCTAACAGCGCGCAGGCATGTGTCACCTGTCATATGCTATCCGTCAAAAGTCACACTCATGGGCATTAGCTACATTTGGCGTTAGCTACTATGGCAATAGTAGTTAATATACGTCACGTGTTTAGAATGACGTCATATTGTGTTCAGGAAAATATAGCGGATGTCATCTATCAATTACGATATGTCAAGGTCACCTGACACCTTTCAAATGTCAAAATTGAAAGGTAACACGTGGAATGAGTTCAGGGTGACGTAATAAGTCGTTTAGGAAAAGATGGCGACTATCACCTGTTATCCGTCATCTGTCATATATCACCTATCACTTGTTAAATGTAAAAATTAAAATCTTACACGCAGTATGTGTTCGGGGCAACGTAACAAATCGTTTCGAAAAAACTCGAAGTCGATCGACTAACTGATTCGTGAGATATAGTTTTTTGCGATTAGGGCCCTTGTGTCTTAAGGTGGAGATGTGATATTGGGCAAACGGGTGGAAGATGAAAAGGCCTATCGACCAGTGAAATAATTTTTCAAAAATCTCAGGTAATAACGGAGCTAGAGGTACAAAACCACCAGTATACATAATTTCAATTTTAATTAATGTTCATTTGACAACATGCGCAGTAGACCAAAATTGATGTTTCTCGAAAACTATAAGAAAAATTATGCTCACATAGCGGAAAAAGTTCCTTCGGCACATCGGATGACAAAGGGCACCTGTTAAACAAACATTTGAAAAACATCTTATTAAGGCCTTTTATTGTAACTTAAGTAAAAAAAAAAAACATAATGTGGTATACATGTATCATTTGAGAATACCGCAATGTATACTGTATAGGAAACATGAATTTGATACTTGTTTAAAACCATCAATTCCTTAGTTAGTATCATATAGACAACGTTCAGATTAATATAAAATATATTTAAACCTCATATATACCACATTTTCAATCGTAACTATTTATAAATATATTTAATATATGATATTTACTCACGAGGATCGAGCAAAAGGTCATGGACATAAATAATTGTATATTTTATGTTTTGCATCTGAAAATATGTAATTATACATATCTCCGAGAATACGGTATCTGATTAATCAGTGATTATTTATTCAAGTGAGTTCAGTTTTAGTAGTCGTAGCGCCAAGCAGCTCCTTCCGTCGACCCGATAGCCGGCAACAAAGTTCAACGAACTGCGACGTAGTCGCACGCGTATTGTGTCACTGACCTGACAATACTGCGACATCGTGTATCGCGACTGTTTCCGTTTATGTTGTTGAAAGTTAGAATAAAGAAACAAGAACAAAACCAAAAATACAGCCTAATATTAATAGATACCCCAGAGGGTGCCTCCGGCACCCAAATAAATCAACAAACAGAAAACGAACAGAACAACGACCAAGATGCAGAAATGGACAACTTAAGTATCGCTAGCAGCAGCCCTAGCGATGCTAGCCTAAGCATCCCACCAAAAAGACAGTCTAAAACTCTAATCAAGTACCTGCTAACCCACAAGTCATACTGCGGTACTTGCTCTGACTACTATAAAATATGCAAAAATAAAATTGACAGATACAGAAAGAGAATAAAGATAATTCAGCACTTGAAGAGAAAACGCGCGGTCAAAAATTGCATCCCAATTACTCCGCCAATAACGATAAAAAAAAACATTAAAACGACAGACAAAGAAGATAAAAACCTAACCATGCCACCAAACTTTCAACAAAAACATGCGAGATTAGAAGCAACACTAGAAGAAAGAATAAAAAAGAAAGGGAACAAGCACAACAAAAACAAGAACAGCTATCACTAGAAGACAGGGCCGATCCTAGCAGGTGTGCACCGCACGCGGACGGCTAAAACAAGGGGCGGCCGTAGGCCGCAGATAGTTCTGTCAATCAAGCAAAACTTTTTACGAATTTCTCGAAATAAAAATAAAGTGACATTTATCAAACTATAAAAGATAACTTTAAATTAACGTCGAAGAAGAAAACAATATTTTTGTGAATTATTTTAAATGGATTTCTTTATTACAGATTTTTAATCAAACCAGCCAGCGCCAGTAGTGAAATTTCTAGTTTTTTTGATGTGGTACAAGAGGTATATAATTACTTTTCTGCATCCCCATATCGCTGGGATTTACTCAAAAAAACACGTAAAAACTCTAACTTTAAAACCGTTAAGTGAAACAAGATGGGAAAGTCGTATCAATGCTATACTAGACCTCTAAAATTAGAGCTAAAAAACATTATTACCGCATTAAAGGCATTAATTGAAGATACCACCAGAGACACGAAAACAAAAATGGGTGCTAAATCAATAATTAAAAGTCTTGAAACATTTAACTTTTTGTGTTCAATTTTAATTTGGCATGATTTATTATCAAGAATTGATGTATTGAGTAAAATGCTTCAAAATCCTAAATTTATTATCGCGGAATGCCTTAAAGGCTTAGATAATATTAAAAACTATTTAGTTTCCCAAAGATCTGACGATAATTTTAAAATATTTGTCAATTCAGCAAGAACACTTGCTAGAGATTTAGGTATTGATCCCGAATTTCCCATCTCGAAGCTCAGAAAAAAAGTATTTGATTACGAGGGCAGTGATGAACCAGTTTTAAATCCCTTCCTGCAATTCAAGATTGCTTTCTATTTTGCAGTTCTTGATTACGCGATCTCTTCGATAAATGAAAGATTTACCTTATTATCTGAGTGCTATTCAATATTCTGCTTTCTGTGTTCATGAAAGCCTGCATGGACTTAGATATTAGTTACAGGTACAGGAGGAAGGAACTATTGTGAAAGATATAGACGGTATACAACTCTTTAATGAAATAACTTCATTCAAAGATATTTTTCCAGGTAAAAAACAGCCAATTAAGATATTAGAAATTTTAGTCAAAAATGATCTTATTCCCTGTTTTCCAAATTTTGCTCTAGCAATAAGGATTTTTTTAACCTTACCTGTTTCTGTGGTTTCAGATGAAAGAAGTTTCAGTAAATTAAAAATTATTAAAAATTACTTGAAAAATAATATGACACAAGAAAGACTTTCAGATTTTGCCATCCTATTGGATCCGAAATCTCTGAAAAAATTGATCTCACCGCAATTATTGACAAATTTGCTTCTCAGAAAGCCAGAAAAATTATTTTATAGTTAATTATTATTAGGTAGTCTTCGAGGAAGGACTACTGATTTATATATATTTTTCGTTTCGCGAGATTTATGCTTTAGTACTTTTTGTTATTTTATATTTTCTGGTAAATACTGTTATTTTACATTTCTAATTATAAAATGTCTATTTATGTTTCAAAAGTAAAATTTTGTTTGTTTATTATTTTGTTAAAGTAAAAAGAAAAAAAGGTGTCGCTAATATAACATATTAGCTGGCCCAAAAATAAAGTCTTTCCCGTAAAATTTTATTTGTAGTTTGCATTTTTATTAATGTTTAACTTTTTACTCTTATGTACATGTAGATGAGTTTATAACGTCAACGTTAAGTATTACTCAAAATAGGAAAAATTCTTTAGAGGGGCGGCATAATAGGTCTTTGCACGCGGGCGGCCGACACCCTAGGATCGGCCCTGCTAGAAGAAAGAATACGAAAAGAAATATTAGAAGAAAGAATACGGAAAGAAAGGGAATAAATCATACAAGGAAACGAAATTTTCATCAGACCAAAAACCCCAGCAAAAAGCAAATTCACTAATATTCTCCAAGAAAGACACCAAATAACACTGAAAAACAGATACCAACCACTCTCCAATGAATCGGACACTGACATGTACATGGAAACGGACAAAGAATCCACGGCACAGTCCGAAATATCCAACAAAGCCAAACAGACTCTCGCAACCAACAAAAAGCCTACAAAAAATCATACAAAAACTACAACAGTAACAACAAATGCAACACCGCAACAAGACAAAAAACAAACCGCCACCAATAATTCTAAAAGGAATAATAAAAATAAGGAAGCATAATATGAAGAACTAACTAGGGACTTGAACCAATATATTAAACAAGGATTCACGTTAAAATTTACCATAACAATACTATATAATCTATAAAAAATAATTAGGACGAGTATAACAACTACAAGCAAATATTACAAACTGAAGAAGCACTAGAATGGCATACCTACGCTACAGAAGAGGACAGAACGCATACTTTTATCATCAAAGGACTGGACAATAATACGGACTACAAATAAAAAATGTATATATTATGAAAACACAGTTTGGACTACTGTACATGGTTACCACGGACACATCAATTAAGCTATAACAACTAGAAAAGATCAAATTCTTAAATTATGTAAAAATTGCATGGGAAAGAAGAAGACAGAACACATTAATCATCCAATGTAAAAAATGCGGGCAGTGGGGTTACGCAACGACCAACTGTTTTAGGCAACAAAAATATCTAAGAGGTGCAGGTGCGCCCTAACGGCGCAATGTCATCCCGACAATACAATCAAGTACAGGGTTTTTCCGTATATTTTGGAGCACCCCTGGAGGTTTTATTTGAAGACCTAGAAAAAACTTTAAATTACCAAAGTTGCATCATTTCTCCTGAACTGCCAGAATTTGTTATCGAACAAAACAAATGAACATCGTAAATTTGTTTAATAATGCCAATGTCGATTTTTTAAATGGAACATCCTGTATATTCATTTTTTTTAACTCCTCACTCTTTTCTGATTCTAAATATGTACATATGTTATATGTTTACTTTAGTCATTTAGGCAAAATTGCATTTCAAAATATTCCGATTTATCAATAATTATTGAATTTTTCACCTTTAGAGTAACCCATTGTACCAAGACAAGACCACTAACTCCAAAGCAGGAAATATAGTTGTTCCGGTTTAACTGGAAGTTGATTTTTTTGGGAAGATATTAAAAATTGAAGATAGGGACATGTAAGCCGTTTTGCTCTAAGACGTACTGTTAGAAAGTTATAAGCTGTCAAAGTTCAAAAATGTCACTTTTCGAGAGTCAATATCTCGGAAACTATGAAGTATAGACTAATAATGCATTTAATAAAAAATAATTATAATTTTATGTGGAATTTAAAAATGTAAAAATATACTGGGTGTTATATTTAAAAATATAAAATTCGTTCGAATTCCAGACAAACTAAAAAGCTGGCAACAACGCCAATATCGTCATTCGGTGCGTTAGATCCTCTTACACAACTGTACCAAATTTGGTTTAAATCGGCCAGTAAATTGTGATGTTATTAAGCCGTTTCCAGACTTTATACACACACTGTATATATATATATATATATATACAAGGCGCAGCAAATACAAATAAACAAACAAAAGCAAACAGCTGCAAAATACAAAACAGCTCCCATCCCAGAAGTCAACCCTTGGACACAACAGGCCAGGGCAAGTGGCCCAACGAGTGTCAGGGCAAGTGACACCCCCAGAAACCCACCCCAATAGCGAAATCAGCATCAGGAGAACGAAACGCCAAACTATGACGACGCATTCCCTAACCTGCCCAGGACACTCACACAAGCCAATGCCCACTCCCATCCTGACCAAAACCAAACAACGCTTGTCTGTAACAAGCTTGGATGGTTTTACCGTTATAGGTAATTTGCATGAATAGTTTATTTTACACACGGTCCTCATTTAATAATTAAATAGATGAATAATTTATTTAATGTCGACTTATTTTTTTAATCAATATTTCAATTCTAGGGTATAAAATGCGCTGATAATGACCACCCAGGTGAAATTGGTGTGATTTTAGATATTTTTTTCCCGTATATTTTACCAATAGTTGTTAAATTTTGTACCTGTAGTCACCACTTCTTCTTCTTCAATGTGCCGATATTCTTCTACTTAGCTGCAGAAATAAATATTATTTAACGTGGATATATTTTTTAATACCTTATAAAATTACTATATATTTTTAGTTTCTGCAACACTTTTTACTAATATGTTTTATGCCCGGTTAGATTACTGCTCCTTTGCTCTGCTATATTATTTTTGCTATAATTTTACATCCTATCCCCGTTTTGAACATCTTAAACGTCTTCATATTGCCACTTTTATATTATTTAAACAGCTTGGTTGAATGACGTTTTTGATACTTAACACGCTAGTTTCTATATGTTTATAATCTAATTTTCCCGTTTGAAACTGTATTTGATGTACATATCGCTAATCGTCAGCCGAGAGTGCATCTATTAGTACTGAAAAGTTGTATTAAAAAAATATTTTTCTTATTTTCTTTTTTTTTATGTTTGCTATTGCTTTTTTTTGCCCAACATTCCTGCGGAACGTAAAGGGGAAACATGTCGCCAAATTGTCAATATACCAACTGACAAAAACTAGCAAATAAAAAAAATGGTGCAAAATTTCTGTTTTCTCGTATAGATAGGTAGTTTTTGGAGACAGCATCGTATAGTGCTTAACGTCCCGTTTCCAATGCCGCCTCGCTCGATTCGCTACGACCATTCGTTACGGAGATATACGATATTTAATATTATGATATTAAACCTAACCTGTCAGTACCTGCTATTTTAAATCGCACACCAAAGGTGTGCAATGTGGGATATGCTTTCCAAGTTTGTCCTATAAAATATGTATTTAATCAATTTAAACATAAGAAAAGAAACTATTATTACATTGGTATCTGATAAATTTGTGAAAATATTATTGTGCCGAGCCCTTCGGGCACAGCACTGTTTTAATTAATTTCATACTTTTGACAACACCATTTGTTAGCAACCCCTAATGGTATAGCATTTCGATTCGCGATAAAAAAAAATATGTGTAGATTCTTCACAACCCAAGTTGGTTATTTTCAGTACCTAAGTAACGAAATATTAAAAAAATAAACAGAAAAAAAAACAGACGCGTCTGGATTTGAACCCGGGATCATCGTGACCACAAGTCGTAACCGATACCACTAGGCCACCTAACACTTTGAAAATAAATTATTATATAGAATATATAATATCGACAATAAAACTCATAAATAATATATTTTTTTCATTATTTTTGGTAAAACAGAAAAGAAAAAGGTCCAAAACAGGTATTCTATACATTAGATAGTCTTAAAATGTTATTATAACCATACACATTGAAATTGAAATACCTCCTGCAAGCTGTTTTTATTATCAAAAGTACGGATATGAATTCGATATTTTTTCCATTATTATATTTATAACGAAAAAGATAAATGTTCAAGGTAGGTATTTCATACAAAGGATACTCTCGAAATGTTCTTTTTACTCTAGAAATTAAAGTTCAAAAAACTCATTTCTGACAGATGGCATTAAAGTTCAATTTCACGTGGTGAATGCAAAGCCGCCCTACAAAAAAGAACATGGTATTAAATGAACGTAAAGTTGCCTGTCCTCGTACTGGAAAACTCGATTTTTCTCAAATTTACAAATATATATTGATAATTTTGTAAGTCCGGGTGTTTTAAGAAAAAAATAAAACTTTTTTGTTGAAAATTGATATAGTAAAACGTCTGATAAAAAAATTCATATTTTTTTTTTAGCCACCAAATATGTTTTCGGAGAGCATGCAAATTAAAGCTTGTTTATCCCTTAATATAGTGAACGAAAAAAAAATTTAAAAAGTTCAATACAGACATTCGAAGACGTACTTTACTAAACCAGTGCGACGCGAAAAAAAACTTCAAAAGCTTTCCGATTTTTCCGTATTAAAGATGAAGAAACGAAAAAAATTTAATTATAGTTTGATGAGCTTTTTCCGCTAAAGTATATAACATTTCGATCAAAAGTTGTTTTCCGTACGAAAAAAAAAAACCTTAAAAAATCGTGTCTAAAATAGTAATTTTCACTTTTTTACAATTTATTTATATACCTTGTATATAGGAAATTTTTCCAGAACGTTCCCCTACTATTCCTCTCTACATCCAGAAAGTTGAAATCGTTTGACTCTAACCGTTTCCGAAAAAAAATTATCGCAAATGTGAAAATGTCAAAAGACATGACAACAACGTCGACAACATACATACATTATTTTCACCAAACAGCTATATAAGACGGAAATTTTCAAGAGACGATCAGGGGTCGAGATTTCGTGCCGAAGAGAAGTATAAACGCCGAAGCCAAACATTACCAAGGAAGAATCTATCACCCTGTCCAAACTACGGAAGGATACGACCATCAAGATTCTACCCGCAGACAAGGGAAATGCAACAGTCGTATTGGATGTGGACACCTACAACCAAAAAGTCGAAAAAGTCTTGAAAAAAGGAAACTACCAGACCATTCCAAAGGACCCCACTACCACCATTGAGGGAAGAGTATGCCGAACATTTAAGAAGCATGAACGACACATTCCGGAAAGGACACGAAATAAGCTTGATATGCAGCTTAATACCGCATCACAGTAAACCCCCACATCTATACGGATTTACAATGGGCAAACGAAAAAATTATACTTAAAAAAGAACATTGGCGGAAGATAAAATTCAAAGAAGCATCAGCTGTCATAATCCAGAACCCTGACTGTTTCAGTAACCCTTCTGCAGATATAAGAAACATTTGGAAGCCCTTGTTAAATAGGTGTAGGCTCAGATTGGGTAGTGATGCAAGCGTAATGACGTAAGCGGATGACGTATGCAGATGAATAAACATTGTGACGTAAACAGATGACTCACGACTGCACCCGATCATACGTCACTAGCTCCCCCCCCCCCCCCCTAAGTTGTATAAATAGGCTCGTAGCTTTGTAACTTGTTTAGTATTCACCTGAAGACGACTGGAGATAGTTACCAGTTGAAACGTTGTGATATGAAAAACTAAAGGCAATGGAAGTCCAAAACACGTCTATTAGTCAAGGAGTATAACATATCGCAGAAACTGCGTGTAGGCTCAGATTGGGTAGTGATGCAAGCGTAATGACGTAAGCGGATGACGTATGCAGATGAATAAACATTGTGACGTAAACAGATGACTCACGACTGCACCCGATCATACGTCACTAGCTCCCCCCCCCCCCCCCCCCCCCCTAAGTAGTATAAATAGGCTCGTAGCTTTGTAACTTGTTTAGTATTCACCTGAAGACGACTGGAGATACTTACCAGTTGAAACGTTGTGATATGAAAAACTAAAGGCAATGGAAGTCCAAAACACGTCTATTAGTCAAGGAGTATAACATATCGCAGAAACTGCGATATGTAATTATAGGTTAAAATTAGTTTAAAATTTGGGTTTTAGAACTGCTTGTGATGATTTATTGAGATATTATGCTCGTTATTATGTTAATATAGATAACACCAATATTGATTCTGTTAAAAATATTTGTAATTTGAAAATGTCTGAACAGAATTATTATATCTATTGCATTATAATCCGCAGAAGGTGTTCGATGATTTTGATAAAATATGTGTACCGATGTGTACTGATGTTAAATAAATTTAAAAATAAACAATTTAAGTATTTCATTTTTTAGTAGGTATAGTTACAACCCTTTAGCTAGAAACATGTACCGGGTGAACAACTAAGAATGGTCGTCGGCTATATCTCAGAAACTGGAAGTCATAGAGCTTTTAAGTAAAATATTTTTTAGTTAAAGTGCCCAAAAGAAAATGTTGAAAATTGTTTTCGAGTTTATAAAACGTCCGCAAGAGGGCGTCACAGTCATGACCACTGCAAATATTAAGACTTTCTTCGTGTTTTGACTAAATAAGAGGTACAGAAAACATCTTTGTTTTAATGCTTAGATATTTCTTTATAAATTTTATAATTCACAAATTTCTCCATCTATAGAAATAAAGTGGTGGGGGAATTCAAATGTTTTTTTACATAAACTACGATTACTCCCATTTGGCATAACCGATTTTAACTAACTTGGTATCATTTAAGAGAGGAGTATTTTATTTACAAATTGTGACTTTTTTATTATATCCTTGAACTTTATCTTCGCCGCTAAATGGCGTTAACTGAAATATAAGCGAATATTAGGCTTTATCGCGACAAAGTTAAATACAATGATATGTCTGTTTTAACAGGATCAGATAGAGAATTAAACTCTTAACATTTTCGCACTATTCGTTTATAGAATCGGAGTTATTGACTAAAATAGACTAATATATCGTATTTTTTCGTTTCAAGGGCCTTTTAGTTTATATATTGGATGCTTTTCGCACACATTAATTATATAAATAAACAGACAGTTACCAAAAGTGTTAACTAAAACAATAAAAAAATATTATTGAAAACTTCTACCTATATTTTTACAATTTATAATAAATTATTTATACTGCAATTTACTTATTTAAAATCGCACACTAAATATTAGGAGAAAATGTATTAATGACGGCCCAAATGTTTAAAATCATTATTAATGCAAGCCTGCAACCTCTCCTGCGTGTATAAAACAGCAGTTTTAATTTCCGCAACTGATATATTTCCTAACGCCCCGCTGTAATTTTCTCAATCATATTTTCTCTGCTTGTAGGCCGATTGGAAAAAACAATGTCCTTAACCCTCCTCCACAAATAAAAATCTAGGACGGTGAGGTCTGTTGACCTAGCTGGCCAGCATAGGCGGTTCTAGGTGGGGGCTTGGGGGGGCTAAGCCCCCCCAAATCTCGGATTAGCCCCCCCAAATTTAAATGTGGCAATCGAAAAAATTCTATATATCTACATAATTCCAGTAATTTTACTAATTTATTAATTAATTAACTTTTTCATAAAAAGCTTTTTTTTCTCGCTACCAAACTGCTACTAACACAACTAATAATGATTTTTATTTAGCACCCAATGACCCAATGTGATTTGGGATGAAAAAAAGACCTCGACGTAAAGTTGGAAGATGCTTTTAACGTTTTTTCCAAAAAAGTGGGTAGAAAAATAGCTTTATAAAAATTTATTTGTGCAAAGATTTTTTCGTAAATTTGGGAAAAAATCCCACTGGTGTCAAACATTTTTAACTTTTAAATTATAAAAATATTGCCTGTATTTTTGATTTTTAAACCTTCCCATCCATCCATATATCTACTACCCAGCAAACACAAGAGGGCGCCGAGGGCGTGATTTTTTCAACGATTTTAACGACTTTTGGGTAAAAATTGGGAGTGGCACCCCCAACATTTTCCGCCTTCGGCGAATTAGCCTCTGGCGGCACCTGCGGTGCCCTTCATCTCCCTAGGGCTTCAGCCCCCCCTAATTAAGAGGTCTAGAACCGCCTATGCTGGCCAGGAAAATAAACTTCCCCGTCCAATCCACCTGCCAGGATATGCCCGATCTAAGAACTCCCGTACGTTTACAGAACCCATCGTGCTGAAAGAACATGTCACTGCGAACATCCAAAGCAACATCTGTTAAAAGAAGCGGCAGCTCATTTACTTTTTTTAAAATTTAAATAAACCACTCCAGTGAGAGTTTGGTCAAAGAAAACGGGTCCAATGATTTTACCCCCCAGAATGCCGCACAGTCCTAGATTTTTATTTATTTGTGGGGGAGGGTTAAGGACATTGTTTTTTCCAACCGGCCTACAAGCAGAGAAAATATGATTGAGAAAATTACAGCGGCGCGCGGCGTTAGGAAATATATCAGTTGCGGAAATTGAAACTGCTGCAGGAGAGGTTGCAGGCTTACATTAATAATGATTTTGAACATTTGGGCCGTCATAAATACATTTTCTCCTAATATTTAGTGTGCGATTTTAAAGAAGTAAATTGCAGTATAAATAATTTATTATAAATTGTGAAAATATAGGTAGAAGTTTTCAATAATATTTTTTATTGTTTTAGTTAACACTTTTTGAAACTGTCTGTTCATTTATAATTAATTAATTAATGTGTGCGAAAAGCATCCAATATATAAACTAAAAGGCCCTTAAAACGGAAAAATTCGATATATTAGTCTATTTTAGTCAATTACTCCGATTCTATAAAAGATACGAATATGAGGTTTTTACGAAAATGTTAAGAGTTTAATTCTCTATCTGATCCTGTTAAAAGAGACATATCATTGTATTTAACTTTGTCGCGAAAAAGCCTAATATTCGCTTATATTTCAGTTAACGCCATCTAGCGGTGAAGATAAAGTTCAAGGATATAATAAAATAGGCACAATTTGTAAATAAAATACTCCTCTCTTAAATGAGACCAAGTTAGTTAAAATCGGTTATGCCAAATGGGAGTAATCGTAGTTTATGTAAAAAAACATTTGAATTCCCCCCACCACTTTATTTCACTAGATAGAGAAATTTGTGAATTATAAAATTTATAAAGAAATATCTAAGCAATAAAACAAATATGTTTTCGGTACCTCTTATTTAGTCAAAACACAAAGAAAATCTTAATATTTGCAGTGGTCATGACTGTGACGCCCTCTTGCGGACGTTTTACAAACTCGAAAACAATTTCCAACATTTTCTTTTGGGCACTTTTACTAAAAAATATTTTACTTAAAAGCTCTATGACTTCCAGTTTCTGAGATATAGTCGACGACTATTCTTAGTTGTTCACCCGGTACATAATGAATAGTGTAGATTTTGGTGATGATGGTTTTCTGAATCGAAATTTTGAAGACAGATTAGTTACATTTATTTTGTAGGCTGGCGTAATAAAGTTAGCCCTGAAGACCTAGCATATTCAGGTTTTTATTTTACGCAACAATCTGACGTAGTTAAATGCGCTTTTTGTCACTAAGAATTTAATGGTTGGAAGGAAGCAGACGATCCTCTAGCAGATCATTACAAGTACGCCAAGCATTCTGAATTGGCAAACATTTTATGAAAATGCAGACAGCTTAAATTAATAAAGACGCCTCGACCTGTTAAAGAGAAGAAGGTCCAAAAACCAGGGCTCGTCAGCAATATACGGAGCGATTTTTACCTAATAGTGTTTCTGATGATATTTATAGCTGGTCTCTTTAATAGCTATGCAGCTATAAGTAAGTGCCTTGAAGAAGAGGATTTAGATTATTAATACCCCAGTCATGGCTACGTTAAGTTCATCATACGTGCTCCTGGTAGCGCTGGTGCAAAATGTGTTTTACGTCTACACACCTTTTAACGTTCGGGACGTATTTTTTATCTAATAAAAAATACATGGTTAAAGATGCATTTCGAGATAATTGATAAAAGAATTACGCCTGTCACTTACACGAAGGTCCCATCTGCAGCTATCAAACTACTTCGTTACAAGGTTAACTTTTTGTTTCGAGATAACACCGTGGGTGAAACAGACTGGAAGAGTGTGAACACCACTCTGCCCCAATGTGAAAACTCTACATCCACCGACCATTTTAGATAATTCAAGCAGCAATTATAGTTTAATTGTATTCATAGCTGTAACTTGTTTGTTAGTGTTAGCAATTCATGTATATGTCGTAGGCTGATAGTGAAATCCGTCATTTCATGAAAAGCCTAGTCACTTCATGAAGCGTCGGCAGATTGTGTAAAAACATGAAATTACACGATCTGCCGCGTCACTTCATGAAGAGACCTTGACGTTTCGGCGTATTATGTATAACACAATCTGCCTAATTTTAAATATCGTCACTTCATGTAGTACCTAACGATGTCATGTCAGTCGGCAGATTGTGTAATTCCGCCTAAAAGGTATATTGGCAACTGGTTTGTTCGTTGTTCCCCAGAGCATTTTTTTTATTAAACTTTTTCAACTAATATTATTTTATAAAAATAAAAAAAATGTTCTGACAAACCCGAACAAACCAGTTGCCAATATACCTTTTAGACGAAATTACACAATATGCCTTGTTTTTGTGGCATTTCATGAAGTGACCATATTTAAAATTAGGCAGATTGTGTTATACATAATACGCTGAAACGTCAAGGTCTCTTCATGAAGTGACGCGGCAGATCGTGTAATTTCATGTTTTTACACAATCTGCCGACGCTTCATGAAGTGACTAGGCTTTTCATGAAATGACGGATTTCACTATCAGCCTACGACATATATAAGATTGCTAAAAGTCAGCGTATAATATGGTTAAATAAATAATTTGTATTGCTCTAGTGTTTTATTTCTAACGTTCCACTATCCGTATAGCTGCCCTTGCCTCGTGCCTGAATAATTATCATGTATTATTAAGGATGTAGTATACAGGAAGATCAAATATTGTTAATCAATAAACATCGCCAATGATCATTGTATAGTAAGAATTTTGTCTAGTTCGTGCTAAGGCCCTAATGGTTTTGTACCTCTAGCTCTGTTATTATAGTGGTAAGCTTCGAGGTGGAAAGTCTCTACACTAACGTCCCAGTGAAGGAAACACTGCAGATCATTGGAAGAAAACTTGGGGAAGACCGAACACTCGAAGAACGAACGTCGCTACCCATCAATGCCATAATGGAGCTTCTAGAATGCTGCCTAAATAATTCTTACTTTTAGGAGAAGAACAGATTCTTTAGCCAAAAGGACGGACTACCAATGGGCTCATCCCTATCACCAGTAATAGCCAACAATTACATGGAATGGTTCGAGGATCAGGCGATAGACAAGGCGAATATCAAACCAAAGCTATGGCTTCGTTACGTAGATGACACATTCATCATTTGGAATGGAAGCGATGACGAACTTCAAACCTTTCTACAACATATGAACAACCTGGCACCTACAATTAAGTTTACCATGGAGAAGGAGGATAACGACAAATTACCGTTCTTAGACGTCGTAGTACAGAAAATCGGGAGCACCATCCAAACATCGGTATATAGAAAACAAACCCACACAGGTCAATATCTTAACTACGCCTCAAACCATTCAAACAGCACCAAACATGGAATAGTCAAAACACTCGTCGATAGAGCATTCACACTTTGCAACTCGCAGGGGACTTTGACGAAAGAACTTAACAACATCAAGCAAGACCTTGGCATGAATGATTACCCTACGAAACTAGTCGATCAGGCCATCAAAAAGCGTCAAAATCACAAAACTAGAACGAACAAAGATAATGAATCTGGACCCACCATGAATGTACCTTATGTCAAGGGAATCTCCGAAAAAATTCGAAGGATAGGACAACAGTACAACATCCGAACAGTCTTCAGCTCCAAAGATTCCTTAAGAAGCCACCTGACGAAGACAAAACCAACAAATCAAAAGGACACGAAGAATTGTGTATACAGAATACCTTGCGAATGCGGACAATCCTATGTTGGTGAAACTCTACGACTTCTCCAAACAAGGATCAAAGAACATCGAAACCACACACTGAAAGGAGAAACAAACAGATCCGGTGCAGCAGACCACGCTTGGACCCACGGCCATCATTTACAATGGGAAAAAGCAAAAATTATACTTAAAGAAGAGCATTGGCGGAAGAGAAAATTCAAAGAAGCAGCTGTCATAATCCAGAACCCTGACTGTTTCAGTAAGCCTTCTGCAGATATAAGAAACATTTGGAAGCCCTTGTTAAATAGGTGTAGGCTCAGATTGAGTAGTGATGCAAACGTGATGACGTAAGCGGATGACGTCAGCAGATGAATAATCATGGTGACGTAAGCAGATGACTCACGACTGCACCCGAATTCGTCACTAGCTCCGCCCCTCCTAGGTAGTATAAATAGGCTCGTAGCTTCGTAACTTGTTTAGTATTCACCTGAAGACGACTGGAGATACTTACCAGTTGAAACGTTGTGATATGAAAAACTAAAGGCAATGGAAGTCCAAAACACATCTATTACTCTGTTATTATACTTGAGCTAGTTAGTCGATCGACATTATGCCAAAGATACATGTCACCACATTGTGCACTGAATACTCACAGTAATTATGAAGTTCTATTGGGGGTGTAATCTGGACATTTTTTTTAAAAAACGATTTGTTATGTCGTCCCGAACAAATACCGCGTGTTAGATTTCAATTTTGCCATTTGAGAAGTGTCAGGTGACCTTGAAATATCGTAATTGACAGGTGACATCCGCTATCTTTTCCTGAACGTAATCAGACGTAATTTTAAATACGTGACGTATATTGAATACTAATGGCATAGTAGGTAACGCCTAAGTAGCTGAGGCTTAATTTAGCTAATGCCCAAGAGTGTGACATATGACAGATGATGTATGCCATTTGATAGGTGACACACGTCTGCGCGCTGTTGCCCCCATCTATAAACACTTATGTTGGTTCACGTTTCCATTAGGTATTATGAAAGCGATTCTCGTCGCTCCATAAAATTTTGGACAAGATATGTTCATTTTACAGTAGTCAGGTTAGCAACGGCTTTTGGCAAAGCAAATGCGAAATGCGACACGCATCGAAGGCAGACTCCATGCGGCCGACCGCGTGTCTATTGCATGGCCTAAACCATCTGCAACGCGCATAATATGTTCTAGAAATTACTTATGTTTTATTGTAATATGCTTAACAAAACGAAGATTTTTATTATAAAAAATGGAAAAAAATTGTGAAAATTATTTATGAAGAATAAGTTTATCGAAGACAACATAAACATATTTATTATATTATTAAATTTTTAAATAAACTTATTATTATTTGGTTTGCGGGTGTAATAAAATCCTTCGATATTCATGTGGTGAGAGAATGGTTTAATCCAAGTTTAAAAAGCCAAGAAAAACGAGCCTTTAAAAGTCCTTACCTTGTCTAGGTTGATGACTTCCTAGCAGGCCTGCTTCTATGAAGACTGCTTCTCAGGGCTCCTTCGATAGAGGGTTGCGGGTGATAATAGTCAAAAAAAGTTAGTCACTAATTTCGGACGCGAACGAGCACTTGATATCGGGTTCACAGGTAGTACCCGACTCCTCGTCCAGATACGCCGCAGAACGGGCGGTACCAGAACTCTTAAAGGCAACCATACACGCGGAGATATTATACTTGAACTTGAATATGGAAGCGCGGTGATGTTTGATTAAAAAAAAAAAAAAAAATGTAAATTAATGATAGAAAAAATGCAATTAAATTAAAAACATTGACTTGGACGACACACGTTTGTAGGGACGGACCATTACCGCCCACCAAAATACGTAGTATTTTATTTAAGTAGGTAGAGGACAGAGTTTTAGGGCCGGTCGTTTAAAACTACCATTAGCCGTCTGAACCTTAGCGACTCTGACAATTCCGTCAGGGCCAGGATATGTTGCCACTATACGCCCTAAAGGCCAGTGAAGTGGTGAAGTCGTATCCTGTTTAATAACAACAAGAGTACCTGGTTGAAGGTTAAAAGAAGGTGAATTCCACTTGGCCCTTTGATGCAACGTATGTAGGTACTCATTAGACCATCGAGTCCAAATATTCTGATGGATGCGGGTAAGAAATTGCCATCTCGAAAGCCTATTTATGGGAACATCGAGAAGATCAGGTTCCGGAGGGGCAGTCAAAGGCTCCAAGGTCAAAAAATGCCCAGGAGTAAGGGCGCTTAAATCGTTTGGGTCATTACTAATAGGGGTTAGCGGTCGCGAATTCATAATAGCTTCAACTTGAATAAAAACTGTTGAAAGCTCCTCAAAAGTTAGAATATGGTCTCCGACTACACGGAGTAAATGCGTTTTTATAGATTTTATATTGGCCTCCCAAAGGCCTCCAAAATGGGGAGAAGAAGGTGGGTTAAAGTGCCAACTAATAGTCTCTTTCACGGCAGCTGCCTTAGCATATTGATCAAGCAGCTTACGAGCCTTGACAAAATTGGTTCCGTTATCGGAATAGACATGAGCACAGCGACCACGACGACCAATAAATCGCTTAAATGCAGCAAGAAATGCGTCGGCGGATAAATCGGAAACAAGTTCCAGATGAACCGCCTTAACGGATAAACAAATAAAAATACAAAGGTAAGCTTTTAGGGTTTTATGGCCGCGGGTTTTGGACATGGTTATGGTGAAAGGGCCTGCATAGTCAATACCAACGTGAAGAAAGGGCTTACAACGGGAAACCCGTGCTAAAGGTAAATCTCCCATTGGAGGAGCATGAGCCGTAGGGTGAGTTTTAAAACATCTTACGCAACGGGACAAAACACGTCTGATCGAGCGTTTAGCAGACAAAATCCAAAACTTTTGTAAGAGTAGAAAATGAACAGTTTGTACCCCAGCATGGAGGTACTGCAAATGTATAGATTCTATAATTAAGTCGGTTAAAATACTTCGACTAGGAAGGAGGGCGGGAAATTTGCGATCATAGTCAATAGGTGCGTGTCTAAGTCGACCACCTACTCTTAAAATACCTTGATCGTCAAGGAAGGGTGAAAGTTTACTAAAAACTTTAGGAAGGGGTTTTCCTTGGCGGAGAGCCTGAATTTCAAGGGAAAACTTTAGTTCCTGAATGCGTTTGACAAATAACAGCAGTGCCTTGTGGATTTCAAGGGTAGTAAGGGAGCCTGTACAAGGGAAATGATTGCGGATTTTAATTTGGCAATTGTGAGTAAAACGGAGTACGTATGCTAAGATACGGGATGAATACTTAACCGACGAATGAGATTCCACTAAGGAATCCAGAAGGTTGGGGGAAATAAAGGTAGAACAAACTAATGGACGCTCTTCCAAAGTGACTTCGGGTGAAAGAGGAAAGTCATAGTATTCCATGTTGGGGAAGTTAGAGTTTAAAAGAACGGGTGCCGCCCACCATAAGGAACAGTTAAGCAACTCGGAGGGTAACATTCCTCGGGATCCCACATCAGCAGGGTTGTCCGAAGATGAAACATAAAACCAACTGGAAGGAGATACCTTCTCGTGAATAGCAGAAATTCTATTGCCGACAAAGGTACGCCATTTGTGCGGGGAAGATTTGATCCAACTGAGAGCAACAGTGGAATCCGAATAACAGTAAATCTTTTGAAATTGTAATTTACCTTCAAAAGCATTTAAAACAAAATAAACCAAACGGGCCGCTAGAACTGCAGCACAAAGCTCAAGTCTAGGCAACGAGACTCGCTTAAGAGGGGCTATCTTTGTTTTAGAGCAAACAAAGTGCGCGGAAATGTTATTGGAGGATGAAAAACATCGAATGTATATACAACTACAAAATCCTTTCTCACTCGCATCGCCAAAACAATGCAGTTCATAATGAGACGTTCCCTCAGGAAAAATAAGGCGGGGCAGATTAAAAGAACTAAAACTGGAAATATCGTTAAGATATCGGTCCCAAAGCCTTACAATTTCATCAGGGGGTGCCTCATCCCAATCTACCTTTAACGTCCAGAGTCGTTGAATCAGATGTTTAATTAAAAACGTTATCGGTGAGGCAAGTCCTAAAGGATCGAATATGCGAGCAAGATTAGATAAGAGATTCCTTTTAGTGCATGATCGGTCTGGAAACTTCACACAAAAGCGGAAACTATCAGAAGAAGCATTCCATTCTAAGCCCAACACTTTTAAGGATGTTTCATTGGAAGAAGAATCAAAACTTACTGGATCTATGGCTACAAGGGTAGAGGGTAAGTGACTTAAAAGTTTGGGGTAGTTACTTGACCATTTCTGAAGGTCAAAACCCCCCTTCTGTAGCAAAGAAATTAGTTCACTTTGAAGAAGTAAAGCATGCTCAAGTGAGGAGGTACCCGTGACTATATCGTCAACGTATGTACTGTTACGTAAAGCTTCAGCAGCCATTGGGTGGGAAGTTCCATCTTCCTCAGCTAATTGAAGAAGAGTGCGGATAGCAAGATAAGGTGAACAAGTAAGGCCATAGACAAGGCGGTTTATGCGAAATTCTTGAACAGGGTCAGAGGGAGAAAAACGCCATAAAATGCGTTGATAGTCCTGATGCTCAGGAGTGATAACAATCTGACGGTACATTTTGGTGATGTCCGCGGTTAAAACAACTTTGTGGATGCGGAAATTAAGCAAAATGGTAAAAATGTCATTTTGAAGTTTTGGGCCAATGTAAAGTTGATCATTGAGAGAGGGTTGATTGGGTAAATGAGCTGAACCGTTGAAAACTACCCTCAGCTTAGTGGTCAAACTGTCTGGTTTTATAACACAGTGATGTGGAAGATAAAATGAATTGGTAGAAAAACCAGAGGCGGGTTCCATATGGCCAAGATCAAGATATTCTTGAATAAACTCACGATATTGATCGTACGTTTGCGGGTTTTTAATGAGCCTGCGCTCTAATGCATAAAACCGATGAAGTGCAAGAGCTCGAATTTCTGGAAAAGACGGATTGTCTTCTTTAAACGGAAGATTTAAAATAAATCGTCCAGACTTATCACGCCTAAAAGTGTCCACAAAATGTTTTTCACATTGAATTTCTTCAGGAGACAAGCATTTAACTCGCGGAACTTCTTCTAACTCCCAAAACAATTTAACTTGATTCTCCAAAGAGACAGAATCTTCAATATGACAAAACATAGTAGTGATTGAGGGAGTGGGAGAGGGCTTTTGAACAGTTCCCATTAGTATATATCCAAAAATGGTATTTAGAGCATCAGGGGCTCCTACGCCTCCTGGAATACGCCCATCTAGCAAAACCTTAGAAAATATATCAGCGCCAAGTAATAAGTCGACAGAACCAGGCACATGAACCTGATCATCGGCCAGGCGAATGTTTGAAACATGGGGCCAACTTTCAATTGGAAGTTTATAAGTCGGTAAATTATCGCATATTTTACTAAGGATAAGCGCATCAATTGAGAATGTGGGGGTTGTTTGTCTAAATGGACGAAACGAAATGGTTACTCCTTGATTTACCAAGGTATTCATGGGACCTAAGCCATTTAAATTGACTGGACTTTGTACTGGGTGCAGTCCGAGGCGTTTGACACATTTTGAAGTTATAAAAGAGGTCATACTCCCGGAATCTAGAAGACAACGGACGGGTTGATAAGTACCTCGGTTATCTAAAAGTTCTATGCGGGCGGTGGAAAGTAAAACACTGGATTTTGAGGAAGTAAAACCACCTTGAATAGAACGTGGTGCGGTTGTAGAAGTTCCCTTGGGAATGGTTGGAACATTATTCGGTGTTGGCGATAAAGCTGGTGGGTGCGGTGGAGAAATATTTTTTGAAAAATGTAATAAAGTGTGATGTCTCTGACCACATGTATGGCAAGTAGTTTCGGAATGACAAGTAGCAAAGCGATGGGTATGGCTTAAGCAATTTATACAAATTTTATGAGTTTTTGCAAATTGATACCGATCATACGGAGTTTTACCTAAAAAATTGGTGCATTTGAAAATTTTATGATCAGTTTTATTGCATCCTGGGCATTGAGGATCAGAATTTAGTGTTTGAACTAATAACGCCGTATGATACGGTGATTGGGGTTTGTGAGGCACAGGCTTTCGAAACGTAGGCTTGTATTTAATAAGAGGCAAATTAATATTATCAAGAGCCATACAATTCTTCATCAAAAATTCTGATAATATTTTATAAGTCGGCAACGTTGTGGAATCATCATAGAAAAGTTCAAATCTTGTGACAATTGAAATATCTAAACGTTTAAGTATCATTTGAACCAAAATAAAATCCCAATGATCAGTTGGTAGTCCTAAATTTCTTAATGCGGCTATGTTTTCTGCAAAAATGTCTAATAAATTGCGGAGGTCATTTGAATTGTCACAGGATACTTTGGGAGCATTTTCCAAATTATTCCAAAGCGTAGAAGCCATTAAACGAATATTTTTATAGCGTTTGCAAAGCGTATCATAAGCAATAATATAATTTGTAGAAGTTACCGGTAAATGTTGAATAACAGATAAAGCTGAGCCTTTAAGTGTGGAAAGCAGATAAGTAAACTTCTCACAATTTGCCAAAGTGGCATTATTATGTATTAACGCATCATACATGTCAATAAAAGATTGAAATAAAGTAATCTCGCCTGTAAAACTAGGCAAATTAATTTTAGGTAATTGATTGGAGGTTATGTTGCCACCAGACTGCGAAGTACCAGCTGACGATTGAACAATTGATGCTGAATCAGGCGGTAATTTAAATTTAATGGCTTTAATACCATAGTACAACAAATCAAATTCTTTTCGAATCACATCTTCAGCATCAAACATCTTCTCGTCATCGGCCACTAGGCAAATAATGCACTGGTGACTTTCATAAAAGCCAGAATGTCGTTTTTCTATATTCTCCAGCATACATTTAAAACGTTCAACCTGAGTGGTATCACCTCCTTCGACCTTCTTTGCAACATCGTGCATTTCCTTTATTTGCGATAGTTCAGTTTTGCGTAAAGCTTGATATTTTTTAAGTTTATCGGACATATTGAAATAATATTTAAATTATAAATAACGAAAATCGTCTATCAACTAAACCCAATTTTATCAACTAAAACACGTGCCAAAATATGTACGTATATGAACACCTTTTTTACTCTGTCTCCTACAAACCTATAAAAAAGGCATAAGGAATTTGATAAGAAACCGGTACGTCGTCGTAGCCAAGCCTAATTTTAATGCGTGAAAAATGCAATATTTGATTTTAAATTACCATTATAAATTAATTTTTCTTAAAATTGAAATTGATTAATGATTGATTTGAATTAAAATTTTTAAAATTATTAGTTTTAGAATATATATATTTTTAGAAAATTTAGTTATGGGGTTATTGAACAAAAAACCCTTAACACCAAAAGAAAATAGTCATATCCGGTCTCGAAAGTGACCAAATGGTTTGCGGGTGTAATAAAATCCTTCGATATTCATGTGGTGAGAGAATGGTTTAATCCAAGTTTAAAAAGCCAAGAAAAACGAGCCTTTAAAAGTCCTTACCTTGTCTAGGTTGATGACTTCCTAGCAGGCCTGCTTCTATGAAGACTGCTTCTCAGGGCTCCTTCGATAGAGGGTTGCGGGTGATAATAGTCAAAAAAAGTTAGTCACTAATTTCGGACGCGAACGAGCACTTGATATCGGGTTCACAGGTAGTACCCGACTCCTCGTCCAGATACGCCGCAGAACGGGCGGTACCAGAACTCTTAAAGGCAACCATACACGCGGAGATATTATACTTGAACTTGAATATGGAAGCGCGGTGATGTTTGATTAAAAAAAAAAAAAAAAAAAAATGTAAATTAATGATAGAAAAAATGCAATTAAATTAAAAACATTGACTTGGACGACACACGTTTGTAGGGACGGACCATTATTATTTGTTTATTTAAACTTAATTATTTCCAATTATTATTGTAACATGGAAAACTAAAAATAATTTTATTATCTTGTCAAAATAATCAAGGGAACGCGTCCACTACCAAAGTATGTAAATCAGTTCAGGACCGATCTTTAAACAAACCAAGGGTTTATTATTTAATTTTTAATATTTTTCCATTTGCCGCCGCTGCTGGGAGTTTGTTCGGGTTTGGTAGTTTTTTTAGCGTAAAAGCGGTCGGCCTAAGATCACCCAGGGAGGTTAACTTAAAAAAAGTAATTGTTAAATCTATTTTTGCTTATACAGGGTGATTCAAAAGTACTTTGACAAACTTCGGGAGGTAATTGCTGGTAATATTTTAAGATGAAAAGTTCTTATAAACAGTGGTCCTTGGCGACTTCGTTACGGAGATACAGGGTGTTGAAATGTTAAAAAGAATAGTAATAATTTTTAAATAACTTCTTAACGAGTTATTTTCTTTTTATGAAATTTAGTGAATTAAATAAGCATTTAAGGACACTTATTTTCAAAGTACAACACGTTCGTAAATTTAACCAGTGGCGTCGGTACAAAATGTTACTATCATATTTTTTGTGAAAACTATGCTACACCACTGATTTTTTTTATTTTAACTTTCTTCATATGAATCCCCCCTTCATTTACAACAAAAAAGATCACGTGTGTTTTTTGATACGAGGGACGGTTTAAGGGTAAATGATTATTTTATCTGACTATACAGAAATATTAGAAAATGTGTTTTAAACTGATCAACCACTCAAATATTTATTAAAGTATTTTAACGAATACCTACATACTTACTAATAAACAAATATGTATATGCCTAAGGAAGGCATCTGAGGATGCCTATTTTCTAAGTATAACACGTTCTCAGTGGCATACATATTTATTTATTAGTACCTATGTTATTTTTTAATTTTCTGTGTTTTGACAAGGCGGCTTTGGAAATGCTTTTTTTAATATTATTGTATTTTGACAAGGCGGTTTTGGAAATGCATTTGTCGATAAATTAAAACATATTTGACAGTTAGTTACCATTGAGTTTTATTTCTTCAGTTTTGTTATTTTCATTGGATATTAGTGGCGTAAAACTCCCTGTTTCAGCCAAACGGCGGTGAAGATTCGTAAATGTTGCAGCTCGGGTTTGTTCGGTTAGGATATCGCTCCTGATAAATTCGTCTAGTTTACTAGTTTCTCGTGTATTTCCATCGGCAAGGCCATATACAAAATGCATGTCGGCTAAATGCGCATTATTTCTTAAATAATTCATATCTTATAAACAATACTAATAATATCCAATGAAAATAACAAAACTGAAGAAATAAAACTCAATGGTAACTAACTGTCAAATATGTTTTAATTTATCGACAAATGCATTTCCAAAGCCGCCTTGTCAAAATACAATAATAATAAAGAATTTCCAAAGCCGCCTTGTCAAAACACAAAATATTAAAAAATAACATACTAATAAATAAATATGTATGCCACTGAGAACGTGTTATACTTAGAAAATAGGCATCCTCAGATGCCTTCCTAAGGCATATACATATTTGGTTATTAGTAAGTATGTATGTATGTAGGAATTCGTTAAAATACTTTAATAAATATTTGAGTGGTTGATCAGTTTAAAACACATTTTTTAATCTTTGTGTATAGTCAAATAAAATAATCATTTACCCTTAAACCGTCCCTCGTATCAAAAAAACACACGTGATCTTTTTTGTTGTAAATGAAGGGGAGATTCATATGAAGAACATTAAAATAAAAAAAGTCAGTGGTGTAGCATAGTTTTCACAAAAAATATGATAGTAACATTTTGTACCGACGCCACTGGTTAAATTTACGAACGTGTTTTACTTTGAAAATAAGTGTCTTTAGATGCCTATTTAATTCACTAGTGGTCACCATCAAAGAAAAGTGATGGTACAATCTAGTTTTGCTTGCATAAAAGATAAGTCGACGGAAACTAAGACCGAACTTTAAAAACATAAAAAAAAATATTTATTCTTTATTAATTTCCCATTTGCCGCTGAAAACCACCGTTGCTAGGGGTTTTATTGTTCTAAAATGTAGGTACTACCTTATCAAGTATGGTTCCAATTCGATATTGAAAAGGTCGGCGTAAATTTTTCTGCAAAATTACGACAAAGTTGAAAAATCATAACAAAACAATAAATTTAAGAGAGGAATATGTTTTTTAGCAAAAAAGCGGTATGCCGAAGAACTCCCAGTGGTCACCATCAAAGAAAAGTGATCTCCTGGGTGATCTTAGGCCGACCGCTTTTTAGCTAAAAATACTAAAAAACCCGAACAAACTCCCAGCAGCGCCAGCGGCGGCAAATGGAAAAATATTAAAAATTAAATAATAAACCCTGGGTTTGTTTAAAGGTCGGTCCTAATTTGATTTACATACTTTGGTAGTGGATGCGTTCCCTTGATTATTTTGACAAGATAATAAAATTATTTTTAGTTTTCCATTTACAATAATAATTGGAAATAATTAAGTTTAAATAAACAAATAGGTACATAATTTTCAGAATTTTTTTTAAATTTTTTATATAAAAATCTTCGTTTTCTTAAGCATATTACAATAAAACATAAGTAATTTCTAGAACATATTTTGCGCGGTGCAGATTGTTTAGGCCATGCAATAGACGCGGTTGGTCAGATCGCCGCTTGGAGTCTGCCAAGTCTGCGAAAAGCCGTTGCTAACCTGACTACGGTGTTTATTTTAGCTATACAATTCGATAAAAAAATCTTGCTAAGAATTCCAGTCTTCGTTCTGAATACCTGGCTTTAATCTATGGACTAACTTTGTTTGGAAAAATGAAACTTGTTTTGTAGAATCATTCGTGAAGAACCTTATGGAAACAACAGTATTTTCTTTGATTTAGGCTATTGCTGTTTTAGGATTATTATCAACTTTATGTAAAACTAGATTAGATGTAGGGCTAGTTCATTAGTAGCAATGTTGTTCCTCTCTCTTATCGATTTTATAAATCAACCATACTTCTTAAGTTCCTGTACAGAGCTGCAAAAGTCTAGTCATCAGACCATAACGATACCCATATACTCATGTCCTTAGTTTTTGACCTGCGTTCATCGTAACCAGTAACAAAATAATAGCTACTTTTTTTTTGGTTAATACAATGTATACCAGTACAATCAATCCAAATGAATCGAGGTCTTCACTTACCTTAGGAAAGGTAAACTATTTTCTTTTGCGAGAGATAGGTAAGTACCTAAGTACATTAGTATTATAATGAAAAAAAAAGCGTGGGGCGCTTTGTGCTATATTTTTCGTATATCGTGCACCCCACGCTTTTTTCACAATAATACTAATATTTATCGTTTATTATTATGTTCTGCCTATATTAAGAATTTCAAGAATTATTTTAAACTATATTTATTTTCCGCTTTTTAGTTTGATTAATTATTAAAGCGTGTTTTTTAGTTCTTTAAACTATATTATTATTTCTTATTAGGTTCGAGACTTTGGGCATAAGAAATGCTTATTTTAATTCAATGACCGCCATAAAATGTACTCATATTGCTGTTTTCTTTGATGATGTTGGCCTGATTAGAATTCTTTTATTAACACTAATTTTGAATAAGGGAGGTTAATTTAATTTTAGGTACTAAAAATGCGGACGTGGCAGATGCATATACATCTACACAGATGGATCCAAAACAAAAACAGGCTCAGGATGTAGTATATATGCAGTCTTTGAACCTAAACTTACATTGGGCGTAAATCAGATCGAAATCACTAGCATAACAATGGCCGCAAGAGAGATAACCGCACGACATCAGCGATCACGGATTTAATGCAAGTACACTCCCACAATAGGTTTAAAAACGATGGAATGAAATAAGGTGAAGGTAAATTATCAAAACAGTTACTAAAATACCCAGACGCGGTCACAACCAAGCAATACGTAACGATGTCCAGAAAAAATATTCTATTAACCATATAGGTATCCAAACGGGACATTGTCAGCTACGTAAACACCTTTTCAATATGAAGCTAAGTGAAACACCTTTTATCTAGCTAGAGGATGTGAACAGGAAGATGAGATGGTCGAACATATCCTCTGTGACTGCCCTGCTCTCTCATCCAGAAGAAAGTCCATGCTCGGCGAGTACCACCCTGACCGAAATCAAGGAGATGCCGCTAGGCGACGTCATTAACTACTTTAAATTGGTAGACTGGCTCCCGAGGTAAAGTATCTCCTCTTATTTTTGTTCTACCATGGCACCTTTACTTTCATTAATCCTTTGAACAATGCACAGTGTGTCAACTGTGGCCTAAGTGCTGTGACGCTCACCCTTCACACCTTTCAGATCCAGGAGGAAGCTTAATTTATTACCTACTAGATAAACATAGCTTTGTAAAACAAGTGTAAATAAAATGTAACAATTGCAAATAAAAAGTAAATAGCGAAAATGTTTCGCAAATATAAAGGAAATATCGAAAACAATAACCTATAAGCAGTCGCAACAAACCTCACCCTGCCTTAACGTCGTAATGGGAAAAATGTCGCTATATCGCGAATATTTCTAATCTTGATTGTTGCTCGGCGAAGTACAGGATGATTGATTTTACATCAGAGAACACATTTCACAAATCGCTATTTATTATAACATTAGAGCACAAAGAAATGAAATTTTAGACTATAATTAATTGACTGAGTGCATAAGTTAATAACTGAATGGATGAGTGAGTAACTGAATGAATGCTTTCTCTGATTTGCTTGCGGTTATAATATGTCATAATTTTCCATCAATTTTAACCTTATTACTAAATTACAACAATATCAATACAACGGCGATAACCTTGTAATGAGTAAAAGCGGCTCTACAAGGTTTCAGTTTTGTATGTATGTAGATACGTTTTTTTGTTTTCATGCGTTGAAAAATTGGGTTCTTTTTCCGATTATTTCAAAAAAATTTCTAAATATATTACTGAAAATTTCATAACTTTATTTTCAACCAATTAGAAGGCTCCTTTTTGTTTGCGTTGCTTATAGCGACGGGAGCCTATCGTGATAGTCTATAAACCTAATAAAATTAATAAGTGATAATTTTTCTGTCAAAAATGAAGTGCTTTATATCTATTGGCAAACGTCACTCAGAATAAAATCAACATACATTATAACTTGTAATTTTTATTAAGAATAGGTCGTAGGTCTCATCATCTCATCATATTAAAAGAAACTCCAATTTATGAAATTTTCTTATGTAATAGCTTATGTTATTGCATTATAATAAATCATGCTAAATAAGCTATGACAATTCATTGAACTATTACATCCACCCGGTTCTAGCTTTTGTGCTGACGCTGTTTAATTAATAGGTCAATATGTAATAATTAATAATAATATGTAAGCATTTTATATACGTGTAACCCCGGTGATTCTACCGAGAGGTGAACACACTCTTCTTTTGTCATTAATAGAATAAACCATGTATCGTAAAACATTGCCAAGAGTTTAATTCCACTACGCTACATGGCGATCCTGCAAAAGGTTTAACTAAAAAGAAAGCCTATAATATAGTAATATGGTGAAGTAAAAATGGGAAAATAGAGAGAAAGCCCATAATATGGTAATATGGTGATATGGTATAATAAAATGGAAAACTAGAAAGAAAGTATATATGGTGATATGGTAAAATAAAATGGGCAGCTCGAAGTCAAAAAACCAAGATTTGACCGAAAATGGAGTGGTCAATTCAAATTTTATCGTCCAAGAAAAAGAATACCACGTAACAACTGATGTCAGAATAGTATTGTATGCCATGTTGACAATGATGATTTTTCTTGTCCTGCTGAGATGTTTTCAGATGTATAGGAAGAATCTTAAAAAGCAGATCAGAAGAAATATGAGCAGTTCTCTAGCAAATGTGACAGAGGTATAAATGGATTTTTTGATTGAGTGACGTAATTGTAAAAGTAAGGCCTTACGTAAGTAGTTTTCATAGACATTGAACAATCATAGTGAAGCGTAATACGCAATATGCTCTGGTATCCTTTTTTGTATGTTATATTTTGTTAATTTGAGTCGCTATGCATATTTTTATTATTTTTTTTTACTTTTTACCGTTCTATTATTTACCGATATTGACCGTTAAATGTATGTTCTATATGTAATTTGGGAAGATATTTATGCTAGACTGTTAGCCATAAAATTAGTCGTACAAAACCAATCAAAACGGGCAATTAAAAAGCAAACTCCTAAAAGTGAGTTGATTAGGCAAGAAATTCGTGATAACATAACGTCCCTTTTTAATGATCTAACAAAAATTTTAAAATTATATTTTAATTCGTTTAACTCAGACCAAAGGTCAGCGGCGCGACAGATTTTTTTGACAGTTAGAGACAAGGTTGTTAGAACATTTCAGGTGCTCGGAGTTTCCTATCAAATCCCTACGTCTTGCACAGAACAGATCGACCCTTCTCGTTTGGACGACGATCTCGTAATTACAGACGACGACGAACAAACAGACAACATGGTTTTGTCGGCGGTAGAATTTTTTAATTTAGCCAGTAAGATTGTTCCCCATGATTTTGCTGGCTCTCCTGATAAACTACGTTCATTTTTAGATGCGCTAAATTTACTAAATAGTAACGCTGGCGACCACACGGAAAATGCTATTGCTTTTATAAAAACGCGGTTGACCGGTAGAGCACGCGACCTTATCGCAAATGAAACATCGGTAGATCAAATAATAACAACTCTAAAAACCGGCATAAAAGGCGAAAGTTCAATGTTACTTACATCTAAATTGTTAAATCCTAAACAGAATACTAAGGACTCTATAACTTATTCCGCCGAAATCGAGGCGTTGGCCGAAAACTTGAAACGGGCTTATATTAGCGAAGGCGTACCTATCAGCACTGCTAATTGCTATACGACTGAAAACGTTGTCAAGGCCCTAAGCCAAAATTCAAACTCTGAAAGGGTTCGTATAGTAATGGAGGCTGGAACTTTTGGTACAGTGAATGAGGCAGTTGCAAAATTCGTTGGTATAAACCCGGCTTCAAGCATGTCAAACAATGTTAGTAGAGGGAGATGGTATGTTCTGCATCAATTTGCTCTCACCCCCTCTGCGCAGGCGCCAGCAGTGCGCAGGCGCGCGTCATATGTCAAACGTCAATTAGCAGATGACGTGCGTCATCTGTCAACTGTCAGACGTCAAATTGGTGGGCGTTAGCTACTTTAGGCCTTAGCTACTTGGGCGTTAGCTTATTTGGGCAATAATATTCTATATATGAAATGTGTTCAGGATGACGTTATATTACGAATAGAAAAAGACGGCGGATGCCATCCGTCAATTAAGACAGCTCAAGGTCACCTGTCACTTGTCAAATGTTAAAATCGAAATCTAACACGTGGTATAGGTTCGGAGCGATCTAACAAGACGTTTAAAAGAAACCCGAAGTGGATCGGCTGACTGGTTCGAGAGATATAGTTTTTTGCGATTAGCGCCCTTATGTCTAAAGATGAAAAGGCGAAATTTGGCAAACAGGTATAAGGCGAGAGCACCTATCGAGCAGTGAAAGAATTTTTCAAAAATCTCTATTAATAACAAAGCTATACGTATAAAACCATTAGGGCCTTAGCATAATCAATACATAATTCGTACTATGTAGCTATCATTGGTAATGTTTATCATTATTAATATAATTCCGAGACGAGATATCCGCATAATATCAGTAAAATCATCAAAGCTGCCAAAAGGACACATCGCAAAATTCTAATTTTTTCCATATTTACATTACTAAGGTATACCTATGTAATCCCAAACTCAGAATATATCCAAGTCTTCAAATTATTAGTAAAACAGGCAAAGCTGGCAAAAGGGCATCTCGGATTTTTATAATTTTATCTAATATCTACATTATTAGGCCATACCTATACAACCCCGCAATAAAAAAAAATTAACGCCTTTTTGGCAACATGCGCAGTAGACCAAAACTAATGTTTCGGGGCTAAATAAAAGAGAAAATTATGCGCAAACCCCGGAAAAAGTACCTCCGGTACTCCGGATGCCAAAGGGCATTCCTTAAATTTATATTTGAAAAACACCCCATTAAGGCCTTTTTTGGAAAAATTAGCAAAAACATAATGGGACAGATATCGTAATACATTCTGTATATGAAACATAGATATTTGTTTAAAACCATCAATTCCTTAGTATAGAAAACGTTTAGATTAATATAAAAGATAACCTCTTATAGAATACATTTTTTAATAATACAAACTATTTCCAACTAACAATGATCGCAGCACGAGGCGAGGTCAACGGGTAATTAATATTCAATGAGTGTACAGTAACTATATAATATTAAATATCATGGTCGATTACATCATCTTGGAAAAATACAACATTCTAATTTTATTCAACACGAGGTAAGGACAAGTGGTAATTAACATGCAAACGGCTATTTGCAGTGAGCAAGCAATTAATATTCAATGACGACTGGTGTAGTCGAAGTGAAAGGCTCGGGTATAAATAGACTTGTGGAACTAGTAGTTTCATCAGTCGTTACTGAACAACCGAACAAGGTTAAAGTGCTTAAAAGTGTTGTGAACGATCAAAAAATTAATAAAATGTAAGTACCTTTTTCTATATAACAGTACTAATGTGATACAGCATACAAGTGTATATTAAAAAAATTATTTGATTAAAAGTAATTTAAATTCAGGTTCTAACGTGTTACGTAGTCCAATACAGGGTGTTTATGCCTAGCTGTTAGCGTTTAATTGTATAATAATCGATATATTACATTAAAATTGAGGGTTATAAGGGAGCGTAATACTGTATTACTGTGTGAATATTTGCTAAATACAGGTTTTAACGTGTTATGTAGACCAATACGTTTGTTTATTTAGAGAATCCTACGTATATCTATAATACCCGATATATTGTATTAAAATTAGTTGACTTAATACTGTATTACTTTTACAGAAAATGTTTGTTTGTGAATTCTGCTCTCGCTCATTCACCAAGAAGGCTAACCTCAAGCGCCATGGGGACTGTAGGGTTGTGGCCCAAACATGTCAAGCTTGCGGAGATAACTTCACGTCAAGGAGGGCTCTTCAGAGACATCAGCAGGAGAAGCATAGAGCCCCCAAAAGACAAGCGACACCAGCGCAAGTAGCCATGGCAAAGAGAGCAAGACTCGTTTCGTCAGATGGTGAGTTATTGCATCATATTGCATCATATTACATCATATTGCATCATATTGTGAAAGATTGCATCATATTGCGAAATATTACATAATATGTGCTAATAATTGTTAATTTATTTCAGAACCGTCAACTTCATCATCTGCACAGCAGCGGTATTGCAATGAATGTCAAGTGGATGTACCGGTCTCCCGGTGGACTAGCCATCTAAGGACCCAAAGCCATCGGGAGAACTGCTACTGCGTGGAGCAGGAGGAAGGTGTACAACTGGTCAAAACATCATTCCGGAGCCGAATTGCTACCTACCGACTAACTGCAAGACAAGATCCCACCAACGTCCCCAGGTTCCTGGATCAGCTAAAGGATAAATTCGTAAGGCTGGTGGGAGGAATTGTTGCAAAATATGAACAACTGAAAGTCGGAGTAGAGCTTTTTGGCCGCTTCCTTCTGCAAACGAACGAGTCGTCAGAGGACAAGTCCTTCAATACCAAATATGTAATGGTGAATGGAGCGACGGACTTGGAGGAGCTGTTTGAGCAGTTTGCTGCCATCCTGGATCGGAAATATTCAGAGTTTTCGGAAAAGGATAGTGGTAAGTACTATTGCAAGCGTTAAAAAGTCTAACATATTTTTTACATTATAATACTAAACAATGTTTCTATTGTTACAGGATGGGCTCTGCAGCAGCTCCTACACTTAGAATTAGGTATTAATAAAATCAACCCTCTAAAGGCATCTTCCTACATTCCGCTACCAAAGGAGATCGATGCAAAGAAAGCAGTCCTAAACATTCAAAACACAGACTTGCAGTGTTTCAAGTGGTCAGTCTTGGCAGCCTTAAATCCCGTTGATCGGACTCAAAATGCAAATAGAGTCGTGAACTATTTGCCTTATGAGAACGAGTTGGACTTTACAGGTATAGAATTTCCAATCAAACTTGGCGATATAACCAAATTCGAACGGCTTAATAATATTTCAATCAATGTCTACGGCCTAGAAAAAGTCTTTGACAATGGTAAAAATAGTATTGAAGTCGTTGGTCCCTTATACTTTACGACATCTCGCAAGGAGAGGCATGTCAATTTGTTATTAATTAGCGATGATTACGAAAATAGTCATTACTGTTTAATAAGAAGCATGTCTCGACTGGTCTCAAGTCAATTATCGACACACTGCGGGACAAAGTATTTATGTGATGGTTGTTTAACATATTTTTATACGGAGCAGAAATTAAAAGCTCATCAAAAACACGATTGCGGGCACGTTTCGGCCAAAGTACCGACAACTGACTTAAAAAAGAACAAATACGGGGAAGAGATTCCTGAGAATATTTTCAAATTCACAAACTTTGAAAAGAAATTAAAGGTGCCTTTCGTTGTTTACGCCGACTTCGAGACAATCCTTGAACCCTTGGATACAGAGCAAAATGAGCTGGACCCTGATACATCCTATACTGTTAGAACACATAAACATATACCCTACTCATTTGCATACTATATTAAATGTGACTTTGACGATGCCTATTCAAAGTATCAAAGTTATAGAGGGCAGGACGCCCACAAAGAATTTATAAAACGATTAGAGACTGATTGCAAGTCGATCTATGATCATTTTATGAAGGAAGTGGTACCTATGCTACCTATAACAGCGGAACAGGAGAATATGCATCGACAAGCACCAACCTGTCACATTTGCGAAAAGCCATTTGATGTAGAAACAAACGATAGAGTACATGATCACGATCATTTGACTGGGTTCTATCGAGGCCCGGCTCACTCGGTGTGCAACTTAAATTTTAAAATACCCCAATTTATCCCTATTTTCTTCCACAATATGTCCAATTTTGATTCCCACCTTTTTGTCAAGGAGTTAGCTTGTGACGAGGAAAAGCTAGACGTTATCCCTCAAAATAAGGAAAAGTATATTTCCTTCACCAAACATGTCTTGGTGGATAACGTCGAAATCAAGGAAGGGAAACAACGGCAGGTATTTTTAAAATTACGTTTCCTCGATAGTTTTCGTTTCATGGCTTCTAAACTAGATACACTTAGTCAAAATTTAAAACCAGAACAATGCCGAGAAGTACGCAAACATTTTGCGGATGATACCAAATTTGAACTTATTCGACAGAAGGGTGTTTTCCCGTATAATTACGTAGACTCTTTTTCCAAATTGGACGAAAACAAGCTTCCATCACATAAAGACTTCTATAACCAACTTAAAAAAGAAGACATCAGCGTAGATGATTACAAGCGTGCTTGGAAGGTATGGAATCTATTTAAATGTAACACTTTAGGCGAATATTCTGATATCTATCTTAAATCCGACGTTTTAATTTTAACAGATGTATTCGAAAGTTTTAGAGACGTGTGTCTGGCTACTTACGGTCTCGATCCTGCGCAGTATTTTACTGCGCCGGGTCTCTCGATGGACGCGGCTCTTAAGGCCACATCCGTCCAATTAGAACTATTGACCGATCTAGACATGGTACACTTCTTTAAGCACGGGATTCGCGGAGGAGTCAGTCAGTGTAGTGTTAGAAAAGCTTTAGCGAACAATAAATTTACACCTAATTATGACGCTTCTAAACCCACCTCTTACATCATGTACCTGGATGCGACCAATCTGTATGGTGCAGCCATGTCTCAATACTTACCAACGGGAAATTTCAAGTGGTTAGACGAAACCGAAATTCAAAATTTAGATTATAGAAATATAGCACCTGAATCACCAACAGGCTATATATTAGAAGTAGATTTGGACTATCCGGAATCATTACATTATTTACACAACGAGCTACCCTTTTGCCCACAATCCATTGCACCACCCGGATCAAAATTTCCAAAAATTACAAAATTGATACCAAATTTCATCAAAAAAGAAAAGTACATTATTCATATTCAAAATTTACAACAAGCATTAAATTATGGCCTTCAGCTCACTAAAATTCACCGAGTTATATCTTTCGATCAATCTCCGTGGCTTAAAAAATACATCGATCTGAATACAGCGTTGCGAAATAAGGCTAAAAATAAGTTCGAAAAGGACTTTTTCAAGCTGATGAACAACGCTGTGTTCGGGAAAACGATGGAGAATGTGGAGAAACGGGTAGATGTAAAACTTGTTTCTCATTGGGAGAATATTGGTAGGAGGTTGGGAGCCGGAGCGTTAATCGCGAAGCCGCATTTTAAAGATCGTGTTATTTTTAACGAGAATCTGGTAGCAATCCAGATGCATAAACAAAAAGTCACATATAATAAGCCTATCTACGTAGGCTTTTCGATCTTGGAGGTATCCAAGACGATTATGTATGACTTTTTGTACGGGTACATTAAGCCAAAATATGGCAACAACGCGGTTTTGTTATACACTGACACCGACTCCCTTATTTTAAAAGTAACAACACCAAATTTCTATGATGACATGACTGCTAATTTAGATAGATTCGATACGTCCAATTACTCTGACGATAACCCACATAATATTCCTGTAAACAAATCAATATTAGGAAAAATGAAGGATGAGTATGCAGGAAAGATTATTTGGGAATTCGTTGGCACTGGGGCGAAGGCGTATTGCGTTGATGTTGAAGGGGAATGCACGAAAAAGGCAAAGGGGGTCCCTGACTACGTCACCAAAAAAGAACTGACTATCGAAGATTATAGGCAAGCGGTTGACGTAGAGGGGACCATGATTCATCGACAGATGAATACATTCCGCTCCCATCAACACGATATGTTTGTCGAACTTAAAAATAAGGTAGCGCTATCATACGCGGACGATAAGCGTTACCTTATACCCGGTGATTTAGAGAACACGCTTGCTTGGGGTCACAGAGATATAGAAAAGTATAAGGAATCATTGGAAATTCCATGAGCTAAGACTGACTAGGACAGCTATTTTTGTCTTGATCTCTTTTGATAGCTGCTGCCTTTAGAAGGCTGTGATATTAGGTTAGGTATTTATTATTGGTTTATTTATTATTATTATTATTATTATTATTATTATTATTATTATTATTATTATTATTATTATTATTATTATTATTATTATTATTATTATTATTGTTATTATTATTATTATTGTTATCATTATTATTGTTATCATTATTATTGCTGTGTTACCTATTGCATTAATATTATTCCACATCTCGCTGTTAAATAAACAGTAGATTGTTTGTATTTAAATCTATGTATTATTTCACCCAACCTTTCCCTGAAAATAAAGAAAACCAGTACATATCAATAAGAACTTTTATTTAGTAATTGTATAATAATCAGTGTTTAGTTTACGCAATTGATGCGTATGTCTTGCAAATAATCGTATTAGCTTGTCAGACCATCGAAACAGGTACTTGTCTGACATAGAATCTTCAAACTTGAGACTTCGTTTTTGCTCATTACGATGAAACACCAAAACATACTGTCCAATTTTAATCAGAAGGATGTCTACCCAGCAAGTGATGAAAGAATCAAACGTTCTTAGAAATTCTTCAAATTCCTTACTAGAGAAATAAATCTTGCCATAGCCAATAGTATCCACTGCAACTTGTTTGCGTTCTTCTTCTATAGTACTAAATATGACTGTTATATAGCCATCGACTTCATATACTGTATTAGGCTTAATCTTACGATGTATTACATCATCCTTCCGACATTGCGAAGGAGATTCAAACACCTTATCCCAGGCAGAGGCCGCCATTGGAAGGTTTAAAGAGTCAGTTTTGAAAATAGCTCAACTAAATACTTTCTATCTTCGTAACACTTGGTGGCTTTTTTTAGTTTACGTATTTGACGCAGATGCTCTCGGAGCCTAACTCCTAAATCGACTGTCTTTGACATGAGCTCGAGACTAAATGACTAAATTCTACTATAGATTATGATAATACTTATTTAAAAGCAAATAAAACACAGCTATTTCATAATATATTTATTTATAAAATTCTATAATACAAAGGCTCCCCCCACTTCCCTAAGAATTACACATATTTCGACAATATCACAATTGTTTATGTTGCATTCCTATAAATATTTGAATCTAACCACGAGTTCATTAACATTTTCATAATATGGCGGTAATTTTTCACAATGATCATCCTGACCATCTGGACTATGGTTATTCTCATCATTCATGCTTGCAAGGAAGAGATAGGTCTGAGCATCTTCTGTCTAGCATGTTTTCGTTGTACATAACTTCTCCTAGGCGGAAATAACTTGGATATAACATTTTTATATTTCAAACAGTTTAATGACAAAACGTTCTTATCGATACAGAATCCTTGCTTGTGTGCGCTCGTTTCAAGTAGAATTTTTTTATAATTATCAAGATCTCTGGTAGTAAACTTCTCAGGATAATTTGTAGCCAATAAAGTAATTAGGCCTTTGGTTAATGGAAATTGTGTGGTGTCAATTTTAAGAGCATTATCTACTATTTTAACAAGCTTATTGCCAATAAACAGTTTTGAACCCTCCATTCGAAAGCCATATTTAATATTCGGTGTTTCCAGAAGGAGGTATTTTATCTTAGCAGCATACATCCTATCGCGGTGATAATAAAAACTAAACTAACTTTATTAACAAGTGCAATTATTTTTATAGGACATCAGTAAAACATACATAGAGCAGCTCAAGCTCTAACTCTCTATGACAATATCAGGATATTTTATATCCTCTAGCTTTAATGATCATTTAATAAAACACAATTGATATTATTTTAAATTACTTTTAATTATTTCTCATCATCTACAATATGTTAAGGTATCTAACCATACTTCACGCCTTGCATAAATAATTGCTTCTCGTATTTCAGGATCTTTAAAATATCCATATAGCCGTAGAACTTCTTCAAAGTTCCACCAACTTGATCATGTCGTATACAAATCTTAAGGCATATGGTTCTTCAAAGTAGCGTACACATATATCCAAAACTACAACTATATTTTTCTTAGTCACCGGACGAATTCCCTCAACAGTCTTAATTACTCAGTGAATCTATAGCGGATTATTCGGTTTTTCGGGATTACTCGGGTTTATTAAGATTCTAGAAATTTATGTTGCTTGACGTAATATTAAAAAAATTATTAAAGCCACGGCGGCCTTCTCCCAAAATTTGATACAAATTTCGTGAGCCTTTGGCCGCCGTGTCTTTAATAATTTTTTTAATATTACGTCAAGCAACATAAATTTCTAGAATCTTAATAAACCCGAGTAATCCCGAAAAACCGAATAATCCGCTATAGATTCACTGAGTAATTAAGACTGTTGAGGGAATTCGTCCGGTGACTAAGAAAAATATAGTTGTAGTTTTGGATATATGTGTACGCTACTTTGAAGAACCATATGCCTTAAGATTTGTATACGACATGATCAAGTTGGTGGAACTTTGAAGAAGTTCTACGGCTATATGGATATTTTAAAGATCCTGAAATACGAGAAGCAATTATTTATGCAAGGCGTGAAGTATGGTTAGATACCTTAACATATTGTAGATGATGAGAAATAATTAAAAGTAATTTAAAATAATATCAATTGTGTTTTATTAAATGATCATTAAAGCTAGAGGATATAAAATATCCTGATATTGTCATAGAGAGTTAGAGCTTGAGCTGCTCTATGTATGTTTTACTGATGTCCTATAAAAATAATTGCACTTGTTAATAAAGTTAGTTTAGTTTTTATTATCACCGCGATAGGATGTATGCTGCTAAGATAAAATACCTCCTTCTGGAAACACCGAATATTAAATATGGCTTTCGAATGGAGGGTTCAAAACTGTTTATTGGCAATAAGCTTGTTAAAATAGTAGATAATGCTCTTAAAATTGACACCACACAATTTCCATTAACCAAAGGCCTAATTACTTTATTGGCTACAAATTATCCTGAGAAGTTTACTACCAGAGATCTTGATAATTATAAAAAAATTCTACTTGAAACGAGCGCACACAAGCAAGGATTCTGTATCGATAAGAACGTTTTGTCATTAAACTGTTTGAAATATAAAAATGTTATATCCAAGTTATTTCCGCCTAGGAGAAGTTATGTACAACGAAAACATGCTAGACAGAAGATGCTCAGACCTATCTCTTCCTTGCAAGCATGAATGATGAGAATAACCATAGTCCAGATGGTCAGGATGATCATTGTGAAAAATTACCGCCATATTATGAAAATGTTAATGAACTCGTGGTTAGATTCAAATATTTATAGGAATGCAACATAAACAATTGTGATATTGTCGAAATATGTGTAATTCTTAGGGAAGTGGGGGGAGCCTTTGTATTATAGAATTTTATAAATAAATATATTATGAAATAGCTGTGTTTTATTTGCTTTTAAATAAGTATTATCATAATCTATAGTAGAATTTAGTCATTTAGTCTCGAGCTCATGTCAAAGACAGTCGATTTAGGAGTTAGGCTCCGAGAGCATCTGCGTCAAATACGTAAACTAAAAAAAGCCACCAAGTGTTACGAAGATAGAAAGTATTTAGTTGAGCTATTTTCAAAACTGACTCTTTAAACCTTCCAATGGCGGCCTCTGCCTGGGATAAGGTGTTTGAATCTCCTTCGCAATGTCGGAAGGATGATGTAATACATCGTAAGATTAAGCCTAATACAGTATATGAAGTCGATGGCTATATAACAGTCATATTTAGTACTATAGAAGAAGAACGCAAACAAGTTGCAGTGGATACTATTGGCTATGGCAAGATTTATTTCTCTAGTAAGGAATTTGAAGAATTTCTAAGAACGTTTGATTCTTTCATCACTTGCTGGGTAGACATCCTTCTGATTAAAATTGGACAGTATGTTTTGGTGTTTCATCGTAATGAGCAAAAACGAAGTCTCAAGTTTGAAGATTCTATGTCAGACAAGTACCTGTTTCGATGGTCTGACAAGCTAATACGATTATTTGCAAGACATACGCATCAATTGCGTAAACTAAACACTGATTATTATACAATTACTAAATAAAAGTTCTTATTGATATGTACTGGTTTTCTTTATTTTCAGGGAAAGGTTGGGTGAAATAATACATAGATTTAAATACAAACAATCTACTGTTTATTTAACAGCGAGATGTGGAATAATATTAATGCAATAGGTAACACAGCAATAATAATGATAACAATAATAATGATAACAATAATAATAATAATAACAATAATAATAATAATAATAATAATAATAATAATAATAATAATAATAATAATAATAATAATAATAATAATAATAATAATAATAAATAAACCAATAATAAATACCTAACCTAATATCACAGCCTTCTAAAGGCAGCAGCTATCAAAAGAGATCAAGACAAAAATAGCTGTCCTAGTCAGTCTTAGCTCATGGAATTTCCAATGATTCCTTATACTTTTCTATATCTCTGTGACCCCAAGCAAGCGTGTTCTCTAAATCACCGGGTATAAGGTAACGCTTATCGTCCGCGTATGATAGCGCTACCTTATTTTTAAGTTCGACAAACATATCGTGTTGATGGGAGCGGAATGTATTCATCTGTCGATGAATCATGGTCCCCTCTACGTCAACCGCTTGCCTATAATCTTCGATAGTCAGTTCTTTTTTGGTGACGTAGTCAGGGACCCCCTTTGCCTTTTTCGTGCATTCCCCTTCAACATCAACGCAATACGCCTTCGCCCCAGTGCCAACGAATTCCCAAATAATCTTTCCTGCATACTCATCCTTCATTTTTCCTAATATTGATTTGTTTACAGGAATATTATGTGGGTTATCGTCAGAGTAATTGGACGTATCGAATCTATCTAAATTAGCAGTCATGTCATCATAGAAATTTGGTGTTGTTACTTTTAAAATAAGGGAGTCGGTGTCAGTGTATAACAAAACCGCGTTGTTGCCATATTTTGGCTTAATGTACCCGTACAAAAAGTCATACATAATCGTCTTGGATACCTCCAAGATCGAAAAGCCTACGTAGATAGGCTTATTATATGTGACTTTTTGTTTATGCATCTGGATTGCTACCAGATTCTCGTTAAAAATAACACGATCTTTAAAATGCGGCTTCGCGATTAACGCTCCGGCTCCCAACCTCCTACCAATATTCTCCCAATGAGAAACAAGTTTTACATCTACCCGTTTCTCCACATTCTCCATCGTTTTCCCGAACACAGCGTTGTTCATCAGCTTGAAAAAGTCCTTTTCGAACTTATTTTTAGCCTTATTTCGCAACGCTGTATTCAGATCGATGTATTTTTTAAGCCACGGAGATTGATCGAAAGATATAACTCGGTGAATTTTAGTGAGCTGAAGGCCATAATTTAATGCTTGTTGTAAATTTTGAATATGAATAATGTACTTTTCTTTTTTGATGAAATTTGGTATCAATTTTGTAATTTTTGGAAATTTTGATCCGGGTGGTGCAATGGATTGTGGGCAAAAGGGTAGCTCGTTGTGTAAATAATGTAATGATTCCGGATAGTCCAAATCTACTTCTAATATATAGCCTGTTGGTGATTCAGGTGCTATATTTCTATAATCTAAATTTTGAATTTCGGTTTCGTCTAACCACTTGAAATTTCCCGTTGGTAAGTATTGAGACATGGCTGCACCATACAGATTGGTCGCATCCAGGTACATGATGTAAGAGGTGGGTTTAGAAGCGTCATAATTAGGTGTAAATTTATTGTTCGCTAAAGCTTTTCTAACACTACACTGACTGACTCCTCCGCGAATCCCGTGCTTAAAGAAGTGTACCATGTCTAGATCGGTCAATAGTTCTAATTGGACGGATGTGGCCTTAAGAGCCGCGTCCATCGAGAGACCCGGCGCAGTAAAATACTGCGCAGGATCGAGACCGTAAGTAGCCAGACACACGTCTCTAAAACTTTCGAATACATCTGTTAAAATTAAAACGTCGGATTTAAGATAGATATCAGAATATTCGCCTAAAGTGTTACATTTAAATAGATTCCATACCTTCCAAGCACGCTTGTAATCATCTACGCTGATGTCTTCTTTTTTAAGTTGGTTATAGAAGTCTTTATGTGATGGAAGCTTGTTTTCGTCCAATTTGGAAAAAGAGTCTACGTAATTATACGGGAAAACACCCTTCTGTCGAATAAGTTCAAATTTGGTATCATCCGCAAAATGTTTGCGTACTTCTCGGCATTGTTCTGGTTTTAAATTTTGACTAAGTGTATCTAGTTTAGAAGCCATGAAACGAAAACTATCGAGGAAACGTAATTTTAAAAATACCTGCCGTTGTTTCCCTTCCTTGATTTCGACGTTATCCACCAAGACATGTTTGGTGAAGGAAATATACTTTTCCTTATTTTGAGGGATAACGTCTAGCTTTTCCTCGTCACAAGCTAACTCCTTGACAAAAAGGTGGGAATCAAAATTGGACATATTGTGGAAGAAAATAGGGATAAATTGGGGTATTTTAAAATTTAAGTTGCACACCGAGTGAGCCGGGCCTCGATAGAACCCAGTCAAATGATCGTGATCATGTACTCTATCGTTTGTTTCTACATCAAATGGCTTTTCGCAAATGTGACAGGTTGGTGCTTGTCGATGCATATTCTCCTGTTCCGCTGTTATAGGTAGCATAGGTACCACTTCCTTCATAAAATGATCATAGATCGACTTGCAATCAGTCTCTAATCGTTTTATAAATTCTTTGTGGGCGTCCTGCCCTCTATAACTTTGATACTTTGAATAGGCATCGTCAAAGTCACATTTAATATAGTATGCAAATGAGTAGGGTATATGTTTATGTGTTCTAACAGTATAGGATGTATCAGGGTCCAGCTCATTTTGCTCTGTATCCAAGGGTTCAAGGATTGTCTCGAAGTCGGCGTAAACAACGAAAGGCACCTTTAATTTCTTTTCAAAGTTTGTGAATTTGAAAATATTCTCAGGAATCTCTTCCCCGTATTTGTTCTTTTTTAAGTCAGTTGTCGGTACTTTGGCCGAAACGTGCCCGCAATCGTGTTTTTGATGAGCTTTTAATTTCTGCTCCGTATAAAAATATGTTAAACAACCATCACATAAATACTTTGTCCCGCAGTGTGTCGATAATTGACTTGAGACCAGTCGAGACATGCTTCTTATTAAACAGTAATGACTATTTTCGTAATCATCGCTAATTAATAACAAATTGACATGCCTCTCCTTGCGAGATGTCGTAAAGTATAAGGGACCAACGACTTCAATACTATTTTTACCATTGTCAAAGACTTTTTCTAGGCCGTAGACATTGATTGAAATATTATTAAGCCGTTCGAATTTGGTTATATCGCCAAGTTTGATTGGAAATTCTATACCTGTAAAGTCCAACTCGTTCTCATAAGGCAAATAGTTCACGACTCTATTTGCATTTTGAGTCCGATCAACGGGATTTAAGGCTGCCAAGACTGACCACTTGAAACACTGCAAGTCTGTGTTTTGAATGTTTAGGACTGCTTTCTTTGCATCGATCTCCTTTGGTAGCGGAATGTAGGAAGATGCCTTTAGAGGGTTGATTTTATTAATACCTAATTCTAAGTGTAGGAGCTGCTGCAGAGCCCATCCTGTAACAATAGAAACATTGTTTAGTATTATAATGTAAAAAATATGTTAGACTTTTTAACGCTTGCAATAGTACTTACCACTATCCTTTTCCGAAAACTCTGAATATTTCCGATCCAGGATGGCAGCAAACTGCTCAAACAGCTCCTCCAAGTCCGTCGCTCCATTCACCATTACATATTTGGTATTGAAGGACTTGTCCTCTGACGACTCGTTCGTTTGCAGAAGGAAGCGGCCAAAAAGCTCTACTCCGACTTTCAGTTGTTCATATTTTGCAACAATTCCTCCCACCAGCCTTACGAATTTATCCTTTAGCTGATCCAGGAACCTGGGGACGTTGGTGGGATCTTGTCTTGCAGTTAGTCGGTAGGTAGCAATTCGGCTCCGGAATGATGTTTTGACCAGTTGTACACCTTCCTCCTGCTCCACGCAGTAGCAGTTCTCCCGATGGCTTTGGGTCCTTAGATGGCTAGTCCACCGGGAGACCGGTACATCCACTTGACATTCATTGCAATACCGCTGCTGTGCAGATGATGAAGTTGACGGTTCTGAAATAAATTAACAATTATTAGCACATATTATGTAATATTTCGCAATATGATGCAATCTTTCACAATATGATGCAATATGATGTAATATGATGCAATATGATGCAATAACTCACCATCTGACGAAACGAGTCTTGCTCTCTTTGCCATGGCTACTTGCGCTGGTGTCGCTTGTCTTTTGGGGGCTCTATGCTTCTCCTGCTGATGTCTCTGAAGAGCCCTCCTTGACGTGAAGTTATCTCCGCAAGCTTGACATGTTTGGGCCACAACCCTACAGTCCCCATGGCGCTTGAGGTTAGCCTTCTTGGTGAATGAGCGAGAGCAGAATTCACAAACAAACATTTTCTGTAAAAGTAATACAGTATTAAGTCAACTAATTTTAATACAATATATCGGGTATTATAGATATACGTAGGATTCTCTAAATAAACAAACGTATTGGTCTACATAACACGTTAAAACCTGTATTTAGCAAATATTCACACAGTAATACAGTATTACGCTCCCTTATAACCCTCAATTTTAATGTAATATATCGATTATTATACAATTAAACGCTAACAGCTAGGCATAAACACCCTGTATTGGACTACGTAACACGTTAGAACCTGAATTTAAATTACTTTTAATCAAATAATTTTTTTAATATACACTTGTATGCTGTATCACATTAGTACTGTTATATAGAAAAAGGTACTTACATTTTATTAATTTTTTGATCGTTCACAACACTTTTAAGCACTTTAACCTTGTTCGGTTGTTCAGTAACGACTGATGAAACTACTAGTTCCACAAGTCTATTTATACCCGAGCCTTTCACTTCGACTACACCAGTCGTCATTGAATATTAATTGCTTGCTCACTGCAAATAGCCGTTTGCATGTTAATTACCACTTGTCCTTACCTCGTGTTGAATAAAATTAGAATGTTGTATTTTTCCAAGATGATGTAATCGACCATGATATTTAATATTATATAGTTACTGTACACTCATTGAATATTAATTACCCGTTGACCTCGCCTCGTGCTGCGATCATTGTTAGTTGGAAATAGTTTGTATTATTAAAAAATGTATTCTATAAGAGGTTATCTTTTATATTAATCTAAACGTTTTCTATACTAAGGAATTGATGGTTTTAAACAAATATCTATGTTTCATATACAGAATGTATTACGATATCTGTCCCATTATGTTTTTGCTAATTTTTCCAAAAAAGGCCTTAATGGGGTGTTTTTCAAATATAAATTTAAGGAATGCCCTTTGGCATCCGGAGTACCGGAGGTACTTTTTCCGGGGTTTGCGCATAATTTTCTCTTTTATTTAGCCCCGAAACATTAGTTTCACATTTCAACATTTTTTTTTATTGCGGGGTTGTATAGGTATGGCCTAATAATGTAGATATTAGATAAAATTATAAAAATCCGAGATGCCCTTTTGCCAGCTTTGCCTGTTTTACTAATAATTTGAAGACTTGGATATATTCTGAGTTTGGGATTACATAGGTATACCTTAGTAATGTAAATATGGAAAAAATTAGAATTTTGCGATGTGTCCTTTTGGCAGCTTTGATGATTTTACTGATATTATGCGGATATCTCGTCTCGGAATTATATTAATAATGATAAACATTACCAATGATAGCTACATAGTACGAATTATGTATTGATTATGCTAAGGCCCTAATGGTTTTATACGTATAGCTTTGTTATTAATAGAGATTTTTGAAAAATTCTTTCACTGCTCGATAGGTGCTCTCGCCTTATACCTGTTTGCCAAATTTCGCCTTTTCATCTTTAGACATAAGGGCGCTAATCGCAAAAAACTATATCTCTCGAACCAGTCAGCCGATCCACTTCGGGTTTCTTTTAAACGTCTTGTTAGATCGCTCCGAACCTATACCACGTGTTAGATTTCGATTTTAACATTTGACAAGTGACAGGTGACCTTGAGCTGTCTTAATTGACGGATGGCATCCGCCGTCTTTTTCTATTCGTAATATAACGTCATCCTGAACACATTTCATATATAGAATATTATTGCCCAAATAAGCTAACGCCCAAGTAGCTAAGGCCTAAAGTAGCTAACGCCCACCAATTTGACGTCTGACAGTTGACAGATGACGCACGTCATCTGCTAATTGACGTTTGACATATGACGCGCGCCTGCGCACTGCTGGCGCCTGCGCAGAGGGGGTGAGAGCAAATTGATGCAGAACATACCATCTCCCTCTACTAATGTTTTTCACTTTAGACAGAGAGGTAACGATAATTTTGGTAACAATAGATATAACAATCGTGGTCGGGGCGGTTTCCAAGGATATAATCGAAGAGGGCAAAATTATAATTTCAGGCGCGGTCGAGGAAATTTTTCTCAAAATACCACTTTTAGGGGTAACAATAACTACATAAATAGCGGTTTTAGAGGGAATAATAATTCAGCAAACTATGCCAATCAACGCCCTAGGGTTAGGTATTACGAAGCGAATGATAATCAGGAAAACCAACCGGCCCCCCAACAGGACCGGTTGGGGGAATTTTAAAAATTTACAGTTTAGATATATCTTTCTCAAACTTTGTTGTTCTTCCATGCGAAATGACAGGTGAAAAAATTACATTTTTAATAGATACTGGGGCTGACATATCTGTTGTTAAACGCTCTAAAATACTGCCCAACCAAAATATTGACACGTCAAGTCAGAGTAAAATAAAAGGAGTTACGGATGGAATTCAAAATACCTTTGGCATCACTAATACAAAAATTTTTATAGACAATGTCGGCATAAACCATAGTTTTCATATTGTAGGTCACGATTTTCCTATACCTTCTGACGGAATTTTAGGCCGAGATTTCATTTCTAGATATAAGTGCATTTTAGATTATTTAGACTGGACCATCACGATAAGATTTAAAAATAGAGACCTTCAAGTACCAATACACAGTTGTAATGACGATATATTAACAATTTCTCCCAGATGTGAAGTTATTAGGCAAGTAAATAGTCTAAAAACGCTTACTAAAGACGCTTTAGTCCTTAATAAGGAACTGCAAGGCGGTGTTTTTGTAGCGCGGTCAATAGTATCTAAAGATAACCCCATAGTTAGGATAATTAACACGACGTTTGAGACAGTAACTATAAAAAATATTCAATTGGAAACTACTTATCTAGATAATTTTGATATCTATAATATACACTCGGAACCAGTGGATCGTTATTCAAATTTAGTAAAACAGTTAAATTTAGAAATGCCAAATTTCATAAAAAACGACGTTCTTAATCTTTGTAACGAATTTTCAGATATTTTTGCATTAAAAACAGATAGGTTGACGGTAAACAATTTTTATAAACAAAAATTACGGCTACGCGACGATAACCCCGTTTACATTAAAAATTACCGGACTCCTAAAGTTCTAAAAAACGAGGTAAATTGTCAAATCGAAAAAATGTTGCATAACGGCGTAATAGAACCCTCAACTTCCGAATATAACAGCCCGGTATTATTAGTACCTAAAAAATCACAAGATGGCCAAAAGGCCTGGCGCCTTGTAATAGATTTTCGCGCCATAAATAAAAATAAACTTATTGCTGACTCATATCCACTTCCAAGGATAGACGACATTCTTGATGAACTTGGTAGAGCAAAATGGTTTTCAGTTATTGATCTTATATCAGGATTTCATCAGATCCCCTTAGATGAAGAATCACGCGACATAACATCGTTTAGTGTCGACTCTGGATCTTTCAGATTTACAAGATTACCTTTCGGATTATCGGTAAGCCCAAATAGTTTTCAAAGAATGATGTCAATGGCATTCGCCGGCATTACCCCTGAAAAAGCCTTTTTGTATATGGATGACCTCATTGTAATCGGTTGTTCCGAAAAACATCACCTCGACAATTTAAAAAATGTTTTCCAAACCTGTAGAAAATACAATTTAAAATTAAATCCCGAAAAATGCAAATTTTTTAGAAAAGAAGTAACTTATTTAGGTCATAAAATAACCGATAAAGGAATTTTACCTGACGAATCTAAGTACGATGCTATAAACAAGTATCCGGTACCTAAAACAGCTGACGAGGTAAAACGCTTTGTTGCATTTTGTAATTACTATCGTCGATTTATACAAAATTTTGCATTATTAACTTTGCCTCTCAATAAATTAACAAGAAAAAACACTGAATTTTTATGGACTAGTGAATGTCAAAATTCCTTTGACCTTCTAAAACGGGCACTAATTAGCCCCCAAATTTTGCAATTTCCGGATTTCCAAAAACAATTTATTGTAACTACAGACGCCTCAAATGACTCTTGCGGCGCTGTATTGTCACAAATTTTTGATGGCCAAGAGCTACCGATTGCATATGCGTCACGCACATTTACAAAAGGTGAATCACACAAGCCAGTTATTCTAAAAGAACTGACTGCCATCCACTGGGCCATTAAATTTTTTCGTTGTTATTTATACGGACAAAAATTTCTGGTTAAGACAGATCATAGGCCTCTCGCCTATCTTTTCTCAATGAAAGATCCTTCATCTAAGCTAACTAGAATGCGTTTAGATCTGGAAGAGTATGATTTCGAAATTGAATATATTAAAGGTAAGGATAACGTCGCTGCCGATGCCTTGCCCCGAATAAGCATCGATACATTACAAGAAATACGCGATAATACCACGTACGTGTACGCGATAACGCGTTCTATGACAAAGTCTACCACTTTAACAAAAAATAACCCGACCAATGATAAGTATTTTATTCAACCTAAAATTTATGAAGTTTTAGATAGTTATACAGTTTTAAATATGCCTAATTTAAAATTTGAAATAAAGCCCACCTCTTTGAAAATGACGATTAAATATAAAAATAAGATATGCGCGCGTAAAACTATTCAAATCACTAACGGCAACATTGCTTTAGAGCAACTGATGTCTCAGCTAGATTTATTGGCTAGTGAAGGAAAGGTTAACAAGGTAAAATTAAGTTTGGGCGATGATATTTTTAAAAGGTGCACCATTAATGAGTTTAAAGAAATAGGGCAAATAAGGTTAAAACATGTCACTGTAGTTCTTTGCAAAGTTGCAAAATTAGTAGAAAGCAAAGAAGAGCGATTAAAACTTCTCGATAAATATCATACAGATCCTTTATACGGAGGACACTGCGGTCAGAAAAGACTACTTAAAAAATTAAAAAGTACCTTTAGATGGAAAAATATGTCTCGTGATGTCGCAAATTTAGTGAGAAAGTGTCACGAATGCCAACTTAACAAAGGCAAGGTAACATATTTTGAACCCTTGGTAATAACCACCACCCCCCAAACAGCTTTCGATATTGTCTGCATAGACACTATCGGTCCATTCCAAAAAACAGACGCAGGTAATTTATACGCAGTAACAATACAATGCGAACTAACTAAATATGTTATCATTACACCAATACCAAATAAAGAAGCGGCGACTGTTGCTAAAGCCATTGTCGAAAGTTTTGTTCTTATATATGGACCACCCAAAGTCGTTAGAACAGATATGGGTTCAGAATATAAAAATCAAATTTTTGACAATATTGCAAAACGGTTGGGAACTGAGCACAAAATGTCTACTGCATACCATAGTCAAACCATCGGAGGGTGTGAACGGAACCACAGAGTACTTAACGAATACATACGCATGTACATAAATGAAACACGGACTGACTGGGACAACTGGACTCGATACTATGCATTTTGCTATAACACCACACCTAGCAGTTATCACGACTATACGCCTTTTGAACTTGTTTTTGGGAAAAAGGTTGATCTCGCTTGCATAACCCAATCTCAGGTAGATCCTTTGTATAATTTGGATGCATACGACCAAGAAATTCGTTATCGGTTGCAACTAGCACATAACAGAGCTAAAATACAGCTTGAAAAAGCTAAATCAAGCAGAAAACTTTATTATGATGCTAGATCTTCCGAAATGAATTTAAAGACAGGTGACCTTGTTATGGTGACCAATGAAGATCGTACTAAGTTCGATTCGTGGTACGACGGTCCCTTCTCCGTCGTTGGCATTGAAGGTACAAATTGCATAATAAATACCAATAAAGGCAAAAATGTAACTGTACATAAAAATAGAGTTAAAAAATATGTTAATTAATTATTAAGAATAATTCGACAGGCCTGTCAATAATAGTGTAATGTTGACTTACTAATTTATTCCTCACCAATCATCCCTTCATCTATTTTCTATATTATTATAAGGTATTTTTAGACGTAAATTTAATTTAATTTTTATACGAATATCGTTTACGTTTTGTTTTTATTTACTATATTTTATTTCAGGGCATTATTCCGTATCAGCACAGTTGTTAGTTTATCCCGGATAATGACCTCATTAGTTGGCCACATATGTAGGTCATTTTCTAGGAAATGGAGGTGTAATAGCTTATGTTATTGCATTATAATAAATCATGCTAAATAAGCTATGACAATTCATTGAACTATTACATCCACCCGGTTCTAGCTTTTGTGCTGACGCTGTTTAATTAATAGGTCAATATGTAATAATTAATAATAATATGTAAGCATTTTATATACGTGTAACCCCGGTGATTCTACCGAGAGGTGAACACACTCTTCTTTTGTCATTAATAGAATAAACCATGTATCGTAAAACATTGCCAAGAGTTTAATTCCACTACGCTACACTTACCGAATCTGCCACGCAGCAGAATTAATTCCCGATAATTTTGCTGCTAGGGAGATTATAAGTGAAAATTTCACACCTGTACTTTTTAACCAATAAGGTACCTTAATTATGACTAGTTACCATGGCAACTAAAAGAATTTCCGGAAATTTTTTCGAGACGCCACGATATTTAAGTGGAAATTTTTTGACATGTTGAAAAGGTAAACATATGATCTATAACCATTAAATAATGTACATATACCTGCAAATAATGCAAAATATCTTAATTATGTAACAATATTATTTATTATTCGCTATAACGTTTCATTAAACAGAAAACACAAATTTGTTTAATTATTATGCATTACCAATTTATATTTCAACAAACGTCGGATGTACAAACATAAGATTTAAATGTTGCTTGAATTCTAACCCATCCTCTCTTCTTAATGGTGAATAAGAAGGTGACGAATTTATTTCGTTATTATTTTGCTCATTCAACGAAATAAGAATACAAAGGAAGTAGGATTTTGCATAAACCGCCTAACAAACTGGCCGACGGAAGTCGGCCATTTTGAGACACCACAATATGACTCCATGTTTGTTTTGGTGTTTGACCGTGGTTGACAGGTCGAGCTGTGATTTCTGATTTCTTTGCTGTTTTTGAGTTATTTTGCATTTTAATTAGTTAACAACCATATTTAACGAATTCTAGTAAACTTATAATTACTTTTGTGTGACAGTGGAGTATACTTTTAGCGCTGGACAGCGATTAAAACATTTTAATTAGTTTGTATTCTGGGTTAATTAATAAGCTATAAATATGGTTAGTTGTGCTGCTTGTGGGTGCTCCCAAACGCTAAGAAGTAAAAACTGGGCATTACATTTTATCGGTAAGTTTATGTTTACATATATAAGCTTTTTTAATCTGTAGGGGAAAAAAATGTTATTTTAATTTAATGTCAAGATACACATAACCTCCGAACCTCGCATGTCATTCATGGGCGTTCGTCTTATAAAACCAGAAAAATATTATTTATTTATTAATCGACTGGGTTACCCCATTTCTACAGAAAAGCAAATTAAAAATACTTATTGGTTTTAGTTTTCCAAATAATTACCTAAGAAAAAAGGCATGGTTGCAAATTGTAAACCGAAGTGATTGGGATCCTACACGAAATAGAGTTCTTTGCTTGGAGCATTTTTTTGAAGATTGCTTTGACAGAACTTCAAGATTGAAAGTTAGATTGGTCCCAACTGCAGTAGTGCCTACTTTTGAAGTAGCCAGGTTAAAAAATGTAAGTTTGGAAACTATTGTATCGGGTCATTACATAATATATTAGAAAATATGTAGGTAGGTACTTAAGAATATGAATATAAATAATTCTGCATTATTTATGCTTCCGAGGAAGCTGCTAAATTATGTATCGATAAAAGTTTTTAGATGTTTTATTGGTTTAATCTCTTTTTAAAATTTTTAACCCCATGCATAAAGAATGTAATAAAATATGGGAGTGTAGGTACGATAAACAAAGAAATTCATATTTAAATATTGAAGACAATGATGTTTCTAGAATGATTAAACGTTTTCCCAATATTCACCTGAGGACGACTGGAGATACCATTGATTAAAAAATAAATTTAAAGCAAGTCCCAAACCTATCATTCAAAGAAATTCATATCAAAATATGAAAAAAAAATTTTACAAAGAGGTAGTAGTAGGTAGGTAGTATCACGGTATAGGTACTTTTGTGTAATTTGGTAAAGGTGCCAAACAGATAATTAAAAAACTTATATTTTTTGGCAGGTATGTTCCTATGCAATATCTTATAAGACACCATGTCAAAACCTGGCTGAAGATAATTATCCTACTGTGAATCTAACTGGAACACCTTCTGGTTACAACATATATTGGACATGGCTCTTCCAGGACATGGCTCTTCCAGGACATTTTACTATCCAACAACACACCTAAGATTTTAGTATCTTCCTTTAATCTTATATGACAATCATTAATGGTTACGGTTTCCGGATTCTCCAAAGTGTATCAGTTAGTCTTAAACAAGGTGATAACGGTCTTTGATTTATTTAATATCAGTTTATCTTTAGGAAACCAATAATTATTTACTTCAACATAAATTGTTAAATATGTTGCTCGAGAAGCTCAAGGTCTTTATATGCTAGGATTTATTATAAGAACTTGTAAATACTTTAAAAATGTTAACGCCATAATAACTTTATATAAATCCCTGGTAGTTACAACACTTTAGTCTGCATGCACTATTTGGGATCCTCAGTATAAAAATAAGATTGCTCTTTTAAAATCTATTCAGCGTCAATTTTTAAAATTTTTGTACTACAAGTCATTTTCCGTTTATCCGCCAAGAGGTACAGATCAAGGGCTTTTGTGTAATCATTTTCCTTCTTTAAGACTATTGCGTATAGAAGCAAAAATTATTTTCTTATATAAAATAATTAGAGACAAAATAGATAATAAAGAGTTCTTAGGGCTGCTTCTGTTTAGAATAGGCTTAGTCAATACTAGATCCGCACATGTATTTTATATTCCTACACCGAGGACAAATCTATACAAAATCTCACCACTTATAAGACTGTGCTCTATTTTAATAAATATTGTGGAGACATTGACATAATATATAATTTAAACTATGAAAAATTAAAATTAAGGAATGAACTGCTTAGGCAAATGCTAATTGAATATTTATTATAGCTTAGGTATAAGCTTTTAGAAATGGGGTTTATGCAATGATCTGCTAGCTATAGATGCCGCACGCCATTCATAAACGCTATATAAATCTGCTGCCAAAATCGTTTATAGGTGAGAGGAGGTGAAGTACTTCCCCCGGCCGGGAGTGGGGATTACGTTGCTGCCATTAGAATTTTACCTCGTTACTATGCGCTATCATATGGTCACAGCGGCGTCTCGTGTCAGGGTTCACAATAAAATATAATTATCCAATCTGAAATCAAATATTTTTTAACGTTTGTGAAAAAAAGGGTTTGTAGAATAGTAAAGTTTAATGTATGATAGAAAAAATGGTCCGCGGAGCAGTAAAATTTAATGTAAGTTAATAACTATTTATTGTAATAATTATTATAAGAGAAACTTTGGATAGCTATAATTATAACATTTGGTGAACTAAGCTGACCTAAAAATAATTACACTATGTATACTTAAAACACGGTTTTTACGGTTTTATTGAAATTTAAAGGAAAAGCAAAGTTCCTTTTACGTTAGGTACTTTTTAATAGCGAAAAAGCACAACAATAATTTTTTCTTCCCCCTAGCCGCGCTCAAGCAGAATGCCTCTTTATTTCCCATCATACCTACGAACTATACGAAGTTGTTCGCAAAGTTTCTTTAACATAGCTAAGCAAAGATTTTGCTTAGCTGTTTAAAAGCAGCAAATGAAAAGTAAAGTCAAAATTTCGAATACTCTCGCAAGATGGAGGTAACACTCTTTCAATTTTGGTCTATTAAACTTTTATAAGTTGGCATGGCATGCATTCCAGGACTGGACTTGAAAATTTAACATGTGATACCTTCTAAAACAATTGATGCAATAGTCTATCGGTTTTACCGCTTTAATATTGCCATATAATAATAATAATTTATTTTGAAAGTTTTGTTCTATAAATATTATAATTTAAGGTAGGTAAAGTCGATTCAGCCAGTAAACCTGCAAGATGGCCGACCTGTCATATGACAAAAGTAATTGAAAATGCAAAAATCCATTTTATTTAGCTGGAATATGACTTTTGTCATATGACATGTCGGCCATCTTGCAGGTTTACTGGCTGAATCGACTTTACCTAATAATAAACATGAGTTTATATGGTTTAAAGATAAAGTGTCAAAATAGATTTAAAAACTATATAATATTACAATTACCTATTCAAACCTTGAAAATACTAAATTAACTGAAACGCAACTTTAAATAGGATTCTGTCACTCATATTTACAACAGAATTTTTTTTGTTTTATTTCTTCATATTATACCTATCTATAGGAAAAATACAATACCTACAGTTCAACATAAACTAATTGAATTCAGTCAGATATTACATTTTTACTGTCGAGGAAATCCCCATATATGACTTTACATAAGGTACGTAGACCCAAAAGTGGTTTTTATGAAATTTGATGGTTATGATACAGTTACATTTTTAAATTTGTATGTGGGATAACATAAAGTTAAAAGCTTCAATTTAGCCAGGGATTTAATTTTTCTCTCAATGGAAACCCCAATTTAACAGTTTTTGACTTACGTAAGGTACGAAGACCCAAATAAGGTTTTTATAGAATTTGTTGGTTATGATACAGTTATATTCCTAAACTTTTATGTGGGCTAACATAAAGTTTCAAGCTTTAATTTAGCCAGGGATTAATTTTTCTGGCAGTGAAAACTCTACTTTAACAGTTTTTTATGGAAATTGTTCTTTAAAATGCAATTTATTGATACGGTTATATTTCTAAACTTAATGTTAAAAAATTTAGAAATAAAACCAGCATATAATAATAATCATAGGTACCTCTAGGTAGGTATATATCTTTATTCTCAAGTAACTATAGTTTATTACAGGAATTAACTTACATATCCAAGTAAAGTATTTTTAACAAATAATAAGTAGGTTGTCTGGTACCTACAACATATTATGAAATCCCATGCAAAATTGAAGAGTTAAAGGCACGAACCCACGAACGTCATAAATTACGTTTATGGTTAAAGGTGAGTGGCTTCCTTGTTTATTTTAGACTAAGAGTGTATCTGAGTTGTTTAAAGAATTCAATAAGCCAAACCATTTGCAAAAGTTATACCTATACAGTCTATCCATAATGTTCCTTAAATAAATAATACGTTTAATAAAATAAAAATGTAAAGTTTTAATTATTTTTCCCCACCTACCCACGCCTATGAATAGTTAAACCTAACCTACAAATAACCCAACTTTTTATGTACTCACCTATGAAAAGTAACTGCAGAATTATTATTATTATATTTCGCAGTCTTGCACACTTCAAGCCTGTGACCCATATTAATTAGTCTTGAAAAAAATATCACAAAACACTAACAACACAGCAATTAATACACAAAACCGATAAACCGAAATAAATTTCAAACAACTTTCGAACGAAGAACGACCAAACTAAACCCTTAATTTCTCTGTGGACCACACGTCAAAGAAATTATGAATGAAAAAAGGCAGGCTCTCTTCTGACCAATAGGAACGCTACGTCTTCTGTGTTGCCAAACTGCATAATTTTTAAGGGAAATGTCTATGGGTTTTTAGACAAAGATTTAAATTTACCACATAACGTCATATTTTTTTCTCTTCTGGAAGGTAAAACCTGTAGATTTATGGCTTTAGGGATGAATAATATGTAAAATTATTAAATAAGTGTTGTTATTATTACTTTTAAAATATTGTTATAGCCGTAATTTATATATTGGTACTCTAAGAGTGTTAATACCTACTTTTAAGAGGTACGTTTGGCAAACAAAGTGGAGGGGCGCAATTTGCGACAAAAGTTACTTCAGAATGGTATACGATTTTGGCAATAGGTTCGTTTGTTATTGCTTCATCTATAGCTAGCAGATCATTGGGTTTATGTATCTATAATTAACTTGTTAAGTTGTTGATACTATAAATAAATAAAGTGTTTGTATTATCTGCATAGATTGTCATTTGACAATTTTCTTGTATACTAGAAATCTCATTAATATTATTCAGGTATATACACGTAGGGAAAATGTTTGTCCGCCCATCTCTTAGTAATAAGTTAGAATAGTACAAAATATGAAGTATCGCAAAGTAAACAGAAATAGGTAGATTATGTTTCCCCCACTCCATCGCATCGGATCTGGCTGGCTCGATGCGTTTTGCTTGATCCTGATCCTTTCATTCAGGCGGCAACGTACGAAAGAATGAATATCTATTTGATAGAAGCGGCGCGGCGTGCCACCAGAGCGAGTGCCATAAGCGAGATGCAATACGATGGAGCGGGGGAAACATAATCTATCTACCTCTGTTTGCTTTGCGATACTTCATATTTGTACTATGCTAACTTATTACTAAGAGATGGGCGGACAAACATTTTCCCTACGTGTATAATAAACGACTATATTATATTATATTTTGTGATTTGGTTCATGAAGAAAGAGTAAGGTTTTTTTTTAATTTTATTTTTTAACGTAGACGTTTTGGCAATAATTTTGCCTTTATCAGTATTTATTATCTGAAACAATTTGTTTTCTGCAATTTCTTTTAATGTATAATAACAGATGTTTTTTAGTTATTTAACCAGATATTTACATTAAGGACCCTTTCACCTCCGTTACCTTATTTAAATAAATAATTAAAAGAAATAGTTGTATTGTTTTATTACACCAACCTTAATGTATCTTACAGGTATATATGAATCTAAATATTTTTTCTATTTTTTTCGTCAAATAAAATTTTATTAATCATTTTGTTATTACCATTTTAATGATACGCCACAGGTGGACCGGAAACGCGCATGCGTTAAATGTTGCCGCCATCAGACCCCATCCCGGACAACTGTCAATCTACCATACCCTACTTCCTTTGTATTCTTATTTCGTTGTGCTTATTAGTGGATATCATTAGAGATTTGCCAATAAAGATATTAGTTCAACATAAAATAAATTCTAAAATATATATACATAATAGGTATATCCATCATATTTCGTTAAATAAAAAAAAATTACCAACTTTATTTACACCAAATACTAAAACTCAGATGGGCATTAGTTCAGTCTATCGCCCTTTCATAATTTTAGGTTACAAAAGGTGGTAGAAATGTATTTTTTGCTAAAGTATATTAGGTCACCATGAAATAAATTCTAAAAAAATGATATAGGTATATCCACTATATTTTGTTAAATAAAAAAAAATTACCAACTTTAGTTACACCAAATGCTAAAACTCAGATGGGCCTTAGTTCAGTCTATCGCCCTTTCATAATTTTAGGTTACTAAAGGTGGTAGAAATGTATTTTTTGTTAAAGTATATTAGTTCACCATGAAATAAATTCTAAAAAAATCTTATAGGTATATGCACCATATTTCGTTAAATAAAAAAATACCAACTTTAGTTACACCAAATGCTATAACACAGATGGGTATTAGTTCAGTCTATCGCCCTTTCATAATATTTGTAGGTTACTAAAGGTGGTAGAAATAATGTATTTTTTATTATTAAACTCAACACTCAACGTACAGACGTTTTAAACTATATACCTAGTAATTATTAAGCTTTGTGACAGAACGGGGTTAAACAAAAATGGCAATTTAACATATTATGTCAAAATACCCTGGCCAACTTGACAAGCAGTGAAATTAGTTTAAAATGTCAAGTTTGATTAATAATTTTTTTTCCAAATTATGGTGTGAAGTGGTCTGAAATTTTCTTACCGAATCCCACGCGAGCTTAAATTATTTCTGGAAATTTAAGCTCTTGTGATATTATAAGTGATAATTTTTTATAGACCAAATGAAACTGATAATTATTAATAGATAGAACAAATTTTTAAGAAATCATTTTACTTACCAATGATCATCCAGTAGACGTATTTTAACCAAGTGTCCCTATGGATATTAGTCATCAAGTAAATGTTAATAAAAATACTAATGCCTGGAATCCAAGGAATTAAAGGTACCTAAAATTTTATTATACAGGGTGTTCATTTGAAAACTTTCCACCTCGATTTTTCTGCTTTAAAATGAAAATGTGGAAAATCGCTCGGACCTGTCGATTTTTATTTCGAGGGGGACATCTTTTGCGTATATTGTCAATCTTCTCACTTCAAGCCCCTAGGAGGGAGGGGGGTAAGATCTAAATCTTAAATGGATACCCCTATTTTATATAGTTTTTTTGGATTCTGCATAAAATTCTGAACATTTTTTAATAATAGCATTATTAGTCTATACTTAACAGTTTCCGAGATATTGACTCTTGAAAAATTACATTTTTGAACTTTGACAGCGTCTAGCTTTTTAACTGTACGTCTTAGAGCAAAACGGCTTTCATGTCCCTATCTTCGATTTTTATTATCTTTCCAATAGTGTCAACTTCCGGTCAAACCGGAAGTACTATATTTCTTACATCCGGTTTAACCGAAAGTTCACACTATTGGAAAGATATTAAAAATCGAAGATAGGGACATGTAAGCCGTTTTGCTCTAAGACGTACAGTTAGAAAGCAAAAATGTAATTTTTCAAGAGTCAATAATATCTCGGAAACTGTTAAGTATAGACTAATAATGCTTTTATTAAAAAATGTTCAGAATTTTATGCAGAATCCAAAAAAATTATATAAAATAGGGGTATCCATTTAGGATTTAGATCTTACCCCCCCCTCCCTTCTAGGGGCTTGAAGTAACAAGATTAACAATATACGCAAAAGATGTCCCCCTCGAAATAAAATCGACGGGTCCGAGCGATTTTCCACATTTTCAATTTAAAGCACGAAAATCGAGGTGGAAGGTATTCAAATGAACACCCTGTATACTTTATCATAAAATACCTCCCACTTAATCAAGAATCGCTCGGACCAGACAAATTAATTGTTTTGAAATGCATATTTAAAAAAAAATGTTTTTTAATGAAACATATTGTATATTTTTACATTCTTCAATCAATTCTATTTTTTTTTTAAATCATGCCCAATATATAACTGCAACTGTTTACGAAATGTTAACACTTTAATTCCACCATTTATATGTTCTTCGACTTAGCAACGTTCTAAACTCGAGTCCTAATCTTTTAATGCATTGACAATGACAATTATTTGCTATTTAAATTTGAGTCGTCAAAAAATGTCAGAGAGTATTTTCCGTACTGTTAAAGATAGTGTTAAACGTGATCGTTACCAGGACGACCGAGAAGAATGAAATAAATATGTTATCACTACAGGAATATTCTCATATCTCAAGCACCCAACATAAGCGTGACTACGATTCTTCCCAAACTACCGTTTCTAATTTTTTTTTTAAAAGAGAAGTTTCATCTGTACGAACCAGTTAGTAATTGTACAAGAGTTGTCTATTTTGTCTTAAAAGTTAATATTTCGGAAACTGTTGAAGATAACCCTGTATAATGTATTTTTTCTAAAAAAATGCATTTCAAAAATATTATTTTGACGTGTCCGGGCGATACTTGATTATGTAGGCGGTATTCTATACCGGGTTAGTGTAAAGTACCGAAACACTTTACCTTCAAAACCGCAAAAGCTATGCTTAAAATATTCGGTATTTGGAGGTTTCTGGGTATGAATTGAACATTGATATCGGTACTGTTGCCAGATTTCCTAGTTTTGCGCTACACATAGTAATTTCATTATCTTAAATGGAATGCCCGATTAATTTTTACTGCAATGAATTGATCTCTCAAACTTAGTAAGATCCTAAGTTTTCAAAATTTTATTCCTACTAGTTGCTGGGATATGACAACACCGCATTTTCAGTAAAAAGTACCGAACCACTAAAACTGCGCTTAAAAAATTTGGCACTTGGAGGTGTTTGGGTATGGCAAATTGAACAATGAATCGACACTGTTGCTAGATTTCCCAATTTTGCGCTACACATAGTCGTTTTATGGAATGCCCCATTTATTTTTACTGCAATGAATGACTCTTTTGAGGATTTTTTTTATTATAGGCAAAAACATAGTAACAAGTTAACGACACTAGTTTTTAAATAAATGTTCAAATAAGTGGACACCATTATTTGTCAGACAGTACCCAAGTCGATCATAAAACTCTCTCAGTGTGTTACTCAACATTATATTCGGTGTTATAAGTGCAACTTCGATGCGAATTCTTTCGCAAAGTTCAACCAGATTTTCTGGACGATTTTTGTAGACACGATTCTTTAAATGACCCCACAAGAAGAAGTCTAGTGAAGTCATATCAGGGGATCGAGGTGGCCATTCTAATGCACCACGTCTTCCAATCAGCCTCTCTGGGAATTGGTTGTTGAGAAACTGCATGGCTACCCTTGAAGAATGGGGTGGAGCACCATCATGTTGGTACCATATTTCACCTAAATTTATATTTTATTAAATGGCAGGAACTATACGTTCTCTAAGGAGCTCCAAATACTTTTGTCCCGTTAATGTACCTTCTATGAAAAATGGTCCGATAATATTGTTACCCAATATTCCAGCCCAGACGTTAACTTTCTCAGGATATTGTGTGTGAAGTTCTTGCATCCAGTGGTGGTTATCTTTAGACCAAATTGTACAATTGTACCTATTAACTTGGCCGTTTAAGCTAAAAGTAGGTTCGTCGCTGAATAAAATTTTGGGCTTTAATTTGTCTTCCTTTAAGATAATCCTAGTACCGATTTTTGACAGATTTCAGCATTTACAGCTACCTGGCTGGTACTTACTTGGGGATTTACCTCTATTTGTAATAAAACATTTAATTTATTTTCATCACTTGTAGCAGTTTTTGGGCGTCCGGTTTTAGGTAAACTTTTTATAGACCCTGTTTCCCGGTAACGTCGACAAGTTCTGTGTACGGTGAACCTATTAATGCATTTGTTAGGATAGCGGTCAATAAACAAGTCGCAGACTTCTTGATATGTCCTTGTTTTATTTCCATATCCACGAAAAATCAAAATATCAATAAGTAAGTTGGGTGACCCAACTTGGGTCTCTGATAGAACAAAATTCATTATAAAATTATAATTTTGTAATCAATACAATTATTAAAGCTGCTTTACTGACAGTGATGTGTTATATGAGATTGTTGTAGCATGCAGCGCCTACTTGTTCATAAGGTATTCAATTTTTGGGCGTTTCCGATAAATTTAATGCTCATTCTAAAATAAGTCCCAGAAATTTTCTGACTAGTATCTCAAAGTGCAAACAGAATTTTAAAAATTTAGGATCTTACTAAGTTTGAGACGATCAATTCATTGCAGTAAAAATAAATGAGGCATTCCATTTAAGATAACAAAACGACTATGTGTAGCGCAAAATTGGGAAATCTGGCAACAGTGTTCATAACATTGTTCAATTCGCCATACCCAGACACCTCCATATTATGCCAAATTTTTTAAGCGCAGCTTTAGCGGTTTTAAAGATATTTGAGCATTCCGGTACTTTTTACTGAAAATACGGTGTTGTCATATCCCAGCAACTAGTAGGAATAAAATTTTGAAAATTAAGGATCTTACCAAGTTTGAGACGATCAATTCATTGCAGTAAAAATGAATGGGGCATTCCATTTAAGATAATGACTATGTGTAGCGCAAAACTAGGAAATCTGGCAACAGTGCCAATATCATTGTTCAATTCATACCCAGAAACCTCCAAATACCGAATATTTTAAGCATAGCTTTAGCGGTTTTGAAGATATTAAAGTGTTTCGGTAATTTATATTAACCCGGTATAAAAGGCTGATCCGTTTCTTTATTATAACCCTGTATATTTTGTTATGCCAGTTTTTTCTTCTTACCGTAAATCCCAATTCAGCATCCGATCTAGGTTGGAACGATACAATAAACAGTAACAAGAATAGAAAACCTATGATTGCTAGACATACACTGATGAGCCATATTTCGCCCTTAAAAAGGTCGTCTTCGAAAATTGTCATCATACCAGAGACGATGAAACAACCCATAACTAAAATCAGAAAAACAATTTATTTTCAAATTTGTTACAAGAAATAACAAACTGAAATAATGTCAAAAGATAATTTCGAATTACTATTATAGAACATACAATTTTCATACATAATAAATTAATCTGTTATGTTACTTACATAATTAGATAATCGCAGACAATAAGGTTCTAACTAAATTAATAATTTTTTGATTTCTATTATAAACAGCCGTTGATGCAACATGCGTTTGATTCGTAGTGGTAATTTATTGTAGGTAGTTAACACATATATTCTGGGCTTGTTTTCGTAATATAAAGGCGATGTATGGGGTAACTGAAATTCTCTGCTCTTGTTACCTATTGTAAGCTTGTGAAGTTTTAACGCAAAAACATATATAAAAAATGTGTAAGGCATACACTGTCATGATACCGTTAACTTTAAAAACATTTCGACAAGACTGAGTAAATTCCAGTTTTTAATTACCCTTACTGCGCTTTTTTGTTTTGCGAGACAAAAATATTTAGCACATGGCTATGCCCCCCCCCCCCCCCAAAAAAAAAACATTATACCATATTTTAAAACAGGCTCAAAGTTTGTATAGTATATAATCTTCAGAGTTTTATCAATCACATACCTACCAACAACTCGCACTTCATAGCAGACTGCGTTCAACATAGCAGACTGAGTTCAACTTTCTCATTAGTTGGCTTATGTGAAAAGACCAGTCGACTTCCGTTAATATGAATACCAGGAACCACTGCATTTTCAGAGACATCTAGCTGATTTTCTGCGGTTTTAAGGTGTGTAGTATTTCCCGCCCTGGATTTTTTTGTTTTAGAAAGCATTATGTTTGTTTTATCCGAGTTAAGAATTATATTATTGCCGGTAAACCATGTTTTACTCTATTGAAAAAGTTAATACTTTCTGCCAATAGTTGAAACATGTTTTTACTGCTCATTAGTAAGTTTGTGCCATCCGCAAATTAATTATTGTCTGACACGGTTGATCTGCCTCAGAGTGCACGTTATCAATATATATTACAAACAAGAGTGGACCCAAGATGCTACAATGAGTGATTACATACTCGCTGTTTAACATTTGTTATTTGAAAGGCTCTTCGTTCTTAGTTGCACCCACTACCCACTATACTTGTGTACTTCCATTAAGATAAGATGCCAGTCATTTTAAAGCATTCCCCTTTACTCCATACATTTTCAATTGTTTTTTATGAGTAACTCCCTGTTTAAACAGTCATACACAGCCTTAGTTAAATCTAAAAACATGCCAATCGCAATTTCACCCTTTTCAAGGAACTTTGAAATTATTTTAATAAATTGCTGTTTGCGTAGACTTTCGGTTAAAAATCCATGTTCATTATAATGTAATATTTTACAGCTGGTTTGTAAATTAATTAATCTTTTATTAATGGCAAGTTCAACTAGTTTGAAAAATCTAGGCAATTAACTGATAGGTTTATAACTGCCCATTTGCTTGAGATCACCTGTTTTAAATAGCAGTTTAATTAATGATACTTTTAATTCATCTGGAAACACTCCGTTTCTAAATGAATTATTGATAAAAAAAACATAAAAGCAAATAAATTAATCAAGTACTATAGATGACCCTTTATATAGTACAACAGTTATACAGTTAAATATTTCGAGTTACCTGATGTAAGTATAGTATATCTGAAAAATCATACTTACAGAAAATTATGATTAGCCATGACACAACCGCTGACGTCAGCTTGGTCGGATGCGTCGTTTCAGAAGACATGACTTGTTTGACAAAAGATTTTAAAGAGATGGCTTCGCTACGATCAGATCTATTTGGATCAGGAGCGTACCTAAAATATAAGTTTTTATCATCTTTTGAATATATAATTGAATCGGTGAGAATAGGAACAGTACAAGTCCAAATATTACAGTTTTGGGAAAATGAAAAAACTCTCTGTTAAGTCCGGACTTGTACTGTTCTTACGCTCAACGCTTTACGATCAGCGCCGTCATACGCCTTAGTATAGTGATATTAGTACTGTTTTTACACTCATTTGATGCAGCCTTGTATTACAAACAAAATGGCTATACCAGGTCGAAATGTCCAATTTTGAACTTGTACTGTTCTTATTCTCACCGATTGAATTAATGTAAGAGGTTGATACAGAATTGACATAGGAAATTGTATAGGTACTTACCTTAGAACTAAAATGCATGCTGCTACCATTGAGTAAGCAAGTAATGTCCCAATAGACATCATTTCCGTTAATTTGGTTAATTCCAAGATACAAGCCAAAATTCCTAAAAGAACCTTTTTGTACTAATTGTAGTATTTCTGCCGTTTTTGATATTTGATGTCAAAAACAGTATTTTTTTAGACTACTTTGACAGGCTACATCCACCTTATGGTTGTACCACAACTTAAAAAAGGGCTTGCACATTCTTGTAATCTAGTAATAGATGACTACAGACACTTCGTCCTTCGGAGGAGGGCCTTATTTCAATATACATAATATATTTGCGATTGTTTGCTGAAATGCAAACATCATAAATCGCCTGTTTGACTTGACCAATCCCCCAACACAAACCTCAAGATTATTTAGATTTCAATTATCTTTAATTTCGTGTGTGTTTCCATCGGCCATACAAGTGTTTAATTTCCCCTTGATAAAAACCAAAATAAACACAATAAAAGTACGACAAAATTAGCCTTTTGGCAGTTCTACATTGCCTAGTACCCTTACACAAAGTCTATACCATGTTAATGTTAATTGCCAATATTGTTTCTAGTTTACAGACCTGTAGCCGCTCCAGCTAGCAAAGTTCCCATAAAGGGTGTATGAAATTTGGGATGCACCTTCGCCAACGCCTTAAATAGAAGACCATCTGAAGCCATAGCGTAGATTATTCTTGGCAGCGGAAACATTGCACCCAAGAGGCTAAAAATTGGTAAGAAAATACATCTCGCGTTTTTAAAATTTAGTTGTGGCTAGCAACTTCATATTATTATGTTCTTAGTTGGTGGGAGATATAAATTTTTCACAGTATTTGTTAGGCGTCAATTATATTTTATGGAATACTTAATCTAGTTATCTTTTAGTTTTCGCCTGATCTTTGCAAGTTATTTTGGTAACTCATTTAATCCCGATTCCGAAAACTTTAATTAATATTGTTAATTTCTAGTTTAATTAAGGTATAGAACACAATGACTTACCTTGAAAAAAGTCCACAACAAGCGCCTATACTGACAATATATTTAAGAGTAGTCCATCCCATGACTGAATATACGTGAGGCAGTGGCGCAGTTGTGTCCTGTTCATAATATGGTAACATCATCGTCAGTACAGTAGACATTCCAAAATAAGACAGGAATACTACGAGTAGTGACATTACTACACCGATTGGGATGGACTTCTGCGGTGTTTTGGCTTCCTCGCCTATTAAATAAAAAAACATGATGAACTACAAGTAGGGTGAAACAACAGATATAATATATTCGTATGCCTTTAGACTCGTACAGCCTATTTCGTGCACCTTTTAGTTTTGTGCAAAAAGTTAAATACCTAGGAGTAACGTTAGATAGGAAGATGTCGTGGCGATCGCATGTTAACAATATTGTAAACAAGTCAATAGCAACCTTTTGCCAGCTAATGCGCATTCTGGGAACAACTGGGGGTTAAATCCTCGTATAATGAGATGGCTCTATACGGTGGTCATTAGGCCTAGAGGCTCTGTGATGAGGTGAGGAACTGCCAACAGCGGGTAATATATATCTGCTCAGATAGCCAAGCTGCCCTCAAGGTGATATGTAAACCCAGGGTCACGTCGGTACTCGTTGAAGAGTGCGTAGATGCCCTGGAGAGGCTTTCAGATATCAAGGAGGTTAAATTGGTCCTGGTTCTGGGGCACCACGGGGTGCAGGGAAACTAGAGCGCGGCTGAGCTGGCTAAACCGGAGCCGGGACTCCATTCCAAGGGCAGGAACCAGTAATAGGAATTTCAAATCAACAGGTGTCGTCTGCACTTAAGGAGTGGGCCACACGGCGTTCTATGGAACAATGATGGCGGCAAACCAACAGACGCAGACAGGCCAAAGAGTTCATAATAGGAGTAGACAAATCCAGATTGAAATGGTTCCTGAATAGGAGACGGCGGGTTCTCAATCCATTTTGACTGGGCACTGTCGACTGAGGAAGCATAGAACACTGATTGGCGTGGACGAGGACCTAATTTAAACTTGGTGTCAGGAAGACGAGGAGACACCGCTGCACTTTCTGGGGTTGTGTGAGGTTCTGGGGAGACTGAGACATCAGGTCTTCAGCTCGGCGGTTCTTCGAAGACAGGTAGTAGGCGAGGTCACATGTGGTTAGATTGGTTGGGGAACATTGAGGGGTAGGCAAAAATTATTGCTTTGGTCTACTTGCCAGGTTGCTGGCCTCCCCACCACTACTACAACTACTATGAGTGAAACAATACATTTTTGTAAGCATGGCTCACGGGTCATTTTCTAGACATCCATTATGGATGGGCATGCGTATAACCTTCTTGTTATCGGCCTGCCTTTTTTTAGCGATATTATGCAAAGACACTCCAGAATCGGCTCGTCACAATTTTTGTTGTTACGTTTTCTTCATTATTGTGGGTGTTTAATATTTACCTATGTCTAGTTTTTGTGTAGTTAAGTGAAAACATGCTTCTTTGAATTGATTACTTATTTTACTTTGTTTGGAATATATACCTATATACAGGGTGTTTCAGAAGTACGGTACGTAACTTAGGGGGGTGATTCCTTATTATATTCTATATACATGTATATTAAAATTAGAAAAAAGTCAGTGGCGTGTGGCATGTAAGAAATATAGTACTTCCGGTTTAACCAGAAGTTGACACTATTGGAAAGATAATACAAATCGAAGATAGGGACATGTAAGCCGTTTTGCTCTAAGACGTACAGTTAGAAAGCTAGACGCTGTCAAAGTTCAAAAATGTCATTTTTCAAGAGTCAATATCTCGGAAACTGTTAAGTATAGACTAATAATGCTTTTATTAAAAAATGTTCAGAATTTTATGCAGAATCCAAAAAAATTATAGAAAATAGGGGTATCCATTTAAGATTTAGATCTTACTCCCCCTCCCTCCTAGGGACTTGAAGTAATAAGATTGACAATATACGCAAAAGATGTCCCCCTCGAAATAAAAATCGACGGGTCCCAGCGATTTTCCACATTTTCATTTTAAAGCAGGAAAATAAAGGTGTTAACTTTTCGTTGGACCACCCTGTATACAGGGTGTCCCGAAATTAGCTGACAATATTTTAAGGAGATAAAGTGCATCCAAAAATAAGACTAATACCCTCTATTAATATACCTTCAAAAACGCTTCGTTATGGGGCTAGAGCCCCCCGAATTGGAGCTATGATAAGCAGTTTTTTCACAATATCTCAAAAACCGATTAGGTCATCGAAACAAAATTTGATACATGTTTTACCCATGACAAGATGCAATAAAAGATTTAATTAGCTTAACTTTATTTCTTCCAGTGGCGTCCCACTGGGTAGGTAGTTGGGAGAATATTGCCCTAAGTTTTTTATTTTTAGGATTTTTTAACTTAGGGTGCAATTTTTAGAAGCCTTAAAGTCTTTTGTTGAAACAAGGTACTTGTTTCATTAAGGTAGGATTCACCATTTTCCAGTAAAATCGATTTTAAAATTTTCGGTTTTTTAAAATCCGGTGAAAAGGCTAAGGTTTTTTTTTTAATATCTCAGCAAACACTTAATATTAAAACATGAAATTTTATTAGAAGTTCTACTAGCGACAAGGCATATGTATTACATGATGTTACTTTAAAATATTTTTCCAGTGACGTCGCACGGGGCGGAGCCTTATGTAAATATTACTTAATGTATTTTTTTTAATTTTAATTTTTTGCTAATAAAACCTTCTATTATTGTAATTTGACAGAATGTAACGTTTTTAAATTAAACATATTTTTAGATTCCTTTGTTTTTTAAATATTTATTTTCATGGAGATTTTTAGAGAGTTTTAAAATAAAACAAAAAAGAATAACAAATGGCAAATCAAATTTGATTGTGAACAACACGGGAAACTAATTCTTAAGCAAGTACCAGTCATGTGTCCCCAAAAATAATAATCAAGGGGATTTAAATCAGGTGATCTTGGTGGCCAGGCTATGGCTACCAATCCACCTGGTAATTTTCTTCAAGCCAATTCCCCACTTGACGTCCGTAGTGAGCTGGTGCCCCATCATGTTGAAAGAAGTGCCCTAAACGTAAATCCAGTGGCACATTATCTAATAAATCCCCAAGTTGATTAAGTATTATTATTATTTGTCGCTAGTAGAACTTCTAATAAATTTCATGTTTTAATATTAAGTGTTTGCTGAGATATGCAAAAAAAAACCTTAGCCTTTTCACCGGATTTCAAAAAACAGAGAATTTTAAAATCGATTTTACTGGAAAATGGTGAATTCTACCGCAATGAAACAAGAGTACCTTTTTTCAACAAAAGACTTCATGGCTTCTAAAAATTTCAACTAAAATCAAAAAATCCTACAATTAAAAAACTTAGGGCAATATTCTCCCAACGACCTACCCAGTGGGACGCCACTGGAAGAAATACAGTTAAGCTAAAGCTAAACCATTTATTGCGTCTAGCTGTGGGTAAAATATGTATTAAATTTTGTTTTGATACCCTAATCGGTTTCTGAGATATTGTAAAAAAACTGATTGTCATAGCTCCAATTCGGGGGGCTCTAGCCCCATAGCGAAGCGTTTTTGAAGGTATATTAATAGAAGATTTTAGTCTTATTTTTGAATGTACTTTATCCCCTTAAAATATTGTCAGCTAATTTCGGGACACCCTGTATATTAGGTAAAATCAATAATTATGGAAAAAAGATTAATTATTTTTTCTTTCGTAGATGATACTGTGATAAAACTCAGATCATAAACTTAGATCTAATTATCAGCAATTATTTACCATCATTTTCACAGTACCTAAATGTTTGGATTTTTAATTTAAGTGTAACACACAAAAGTGATGAACGTCGTTCAGAAAGATCATTCAACAACAACTCTACATATAGATGGATGGCAAACCTTATCTTTTAAAACAATATTATAAAACAATTACTTGTAATGACACGTACCAGCCGTGGCGATGCAATCGAATCCAATAAATCCATAAAAGCACTTAGCAGCCCCTTTTATGATCCCTTTGACACCGTACGGTGCAAACCCACCAGCTCCTATTCCTGCAGCTTCTGCAGCTGTTCTGTTCCAATTTTTTGGGTCAGCTAAAAAGTTACTAACAAATTGTTAATCGATTCATTCTGGAAGCATTCTATAAGTAACTTTGCCTATACACGTAATTAAGTACTAGTGGCCAATGACGTATTTTTATAGGCAATTTTACATACCTTTAAGCGATCCAGATACAATCACCAAAATTACAACGGATATATTGATGAGAGTAAATACGTTGTTAACCATGGATGATTCTTTAGCTCCGAACGCTAGCGCAACTAAAAATTTTAAAAAACACTGTAATGATAGAAGGTGCGTTAAAAGTTTAATCTGAATGTATAATTTTAGATTTGACGTTGAGGCCCTTTCGCAACAAAGCCTTTGCCTTTTTGTCTTTATTAAGAACATAATGGTGTTAGTTAGTAAAATATATTTCCATGTAGGTACTTTTACTCATTCATTACAAAATATATACACTGTCCAACCAAGGGGTCTCGTCTGCCTAGACCTGTACGGATACCCAGGCCATCTTCGATGTGAGAAAGTAGGTAAATAGTAATATAAATTTTGACGTAGTATACAGTGTGAGTTTGTAACTTGGAATAAATTCAGTATTATTTTAAGTTTGGGTCTTTATTATATATATATATATAGAGACCATTTTTTTGGGTATGTATTTCGTATTTTTTTTATTAGAAATAAAAGTCCAAAAATACTTAACATCGGTGATAATGCTGTCCTCTGTTCTTTTGATGTAGTTGTTATAATCTTGGTTGGTGCACTTTTTTACTTCTTTTCTAAGACGCGAGAAATTATTATAATCATCTAACCTTTTATGAAGTTTCCCTTTCTTATGGTATTTTACTTTTTGTTTAATAGTATTAATTGTGGCTTGTTTTACCTGCATGAATTTAAAATTTTTCATTTCAAAAGAAAATTCTAATGATTTGTGATGAGGGTCCTTAGGGACAAAACTTGCATCTGATGCACTAATAGTAACGTTGTTGACATTCCTTGCAAGCACCAAATCAAGGACCATGTCATTTGCATTTTTAACAAAATTATATTGTTGCAGTCCCAACAGGGAAATGTTATCGATAAAGAGTTTACTAATGGGATCCAACGCCCCCGATGGAGAGCAATCCCCCTCCCCCGCTGCGTCGTTTCGCTCCCATCTGATGTTTGATAAGTTATAATCCCCGGCGATTATGACTTTTGAGTTAGGATGTTTATTAAGAATTCTTTCTAGGTTATTGAAATGAGAGATTAGATGATTCATTGTTGAATGGGGAGGAACATAAACACAGCAACTCAACAAAAGCTTACCTCCATCGAAAGCAACAGAAACCCACAACTCCTCAATCAAACCCTGACAAGACCATTGCATGAAGCACTCAGAGTAATATTTGTTACTGACAGCTATTAAAACGCCCCCACCTATATAAAAAAACATTCATTGCAGAAGGTAGTATTCGTCGTTTGTTTAAATTTTTTATGTCAAATTATAGCAACACCTTTTTACATTTCTTGATAAAATAAGTAATGACATATTGTATTTAAACACAGCGTAATTCCTTATTTAACTGAAAAATACAAGATGAAGCTATTAATTTATTCAGAGAGAAATATCCCGATTTATCCCTCATGCCAAGGTACTGTAAGCAAGATTGAAAAATAGTTCCGAGAAATATCGGCATGTTAGAAAGACAAATATTCATCAACAGAGTGATCTCAAAGAAGAGGTATGTACTATTAGCTATTCAACACGGAAGAGAACACGAAATAAGCCTACCTTTTTTATCAGGATGCCACCGGCGGACACGTGCGGTATTTGCTCGACGGCGATAAGCCGTACGAATCCGGGGACCGAGTGTCAGGGGCAATGCAATAAAAAATTCCATAACAAATGCGTAAAACTGCCTATGAATTTCTCGGAAATCTCTGCTGAGTCGGGAATAACCTGGACATGTCCTTCCTGTAAAACATCATTGGATAAGTTGATTTTGTGAAAAATAAATAGTATTGAGCAAAACGTTAAAGACCTAAAAAATGAACAAACCGAATTTCGGAAATCGGTTCAGTTCTGCGGAGACAAAATCGACGAATTCTCGCAGAAGATGGAAACATTTGAAGGTCTCGTAAAGGGTCTTGATTCCGCCCGCTCTGATGTGCGTATTATCCAGGACACATGCAGGAGTCTTAGGGCTGAGATCGAGATGTTGCACCAGCAGGGTCGTATGAACAACCTTGAGATCTGTGGGGTTCCTGAGACCCGAGGAGAAAAGTTATCTGAAATTATACAAATAGCGGCAACTAAATTAAACGTCCCTATTGCTACTCATGACATCGAGGAACTGCATCGTGTCTCTACTTTTACCAGTAACAGATCGGACCCTGCCGCCAAACCAAGAAATATAATTGTGAAGTTCTCATCACGCATTAAGAAGAAAGAATTCATTGGTGCTTATCGTGGATTAAACAAAAAACTGGACGCTCGAGAACTTAACTTTACTGAGCCAATACCTATATTTATTAATGAACATCTATCGCCCTATTACAAGGTTTTATTTAAAAACTGTCGAGAATTCTGCCATGATAAAAAATTCAAATTTTGCTGGGTAAAGGACTCCAAAATATTTGTTAAACAGTCCGAACAAAGTAAGCCATTCCTGATTTCCAACGAGGAAGCCCTGGACAAGCTAAAACGATCACTAACTTTGTAACATTTTTTATTTCTCTTATTTTCTTGTTAATGATAAAAGTTGCAGTTTTTGTAAGCTTCATTCATGGAACAGACTGAAATCAATTTTTATTTTCAAAATGTCAGGGGACTACGAACCAAGACTGATGAATTTTTCAACTCTGTTGCAGCGAGTGACTTCGATGTTGTCTGTGCTGTGGAAACGTGGCTTAAGGATTATATTAACAGTGCGGAACTTTTTTCATCTATACCTATAACGTGTATAGAAAGGACCGTGATTCAGTTTTAAGTGGGAAAAGTGACGGTGGGGGCGTTTTAATAGCTGTCAGTAACAAATATTACTCCGAGTGCTTCATGCAATGGTCTTGTCAGGGTTTGATTGAGGAGTTGTGGGTTTCTGTTGCTTTCGATGGAGGTAAGCTTTTGTTGATTTGCTGTGTTTATGTTCCTCCCCATTCAACAATGAATCATCTAATCTCTCATTTCAATAACCTAAAAAGAATTCTTAATAAACATCCTAACTCAAAAGTCATAATCGCCGGGGATTATAACTTATCAAACATCTGATGGGAGCGAAACGACGCAGCGGGGGAGGGGGATTGCTCTCCATCGGAGGCGTTGGATCCCATTAGTAAACTCTTTATCGATAACATTTCCCTGTTGGGACTGCAACAATATAATTTTGTTAAAAATGCAAATGACAGGGTCCTTGATTTGGTGCTTGCAAGGAATGTCAACAACGTTACTATTAGTGCATCAGATGCAAGCTTTGTCCCTAAGGACCCTCATCACAAATCATTAGAATTTTCTTTTGAAATAAAAAATTTTAAATTCATGCATGCAAAACAAGCCACAATTAATACTATTAAACAAAAAGTAAAATACCATAAGAAAGGGAAACTTCATAAAAGGTTAGATGATTATAATAATTTCTCGCGTCTTAGAAAAGAAGTAAAAAAGTGCACCAACCAAGATTATAACAACTACATCAAAAGAACAGAGGACAGCATTATCACCGATGTTAAGCATTTTTGGACTTTTATTTCTAATAAAAATACGAAATCCATACCCAAAAAAATGGTCTATAACGATCAAACCGCTTGTGATGACCAATCGGTATGCGATTTATTTTCTGACTACTTTATTAGCGTCTTTGAACCTGGCGATACACCTGTGAATGTTAGGCCTAATCCCTCCAATGACTGCTTCACCATATTCAAAATTGATTTGGAAAAAATATCGACTTGCCTTAACAGGCTACATATTCGCAAGTCCGCAGGACCGGATGGAATACCAACAATTTTTTTAAAAGAGTGTTCCCGCTCCCTGAGCATTCCGTTGTAAATTATTTATAACAAGTGTCTCTTCTTTATGGTTGCTATCCACTAATCTGGAAAGTTGCGCAAGTTGTACCAATATTTAAATCTGGGAATATGGACGACATAAAAAATTATAGACCTATTTCGCTCTTAAGTCACTTCGGAAAGGTTTTTGAATCCATTATCACTGACGAGTTATTTTTTATGTGCAAAAAAAAATTAATATAAATCAACATGGCTTCTTTAAAAACCGTTCTGTCTTATCAAATTTAATGCCTTTTGTTCAATATATTTTAAAGCATATGGAGGGAGATGCGTCGGTGGCGGCCGTGTACGCGGATTTTTCCAAGGCCTTTGATAAGGTCCATCATTCGACACTGCTAGCTTAATTGAACGCGTTTGGCGTGCACGGGTGCCTGCTGACCCTGCTTACCTCATACTTAACAGACAGATACCAGTATGTTGCGGTAAACGGTTTTACTTCAAATAAGGTCAGCGTATCATCGGGGGTACCTCAGGGTTCTCATCTTGGTCCACTGTTATTCAGTATTTTTATTAATGATGTATTTACGTGTTTTTCTTACATTGAAGCCTTGTTGTATGCCCATGATATAAAGTTGTATAGAGCTATTAAAAATCAGACAGCTTATGATAAACTACAGATGGATCTTAACAACTTTGCCACTTATTGCAAAATTTAACCGCTTATTTTTGAATGTAGACAAATGTTTTACTATATTATTCACAAGACAGGTAGATTCCCCTAGACAACTACTATTCTTAAACAGCTCTTCTTTAGTAACCAGGGAGGAGGTCAGGGATCTGAGTGTTGTTTTGGACAATAAACTAAGTTTTGAAAATTACATTAATAATATCACCAGGAAAGCATTCAGAAACCTCGGTTTCATTCTGAGAGGGACGCGAAACTTTAAAAATTATCATTCCATTATTTTGTTATATAATTCCATTGTCCGATCAGTGCTGGAGTATGCGAGTGTTGTATGATAAATATGTACAACTTATAGAATCTGTGCAAAGAAGACTTACCAATACTTTAAACTACCGTTTTCATAGGTACGAGCACCACAGAACTTACGAGTGTAACCCCGCCTATTATAAAATTGATAGTCTTGCGATAAGAAGGAGGTTTTTTGATATATTATTTGTTTATAAAGTTTACAACAGGCACATTGATTCCCTGTATTGTCTGGAATATATTTCTTTAAATTGTAATCCTTACGTAATAAGATCTCGCAATCTTTTGCAGGCACCACAGTGTACAACAAACTATTTTCTCTATTCGCCATTGGTCAGATGCATAAACTCCTTCAACGCCGCGGTTAATATAAATTCTAATATTGATATTTTTAACGACTCAATCTACAATTTCAAGAGTAAATTACGTACAGTATTGACTTCATAAAAATGTATTTTCTTTAATTTCTATTATTAATTATTGTTATAACATTTATTTAATTATGACACTGTTATTGACTTTTGCATTTAGCGGTTTCTGCATCCGGCGTATTTCAGCATTGTTATTATAAAATATGTAAAATGTTTAATGTAATGATTTCCATATAACATATTTATATCTTCTGTTTACTTTACGCGTAAGTAATACATTTATATTTCTAATAATATGTAATCTGCCCTATAATTGGATGCTCAGAGCATCTGTTAGGCTTAGCTGTATAAATAAATAAATAAAAATAAATAAATAAATAAATAAATAAATAAATAAATAAATAAATGAATAAAATAAATAAATAAACTGGGGCTAAATATTTGAAATTCTTGGAAGAAGAGCTAGTTCCGAATTTTACTATTCTGTTTCTTGATCCAATCAAATTTGATGTCCTGAATACAAAATTCTAGGTTCAACAAAATGGTGCGCCTCTCCATTTTGCAAGACCTGTCCGTAAATATCTGGATGCAGTATTTCCAGACAGATGAATTGTTAGAAGGGGGCCCTTTAAATGGCCCCTCACTCCTTTGGACTACTGTTTGTGGGCAAATTTTTAAAACGAAACCGGCAAATGTTGAGCAATAAGACGGCGGTATGTAAATTTCTCCCGAAGTAATTAGAAATGTTTAAAACTATAGTTTTACTTGCGTTTAGGATATTTCCAAATTGACGAGAAAGTATTCAAGACGGTTAAAAATTTTTTTTTTTTATTTTTCAATTAAATTAATATTTTTTGCTTAATATCTTATAAGTGACAGGGAACAAAATAATTATGTATAACGTAAAAAAATAGTAGGTACGTTAAAAAAACTATCGATATCGTCATATCTCTAATTTGAGACCCACTGTATCAATATTTTTTTTTATAAAAAGACCACAACTTAACCCTTTAACGGGCAAATTATTTTTTCTTATTTTTGTCGGATTTTAAAGTAAAATCTGGTTGATATGAAATATTATTTCATAAAAAATAATAAATTATAAATACATTTTCGTTAGAACATTTTTTATGAGGTGGCTTCTATATAAGCCAGTAACCGTTCTCATACACCAATATCACTTATTGTTTGGTGGCTAGCAATATAGCCTCTTATTTTTTAAGTAAAGAAAACACAAAAATTGTGATACAAATGATACAAATAAAAAGGTATATCTTGGATTTTTCGTCTATTTCATTGGGAAATCGGTAGATGAATTAGTGCCAGGTAGAATATCAACATCTTCTATATTTTCGGGAAGGTCATTTATTTGAAATTCTTTTGAAAATACGTTATGCATCTGTAGGACCTCTACTTCTGGCACACCAAAATCTTTCTGACTGGCGTAATCCGAACTGGACGAAGATGAAGATAGCCACCTTTTTAAGGCTCTTTTTTCAGGGACGTAGTTCTTGTCCGCATTTGAGTCGTCAGAGTCAAAATCTGATGTAGGTTTTCAAAATGTAATAAACGTTTATTTCTCACACTTCGCCTGGAAGAACTGGATGGGCCAGGTGTGGAAGAAGTAGATGGTTCAGGTGTTAACCTAATGGAGGAACAAGATGTACCTAGGCACTAGGTATTGATACCAAAACAGTGTCTTCAGCGTCGCTATCCCCCCCAACGTCGGATTGTTGAGCCATATCATCTGTAACGCCATCAATAAAGTCATAAACTTTATCAGCAGATAGCCGTTCTAGTTCCTCAATATTAATGTTGTCTCGATTTGAAGTCATTTTCTGCAAAAAAAAAATAGCATAAAGTCCGGTCTGACGAAACGAATAATAACCTTAAAAAATAGGACAAGTAGGTACCTACTCTAAGAAAATCGTTGTATTTCCTTGGTGCATATATTGTTTCATTAAAATGCGGCAGAGACTAAGTAATATATTATTAAGGTAATTAAAATAATTCTTACAATTGTTCTAATATAAAACACTTTAACACAGCACAATAAAATGTAAACAAACTACACGTGCACACAAAATTAAACAACGGCTCGCAATGGTTAGTGGCATTCACAGTACAGAAGCCCCTTATATTTTATTTTGGCGGGGATAGGGAAATGGCATCTATAGAAGCCAGTGAGCGTTGCGCGAGGTGTAACAAACGATTATGGGCCAAAATCATCCGCATTTTTAAGCGTTAAACGACCTTACTGTAAGTGGCGTCTATAGTTGCCACAAACTGCTAAAGGGTTAAAATGTTAATACCTGTATCTAATCATTATTTCAAAAAAAACTTGCTGGATTTACTGAATTCACTCCATTTTACAAATTCATACTATATGTATCATACCCATGTAGACTTGGAAAAATTGATATTAAACACAAAAATTGTTTGGCGCCTTGGTAACGGTGATGAAAGCAAAGTACCTATTATCAAAGCAAAGTATTAAAAATCTATGATTTTATTTTTGTTACCTGAAAACACTAAAGATAAAGCCAGAGAAAAAACATCTGCATATGAAGCTATCTGAGTTCCATTCATTGGCATGGTTTCTTCGAAATAGTGTGACATTGTTTTATTTGCTAAATTGTCAAAATAAAGGAACAGTGCTTTTACACTAGCTGCCGAACCTAAAAGAAAGACAATGAGAATTTTTTGAGATACCTAACTCAGGAATCACAATTTTTTTAAAACAACGAAGAGACTTGTCGCGACCTGCAAAATAAACAATATTTTAGCTAGTGATGGGAATAACCGAGTTATTTTAATAACCGACTACAGAGAATTCAAGTGATTTTAAAAACCGGGTGAAAATCGGTTTTTCATTCGAATGATATATTTTGGAAATATGGGTAGTCGAACAACACTGCTGACTTCTAAAAAAAAGGTCGCCAGTTCCGTGAATTAGAAGTGATTGAAAAGACCGAGTGATAGGTTATTTTTCACTCGAGTGATCCCAACACTAATTTTAGCCTTCCGCTGTTATAGAATTTCTTTAATTGATAAACTATAAAATAAGAAAAAGTTAGAATATAAGTTAATTTTGTGTTTGTTGTGAATTTTATTTTTACATTATCACATATTATGTATACAGGATGATGTTACAAATTCAACACTTGGCCCGAATTTAACCCCCGTGAGCGTCGAATTTGTAACACTCTGTAGAGCTCAGATCAATATTAATATTTTTACCTATAAGGTATTCCAGAATAAGGTTCCAGCCTATAATAAAGGCGAAACATTCTCCTATACAAACGTAACTGTAAACGTATGCTGAACCAGCCTTAGGTACTCGAGCACCAAATTCCGCGTAGCATAAACCTAAAAAAGGCAAGTTATTAGCAATACAACCCGTCATTTGCGGGATAATATAAGTTTCATAGACAAGGGAGATGGGCTCACTAAAGGAATAAGTATCTCATAGTACACCTAAAAACCGTTTAGAAGACGTAGTAACCCATAGCCATATAATCCATATAAGTATAGTGCAATATGTAGGTATGTATTAATTTGAATTTCATTAGTTACTAGCAAGTATCTCCGTCGCTTCGCTGCCGACCTCAGTTGTACTTGTGACTTCACCATTTTGTCAAGAAAGCTATTGCATTTTATTACTCCTATAACTCTTCTCATTGTCAAAAATTTTGGAATTTCAGGTTGTTCCCTACACTAGACATAACTGACTATATATATGAAAAATATCTGGAAGTTGGTTTTCTTTCCCGGACAAACATAGATAGATAACTTGATGATATAGTCCATACTTTAAGTGGAGTGTAAATTTGATGGAAAAGAAATGCGACACTTTAAGTCTTCCTCCACTGGTATATTTAATTAAGAATTTTAAAAGATGGTAAATTCTCTACATGTTTCGAATGTATATTGCGTTATACAGTTATCCTGAGGAGAATAAAAAAAAATAGTAAACCAACATATTCATACAATCATAACGAAGCTCCAAGATGAAAAAAAGAAACTTGATAACGAGTTAAGTAATTTGAAGAAACTTCAAACTACCAAAATAATAAAACTAAGAAGGGAGACCATTCGCAAAGTATAGAATGTACTGAATTAGGACAACTAAGTCAGAAAAAATTAGAAATACAAAAGGTGCATACCGTCTTAACGGAGGTTGAAGATGACAACACGTAACCGAGGCACTTCTGTCAATAATAAGGATGGGGTAAGCTATTTTCAAAATTGCTGTATCTTCCATACCTTTTATCCAAATTTAATAATGGCATAAAACGAAGGACTATTATTAATTTGAGCATCATTAAAAAACATTAAATTAAATTTAAATTATTTGTTGAAATAAAAATAGTTTTCCTTATTTCGCTTCAACTAATTGCGTTTATTAAATAAGGAAAATCATTATTTTTTCTTGAATACCATAAAACATGTTGAAGCTAATAAAACATAAAACGACTAGTGATTTTTGACATGGTGGTTATTACTGGTGGTTTCATTGCGGTAGGTATTACATGTATCAGAGATGTATTTAATTTTTAATAATTTTACGAAAAAATGTTTCTAAATAACTTTTAATTGGCGTATTAGAAAATAATAAAATTTGCTATGCGAGTCTAATACAATTTTGATGTAAAATTAATAAGGAAGCCAATATTAGAGGGTAGCAAAATTTACATGAGATTTCCCATTATCAGTTTGGCTCCACAGTGGAGGCTCCACTTGGTATACAAATGTTCAAAAACACTAATTAAAAATGAACACTGACAAATTGTATTTTAAAAAAGAGCCGATGCCGATAGTATTTTATGTGAACTGCATTCATATTGTAGTTCTTAGCTTAACCGCGTGGCGCTTTTTTTGGTGACAATTCTACAGGTTGTATATGCAGCAAAATCGACCCATAAAAGTTTCGTGACCCGTCCGTTATGTCCCCATTATAATACGTATCTGTTATTATCTGGAAAAGAACCACTTATATAGACACAAATTTAGGTCTTATCACTTTCACAACAATTATATTGTTGACATAATAAATTTCTTTATCACACTGCAAATAAATAAAAGTGTAATCCGATAATTTTTATTATACCTATTACATTAAAGGTACTTCTCTGGCAATGATAATGAATTGTATTATTAACACGTTGACTACCTATAGAAGCGAGAATAAATGGTTCCAACTTTAAAATCGCGGCCTATTAGACCATGATGCAATTTGTCGGACGCGCCAACTAGGTCCATTGGACCGAGATCATTTTTAGTTGCCCAGGGCCAACGGTCTGTTCTCATCAGGGAATATTCACTGTGATAGACCGAGCTGGCGCATGGGACAAGTTTGCACCACTCAGTCAGAAATTCTGAGTCCGCAAAGCGATTTTTTTTTTTAATTGATGCCAGTGCCCATTTCATTTGTCGTACTTTATGCAATGTCACAAGCGGCCTCTCGGACTTTTTTTTTGGCATGGCGTCATGATCAAAAAACGAATATGGCTTCGGCAGTCAACGTGTTAATATAAGCGAAAAAATCTGTACTTTTCAGCAAAAGTGGCCCAATATCTTAAAATTAATTTAAGAGCAAATAGGTACTAGTGGCGTATTCGCGATTTCATTTTCTTATCATAATCTATTTACTTTTCGTTTTTTCCAAAAAGCGGCCGAATACCCATGCTTGGGTAGCAGTTACTATAGTTAATTCCATTAATCAAAAAAAAAATCAAAATATTTATTTAATACTTAAACTTTGAAGGTGCTTTTAGTGCTACGGAGATTTAGCGATTTGGGTATTTCGGGAATGACACCATTGGTTGAAATGATCATGTGACCCCAAGGAGAAACGTCAAAATCCCCGAATCCCCGATCTCCCAAAAGTTGGTTCAAGTTCAACTTTTCTCCGATGTTCTTTGGTTTTTTTGACATTTTGACGTTAATTTGATTTTAATTCATAGGTATAGGTTATGTTTGTTAGGTCTCCAACGGAAATTTTTGTGCTGCGCCAAATTTTTACTGCCTTTGGAAAAAATAAATAACAAAAATAAAAGTATAATCTCCAACAAAACCCATGAAGTATGTATGGATGAATGTAATAGTATACAATACAAAATAATTTTCAGGTTATACGGTAATCTAATCTCCAATTCTCCAAATAACCGCCGCAGAAAAAGCCCTTAGTAACTGAATCGCCGGACACGCCCATAATAACACAAAACCCGATTACCAAAATACCCAGATATCCGTAGCACTAAAAGCACCTTGACTTGTCAATAGTAACAAGTCAGAATAGTATCAAGAATCATTTCAATGGACAAAGTGATCCAGACAATTAGATTTAGAATTAAGTATAAATAATACTCATATACTATCGCACGATCACATAATTATATTGTAGTTGTTAAACTTTAAATCGTTGAGGCCTTTACTTGATGGAACTTCATTATAACTCAATGAAAGACAATTTATTTTGTAAAATTTCCACTTTTATTGAAAAAATTTTTCTTTACTTACACGACGCGTTTCGCTACATTGTAGCTTCTTCGGGTTTGTTCGGTGCTAACTAATTTTATTTCAGTACAATAACAAAATGGTCTAGATACTTAATTACTCAATTCAGGTATACACATTACAAGCTTAATTATTTAATTATATGTTCTTAACACTGTTTAGGTATTGTAAACTTAAATATTATTGTCGAATTGTCGGTATAATATATCTTAATCTTATGGGAAATCCATAGAACCCTATTTATAGCGAAATCCATTGGGAAAAAAAATGTGGCACTAGATCGGCACTGACACTGACTCGGTTCGGTTAAAAAACCGCACTGTCGCATTGTCAATGGATTTTGCATTTGGCCTTGAGGGTCGTAAAAATTCGTTGTTGGTTGAGGTTATGTTCAATTATGATTTTGTTTTATGACGAGGTTTTTCAAATAATAAAATGGAACAAGTTGAAATTCGATTTAGGTTAAACGAGGAAATAGTAACAATTAATGAACCTATAGATGGATCTGATCATTTATTTAAAATCACCAGTAAGTACATATAAAGTTGGGATGTTACTATTATGTCTATTTTTATTGTCTTGTATATCTTATTAGTGGTTTGCTTTGCTCTTTGGTAAAAATTTTTTTGTGTGGCAAATATACATAAGTAATACATATTGTTTTTAGATGATGACGAATACTCACTAAGCTACTTACATCGGCTTATTAATAATGGATTGATATCCCTTAGTAATCCACTTTACTGTGTCTATCGGATTGATGATGATGGAGTGTAAGTATTTTAAGCCTATCTTAGTCTTTGAAATAAAAATAAATCCTCAATTTTCTGATGTAAATATAAGACATTCACCTTTATATATACAAATTCCAGCCAGTCAAGCACAGAATGTAAGTTATACTTACTTTTTAGGGAACATGAAATTGTTGCTGCAGAAGCTGCTGACACACAAGCAAGCTCTCAAGATGAAAGCTTTCAAGATAATTTGGCTAGACCAGCTTCTTATAACAAGGAAATTTGTAGTAAGTTTGTAATTTAAAAATGGATTGTTTTTAAATATGTCTTTCCAGGTTTTTTTAATTAAAGATAAGTTTTTTATATTTGTTTACAATAACTTAATCATGATTCCTCATTTTAATTGTAATATATTTTAAGGTTGGTCTGATGCCGAGACAAAATTGTTATTGGATACATATGAACAGTCCATGGTTAAAGTAGGACCAATGAAACAATTTAAAACAAAAAAACAAATGTGGGCAGAAATTGCTAAAATTATCAACAATGAGTTTAGCATTTCTAAAACAGCCATACAATGTGAAAATAGGTATAAAACGGTACTGAAAAGAAAGAAGGCCGCAGTTGACAATAACAGTAAATCAGGGAATTCTCGAGAAGCTATTCCATTTGAAAATGAACTTAATAAAATAGCCTCAATAGATGACTCCATTGAGCCAGAAGTAGTAGGGACAAGTCATGGGATTAGAGTTATAAAAAGAAAAACACAGCCTAACTGTCCTCAGAATGTTTCTTTAAATTCTCCCTCGACTTGTAGTGACGTTGAGGAAGTCAATAATGAAAATATTGTTAACACTCCCTCAACTTCACATGCCCCAAAGCGAAGGAGAACATTGACTGTACAAGAGACGCTCATGGAAATATTCGAAAAGAAGGAAGAAACAAGAGAGAGGCGTCACAAGGAAAAGTTAGAGTAATAAGAGAAATATTTGGGAGCAATAATAGAGAAAATTAAAATTAAAGCAATGCTTGTAAAAGCTGTTTCTAGAATGTTGTTATATTTTTTGTTGTTTTTTATACACTATTCAAAAAATAAATATTTTTGATAGGTATAAATGTTTGAAATTTTTTAAAAATATTTTACCTACTTACATTATTTGTTTTGGATATTTGAACAAAAGAAAAGAAAATAAGAAAGGTGTGGGATAAAATAAAAAAATTGTAACTTTTTTTACATAAAATTTAAAAATGTAACTTTATTTTTATTCAGTATAATCAAAACAATTTTTTATGTGATCACGCTTAATCTCTCCTTGTCTTTTCAGTTGCCATTCAGTTTCCAACAAGTTTGCCTGCAAATCATTAGGGCTATCATCCAAAAATTCTGTATCTTCAAGAAAATCTTCATAATCTATACAAAAATTATGCAAAATGCAACATACAATGATAAATTTTGTTAAAGTTGAAACACTTAACATATCTAATCTAATGAGTTGCCGAAATCTTCCCTTTAATATACCAAATGTGTTTTCAATCAAAACACGAGTAGCACTAAATTTTTTATTATATCTTTTTTGTTTGTGTGTGAGGTTACCATAATCTTTATATGGTATTAACAACCATGGTCTAATAGGATAGGCACCATCTCCAAGAATGTGATACTTATTAACATTACAAATATCTGGTAATAGATTTGATATATCTGACATTTTGAAAACTCTTGCATCATGGACTTTTCCTGGGATGCCAACAAAAATGTCAATAAACCTTTTTTTATAGTCACATATTCCTTCAAGTGTTATACATGGTATATCATGCCTATTTACATAAGTGGATTTAATTTTATGGGCTGGCGTTCTTATGGGAATGGAACTTCCGTCAATACAGCCCAAGACTCCAGGAAAACCAGATATCTGAAAGTAAAAAAATTACTATTACTATAATTTTTAACACATCAAATTAACAAACGTAGGTAGCCATAGCTTTAAATATTATGGAAAACAGCAGACACATTTAAACATTTACATTTAATTTAAATAAAATAGTACTTATACTTAATTCTATAGCAGTTACCAAGCTTACCTTGTTAAATTCCTTCTGGAAATTTTCCTTTTCGTCGATTGTTTTTGGCATCCTTATCATGACTGGACCTAAATCCATGAAAAAATTTATCATTCTATCCATAACTCTATGAAAAGATGATTCGGTCATATCAAATCTTTGTGAAACATCCCTTACAGTGGACTTATTCCCAGCAAACCTATAAAGAACATTATTTTTATAAATTCTGATGATAACCATCCTGGCTTATATTTTATGTATGTTAAATAGTTTCTTGGAGGTAAGTGTTGACTTTCTTTATTAGACAGTCTTTTGTGAAGTTACTTACCATAAAAATGAATAAACATGAATTGATGCTGGTATTGGAACTCTTCCACCATGACCTTCATTCTTTGGAAAGTGTTTCGATTGCATAAACTTTTCAACTAAAATTTTGGCTGTTTCTTTCTTCATTCTAAAGTGTCTTCGGAACTAAAATAGTTAAAAGACAAAATACATGTTATTGTCGATGTTTGCTCTATGACATAAGAAGAAAATAAAGGTTTACTACTGAATTTAAGTAGACTTGTGTCAGGCGGCGAGGTTCACTAGTGTGAAGTAACTTTTTTGTTTTATAAAAAAGGTTTTTGTTATTAGGATAACATAATAATTATAATAAAACAATCTTAAGCAGTGAGCACAACAAAGATACTTGCCTGATTTGCATCAAATTTGCTAATAACATCCTCAAAATATTTTATTTTCGGTAAGGTTTTTCTTTCTCCCAGCAAAGGATAATATTCTTCATCACTATCACTACTTGAAGAAAGCAGTGATGAAGCAAACCATAACATTTTCTGTTTTTTATTTATTATATTTTCATCCATAGCAGCAAGAATAAATAAATATTGAATTGTTCATAAAATAATCCTCCTTATTACTGTTCTCCAAACAAGAAATAATAAATTGATGAAAATGGCTAAAAACTACATATAATACCAACCGCCATGTTTTTTAGGAACTAGTGCCACACGACCTCCGAGAGCTCGTGCGGAACTGTATGCACTCAGGGCAAAAAGTGCCACCCTGGTGCCCCAATGGATTACAAATACCTGCACTATTTTTACCAATGGTTTGTAAATTTTGCCCTGGTTCCACACTCGTGTTGCATTTTTTTTCCAATGGATTTCGCTATTAGATTATTGACACAGATTTAGCAAAGGGGAACTATTTAGTTCTAATTGGTCGTTTAATAATGCACCGGAATTTTCCAATCGATTTATTTCTAAACTTTCCAAAAGATTAAGTTTTTGACCCTTGTTTTCACCGAATACAGCGCAAGCTAGCTGCATATCATAGCATGATTCATAGATTGACTAGTGTCAATCATCATACCTTTAGGGGCCGACGCGATGTTCAAAAAAATAAGAAGAGAAGTATGTATTTCGTCAGGTACTTGTGTTTAGAGTATTTATGCTTAGATTCAAGAACTTCTTATAATCTTTCACACCAATTTTTCCACCTCCAAAATTTTCGTAAATGCCTAAACACATGTTTATTTATCCCAAGCGAAGATTTTGTCTAAATTTTTTTTCTTATACCTTTTTTTCTAGCGATTGCGTTGAAAACTTACCCCCCTATTTCTACCCCCTTGAAGTAAAATTTTCCAATACATTAAAATACGTACTTATCTACCTACCTACTTTCAACCCCAAGTGAATTTTGAAAAACTGACGAAACACCTTTAATATTATTTTATTAACGGAACCTATTTACCAATTTTTAGACCTCCACCAGTTTTATTTTCTAAGATACGGAAATTTCTATAAAATTTCAACCACCTTTTTTACCCTCTTTGGGATTGATTTTCGAAAAATCCCTTCTTAGTGGATTCCAACGTTATAAGGAGAAGACATTCTCGAAATTTTATGATTCTAGGCAGTGGCGTAACTAAGGACATGTGCGCCCCCCCGCAAAATTTTGAAAGCGCCCTGCTATTTTGCACCTGTCATACCATAGTAAAAAATATTGTCATTTGTAAGCGTTGTTTAATATAGAAAGATCTCGAAAAAGATATAGAACATTGTAGAGATCAATTTTTGTTGTAAAAATAATGTACTACTACGAATTTCAGCTTATTGCTGCGCGCCCAAAATATGAATTTTGGTGCGCAGCGAGTTCTCTAGATTAGTAAGGTGCTCTAATTCTCTAGATTAGATTAGTAAGATGCTTAAGGTGGCCCGATCCGTCTCCTGGCGGGTTTTCAACAAATGCTGTGTGTGATTGTAGCGGCGCCCACGCGGGGTTTCCGGCGCGGATATTTGTACGAACCTACTACTACGTGTACTGTTATTGGGGTAAAATTGTTAATTATGATTTACGTTACCCCTATTTTATATAGGGGACTCATATTAGTCATATTTCATTGTTTCTCATTCATTATTGTTAATTTTTAACTTTAATATTGTGATAATGAAACAATAATTTTATTATTTCTTTATTTTTTTTATATATAACGTCGCTTTTCATTTATTTTATTTTTTCATCAAGGAACTTGAGGGCGCCCCCCCCCCGCAATGCGGGGTCTGCGGGGGCGTTATTTACGCCACTGATTCTAGGATTCAGTCAGTCAGTCACTTTACAATTTTATATAGTACCTACCTAGTATAGAAATCCTGCCTTTTTTTAACATAATACTGTCGGTAATTGTACTCCAAAGATAATGGGTATATGGACGAGTTTTGGGTAAAACGAAAAAATGAACGAAATATTGATTAAAAAACTAATTGGCGAAGGTGTCACTAGAGTTTGCTCTTAATTTGTCTTTTTGTTTCGTTATTACTATTAAAAAATATCTGACGAGTTGTAAGAAAAAAAATTGTGTTACCTGCTAAAACAGAAGCTATAGCTGCTACCAAAAACGAAATAATTACAGCTGGTCCTGCATCATTTTTAGCTACATCTCCTGCTAGTACATACACTCCTACTCCCAACGTACTGCCAATGCCAAGAGCTGTCAAATCCAAAGTTGTTAGTACTTTTGCTAACTTTGTGTCGTCACTTTGTATGACTACTTTCTTTCGACTTAAAACCCTCTGTGTCTGAGCCCATGTGGGCATGCGCATTTTTTCAGCTGAATCTGAAAAAAGAAAAAAGGAAAATATGTTTGGTTATTAAAATTGGTTATACAAATAATACAGTTTTTTGTTATTTAACAGTTTATTTGTCTAAAAGATATGTATTTTATGTCTGATCAGCCTTTTTAAACTTGAGTGTGTTAATTTTCCCCTCATTAGATACTAAAGAACCTTTTTTTTTTCTAAAATATCGTTTCTATCCACCACTCCAGACCAAGTAAAAAGAATTCGAGCTATCGCGATTGACTTTTTAATTACAGAGGTGATAGTTGCAAAACTTATCGTAACATGTACCGATTAGTCTCCCAGAGTATGTCCGAGACAGCAGCACATGGCATCAGCTATATACTGAAGATTATTTACATATAAATCTGGACAAACCTGAATTTACTTGATTCGAAATTCCTGCCTCTGTCAGATCTTGGTCATTGATGTTCAAATTTTGTACCACGTTTTTAAATCGGTTGTCCTTTGGATATTATGGAGAGACAGACATAATTTTGACATCCCCTTTTATGTCATTTTTGAATGTTTGGTTGACATTTTCTGGCAGTTTATAGTAAGGTCCCATATCACATCAAGGAGTGGAGCGATGATTCGGACTATATTATGGCTAGCGAATCACATGACATAAACCAAAGCGACCACTGCTCCGCTCTTTGATGTGATATTGGAACTTACTCAAATATCCATACCAAATTGTTACCTATTTAAAACAATTGGCGTTTTGACCTCGCAAATGAGAGTAGAGCAAGGATATACTCGATTTTGAAGAAGACAAAATTCCTAGCCACAGTATTTCGAGTTGTTCGAGTCTCCGAGGGGTCAGCAAAATACCCTGCATTTAGGTAAGCTTTTTATGTAATCTTCTTTTTTTATTTCATCATCAATTGTTAAGTTTTGTAATTTGTATGAAAAATTGTCTAGTCTACTTATGTGCATTGACTTGTACCTGTACCTTTCACGTATCTGTAGTTAAAAACTCTTACAAAAGATTAAATTTTTGTTGTTCCGTATTTTTTGAAAATTGTTTGACGTTTTTGATGCCATTTTCGAACTCATATCAAGAAAACAAATCATTTGGAACAGAATTCTTTTTCAAAAAAACTTAAAACTATAAAAATCAACAGCGCAAAGTAGCTTTTATAACATACGAAGAACAAGAAGAATGTCTTGTTGATTTTGGATGTTCGTCACATATGGTTAAAAACAAGGCAATGTTTCAGATTTAAAAGAGACTAACGTTAATATCTTCACCGTAAAAAAGAATTCAAGAATTGAAGCAAATGATATACCTACTATATTGTCACTGAACTTTCTAAAAATCTTTTGTCAGTAAGTGCTATGACTAAGAATAATTAATTTTGACGAGAAAAAGTACTCACGAGAAGAAAATTGTTTTGGAAGGAGAGAGAAAAGATAATGGACTTTATGTCGTAAAAATTCAACCAATGTCGGAAGAAAGTTGTTTAGCAGAAGTAAGAGATATGAGGTAGAAAATGGCATCAAAACTTGGTCACTTTAGTGTTGCAAACAGGAAAAAACTCCTGACCATTTCTACAGGATTAAATATTTTTAGATCAGATTGTGATTAACTAAATTCTGTTTGTGAAGTGTGCTTACAGGCAAAGCATACAGGACTGTCATTTTATTCTACAAGGTATACAGCTACACGACCCATAGAAATTATTCATACTGATTGTCAATTGAACTGAACCCGCAATATGGGACAAAAAAATACATGTTGACTTTTATGGATGATTTTACACATTTTTCTATGGTTTATTTCTTGGAAACAAAAAAGTGTTAGAATATTTGAAAGAAAATATGCAGGAGGTGGAATGTTTTGAAAACTTTAAAATAGCAAAACTATGCTGTGACAATGGAGGAGAGTACCTACTAATCAACGAAGTAAAAAAAATGTTTTTACCACGTGCGTGTCGAGGTTGGTTGACGTTTTTTCACAAAAAGTTGAAGTTACGGTTTTCAAAAAAAAATTGTAGGTCAGATTTTTGTCAGAACCAAATTTTAACGAACCTTACGTCGTTGACGTCACTATGGCATTTTTGGTTGCAAACGCCCTCTGTGATGTAAGGAGGAGTGAGTGAAACAGAATACTCAACGTCCTAAAACTAACATCAAATAAACAAACCAATATCAGCGTCTAGCCATGATTCGACAAGCGACTAACCTAAAAGTACCCCGTGCCGAAGAAATGGAGGTCACCACTTGACCGGGCCGACCCCTTGGAGACGCCCTCCCACCTGGTTCCGTCAAAGTTCGGAAATAGTGCGTGGCTAGGTTTGTTTTTTCTTTAAAATCGAGAAGGGTATTGGTTGAATACGTTTACAACGTGCAACTGGTGATATGATGCGGCGTGATTGACGTCGCGTCGCTTACAATGACGTAAGCGATATTTTGGGGAGTGACGAAAATTAGAGTAGATGTTGTTTTGGAACGTGTGATCATAAAGATGTCCACAAAGACAAAACAAAATCACCAATTTTCGTCCATTAGAATTTACAAACTGCGATTTTTGACCGTATAGGTACCTACCTAGCATTAACGCACTGTTGTAAGTAGGTTGCTGTTGCTGCAAGTTTGTTGGAGAAATCTAGATCTAACAAGTTAGTGTTTTCCAAAAGGCTTCATTTGGATATTCTTTGGCTAACCCTTACCTTATAAACTAATCTACTACTGCCACATACAATACATAGGTAAAGTTTAAATTAATGTAAATTAGGCTTACCAAATAAAAGTACTAGTTTTAGTAAAATCGAACAAGTAAAATGCAATCAAAAATACCGTGCTAGATTTTTGTAGTAATGTTTTCTATTCACATGAAACGATATAATTTTCTTGATACTTTAATAGCTTCATAGAAAGTCTGCTTGGGGTACTACTTACTATAGTTATTATTACGTTATCAACTTTGATTACAGCGATAATTATATTGTTTTTTGGATTTGTATACCTACTATAAAACAATTTTAAAATTGGATTGTAAGGCTTGACGCTCATGGCCCGTTTCATAGGTTTCTTAGTATAAACTGTTCACCGAGCATTTTTTCGGACACGCCCCCATGTATTTATTATGGAATTTATTTCATTTGGCTGATACACACTTTATAGTAACATAAATAAAACTATATTATCAACAATTGTTCCAAATGTTCAGCAGTAAAAGGACGACGTCTGATGTCGGACTATACCCATTTTAATTGCAAGAAAGACCTTTTTACATCAAGAAGAAATATTATTATTATAAAATAAAATTTTGTATGTACCGCATCAGTCTTTTAAAAATTATATTTATTATTATCTGTGGGTGGGGTTTGGCTGAGATATATTCCCTGTATCCCCCGTGGCTATGCCACTGACACAAATCGCCCAGAAATTTGCGTCTAAAAAAGAAAATTACTTGTAGGCAAACCTTTCATCTATTTTAAGTCCCATTTTAGGAGGCAGGCACGTATATAAGGGGGGGGGGGGGTTTGTTCGGGTTTGTTCGGGTTTGTTCGGGTTTGTTCGAAAAAATACCATTGACAAATCAGTATACTTTCTATATCACAAAAAAACAAATTTAAATGTATAATTAATATTTATTTCAATAATAATCCAGTATATACCTAGTTAGTTGTAACTTGATAATATTAATGAGACTTAGACTCGAGAGTCGAAAATTACCTAAAAGGTAAAAACCATCAATAAAAAAGGGCGTGGCACCCAAAAAAATTTCGCCTTCGCCGCTTTTTTTTAGGACATTGACATACCCAAACCCCCCCCCCCCCCATGTAAAAGCTATAGCAACGTCACTGTTAGGAGGAAATTGTAAACACATGTTTTTGATTATTATATAATTATGTTGTGGTATGCTATGCTGTTTTATTTTCCCCCATTTATTATTTAATAGGTATATAAATATGCCTCGTACTTATAATCGCGATACGTCGCTGGAATGTCATGAACTTTCCGCGCTTTAGTCATAAGTCACCAATCAAACGTCACATCTCTGGGCATTGATAAAAGTTTGATCGCAATAAAGTTACTGTGCGGCTAGCCTTAGATAGATTTCACTTGATGTAAGTAGGTACCTACTCCAATCAATTCTATCAGTGCAATTATCAATTTATAGGTTTATTATAAGGTGTTTAACCAGTTAATACTCAATTATTCATATTTAATTAATTATTACTATTCAAAAAGCTATCAATAATATAGTTTTGTTTCCTCCAAAATATTGCATTTTTGTGAATAATATATCCTATTTTTTTTAGGGTTTCTAATTGGACTGTGATAAGTAGGTAGGTACTGCCGTACTGGTAATTTTGTTTGGCATTCTGTCAAACTCGCCCGTCCTTTTTCGTTCCGTTAGGTTAAATTTTTAAAAATAAACTTTTTGAACGAAGCTACTAAACTTATTGCGCTGTCTTGGGTTTATGCAAAATAAGCGTTAAAAGACTATTTCGCTCCCCCATGCAGAGACATTGTTCAGTCCTTGTAGGTTACCTTTCTGGTACCTTTGAAAGGTGAAGTATGGTGGACGGTTGCGAGGAAATAAAAATAACGAAAAAGTCAGTTTTTGAAGGAGTTGTTGTAAATTATTTAGTAAATTGTAGGCAGAAAATAAATCATTCAAGGAAATCAAATGGTTTTACATTTATATCAGAAATATCAGTAAGAGAAAATAAAGATGCGAAGTCGCATCAATTATTGGTGACCCCGACGTGATCGAGAGTACAATTCCATTCCAGACCAGACAATGATGTTGAAGGCTAAATAAAAATTGCTCAAAAAAAGGAAGGGTAAATCGATTTGAAGTATTTAACTCCGTAGTATTTTTCTTCATCCCTTAAATCCCATTCCATCTCATGGGTCATTGCTTGCTGCAAGTGTAAATAAAGGGAAATTTTGTAATGATATATTTATAACTTTTAGTCCCAAGGATATTTGCGAAGGAAAGTATTGCCACTTTGGATTTTTAGAAAATTTCAAATTTTGACAATTTGTCAGGTTTTGACAATTTGTCAGGTTTTGACAACTTGTCAGATTTAGCCTGTCAACGTTGACATTGTAAAGTATTCATCTTTTATTCTAGTTCATATAGGTTAATATATGCTAAAAAATTATGTTTTAAATCGCATAAAATAAATATTATCATTTTTACGAGGTTTAGCCATCAAGATTTTGGATCTGTATGCATTATATAATCGTGCTGGTTTAAAACTTTCAAATTAAATATCAATATCGCATTACGGATAATTGCAATTTGCAGTTTATCATTCTTTAAATCAAATATTGTTAAATATCGTACCTTGAGGGTAGTATATCATATCGAAACGATAATTCATGTTTAGCTGATTATCAGAAATCGTAAGGGTTTAAAATATCGAAGCATATTGTATATTTAAATCGTAATTATCCACCATAATATAATAATCGTGTTGTTTTTGAAATTAATCGAAGGGTATATCCATTTACAAGTGTTAAGCTATTATACACAATGGGTAAGCAGAAGGGCACATCAGATGCTCAATTACAAGTTAATTTAAAGCGATTGATTATGAAACGCAATCAAAAGTTAAAGCAATTTACAGAATTTGATGACTTTTTAGGAAAGGTTACTGAAGTTGATTTAGTAGAATTAACAATACGTATATCCAAAATAGAACTTTTATTGGACGAAATTAATGAAATCGATCTTGAACTACAAATTTTAGATGAAGACATAGTGCCTGATGATAAATTTGTTACAAATTTTTATTATGCGTTAGGAAAATCGAAAAATTTAGTAAAAGAATTTGAATCAAAAAATTTAAAGAATCATAGTTCAGATAAAAATATAAATATGCCGCTCCAGGGGACGAGCACAGGATGTTTTAATTCAGGGGTAGTAAGTGGTGCGAGGTTACCAAGTTTAGGAATTACTAAATTTCGTGGGGAATACAATAAGTGGACTCAGTTTAGAGAAACGTTTGTAACTTTAATCGAAAATAATTCGTGTCTGGATCCTATTCAAAAATTGTATTACTTATTAGATTCTCTGGAAGGCGAAGCTAAAAATGTATTGGAATCCTTGGAAATAACGCAAGCAAATTATCCAGTTGCATGGCAGCTATTAGAAAATAGGTTTAATAATAAGCCGGTCATTATTCAATCACATTTGAGGGCTTTATTTGATAGTCCATCAGTTTCTGAAACATCCCATTTATTATTACGCAAGGTAGTTGATAATTTACAAGGAAACATTCGTGCTCTAAAGGCTCTCGGAGAACCTGTAGGATATTGGGATAGGCTAATAATTTTTGTGATGTCTAGGAAACTTGATAACGAAACAAAAGGGCAATGGGAAGAGGCACATATTTCTAGGTTTAATGGTAATCCTTCTTTAGAGGATTTTACGCATTTCTTGTCAAATAAATGTCAAATTTTGGAAACAGTAAATATAAATTTAAGACCAGCTGATTTTACTCAAAATAGGTGGAACAAGCCCAGGAACTTATCGCATTCGACAATTGGAAGATTTGATGGTAAGGTATCATGCGAATTATGCAAGGGTTCTCACTTCATATATCGATGTAAAATTCTTTTAGATTTATCAGATAGCGAAAGGCTGAAAAAAATAAAGCAGTTGAAGTTATGTGTTAATTGTTTAAGATCAAATCATTATGTTCGTGACTGTTTTGCCAAAGGATGTAAAAGGTGTAACGAGAAGCATAACACGCTGTTACATCCAGAGTCCAAATTTTTACAAAATAATATTTTAAACTCTGCGGTTAGAGATTTACATGCGGAAAGAACTCAAGAAAATTTGAATGAGGAAACGAGAGATTTCTCTGTAACAGCAACATCGTATAATTTTCCTAAGGCAATTAATCAGATACTTTTATCTACCGCAGTGGTTTATATTAAGGACAATAAAAATAATTATATAAAATGTAGAGCGTTATTGGATAACGGTTCACAAATGAATTTCATTACTGATGACTTAACTAAAAGGTTAGGTTTACCTGAGCAAAAGGTAAATGTTCCTATTTCAGGAGTAAACCAGATGGTTACAAAGGTAAGTAAAAGGACAAACGCTACTATTAAATCGATGTATAATGAATTCGCCGCAACTATTTCATGTCTCATTTTAGCAGATATAACGTCAAATATCCCAACTAGTTCATTTGACAAATCGAACCTTAAGATACCAGCTAATTTAAGATTGGCAGATCCAGATTTTAACGTAAGTTCAAGAATTGACCTATTAATTGGTGCAGGTATATTTTTTGATTTACTTTGTGCAGGTCAGATTAAACTTAATCGGGGTGAACCAATTTTACAAAAAAGTTTGTTGGGATGGATAATATCAGGCTGCTTAGTTGATAACAGTGGTTGTAATGTTGAAGGGGGAGTTTGTCATTATGTTAACAGTGAAAATGTACAGGATCAGCTGAAGCTTGAAGAGTTGAATACAAAACATTTTTATTCAAGGGAGGAGTGTGAGTGCGAGCAAATGTTTAATGATAGTACTACACGTGATGAATTTGGTAGATTTTGTGTAACGCTACCAGTAAAGAATAATGTTAAGCATTTAGGCAAATCTTTTACTTTGGCAAAAATTAGGTTTGATCAGTTGGAGAGAAAGTTTATAAAAAAATATTTATTTAAGGACAAGTATGTTGCATTTATAAAGGAATATGCACAATTAGGACATCTGACTAAAATCGAATCAAATAAATTTGAATGTAAAAATTATATATATTATTTACCTCACCATGGGGTTATTAATGAATCAAGTATAACAACAAACCTGCGGGTGGTTTTTGACGCAAGTGCTAAAACATCTACCGGAGTTTGTTTGAATGTAGTATTACAGGTTAGACCTCATATACAGGATGACTTGTTTGATATTTTAATTCGATATCAGGAATATAATGTAGTAATAACTGCAGATATCGAGAAAATGTATCGTCAGGTTGATGTCAATCCTAAACAACGAGATTTACAACGAATATTATGGAAATCGAATCCAGCTGACGAAATTCAGCAGTATCATCTTAATACTTTGAGTTATGGTACCGGACCAGCTTCATTTTTATCCATAAGGTGTTTACATCAAATTGCATATGACAATTCATCGCCAAAAATAAAAGATATAATTATAAAAAATTTCTATGTTGATGATTTAATTATTACAGGTGCCGATTCAACAGAGGAAGCGGCAGAAAGTAGGCAAAATATTAAGAATGAGTTCACGTGTTTTAGAGTTAAACCTGTAAGTGTAGGTCAAAAAATAGGCAATTTACCGACAGAGCGTATCACTTCTCAGCACCCTTTTTCTATCTGTGGTGTAGATTTTGCAGGACCATTTGATTTAAAGGATGGTAAATTGCGCAACAGGACAATAATTAAGGGCTACATGTGTTTGTTTGTTTGCTTTGTTATTAATGCTATATATATTGAACTTGTAGGTGAACTTAGTACGCAAGCGTTTTTAAATTGCCCTAAAAGATTTGTATCACGGCGTGGTATTTGTAAAAGAGTTTACTCAGATAATGCAACTAACTTTGTTGGTTGTAATAACGAACTTAAAAAAGTTATACGCGAATTGTTGGCTAAACTAGGTAATGATAATGATATGGTTACTTACTGTCTAAAAAATTCAATCGAGTGGCAATACATCCCTGCAAGATCTCCTCATCAAGGGGGACTTTGGGAATCTTGTATTAAATCTGCAAAATATCATGTTACGCGAATTGTGGGCAAGGTAAATCTTACATTTGAAGATTTGTCCACAGTATTTACACAAGTAGAAGCGGTGTTAAATTCACGTCCCTTAACCCCATTATCAAGTGATCCTCGGGATCTATCTGTTTTGACTCCTGGCCATTTTTTGATTGGAGATTCTTTAAATGCGTTACCTCAAGGGGACGTTACCGAAATTCCTTTGAATCGATTATCCCGTTACCATATGCTGCAGCAAATGGTCCAACAATTTTGGAAAATGTGGTCAATGGAATATCTAACTAGTTTACAGCAGAGAAATAAATGGCATGATGAATGCAAAAATCTGAAGATTGGATCATTAGTTTTACTTAAGGATGAAAATTTTACGCCATTAAACTGGAGGTTGGGAAGGATTGAAGCGCTTCATCCAGGCAGGGACGAATTGATACGGGTTATAAGTATCCGGACAAGCAGTGGTATTATCAAGAGGGCGGTTCAACGAGTGTGTGTTCTCCCAATTGAAGCATAAGATGCAATAGACACTGTATTTTTTTTTGGTTGGTTATCGAGTTAGTTAAAAAACATTTTTTCAAGGCCGGCGGTATGTTCAGTCCTTGTAGGTTACCTTTCTGGTACCTTTGAAAGGTGAAGTATGGTGGACGGTTGCGAGGAAATAAAAATAACGAAAAAGTCAGTTTTTGAAGGAGTTGTTGTAAATTATTTAGTAAATTGTAGGCAGAAAATAAATCATTCAAGGAAATCAAATGGTTTTACATTTATATCAGAAATATCAGTAAGAGAAAATAAAGATGCGAAGTCGCATCAATTAGACATGTTAAGAGTCTTTATTTGTTAAAAAAGAGTTCTAAGGATAATTTGTAATATGACTCGAAACGAAGCATGTAGAGGTAAATTCAAACAGCAACGACTCTTGCTTGACAGTTTTTGGAATTTACATACAAGAGTGCATATTGTTTTTCTTTAAAAATAGACACCTTTTTGAAAATAGCGCAACAGAAATATCCTACTCGAACACAACTATACGTATCCCAAACATATATTAGCGTTATATGAAAAAGGTGCCTATTACCAGTGAATTAAATGTTACAACACTTTCCCAAATTATATAAAGCAAATCACAAATTTAAAAAAGTTGAAAAGGGCTACTTATATACTATATTTAGATTGATTGTAGATATAGAACCATATAAGTACTGTAGATGAATAGGTACTATAGGAATTTAAATAGCAATGTTTATGGTATCATCTATTGTACCTTCATTTTTTTTTTCACTATTTTATTGTATGCTTGCGTACCTTTAAAATAAAGAGTATTTATTATTATTAATATTATTATTATTTTCTTATCAATAGCTCGATTATTTTTAATTTCTCCAAAAAGCGGCCTTATACCAGCCTTTGTGTAACTGCCTACAGTTGTATAAGTAAAAAAAGCAAAAACCGAAATTTGATTAAATTTACTCATATTTATTTTTCTGCTTTTAATAATTTATTAATCCAAGCTTTCTTAACGTACAACTGTAGGTAATTGTACTCCAAAGATGAGTATTTGACCGATTTTTGAATAAAACGAAGAAGTAACGAAATATTGATCAAAAAATAAAATGGCGCATGCATCCCTAATGTTTGGTCTTGATTGGTTTTAATTAATATAAATTAAATTAAAAGCGTTTTTTCAGTTTTACGTTTTTTTGAAAGGGTACTTCTGCAGATATGGCGCTAAACGAACCAATTTTTAGTTTGTAAAATAAATAATCTTACCAATATTGAAAATGTACAGTATCTCCTCCATTTTTGGCAAATGTCGTCACTTATTAACGATAGAAATTTATAAGAAAAACTTAAAAACAAGTAAAAATAACTTTCATGCACCGCAAAATTGATTTAACAACTTCTTAATTAGGAATATTGGCAACAATTGACATTAATAATTGATGAAAGTCTATTTAGAGTATCTGGAAGTCAACAGACCTTTAAAATTAAATTTCAGTAATTTCACCAAGGTTTTTACTATTTTACATTGATTTATTATTTTAATACGTCATGGGTTCATTGGAGCAAGAATATACATTGTAAAAATGTAGCGTTTTACATAACAATATCTAGAAGGTGGCAAATTTGCTTGGGTAGCAAAAAATTTATAAACCATAAAACTGTGAAATAATTCTTGATGTTTTTAAATTATTTTCTTCAAGACACAAAAATTCTGTGGGTTTATCAAACTGAAAAATTGATTATTATAACCACTTTTTTTAAAGTTTGGCCTAGCACCTCTGTTAGCAAGAGCGGTAACACGAGAGTTATTAAGGATTAGAATTTCACAAAATTTAAACTTCCTACTCGCTAAGTCTCACTCTGTGTATTTAATTTATTATGCACTTTTTTATGTCAGAAGTCGGTGAACTATTTGGATAACAACTACAACCACAACCACTTTATATGACTAATGGCATGGTAATGAAAATAGTAGGGAACACCTAAGAAATCGCGCCGATCTAAGTAAAAATAAAACCGATAGTGGAGCGGATTTCTAGAATGCGGTGTTAGTTTGCAAAAGTTGCACCTTTTTATTATCGTCAGAAAATTTATTGTTATATTTTTAAAACGTAGAACTTTATAATATTTCATCGGATGGCTAATGGTTTAGATCAGATAGAATAATGGTGCAATTTTATCTTCATATATGTTTACACTGTGTGCTGACTCTGCACTCTGCAGGCGGCCGCAAGGGCAACTTTTTGAATTGTCAAATAAAAAACAATAATATAACTAACCAGACAATGTTGTCCATAAAATAAATGACACCGGCAGACATTATTTACTCACAAAACATTTATTTTTTTTAACAATAAATTATCTATTAAACAAACATTTGCCCAAAATTAATTGGTTTGGAGCGTAGATTAGGTCATTGAATATCAAACTATAAGAATAGCGGATCTTCGAGAAAACTTGACAACGTTCCCTGATAGCACGAATTATTTTATAAATATTGTATAAATATTTATATCTTTGCTAAATATTTGAAGCAAAAAAAATATTTAGGAAATATTTCCAAAAAAATATTTGTTGCAAATATTTAAGTAATATTATATAAATATTTTAAAATTAAGTTATATCCAGTTACTCATGTGCTTTTTACCTATAAACTATATTAATTAATATTATTGATACTAATTACGCATTTATTGATCAATTGCTGCGATTTCTGTCGTTTCTTAAAGAACTTCAATTTTTTATCAAAATATAATATTTTAGGAAATATTTCCAAAAAAATATTTGTTGCAAATATTTAAGTAATATAATATAAATATTTTAAAATTAAGTTATATTCCATTACTCATGTGCTCTTTACCTATAAATTATATTAATTAATATTATTGATACTAATTACACATTTATTGATCAATTGCTGAGATTTCCGTTGTTTCTTAAAGAAATTCAATTTTTTATCAAAACGAAATATTTAGAAAATATTTGTAAAAACGTATTTATCGCAAATATTTAAGTAATATAAAATAAATATTTTAGAACTCATGTTTGTCCACCCAATCTCCTTTGTTGTTTTTTTTGTGTCATTCGTTATAATTGATAATATTATTTTGATGAGAAAAAAATTTAATGTTACTGACCCACTGCTGATTTTAGGAAAATGTTTTAATTTTTTTTTAGCAAACCAAATACAATCATAAATAAATATATTTGTTAAAAAATGGTATTTTACATATAATAATTTCTTAAAATAAATTATTTACTGAGGAGTTCATAATAAGCATCCAGGAGAGATTATAAATAACAAATAACATTTTACTACTACACATTTTATATCAATAAATAACGAAAAAATAAAGAGAACACAGCTCTTTTTGTTAAAAAAAGTTTACCCTGCCGATGCCGATTTTAAATTTGGCGCGCATATAAGTTGTCATTTGTCTGTTGGTAAATGACATGGCCGCGTGGCGTCGCCTTTTATTATTATCACATCGTTGTGCATTTTTGGTTTATTTTTTTTAGTTTGAAGCTAAATCTATGAGCTCATTTTATTGTATTGCCAGTGTAAGTTGATTTGTTGATTATATTTGCGATAATATAAGTTATTTTATTTATTATTATATTTTTTTATATATTATTTTAGTTTATAGTGGTAGTACAGTGGGCGTGAGGTGTGTTTGGAAGAGTTTGTTTGATGTGCAGCTTTTGGAGGTAAGTTGAAAAGCCATAACACTGTATTCATATTTGCTTTTCATTTGCTTCTTTTAAACAGCTATAAGGAAAAATAGTTTTGCTGTGCTAAGTTGTTAAAGGAATACTTCGCGAACAACTTCGTATAACTACATCGCATGAGATGAGAAATGTTGCCCCTCTCTACATAGCACTGTGGTTCGTTAGGGTTTACCTCGGGGTTTACTTAAGCTGCTTTTATTATAGTGTCATGCCATGCTGTTACAAACTGGCATTTTTACTGTTTTTAAATTTTGGTTTGCTTGCTGGTCTTGGCATCTTAGACTATTATTAAAAACACAAGCTAAATTCTGTCAAATATTTCTTACGTGTAATATGTTAAAAACTATATTTTTCTCCAAAATAAAAACATATTAAAAAAATAATTGTGTGTTGTCCTAAGTACTTAATACGGTTTTTTAAGCAAAAAATATTTTATTTGTTACTTGACATTTAAAACAACAGAAAAATCTAGTATTGTTTTAAGTGTAATTTGTGAGTAGTTATTTTTATAAGTTCCTTTTCTAAGAGAAAAATATTGAAATTTATTTAATTTTTTTAATTTATTTTAGTCGCTACAAGAAAATGTCACCCTTCTTCAACCGAAGATATAATAAGAAAGAGTGTGGCTCTATTTTTGGCGACAGCAAAGTTGAGGCTACCAAAAGATAGACCTGAAAGGTAGGTACATTGTTTTTTATTAAAATTCTGACATAAAAGGCTTACAACCTCGCTTACAAAACCTATTCTTGTTTTGGAATTTAAAAAATATACGGTTACAATTAGATTTAGTTTTTCCTAATTTCAATTAGATGTTTTCTTTATAGCTTTATAAAACTTTACAACCGCAATTTTTTGTTTTAGTCCATTTTAGTTTATTTTTTTAGAAACAACAGTCAAGAAAGATCAAGATCTCGATCAAGAAATAGATGATTAATCACCTATTATATCCCAAAACCCATATTTTAGAGAGGGCCACAAAAACTAAATCTAAAGAAAGTGTATACCTACACTTTTAAGTTTTTTTCATTTCATGTATATTCTTGAGTTAATTTAATATTCGCTAGTTAGAAATAAATATTTTGACTACCACAATTATTTTTATATAACAGCCTTTTATACTTCCCTGCCAAAAAGATTCCTTCATCAAATAAAACAAATTGTTTAAATATAATCTCGAATATAATAAAACTCAAAAATGAATAGGGATGTTGGTTTTTTTTCATTTCTTTGGAGCCCTGGTTTTTTTGCATGGATGCATGTAGAGGAGTCTAAAAGTAAATCAATGTAAAGCCAATAAAATACTCCACCTACAATGAAAGGCAGATTTCTCCACATGTCGTGTCCATGCAAAAATACAGCTCCAAAAAATTACAAAAGATTAAAATATCCCTATTCATTTTTAAGTAATGCACAGGTTTTTTTTATATTTTGCACCCAACGTAGACGTTTTATTTTGATACTTAGAAAAAAACTTAAATGGAAAAGTTAGGGGATTTTCGTGTATTATCTTTTACAGTTATAAAAACAAAAGAGCATCGTATAGTTAAGATAAAGATGCGGCACATGGTGTTTTTTTTAAATGTATATTGTTCGCTAAAATGAAAGATATTTTCCTCCTGATTACAAATTATATAAAAATATATGTTTATTATATTTAGTCGACTCGTATTATCAAGTTGCAAAGCAAATAGTTTACTTTTATGCATTTTTTTTAGCTATAATATATCGTAAACGAGTCGACCAAATATAGTGAACATATACAGTGTGGTTGTTTAAGTGTGCAACATATTATGGGCATTTTTTTTATTACCGATTTCTCAGAAAATTGTATTCTTGATAAAAGTTGGTGCATGTTCAATAATCATATTTGGTGCACTTGGAATGGTTGCAAGTCAAACGGCGTACAGGGTAGACCAAAAAAATATAAAACTTGCACAAGAATAAAGTTTTTTAATAAACATTTAAAATAAAAATTTTGCACGTTAAATGACAGTTTTTTAATTAGCATATATTATCATTACCGTAGAACGGGGCTATTCGGGACAAAATTTTATCACTTACTAATAATTTTTTTCTCGTGTACCATAAAATTATATACGATATATTTTTGGAAGGATAGGGGTAAGTACCACATTTACCTAAAGTATTAGTCCCCCCTCCCAAGTAGGGGGGGTAATATATTTTTTTAAGGGCTTGTCCCAAATTACCCCATAGGGTGGGGATATTTGGGATTTCGTATAAAATGCATTAAAACTCAAATAATAACCCCGTTTGGGATTATTTGGGACAACAAAAATTGTTTTAAAATAAAAATAATGTATTATTAAGTAAGTATAGGGCAGCTTCTCGAATATTTAATTTTTTTTCCTGATATCCTCTACTACTTTTTGTAGATTTTCCTCTGAGTATGAATTGTAGGGATTATAATTTTTTCCCCGTCTGTAGCTACTGAGAGTTCTTACTTATATTCTAACCATTTTTATCGTCTAAAATAGAAAAAAAAATCTATTTAGTTATTTGTCCCAAATTGCCCTATACCAGTGGTTCTTAACCTTTTAGTGATGAGGGACCATTTGAGTAAATTTTTGTCTTGTTATGGACCACAAACGGTCTGGCGGTAATACAAGTTATTCCAACATCACATAGAAATGTCTTGATGGTTATTTTTAATTATTAAAAGCGCCAAGAATCCCTGCCACATAAGTATATGGTTGAAAATAAAGTTAGGTAACGTAAAGCAGTTTCTCGAATTTTAGGGAATTGTTTTTTGGGCCCAAAAATCTTTAAGTTTAATTCCTGCTTCGAATGTATTCTTGCAGTTACTATCGTGTTGTATTTCAATTATTTCTTCTTGAATTGCATCAGGCACCTCAGAAATATTGACAATGAAATGATTGCGGATCAGTTCTCGAATACCTTTGTCCTCGCAGTCAGGAAAATAGCAATTAAATTCATTTTTTAAGTTTTACAAATGGAGTGTAATGTGCTTTTTCATTTCTCCTGTGATCTCAACTCATTAATAATTGGATTTAGCGTATCAAACGCTGAAGAGTTATCTCTTTCGACTTTGCTGATCCATAAGTCGATTTTAGCGGTAAACGCACTGATTTTATCTTCAAATGCAAATATATTGCTCGTGCATTCCAACTTCATATTTCCTGACCTTTGCAGCTGAAGGTTCAATTTATATAGTTGTGCAAAAAAATACACTAAATAAGCGAAATGTATTTGAAATTTGTACTGACAGAACTGATCCAGAAACTCTTTGTTCTCCTTATTAGTTAAGAATAATTTTACTTCCTCTCTCAGTTCATACAACCTTGACAGCATGTTTCCTTTGGAAAGCAGCGTTTCGTGTTCAGAGTTCATATTAAAGCCTAATTTCTTGAAGAGACGTGTATACAGTGCACTCCCTTTTGTTGTTGACTACTTTTATAGCTGACGTTATGTATAGTGGGAATCGTGGTTAATATGGTCGTCGTTTTAATAATTTTAGAATGACTTTGCGGACCACTTCAGATACTTTCAGGGACCACCAGTGGTCCACGGACCACCGGTTAAGAACCACTGCCCTATACAGGACAAAAATATTTATAACAAATTCTCTTCTATGTCAATATTCTTAAAAAATTTTTTAGGATAATATCTAGAAATATGCAACAATTAGTCAACGATCCTAAACTTACCGTGAAATAACGAGGAAACCGCCAGGAACAAGAAGTTGGCACATAAATATTTTTCGCGGTTTTTCTAACGGCTTTTTCGGGAGCTCTAAAACATACTACAGTACCACATAGCGAGTGAACAATTACTAGAGAGGACGGTTAACCAATGCCAGAACGCGAGGCCACGATGTCGATCAGTTGAGATCCACGTGGCGAAAGGCAGGGTGGCCAGAATTATTTTTTTTGGCATTTCCCAAATAACCCCTACAATCCCAAATAGCCCCATTCGACGGTACTAATGTTTTATCTTGTTAAAAATAATTTTTAGGATATTTTAAAGTTCTGTTTAATATCGTTGCAACAAACATGAAATTTGTGATTCCTTAATAAATTAAAAATTCAAGTAAATTTTACAAATATGCTTGAATTTGAACAAAGATATGTGAAATTGATTTGATTTTAATTAATTTATGAAGGTAATTATGGTAAATATAAAAAAAAATTTTGGAAAATTATTAATGTTTTTTAAAAAAATATATTTTTTTATTTTAGGAGGTCACGTTTTTGAATCTATGCATAACTTTTAATTCTAAACAACTTTTCTTAATAACATTTTGCTGAATTTTCTGAAATAGAGGTACCTACTTTATTCTTGTACAAGTTTTATATTTTTTGGCCTACCCTGTACGCCATTTGACTTGCAACCATTCCAAGTGCACCTTATATGATTATTGAACATGCACCAACTTTTATCAAGAATAAAATTTACTGAGAAATCGGTAATAAAAAAAATTCCCATATGTTGCACACTTAAACAACCACACTGTATATTTGTTATCAGGAGGAAAATATCTTTCATTTTAGCGACCAATATACCGGGTGATCCATTTAAAAACGCAATGTGCATCTTTTATCTTAACTTACGATGCGCTTTTGTTTTTATAATAACTGTAAAAGATAATACACGAAAAATCCTCTAACATTTCAAGTATTTTTCTAGTTATTAAAATAAAACATCTAGGTAGGGTGCCAAATATAAAAAAAAACCCTGTAGGTACCTATATTAAATAAATATTTAAATATCATATAAAATAAATATTTTAAACACATATTAAATAAATATTTCAAATATATTGTCACGAAGTTTCTCTTCGTAGGGGTCGTAGCGGTAGAGAAAGGAAAGTCTGGATTCTAAAAAATGGTCGTCTATTGTCTCTTCTTGATTATTACCCTAGTAGGGAAACCAGCATGTCTGTAACTTGTTCGGGCAATGGGCTAACGTGTTATTAGGTGCGTCACTTGACGATGGTCAAGGCTAGTCACCTATCGTAGAACTGAAGACTAAGTGCGGCACTTGACGATGGTCAAGGATAGTCACTTATTGATGATTTGATCGAGCGGCAGGCTTCGATGCTGTTGCTTGAGTTGGCCCAGTATATATACACAAAAAAGTGTTGAGATTGCAATGCACTTGACCCAGAATAGCGCACAGTGGGTTGCAATCTTAACAACGCACAGTGGTCGAGTATCCTAAATATACCGGACCACTGTGAGTTTTAGTTGACATGCCCCCCCTCTGAAAAGCATTGGCCCCCAATGCTTAGACATGTTAGTTTCCCTTTTGTCTACAATTTGATATTATAATGGTAATAGGATTTATCTTAATTATTTTACAGTAACTTAAGATATTTAATTCTTTCTCTGTACATGGGCCGCTGGGCATCTTGTGCAGGCTGGCTGGAGTCCGGGCCTGTGGTATTTCCTGCGAGGTTATTTCTCCTTGGTTGTCCCATGAAATAGTTTTGTTGCACACGCTGGTCCCTGGAGTGTGTTTTGTCTAGTTGCGTTGACTGTGATGAGATGGTGCTGATGGTCTGCTCCACTCCTTGTGTGATGGTGCTGATACGTCTGTCCAATGTGTCTGCGTCCATAACCAGAGACTCTAGTTTTTCTTGGGTGGCTACTCCACAACAATAGTTTAGTCCGTCGAAGGAAGCCTCTCTTAGTCCGTTGAAGGAAGCCTCTCTTAGTCCGTTGAAGGAAGCCTCTCTTAGTCCGTTGAAGGAAGTCCGTTGAAGGAAGCCGAGGTCGCCATAGCTTCTATCCAAGATGTAAGCATCAGTATATTATTCTAAGACAGCTGGGTCCTTTCAATAACCATTTCTGTATCCAACATCACCAGTTAAATTCTTCTCTTTTATCAATAAATCTGTATATGTTTTTCTACTACTGATTTTATTTTAACAGGGCCGGGCCAGTTATTTATATATGACGTATGCGGAAGGGTTTGTGATTTAGTGGTATAGGCCCCTCGTAGGCGCGTGAAGGTAGCGGTTTCCGTGATGCTATTTCTGCATGTTAGCTGCGTACCCCTTGGCTGACTAGGAGGAGTCTCCTGGACCGGGGATGATGGTAGTGTATAATCGTAAGAAAGTAATAAAAACAAAATGTTATTCTGTGATGTCTTCCAGGCTCTCGTCTCCCTCTTCTAGGTCCCTTGGATCGTTTATTTGCTCCCGGGCTGTCCATGGATCGTAGTAGGGCAGTATCCTACTTACATGAACAATATCTGACTTTCCTTTTCCTTTCTTAATGTTATAATTTACTTCTCCCAGTTTCTCTATTATAGTATATGGACCAAACCATTTTAGCAGTAATTTTTCGCTTCTCCCTACTTTTCTGATAGGGTTAAATATTTTAACCTTATCCCCTGGTTTAAAGTTAAGTTCTCTGTGTTTGGCGTCAAATATTATTTTGTCTTTATCTTGACGCTTAGATATGTTTTCTACTGCGATTGCTCTCATCAGTAGTGCTTTTTCCCGTATTTCTTCTGCGTCTGTTTGGCATTCCATTTCTCTAAGCATAGCCTCTGATGGGAGCGTAGGTTCCCTGGCGAATGTGAGCATAAACGGACTGTAGTTCGTTGTATCTTGAACTGCCGTGTTGTATGCAAACGTTATAAACGGTAGGTAGCTGCACCAGTCCGTCTGTTGCGTGTTACAGTACATAGCGAGCATATCGGCGATTGTTTTGTTTAGTCTCTCTGTCAGCCCGTTGCATGCCGGGTGGTATGCTGTCGTGAACTGGCTTCTGGTGCCCATTATGGCCGTGATTTCTTGTATTAAGTCCGATTGAAAAGTTTTTCCTCTGTCGCTAAGTAGCGCCCTAGGCATCCCGTGAATTAGACAGATTTTTTCTATTATAAATTTTGCTACGGGTCCAGCTTTTCCGTTGGGCAGTGCAGCAGTTATGGCGTATCGTGATGCGTAGTCGGTAGCTACCACGATCATTGTTTTTCCTTTGTTGCTACGTCTGAATGGTCCTAATAAGTCTATCCCCACTTTGTCCATAATCAATCCTACTTTGATTGGTTGTAAAAGTCCTGGTGTTTTTAGGTAAGGTTGGCCCTTTCTTGCCTGGCAGTCTGGACAGCCCTGGATGTACTTCCTTATGTCTTTGAGCATGTTTGTCCAGTAGTAACGCGTCTTTGTTTTATTTATGGTTTTTGCTATTCCTAGATGTCCGCTTGTAGGAGCAGCATGTAATTCCCAGAGGATTTCTTCCACCATATTGTCAGGAATTACTGGTACGTTCGATAGACCTGTTGTTGTATTCACTGATTTGTATAATGTGTCGTTGATTAATCTGTAGCTTTTTGCCCTTCGTTGTTCCCCTATGGACGCGTCTGTATTGGTTGGATCTCTTAAGGTATTAATAAGTTTAACTAAATTTTTGTCTTTTCTTTGTCGATCCTTCAGCTGGTCTCCTAGTATTGTAAATGTCGGAATGTCGTCCAGTTCCGTCGTGCTCTGTGTTTCGGCAGGTAGTACTGGGTTACGTGACATGCAGTCAGCATCCTTGTGGGAGATGCCTTTTTTATATTCCACTGAGTAGTCAAATTCTGAAAGTTTTAGTGCCCATCTTGCCAATCTTCTGTTGTGTTCTTTAATTGTGTCCATCCAGCAGAGTGCGTGGTGGTCAGTTACGATTCTGACGGGTCGACCGTAGACCAGATGCCGCAAATATCCTAAGGACCATACCACTGCTAGTAGCTCGAGTTCGCTAATGGAATAATTTTTTTCTGCTTTCGACAGGCTTCGGCTTATATATGCGACTGGATGTGGTACTCCGTTGGCATCTTCTTGTAGCAGGATCCCGCCGATTCCGTCTAAGCTGGCGTCTACGTGGAGAATACAGTCTTTGGTGGGATTGTAGTGTAGGCGAAGTTGTTAGTTTGGTTTTTAGTTCGTTGAATGCCTCTTCCTGTTGTTGTCCCCATTTGAATGCGCCTTTCTTTGTAACTTCGTGAAGTGGTTTCGCTATGCAAGAAAAATTTTGTATGAATTTTCTGTAGAAGTTTGCCAGGCCTAGAAAACTTTGGAGGTCTTTGATTTTCTTTGGAGTGGGAAAGTTTTTTACACACTCTATTTTTTCTTCGTCGGGGTTGATACCCTCTTTGTTTACTTTAAAGCCTAGTATTTTTATTTCGTTATGTAGCTATCTACATTTGCTGGGTTTTAACGTTAGGTTAGCTTCTCTGAGTCTTTGGAATACTTTTCTGAGTTTGTTTAAATGTTCCTCTTCGGTTTGTGAAAATATGATTATGTCGTCGAGATATATTAAGATTTCTTTCCATTGCATGTCACCGAATATTTTTTCGCTTAGTTCTACAAAAGTTGCCGGGGCGTTGCATAATCCGAAACTGAGTACATTAAATTCGAAGTTACCGTGACCTTGAGCTACAAAGGCTGTGTATTGTTTTGAATTTTCTTCTATAGGTACCTGCCAGTAGCCAGAGAACATATCTAGGGTGCTGAAGTATTTTGCATTTCCTAAGTATGTCAAAATGTCGTCTATCTGCGGAATAGGCCATGTTGATTTTCTCGTATGGACGTTAATTTTTCTATAGTCGACGCAAAATCTTGTGGTGCCATCGTTCTTTTTTACTAGCACTACAGGGGAACCATATGGAGAATGGCAAGGTCGTATTATGTTGTACTGGAGCATCTCTTGAATTTGTTCGTTTATGATTTCTCGTTCTTTTTGGGACACCCTGTATGGTCTGCTTTTGATGGGTTTAGTGTTCTCCAATTCTATTTTATGCTCGGTAAGGGATGTTCTTCCCATGTATTTAGGGTGTTTCGCAAAGACGTCCTTGTATGTTTCGAGTAGTTCTTCTAGTTTGTGTTTTGTATATTTGTTAGAAATCCCAGATAAATCGTGGTCTTGTAGAGATACTTTTTTTTCATCGGCTATTTTTTCTTTTTCTCCGCCAATTGTCAAGAAACAGCTGTCCGAAGTTTTTTCTTGTACCATGTATGTAAGGTGTCCTAAGGTCATGTATTTACGTATTGGTCTTGCTTTTCCCATTTTTGATTTCATTGCTATGCACCATTGGTTGTCTTGATAAAATAGGTTTGACGTGGGGGTCCATCCGTTTTTGATGAAAAGAGGTGTGTTTAGTTGAAATAAGTATGGTTGTTCTTCTAGTAAGTCCGGCATTTTGAGTTTTATAATTGATTCTTCGTTGTTGAGATTCATGTCTTCTTCCGCTGTAGCTTTAAGTATTGGTTGGTCCATCTCTGTTTCAATGTTAAATAGTGTTTTGGAGAAGTCGTCTGTTGATTGTTGTGGTTGGATTTCTTCTTCGTAGATCGAAATTTTTATAGTGATATTTTTGAAAATATATGTGATTATACGATTAATTGTATTTCGGTTCATTCGAAATGCTTTGGCTGGGAAGCACAGCAACTTTTCTCTTCTTTGTATGGCTTTACTTTTGATGTTCCATATACACTGGAAAAACTCGGCGTAACTTTGTCTATGATATGCCTTACGTCGTGTCGTTGTGTAGTCTGCATTTCTTTGGGTTTCGTGTACAATTGCCACTTGCCCCCTTGTTGGACGTTTTATTCCGTATTGTAGTGGGTCTCTCCATTTTATGAAGTTTCCTAGGCCTTTTTGGTTGCGATTTGTGTCTATGTTTTTGTCTTCCGCCATGTAATATACGGTTCCGCCATGCGTAGGTAATGATTCCGTTGTTTTGGACTGTTTTGTTGGTTGTTCTTTCTTAAATTTTTCAAAAGCTGTTCTCCAAGTGGCATCAGGTGTTCTTTCTTCTTTATGTGTCATTAAAGTGGGTGGTCGCTGACTGTCTTTTCTCTGGATCGGTATCACGAATTTGTTGTGGAAAGAGATTGTATTGTTTTGTAAGTTTATTATTCCGCCATGGTACTGTAGAAAGTCCATCCCTAATATAAGTGGGACTGGAGCTGTTTTAATTATTCTAGTTCTGCAGGTGGCGAAGAACGGCCGCTTGGTTGTCGGTATTTCTAATTGGAGATCCGTTAAGCCCAGGACTGGGACCCTGTGTCCTCCGGCTGTTACCAGGTTTGCTGTGAGTCTTGATAATTTGGCGAATGGGTGCATAATTTGCTCTGTTGCTACGGAATGCTCTGCTCCTGTATCCACTATCGCTGTGATGATTTTATGGTTTAATGCCACTTCTATGCGTAGTGCTGTGCAGGTGGCTAGGTTGTTAACCCCTTGTAGGCAGACGGCTGGGGATCCTATTGATTTTGCCGTCCGCCATCGTTTGGGTACGGCTTGTTTCTGCACTCTGAGGCGTAATGGCCTGGCTTGCCGCAGTGGTAGCAGATAGGCCTATTGTCTCTTGTTCTGGAGGGCTGGTAGCTTCGACTAGAGTATGTATTTCGTCGGTGTGGTTGATAGTTGACCTGACGCTGTGACTGATTTCGTGTTGGACTGTATGACTGGTAGGTGACCTGTCTTGTAGGTGGCTGACTTCTTCCTTGGCCTTGTGGATGATATGTGGATTGTCGGGGTGTTGGCGTTCGTGTGTCATGTCTCGACTCTGGGGCATTGTCTATAGTGGCTGCCAAATTTTTCAGTTCCTCTTCTGTCGTTGGGGCCTTGTTTGGAGCGTGTGTTAGCCAGTAGTAGTGATAGTAAGATTGTTCGGATAGACCATTTTCGAATATTGTTCGGAATTCTTCGAAGTCCATTGTATTTTTGTATTCGTAGTAGAGGACTTTTAAGTCGTAATAGAAGTTTTTGACTGTTTCCCCATTGCTCTGTCTTCTTTGTTCTACTTTTCTTTTCAACGTCACCTGTAGGTTTGAGTCGTCGAATTCCTTCTTGCAAGCTGTACAAATGTCTGTCCATGTTTTGTCGCCATTGTTTTTCTTGTACTCTTGGAACCATATACTTGCTACACCATCCAGAAATGTTTCGAAATAAGTAATTTTTAGTTGGTCGTCCCAACCGTTGGCTGAAGCTGACCTCTCGTAGCTATTGATGAAATTAGTCGCTGTACCCTGTGCTGGCCGGAAGGTGGGTGGGCAGAGGAATTGCGGTACTGCTGCTTGGCGTGCTGCTGCAATGGCGTCTGTGATAGTCGTGTTCATTGTTTGGCCTGGTGGTGTGGTTGTTGCGACGGTAGGACCTGTGTTGCTCCGTGGAGTAGCGCTGCTGGCGTCTGCTGCCTTGCTGATGACTTGTGATGTAGTAGGTTGCAACTGGATTTTAGGTTCCTGTTTTTCGTCGGTTGTGGGATTGCCTGATGGTGTAGCGCCCCGTGCTGGTGTTGATTGTTCGGTTCCGCTGATTGTTAATGTTGCTCCACCTGGAGGCGTTTCTGACACTTCTGGATCTGTAGACGGCTTCTTGAAGACGATTGTCGCCGGAAACGGGGGGGACCTTTGCAGCTTTGGGTTCTTCGAAAATGGCGAAGTCGCTGGACTGTTTTCAATTCTGGTGCTGTTGGCTATGGGTGCGGCTTGGCTGACGGACTTGCTCCTGCTCCTTAAATGGTATAGGTCTGACATGAATTGCTAAAAAATAAAATAATCACTTTAATTATGACGTCTAATGTGGAGATTAGACGGCCTGGGATTCGAACGACGGCGCCTCCACCATGTCACGAAGTTTCTCTTCGTAGGGGTCGTAGCGGTAGAGAAAGGAAAGTCTGGATTCTAAAAAATGGTCGTCTATTGTCTCTTCTTGATTATTACCCTAGTAGGGAAACCAGCATGTCTGTAACTTGTTCGGGCAATGGGCTAACGTGTTATTAGGTGCGTCACTTGACGATGGTCAAGGCTAGTCACCTATCGTAGAACTGAAGACTAAGTGCGGCACTTGACGATGGTCAAGGATAGTCACTTATTGATGATTTGATCGAGCGGCAGGCTTCGATGCTGTTGCTTGAGTTGGCCCAGTATATATACACAAAAAAGTGTTGAGACTGCAATGCACTTGACCCAGAATAGCGCACAGTGGGTTGCAATCTTAACAACGCACAGTGGTCGAGTATCCTAAATATACCGGACCACTGTGAGTTTTAGTTGACAATATCTAAAAGAAATAATTTAAGAATATATTAAATAAATATTTAATTCCTATATAAAATAAATATTTTAAACCCATATTAAATAAATATTTTAAATATATATAAAATAAATATTTAAAAATCTGTCACGCAAAAAGTGTTTTTTAAAAATATTTATGTAATATTTTGTGCTATTAGGGTTTGTTTTAGACGTATTGGAGATGGTTTGGCCATTGTGGAGTTGATCGTAAATCTATAGTCAAATGCAGCGCCTCGACAAGCAGATGTCTCAAATTCACTGATGTGATGTCGTGGTGTTGCCGCATATCGTATTTTATTGGAATTTTTAAGGATCCAAGCATTTTTAACAGACAATAAATTAGGAGGTTCTTAATTCCAGCTGAATGTAGGTTTTTGATAATAATATTTATTTTTTACAAACGGATGCGAAAATTAACTATAAATAAATATGAGATCAATTAATTCATTAATGAAAAGTGTCTTTCGTAATGGGAAATATTTATTCCGGTAGACAAAATATTGTGTTGTGTTAACGTTGAAACTTGTTATTTAGTAAATGAAATAAGTATCTATAGTAGGTATTATTTATGTTATTAAATGTGGTTGGTAAGTATAACTAAAATAGGTTTTATTTCATCGAAAAATAGCAAAATACGTAATACACTAAATATAAACAAACTGGATATGTTTCTTAAGTAAAAAAGTAAAAACCTACTTATTTTAACCATTTTGAAAAGTAGTAAGTAATAAATATTATTGCAAATAAAAACCAAGTGATACTGTTGTGAAATAAATTGATTAAGGCGCCACTGACTTTAAATATATGTGCGCGCGCATTCCGATGCTGAGCGAGTTAGGCCGATGTAGTGGAGCCAATCACGGGCCAGGCGCGATCGACGAGAAGCCGCCGCGGCAAGAAAACCGGGACGAAACAAGCTGCAAAAAAGTAAAAAATATTTTATATTCTTTCCACATAAATAACGCCATTTTGTAATACTAATAACCTGACAACATAATAAACGTGGAATTTTCAAAATCCTTTACTTTTCCCTCCATATACGTGTTGCCTAGGCTGGCCAGGTATGTATTGAACAGTAAGAGTCGTCATTTAATTCTGTTAAAAATTGAAAACAATGACATGGCAGTCAATATCTGTACTCGGGAGGTATACGACACTATGTCCAATTTTTACAAGAATTAGGTAACTATGAAGTTTTATTCAGAAAATTAAACTATTTTGTGGGGCATACAACACCAAGTCCAATTAGTTAAGCTAGCTGAGAAACAGGGTAGACTTTTAACACTATATGCATTTTTATTCAGAGGCCTAAGACACCAAGGTAATTATATCTGTATGCCTCGGATCTTTAGTAATATCTTTAGCAACACATTTAGCGGCACAGAACACTATATATTCACTTGGTGTTATATGCCTCTAACTAGATCTAGATAATAGTATAGGTGGGTATTACACATAATGTTAAACGCCAGCTGGCTATCGGCATTTAGGCGGCAATAGGTTTTTATATTGTCTATATTATTACTTTTCCTTTTACCAAAATGCATACCATTTCCATTTAATAACTTACTCTATTTTTGTAAAAATTGGACATAGTGTCGTATGCCTCCCGACAGGCCCGGTTCCAGCGCCCGAACCCGGGCAGACGCCGGGGGCGCAAAATATTGCCAAAGGTAAAACAAATAAGCGTCTGTATAACCTTCGATGTATAATATACTATTTAAAAGATAAGGGCGCCCAAGTATTTTTTATAAATTCTGAAACAAAGCGGGTGCCTTTAACCCATTTAATAGGGGCCAAAAAAACATCGAAAATGGAACATCGATGATCTTTACACCTAGATATTTATAGTCCGCCCTTTGCGCGACGCGGTGAGCGCGGCGCGCGGACTAAAAAAGAAACAGCAGGCTCAGTTGGATAGACTCGTGTCGACTTGTTTTTTTCTAAAATTGAAACATTGAAGGGAGCAAATTATTTGCAAATTAGTCACTGCAGAGTGCACAGATTGTGCATTAAAAATATTTTGTAACCTTTTTAGTATTTTTATTTGCTTGTTTTTTAACCTCTCCTTTTTAAAATATCACGTCAAAAAAATTAAATATTTTTGATGGTATAAGTATATACAGTGTCACCATTAAAGTCCGCACCATATGAAACTTTTTTTTATTAATAAGGTTAGTTAAAATTAAATATCAGCAATCGTTTTTGCTTCAAATTAGACTAAAAATTATATACTCAATTGTTACCATCTGTCATTCGGTATCTGTCAAAATTGACATTTTTGTTAAAAAATGCTGAAAAATGGCATTGTTTTACCGAATTTCAAAAAATGTTATTAGAAAAAAATGTTTCTAGTGCAATTTTATGCCTAAATACAAAGATTCAGATGTCTAGCGCAAAGTTGAATTTTTTGCCATTTTTTCAAAATAACTTTTTTTTTTATATAATGTAAGTTGAATTAATGGATTTTAAACTATTTGTTTATACCATACTTATTATTTTATTTAGTTTGTATGCTTATTTTTTCACTAGAATACCATTTTTTTTCGAAATATAAAATTAGAGGCAAAAAAAATTACACGGGTGGTGCAAAGTTATCATAATTTAAATTAATTTAACAGATAGACGTCATATGTTCTATTTTTTTTATAGTACATACACGTAAAAAGTTTAAAAACCTTATAATTCAATTCCCAGATATCAGATTAGTTCACACATTTCAAATGACAAATTATATTTAGTATAAAATAACATTTTTGTGAAATATTAAATAATATAATTTGTCGTTTGAAATTTGTGAACTAATCTGATATCTAAGAATTTAATTGTAAGTTTTTAAACTTTTTACGTGTATGTACTATCAAAAAAATGGAACATATGACGTCTATCTGTTAAAATTTTTAAATCATTATAACTTTGCACCACCCGTGTAATTTTTTTTGCCTCTAATTTTATATTTCGAAAAAAAAAATGGTATTCTAGTGAAGAAATAAGCATACAAACTAAATAAACTATTAAGTATGGTATAAACAAATAGTTTAAAATCCATTAAGCCAGTTTACATTATATAAAAAAAAAGTTACTTTGAAAAAATTGCAAAAAAATCAACTTTGCACTAGACATCTGAAACTTTGTATTTAGGCCTAAAATTGTACTAGAAACAACTTTTTTTTAATAACATTTTTTGAAATTCGGTAAAACAATGCCATTTTTCAGCATTTTTTGACAAAAATGTCATTTTTGACAGATACCGAATGACAGATGGTGACAATTGAATATATAATTTTTAGTCTAATTTGAAGCAAAAACGATTGCTGATATTTAATTTTAACTAACCTCATTAATAAAAAAAAGTTCCATATGGTGCGGACTTTAATGGTGACACTGTATACAGGGTGTCCCGGAATATGTGGGCAATCTTCCGGATTCGAATAGAATATTAAAAAATAATATGACAAGTTCCCATAAAAAAAATTCCTACAGGCCCTCCCTACTGAGATATAAGCCCCTGAAGGACGCCTCTGGAAATCGGTTTATCTTGAATAATTCTTAAAGTACTTGGTGTAATTTAATAATTTTTCAGTATGATGGTTGCTAGGTAAGTCTCCTTAAAATGAACCGTTTTAATTTTATTCGGCTTATTTAGTTTTCCAGGGACGGACTAGCTTTAACAGAATAATGCTTATTTTTTTTACACCCTGTATGATAGAGGCATATCAATAATACTATTGAATAGCTGAAACCTTAAACTAAAAAAAAGGTACTCTTCATCGACATCGATAAAGTAAACCGTTTACGAGAAAACATTTTTTGTTCCATATGCCTTTTTTTATAAAATATTCGATAAATTCGATAAGTTCGAAAATTGGCTGCCGAATTTGATTGTTCAAAATCAATGGTCTTTAGAATCCTTAGAGAGCAACAGTTACATCCATACCACCTTCAAAAAGTCCACGCGCTTCTTCCTGAAGACTTTCCGCGAAGGATGGAATTTTGTAACTGGGTTTTAGATCGGCACAGAAACGATGCAAATTTCATTGGTTCAGTTCTCTTCACGGACGAAGCTGGGTTTTCCAAAAACGGCATCATAAATTCTCATAATTTACATTTATGGGCAGAGGAAAATCCCCATGCTTCTATTGTAACGCATCATCAGCACCATCAACATGTGGGCCGGAATTATCAGACAACACTTAATTGGACCATTTGTATTGCCAAGAAGGTTAAATGGAGAAAGGTATTTGGAATTTCTTCAAAACAAGCTGCCAGAACTTTTAGAATATCTGCCCCTGCAACTACGACATAATATGTGGTTCATGTATGATGGGGCTCCGCCACATTTTAGTCTAGTAGTTCGAGAACACCTAAACAGGGTCTTCGAAAATCAATGGATAGGAAGGGGAGGACCAGTGGCTTGGCCTCCTCGATCACCAGACCTAAATCCATTAGATTTTTTTTTGTGGGGCTATCTAAAATGTTTAGTATACGCCAATCCAATACAAAATCGGGAACACTTTATTGGAACTGATTAACTACCATTGTCGCGAAATAAGGAATAATGTTGGCGCATTGTGGAGGATCCAACAATCTACAATTAAAAGATGTAGGGAATGCATTGCAGTAGAAGGAGCTCATGTTGAACCGACGTACAAAATGAATCAGTAAAAATATGGTATTTATCGAATATTTTATAAAAAAAGGCATATTGAACAAAAAAAATTTTCTCGTAAACGGTTTACTTTATCGATGTCGATGAAGAGTACCTTTTTTTTAGTTTAAGGTTTCAGCTGTTCAATAGTATTATTGATATGCCTCTATCATACAGGATGTAAAAAAAATAAGCATTATTCTGTTAAAGCTAGTCCGTCCCTGGAAAACTAAATAAGCCGAATAAAATTAAAATGGTTTATTTTGAGGAGACTTACCTAGCAACCATCATACTGAAAAATTATTAAATTACACCAAGTACTTTAAGAATTATTCAAGATAAACCGATTTCCAGAGGCGTCCTTCAGGGGCTTATATCTCAGTAGGGAGGGCCTGTAGGAAATTTTTTATGGGAACTTGTCATATTATTTTTTCATATTCTATCCGAATCCGGGAGATTGCCCACATATTCTGGGACACCCTGTATATATTCAGGAAAAAAATATGAAATAAAAATTTCGAGGGCGCTAAATAAGACCCTTGCCGGGGGCGCCAGGAGGTCTAGAACCGGGCCTGCTCCCGAGTACAGTATTATGGCTTATAATTTTTTACAGGTATAGAACGCTATGTCCATCAAAATACAAATTATAATAATTAAAATTTAAAAAAAAATGTATTTACAAAGAAACACTAAATAATTAATACTTTGTGTAGATGAAAGTAAGATAATACATTCATAAATCAACACTAACCACAAATTATGTTAAACTTAATTGTTTTTACTAAATATCCACAAATCGAGCTGATGGCACATATTATATAGTGTCGTATGCCTCCCGAGTATGTTTTCATGTAATTAACGTTGGAACGTCAAAAGGTTGAAAATATATGCTACTAAGCAATTAACAATAGGGACATTTTTAGGTCTAGACTATAGTATAGGTAGGAAAATAAAGGTAAGCTACTTAAATCTAGGATAGGTGTAGGTATATAGGTACTTATGTGAAATCAAATTTAACGATAAGCTATAAAAATAAATTTAAAAAACTCATGCAGCAAGTCAAACAGACAGGCGGCAACAATGTTTTAATTTAGCAGTGAAAAGGCTTGTCGTTAGTGGCTGCATCAACACGCTTTATTGTTTGTGAACTCATGAATTTATCGTAGCAGATTTAGGAAATCTGCTTATATGGCCTTCTTATAGTTTGATATTCAATGAGTAGGTCAATAAACGAATTCACTTTTATAGCTGCGAAGCACTAACCCGCAAAAGATTCATATCTTCGGAACATTCAACTAGGCGACATCCTCCCGCATGACCAACGAATACGGCTATTGGACCTTATAGAAGGAACAAATCTCTTCTAACAAGACTGCGGGACTGGGGCGCACAATAAGTCAGAAGGTTACAGTGTAAGAAGCTTGGGCCACACACATACGACCCCCGCCTCTAAGCAACCTCGGTTTAACTGTTTTACTTGATTAATTATCTTAAATAAATAAAGATCTAAGGGCGATATATATACCTATTACTCTTGTTCTACATATGAAACATTATTTTAACTTTTTAAAAAATCTAATAACCAGGACCGAATAAACGATTTAAAATATAATCATGGATTAATCGTATTTTTATAAACGTAACCTAAGATATGTTCATAGATGTACCACTCTGTGAAAATGTCGGTCCAGATGGCACCATCTGGTATGCATTTTAGTGTAATGTTTTTTGAATTGGCAGATATTATGAGCTAAAATTACAGTTTGCCGCTTTTACACGCAATTTTGACACTTAAAAAACTGGCGGAGTCAAACTGTTATTCCATAGGAATGGATCAAGTATGTCCATGTTGTAAAGAAGATGTTAACAATTTTGTCTGTATTCTATATGTACCAATGTCTTGCATCCTATAGCTGCCGCTCGTACGAGCATTCATAAATCTCTAAAATATCATAAAATGTATTGCTCCCCAGAATGCGAGGACACTGACCAAAATAGTAACAACCTCGGTGGGCTACTAACCGAAATGGAAAACAAGAAAAATAATTATCTCAGAGAACTCGAAAAATCCTATTTGGAAAAGGAAAAAAAGATCAAGAAGTTGGAACTAAGCTGCTAAGAGCTCAGACAGATTGTAATAATAACATAAGGTGGACACACAGTGAGAGACTTTTTGAGGGTTTGGTTTGCCAGGGAGCAGATATGTCTGTATCCACACACACGTACAAAAATACCCTTTTTTCCGTTTTTTTTTTAGGGTCCATCCAAGTGCTCATGCTAGTAAAGTTGATCTTACACCTATACTCATGGATTTCAGTTCGTTGCACTAGTTTGTGTAGGTCAACTAAGGAGAGAGTTGGGATATCTTCTGGTCGATACATTCTGCCATTACTGTCCACTACCGATTTGGGGGTTTTAGATTATTAGAAATCTAGCCAGGCATTTATGCATTTTGACATTTTGATCGGCCAAAACAATTCAGGATATTTTTAGTCATATTAACCGTAATAACATTTATCCATGTATCCATCTGTTGTATCCCAGCATTTTTTTTAAGTTAATATAATTTTTAATTAAAAAACTTGTTTTCTTATCTAAAGTTAATCTCAATGGTGTAGATCTGGATAAACCCCAAAATATGAGTAAGTCCAGAACCAAGTATTAGTAATTTACAGTAGCGTTATTAGAGGGGGGCAGAAGGGCCTGTCCCCGTAGTTGTGTTTGGCCCCCTGAGATATCCCTAAAAAAATTAAAAAATAACTCTTAGGTTAATAGGTTAAATATACGTACGGATACAAACGGATCTGCCTCTTATATAGAATAACGCCAGTTAATCAAGAATAGCTCAGATCAGTCAAATACATTTTTTTAAAATGCATTTTTTTTAGAAAAAGGTATTATACAGGGTGGATTATAAAAAGGCTACGTTTATTACCTTTAATTCTTTTAATGAAACATAGTATTGTATATTTTTACATTCTACAATTAATTCTGGACATTTTTAAAAATCATGCCCTATACCCATCTTCAACCGTTTATGAAATATTAACTCTTTAATGCTGGTATGCACCATTGATATGTTTCTCGACTTAGCAACGTTTTAAACTCAAGTCACAATTTTTAAGGCATTGACAAAGAAAATTTGTAGGGACCGACCGAAGGTCCGGTTTCGGCCAAAAAATCTAGTTTCGGCCACAATTTCGATTTCGGCCAAAAAGCGGCTGAACCTTCGGCCATGCCGAAACTCAGTGTTCGTGAACTATCGCGCACCGTTCGGCTAACTTTGGGTGGGTTCGTAGGCAGTGTTGTCTATACCGTGCGAGCAAAAATTATTTGCATCAAAGAGGGCTTGGATTAAAAAAGTGTGGCTTGGTTTAGATCACAATGATATGGGTACGATATATCTAACCAAATCTAGGTTAAAATTTTGTCAAATTCATATTATGACATGATATGCCAAACTAATGAGTAATAAATAAGTAGACAAATACAAATTTATTTTTATTGTTTACAAAATTAACAAAGTAAGAATATACAGAAAAAAACAAGAAAAATAATTACATGTATTCTGAGAATTCACATAACCGGAGAGGTGGAACCAGGCTTCATCCGAAAAAAATCTCAGGCCTAATAAGTACATCATTTATTTCCAATAAATTTTAGGTAAACCATTGAGAGTAATTCCTGCGTCTTTCAGAATCTGCGGCTTGTATTTCTTGGAATACTTGCACTTTATAAGGAAATAAATTTAGCTGCTTCTTAAAAATAGTCCCGTATGTTCCATAAGATCTTCGCACTTCTTGGGATAGGCGTCTTATACAATTTGTTGGCGTATTTTGCATTATTTCACGAACGTTTGCAACAAGTTCTTCTGTTCTTACAAATGGTCTTACTGCTCCTTTTTTGTGTTGTATAGAAGCTGTGTCCCTAAACGCAGCCACGGTTCTTTTCAGGAAATGATAAAATTCCCCGCAGTAATAAAAGCAACGTTAGGAAAATGTTCGTGAAAATCGTCCATGCACAAACCCGGATTGTATTACCACTCACCATTTACTCTAACCCCGTTTCGAAAATACGCTTCAACCATGAATGTTTTGTGCTGTTCCGTAAAGCCTATTGTGTGAATTGTTCAAGAAATTGGAAAAATTAGCGATGAATCAAATTACTTGCAACGACTGTCAAAGATGACGGAATAACTGATTGATTGTTAATTCAGGTAGTTACTGACACCCAACAGGTATTAAGCTCCATGGCTAAGCATTACGTCCTTAGATGCAAGGCCCTCTGTGATGCAAATAATTTTTGCTCGCACGGTATAAATAGATTTTTTTCTGTGTCGCGACTTTTTTTTTTGTTTTTTTTTTTAGAAGATCGATCTATCTCGTCCTATATAAAATAAATTAAATTCCAGTATACAATAAAATTTTTCAGGTTTCGGTTTCGGCTGAAAATCTTGTTTTGGTCGGACACTAAAAATTTGTTATTTAAGTTTAGGGCCTCAAAAAATGTTGGTGAATGTTAATTAAATTTGAATTTTGCTCTGCTGATATTAGATCCACAATGCGCCTCCCTAAAGATAAATGCATATAAATTGTAACTATTTTGGGTTGCGGAAATTAAAGTAGAAGCCATAGGGAAGTACGTGATATGTTCAATGAAAAATACCCAAATGGCCCGCCTATTAGCCAATTGACAATGTCGAGGGTAGCACTTAAAAGTGAAGAGCTTCCGATACTGTTAAAGATATATTAAAAGTGGTCGACCTGGTATACCCGAGGAAGAAAATAAACATATTATTATCACAAGAGGAGATTCTCATAGCTCAAGCACACAACTTGGGCGTAAGTACGATACTCGCCAAACCACCGTATCCAATTTTTTTTTTAAAGAAAACTTTCATCCCTACAAACCAGTAATTGTACAAGAGTTATACGACGATGATCCTGATAGGAGTGAACAATTTTGTTAAATAATGATTGAGCTAACCAATAATCACATACGAATTGTCACTTATAGTCTCTCTAGACTCTAGAGCATGAATTATTTTCGAAAATTTTTTCGAGGTCGTGAATTATTTAAAAAAACTTTTTAAAAATTCGCCACTAAGGAAAAAAATTCCTAATTTATAATTCAAGTTCGAGGAAGATTCGGTAACAAAAGGTCGCGCCTAGTAAAATATTATTGCAAAATTTAACATTTTTTATTCCGAATGAAATACATTTGATCATCATCACATAGTGATCCATGAATAAGAAAACAATTAAGTACGTTTGTTGTTTCCTTAGCAACGGACTGTCATCGCGTCAGTGTAATAATTATTCTGATTCAGATAAAAAGTTCATGGTTTTTCAAACGTCTCGTGTTGGTAAAGAAAGTAAAGATATACACACTGTCACCATTAAAGTCCGCACCATATGGAACTTTTTTTTATTAATGAGGTTAGGTAAAATTAAATATCAGCAATCGTTTTTGCTTCAAATTGGACTAAAAATTATATATATTCAATTGTCATCATCTGTCATTTGGTATCTGTCAAAAATTACATTTTTGTCAAAAAATGCTGAAAAATGGCATTGTTTTACCGAATTTCAAAAAATGTTATTAGAAAAAGTTGTTTCTAGTACAATTTTAGGTCTAAATACAAAGTTTCAGATGTTTAGCGCAAAGTTAAATTTTTTGCCATTTTTTCAAAATAACTTTTTTTTTATATAATGTAAGTTGGCTTAATAGATTTTAAACTATTTGTTTATACCAGACTTAATATTATATTTAGTTTGTATGCTTATTTTTTCACTAGAATACCATTTTTTTTTTCGAAATATAGAATTAGAGGCAAAAAAAATTTACACGGGTGGTGTTATAATAAATTTTATTTAGTATAAAATAACATTTTTATGAAATATTAAATAATATAATTTGTCATTTGAAATTTGTGACCTAATCTGATATCTGGGAATTTAATTATAAGTTTTTTAAACTTTTTACGTGTATGTATTATCAAAAAAATAGAACATATGACGTCTATCTGTTAAAATTTTTAAATTATGATAACTTTGCACCACCCGTGTTAATTTTTTTTTGCCTCTAATTCTATATTTCGAAAAAAAAATGGTATTCTAGTGAAAAAATAAGCATACAAACTAAATAAATATTAAGTATGGGATAAACAAATAGTTTAAAATCTATTAAGCCTACTTACATTATATAAAAAAAAAGTTACTTTGAAAAAATGGCAAAAAATTCAACTTTGCGCTAGACATCTGAAACTTGTATTTAGGCCTAAAATTGTACTAGAAACAACTTTTTCTAATAACATTTTTTGAAATTCGGTAAAACAATGCCATTTTTCAGCATTTTTTGACAAAAATGTCATTTTTGACAGATACCGAATGACAGATGGTGGCAATTGAATATATAATTTTCAGTCTAATTTGAAGCAGAAACGATTGCTGATATTTAATTTTAACTAACCTCATTAATAAAAAAAAGTTCCATATGGTGCGGACTTTAATGGTGACACTGTATAAGTTCAAAACCTAATTCCGGATAATACTAAAAATTCCAAAGTACACTTTGTGTTAAATATGCTTTTTTGGTTGACAAATAATATAATAATAATAATTTTTGATTGTTAAGTAGGTACTTGTTTTTATTATAAAAGGATTTATTTTTTGTTTTATTACAATTAAAATAGTTTAACTGTGTTAAATGAAAAAAAAACGTAATATAATATAATAATATATCACAAAAACCATACAATGCATTTTTTCACCCGATGTTGAAATCTTATGTTTTTTTAGCTGAAATTTAAAACACGTCTTAGTTTTGAAAAATATACTTCTATTGTCAGTCACCAATAATTAAAAAAAAAAAGCTTTAATGGTGCTTAATACCATGCCTTATTTGTTTGTCAATGTTTAACTGAATCTGGATTTAAAAAAAACAATATGACATTTTATTTGTATTTAAAAATATAGGCGCCCCAAAAGGACTTCGCCCCCCCCCCCGGACCCAAAATCCTGGCTGCGCCACTGCTTTTCACACTCATTTCAGTGTAAAAAGTTTTACTTTAACGCACTAGTGTGAAAAGTAAATTACTTTAATTACTTTTCACTCGTCGGGTAAAAAGTCTAACTTTTCACACGCTCGTAGAAAAAATCTTGTATGATATACGTAAGAAAATATCTCGTTTAAGGCACTCCTATGAATTGCGAAACTCGCTTCGCTCGTTCCGCAAATTTTCATATGCGTGCCTTAAACGAGTTATTTTCACACTTATATCATAAATAGCTATTTGCTACTCCGTGTCATAATTCTGACATTTAAAGTGACAGAAAAAGTTCCAGTGTAATTTGGTAGTATAGAAAAAAAGAATTTTGAAAAGGGCTACCACGATCAAACGATACACATCCTGTAACCAACTAACTAACCAACCAATAATCTGATGTCACGAATGGTAAGAAATAACGCATAACTCTATTGAGATGTTCCACGGTTTTATCCAATCTTAGACGATTATTGTTTGGAAAAGCAAATAATAAATGTATTTTTTTTTTACCTATTGGCAGAAAATGTCATACTCTCGCAAGGATTTTGTAGAGATAGAAATCGTGTTAAAAAATTGACGAAACAATTCACTTCGTTTATTAAATTCAGGAATTTGAATTGTAAAAAAACCACGAAAATTAATGAGGCTCGAACCTACGACCCTTGGATTAGCCGGTAAGGACTGTTACCTTGACACTATACTTGACTACACCATTTATACCAGAAAACCTGCAAATTAAAAAAAAAGGCAGATGACGCCATTTAGTATCCATTTTAGTTTAATGAATCCTGATTTAGCAGAAAATTCTAGCTAAATTTTGCAGTTTTAGTATTATCCGATGTCAGGTCCAACAAAAGGTAAGTTATGTGAAGCTATTAAGCACACCGGCGTATTTTATACACCTGGGCGTTAACTAAAATGATGCATTGTAACATTAAAATAAGTACTTAGAACGTTAAATTGTTTAAATAGTATATTATTATTAATAAACATGGTAGGGATGCAGAGTGTACTGATCCCTCCAAATAAATAAATAAATTTAATATATAATTTTTTAATTTACTCCACTGTATCTTGATCTCAAAATTTAAGACAAATCATACTTTCATTCCTGAAGTACTTAATTAGGCACAACCAAATTTCTACTAAATTTCCTAGATTGTCCATATGGAGCAGTATTCTAGGAAATAGATAATAATAAAGAAATAATGGTAACTGGGAACCGGGTTAAAGCCTTTATTAAGAGAGTCCTACTTACTCCCGTCGTTTACATAGGGTCGAAATCATTGTAACCCGTATTTTTTTTTATATAATATATATTTATATATTATATTAAAAATAATTAATTGTCCTAGCAATCGGGTTGGGCCTCTATATCAATTTTTAATTCTGTCTTTTATGTAAGAAGGTGACAAATATTATGTGATGATGCATGTTCCCCTATGTAAAAATTTTGGGCCAGACAGAGCCATTTGGAATCCATTTTAAAGTAAATCGATACCGATTTTGCAGAAAAATTGTAGTTATCTGATGTCACTAAGGCGCTTGCCACACATGCCAAGAGCGGTGGCGTCATGCCGCTGGCGTTGTCATCTCGCCCCGCCGTCAATCAAGACACACTTGACTCTAGCGGGTTTTGCGGTCAGGTAGCGACGCCGGATCTTTCGTTATTTTGTTTCAGTTTTCAGTATTCCTACGGACGTGAAACTGAACATGCATGACGTCAAAGAGACGGCAACAAATATTTTGGACCGAAACAAGAAGAAAAGCGATAGTTATTAGTGTGGCAGAAGCAGCTGGATTGCTAGACCAGAAGAAAAGGCGCATCTGGGTGCAAATAATAAAAAAGAACACAACACGTCCGTCATACGCAAAGTTCAATAGCTAAATACAACAAAAATTGTGTAAAAATGAGACACGCTCAACGTTCCGCAATTTCTAGTGTGCCGCGTCCCATTTGATACTGTTGAATACTGTCCCTTTGGCGGCCCGCTCCCTCCGGCTTCCGAGCGTCACCCCGCGTGCTGTTGGCGTGAAAAATATTGTCGAGGCGATGCCGTCGCCGCTGACGGGCTTTTATGCCGCGACTGCTTTGATCGCATGTGTTTAGTAAAAGCGGTCCGCCAACGCCAGCGGCATGACGCCACCGCTCTTGGTATGTGTGGCAGGCGCCTAACGGTAAAAAATACCGCATTATACATTAGGGGAAGGGTGTACAAAATGACATAGTGGGTTATAATGACACAGTGCTTGTATACACAGGACTCGTCGTTCGGGAGTGCTCGGAAACGAATATGTTTTTAGCTTTATTCGGGTTTCGAAATGTTGACGGTTCAAGAACTGTTCCTGGATTGCGCAGGACTGTTGCGCAATAGCATAAATTCTAGAACGGTTCCGAAATTATCCGCGAATTATCAGAGAAGTGCGTAAACCCGAACGAACTTTGTGTTTTCTGAGAGTGAACCTAACCTAACCTAACTTTATTTTCACATTTCCGTCATTTGCTTACAGTTCTTTCTTGGATTCAACTTTATATTTATAAATTAAATTAATTTGAAATGGCTAGAGAAGGTAGGTTCTGCTTAAAATAATTTAAACTAAGGCTATTTTATTAGCTCTTATCTTGTTTCAGATAGTATTAACGTAAAAAGAAAATACCGGCCAAAAAAATACAATTTATAAACCAAACAATAATTAAAAATAAATTGTTAGGTTAGTCTTGCGAATTTTGACGTTTTAAAACTGCGGCAAATCGAAAATACGTTTTACACATGCGTCGTAAAATAATCCCAAACCAGTTCTTACTCTGGAGCAAGGACTGTTTCTGATAGTTCTCGAACAGTCCCAGAACAGTTCCTATTTAAACCCGAACAACAAACTGCTGTCAAAATATCAGTTCTAAATCGGTTCAAAATAACCCGAACGCGAGGAATTAGACTGCGCACACTCTTGACAGTTCTAGGACCGTCCCAGACGAAACCCGAATAACAGGGGCGGATTTACAAATTTGCCGCTAGTAGGCTATTCAATTTTTGCCGCCCCTATACCAGTGACGGCTCGTGAGTTGTGAAACAGGTGAAGTGTTCGGAAAAGAAAAAAAACCGTTGCAGGCGAAATGCGCCGCAGGCGAAAAATTTTTAAGACGACGCCCAAATTTGGTCAATAATTTTTAGTAAATATTTTAAAAATTTATGAATACCCACTTATTTTATTGAAAATGAAATTTCTTTCTGCAAAGCCAGTAAAGTTCCAACTACCTTTTTTTATCCCCATTAACAGACACGGCCAACAATAAAGTTTATTTAAAAAAATACTACCCGTCGACCATGAATAAAGATTGTACCATTTATTTCTGTAAGATAAAAAAAAATTTTGGGCAAAATTTGCCGCCCCCTATAATCTGCCGCCCTAGGCTCCAGCCTACTCAGCCTAATGGCAAATCCAGCACTGCCGAATAAAGCTATTGTGGCGTGGGTTCCAGTCATGCTAGTTTACATTTTACATTTAGTTCCGCTTCATCGGTCAGAGAGGAAGCACATTCGATTATTCTATTTTTAACATCAAAATATTTTTGGCGCGATATATTAAAATCTGCTATAAATTTTTAGTGTGATTAACCGGTAAGTCAGGATATTTATGATAAGTTATGAGGATTATTGCTCTTCAAATTTGGTAAATAAGTTATTGTTTTGTCCAAAATTGTATTTATTTAAATTGGTTTCATGTGGGGTAAAATGACATAGGTGTGAAGAGGGCAAAATGACATAGGTACTATGTCATTTTACCCGACCATACATAGATAAAAATAATGTGCCTTACAAATAGATAGAAATACGTTTTTTTTGCAGATTATGCCGCGAAATTACGCAAGAAAGTCCAGTAGGCAATCATGGGATCCTGATTCCATGGTAAAGGCAATAGAAGCTGTTAATAATTAACAATTACCAGCGCCGGAAGAGGTTCTCACGTGACAGTTGTTTGTTGCATGTGTACTAACGGGAGCTATATACCGCCTGCCCTAATTTTCCCACAAAAAAATATGAAAAAAGATTTAACTGACCATACAACTGCAGGAACTTTATGCATTCCCCAAGAGTCTGGCTGGATGACTGATCCAGTATTTTTACAGTGGTTGCAACATTTCCAAAAATATGCCAAGGCATCTCTCACCGAAAAGGTTTTGTTAATCGTTGACGGACATTCAAGTCATAAATATATTGACGCTCTTCTATACGCCAAAGAAAATGGCATTGTGCTTTGTGTTTGCCGCCACACGGTACCCATCGGATGCAACCTCTCGATGTTGCATTTTTCGGTCCACTGAAAACCTATTATGACCAAGAAATAACCAATTGGCTCAAAGCTCATCCTGGTCGAGTTGTGACACAATTTCAAATTGGTGGTCTGTTAAATTAAGCCTATGGAAAGGCAGCAACTGTCCAGAACGCTACTCATGGATTTGCCAATAAACCCCGATGTGTTCCCGAGTATATGTTTCAAGCATCTGAAACTGCAAACATTGTATTTGATAATACTGTCCAAGTTTCGAACGTTCATATTGATAATAATGCACAACCTGCATGGACCTTCTTGTTCTTCTACTACGGCTCTGGAAAACTTGCAAAATCCAACAAGTGGCGCTTTACTTTTAGTTACTCCAGCTTATTTAAGTCCAGTTCCAGTCGGACCATTTGTTTCAGGCCAGAGAAAAAGAAAGCCAAGGAAACGTCAAGGCTGTTCTAAACTCTACTCCAAATTTGGAAGAGGCAAAAGAAAAGAGCAAACCGAAACTAGAGATCCCAGAAAAAAAAAAGAGCGGAAAAAAAAGTCCTTGAAGAATCCGAGTAGGAAACAGAAAAAGAACCCTTTTCTGCTGATGAAGAAGATGCTGCTGCTTGCATTTATTGTACAGAGCTGTACACATTTTCAAAAAAAGGTGACCTGTGAGTGGCTATGCTGTTGTTCGTGTCAAAAGTGGGCACATGCTGAGTGTGCTGGGCTAGACAAGAAAACAAAAATTTTTGTTTGTGAGCTTTGTACCGACTGAAAGTTATTTAACAGTATTGATGTGTCATTTTGCCCCCCACGTGTGGTAAAATGAACTTTTCTTGTTTATTTTTGTATGTTTGGCTAAAAGTCCATATTTTGTCTTACTTTGTTAAAATCTTATCTGAAGTGTTGCAAATACGTTAGTTTATGTTTTGTTCAAGATTTTATTAAGAAAATGTGTTTATTTTTTAATAAAAGATTTCTTTTTTTTTAAATGTATGTCATTTTGTACACCCTTCCCCTATATAAAATGGGACCTCGTCGGGAACCCGCTTTATCAGTTTTACTATACGCAAAAATAATCATCAAAATCGGTTCAGCCAAAGAACATAAAAATCTGTAGCTCGAAATAACCTAAAACAAAACTCTTCTGACACCTAAAAAAGCCCGGCCTAATCGATAGCTTAAAATCAATAATTATACCTACTATCGGATACCCGCGGCTTTCTCGCGCAATTTAATTGTTATAAATTATCTATTTTTCCATATGTCTTTATACAGGGTACGCCAAACTCGATGGCCCCTTAGAAGTATCTAGACAATGAAACAAGTTAGGAATTTAAAATTTAGGATTTGTCCATAGGAGGTCATGATCTCCAATTTAAAAATAGTTTTAACATTGCGGCGTTGCCAGATCTACTCTTACTACATACCAACTTTGTTATTTTAAATGTAATGCCCTGTATATTTGCACATTTTTGGATACCGCTGGACATTCTAAACCTTTTCTGTATAACCGATAGTATACCTATCTGGAGCCGTTTGACAAATAAAAATTATTTATTAAGAAATTTAGCAACACGCATCCCTCAATAAAAAAATAAGATTTTTCGCAACGGACAAAGACAACCGACTGAGATTTTGGCTGTTGTTCCTTAATAGGTTGTTTTGTCATAATATGTCAGGCAAATTAAATTATCTCATACAGGGTGTCTACAACATCATATTCATTTCGTGCAACATAAAAATTGTAGTTATGCAGTAATTTTAAATGGAACACCCTATATTTTAGAGTGGTAACTAAAAGATCCATTAATTCTCTATCTAAAAGTATTATGTGATGTCATACCTAATTTTAGCCGTTTTGGATTTATAAGCAAAAAAACAAAATAATGTAATTAATGTAAATATAATTTCTTATTAGCAGAAGAAGTAGGCTATGACTTCAATCAAAAACGTTTGTCAAAATTTTAAAATAAAACACAAAAAATAAGGATGAAAAAAATTAATAAATCAATAACTAAATTGTTTAAAACGTCCTCCGTTAACTTTTAAACAATTGAGGATTTCCGTCATAACATGGTCTGTTGTTGCTGCTTGGATCTCACATGCCTTCAAAGACAGGAATGCCTCCCGTACACGATTTTGAAGCTCCTCTTTGGTGTGAACTGGCGTAACGTAAACAAGTTGTTTAATCCTACCCCAAAGATAAAAATCAAGTGGGGTAAGGTCTGGTGACCTCGGCGGCCAATTCCATGGACCCAATCGACGAATCCAGCGATCTTTAAACATCTGAGTAAGTTCACTGATTTATTAATTTTTTTCATCCTTATTTTTTGTGTTTTATTTTGAAATTTTGACAAACGTTTTTGATTGAAGTCATAGCCTACTTCTTCTGCTAATAAAAAAATTAGATTTACATTAATTACATTATTTTGTTTTTTTGCTTATGAGTCCAAAACGGCTAAAATTAGGTATGACATCACATAATACTTTTAGATAGAGAATTAATGGATCTTTTAGTTACCACTCTAAAATATAGGGTGTTCCATTTAAAATTACTGCATAACTACAATTTTTATGTTGCACGAAATGAATGTGATGTTGTAGACACCCTGTATGAGATAATTTAATTTGCCTGACATATTGTGACAAAACAACCTATTAAGGAACAACAGCCAAAATCTCAGTCGGTTGTCTTTGTCCGTTGCGAAAAATCTTATTTTTTTATTGAGGGATGCGTGTTGCTAAATTTCTTAATAAATAATTTTTATTTGTCAAACGGCTCCAGATAGGTATACTATCGGTTATACAGAAAAGTTTTAGAATGTCCAGCGGTATCCAAAAATGTGAAAATATACAGGGCATTATATTTGAAATAACAAAGTTGGTATGTAGTAAGAGTAGATCTGGCAACGCCGCAATGTTAAAACTATTTTCAAATTGGAGATCATGACCTCCTATGGACAAATCCTAAATTTCAAATTCCTAAATTGTTTCATTGTCTAGATACTTCTAAGGGGCCATCGAGTTTGGCGTACCCTGTATAAGAAGGTGAGAAACCCTATGCAATATGTTTATAGATGTTCCCCTATGTGAAAATGTTGGGCCAGACGGAGCCATTTGGTATCCATTTTAAAGTAATTGGATGCCGAATTTACAGAAAAGGTGTGGTTATCTGATGTCACTAATGGTGGTATCTAAGAAATAACGCATAACTCTATTGAGAATAAACCACAGTATTATAGCCAATCTTGGACGATTATTCTTTGAAAAAGCAAATATTAAATGGATTTTTTTTAACTATTTGCATAAAATGTTAAACTCTCGGAAGGATTTGTTGGCATAGAAATCGTGCTAAAATTTTTAAAATTTGAAGTGTGAAAAAAACACGAAAATTAACGAGGCTCGAACCTACGACCGTTGGATCAGTAGGTAAGGACTGTTACCTTGACACTACACTACAGACTACACCTTTTATACCAGAAAACCTGCAAATTCAAAAAAAAAACGACAGATGGTGCCATCTGGTATCCATTTTAGTTTAATAAATCCTGATTTAGCAGAAAGCTAAATTTTACAGTTTTAGTATTATCCAATGTCACGAACGGTAGATGATAACGCGTGCCCCCAATTTTATCTAATCTTAAACAATTAGGTTTAGAAGACACAAATTAATGCCAAAACCAGGTGGCGCCATCTCGTTTCCATTTTAGTTTAATAAATCCTGATTTAGCAGAAAGCTCTAGCTAAATTTTACAGTTTTAGTATTATCCAATGTCGCGAACGGTATAGATGATAACGCGTACCCCCAATGTTATCTATCCCTAAAAGATTAGTATTAGAATAAGCAGCAAATTAATGGATGTAAAAACATTATTTTTATTTTTTAAATTGTGTATTTATTCATAATCAGTTTAACGCCAGAACCCACGACCCGTAGATCGGATTGATCGGAACTAATCGGAACTTCGGCAACTTCTAAAAGGATTTCACTCAACATTTTATCAAAATAAATTATTTTATCCCCTACCTTTTTAACACATAATATATAATAACCAAAGTTGGGTTCTCTGACCCTAATATATCTGAAGACGACATAACACTTATTTTATATAAGAATGTGACAAATTCTATGTGATATAAGATAATCTTATATTAATGGCGGACTAATTTTAGATTTCCAAAGGCAAGTCTTAAATAGGCTAAACATCATTAGTGCCAAATTATCACAGCATGATAAAATATTGAAGGCAATTCAAAAGCTTCTGGAATCGCGAAGTAATGGGCAATAAGGGGCTGAAAATTCCTACTTGCTCTTACTGCATTTTTCCCTATCTGCTGGTTACAAAATAAAAGCTAAAAATGAGTCTCTACATTTTTTATCTAAACAAAATAGTTTCAGGATGTTCCATTGAAATGGTTGTCAGGTCCAAGGTCTAACCAAAGGTATGTTATGTGAAGCTATTTTATATATATTTTTTAATTTACTCCGCTGTATCTTGATCTCAAAATTTAAGACAAATCATACTTTCATTGCTGAAGTAGGTACCTACTTGATTATAATTAGGCACAACCAAATTTCTACTTAATTTCCTAGATTGTCCATATGGGGCAGTATTCTAGGAAATAAATAATAATAAAGAAATAATGGTAACCGGGAATCGGGTTAGAGCCTTTATTAAGAGAGTCCTACTTACTCCCGTCGTTTACATAGGGTCGAAATCATTGTAACCAGTATTTTTTTTCTAAAAAGTAATTAATGGAACTGGCAATCGTATAGGGCCTTTATATCAATTTTTAATTATGTCTTTTATGTAAGAAGGTGACAAATATTATGTGATGTTTACTGATGTTCCCCTATGTAAAAAATTTAGGCCAGACAGAGCCATTTGGAATCCATTTTAAAGTAAATGGATACCGATTTTGCAGTTGCATTGTAGTTATCTGATGTCACTAACGGTAAAAAATACCGCATTATACATTATATAAAATGGGACCTCGTCGGGAACCCGCTTTATCAGTTTTACTATACGCAAAAATAATCATCAAAATCGGTTCAGCCAAAGAACATAAAAATCTGTAGCTCGAAATAAACCTAAAACAAAACTTTCTAAAACCTAAAAAACCTCGGCTAAATCGATAGCTTAAAATCAATTATTAGATACCTACTATCGGATATCCGCGGCTTGCTTGCGCAATTTAATTGTTATAAATTGTCTATTTTTCCATATGTCTTTATATAAGAAGGTGAAAACCCCTATGCAATATGTTTATAGATGTCCCTATGTGAAAATATTGGGCCAGACGGAGCCATTTGGTATCCATTTTAAAGTAATTGGATACCGAATTTACAGGAAAGCTGTGGTTATCTGATGTCACTAATGGTAAGAAATAACGTATAACCCTATTGAGTATGGACCACAGTATTATCCAATCTTAGACGATTATTCTTTGGAAAAGCAAATAATAAATGTATTTTTTTTAACTATTTGCAAAAATGTTAGACTCTCGGAAGGATTTGTTGGGATAGAAATCATCTAAAATTTTTAGAATTTGAATTGTGAAAAAACCAAGAAAATTAACGAGGCTTGAACCTACGACCACAGAAAATATAGCTACGCAATAGCTATATTTTCTGTGCTACGACCCTTGGATCAGTAGGTAAGGACTGTTACCTTGACACTACACTACAGACCACACCTTTTATAGCAGAAAACCGGCAAATTAAAAAAAAAACTACTGATGGCGCCATCTGGTATCCATTTTAGTTTAATAAATCCTGATTTAGCAGAAAGCTGTAGCTAAATTGTGCAGTTATAGTATTATCCGATGTCGTGAATGGTAGATGATAATGCGTACCCCCAATTTTATCTAATCTTAAACGATTAGTGTTACAAAAAAACCTAACTAATGGGTGTGAAAACACAATGTTCCTTTTTTAAATTCTGTAACGCACGACCTGTGGATCGTTGACTTGTCTGGCCTAAAAACTTGGTTCAAAAATATATTTTAAAATCGATTTATTATGTTTATAGATGTCCCTTTTGCGAAAATGTGAGCTTAATGGCGCCATCTGGTATCCATACTAGTGGTTGTACCTAAATACCTAATTTAAATACAGATACCTGCTTAAATAGCACTTAGTCTGACATCACTTACGCATAGGTAAAAAAATAATGTCGGTATCACACAATTTCATATTAAAATGTAGACAAGGGGTCGTAGAATAACATCAAATCCTTTTACCTATTTATAATGTGCTCATAATCGTAATTCCTTTTATTTTTAATTTAATTGATCCGTATAGTCTTAATCTTAATCTTAATCTTAATCTTAACATAGTATAAAACAAAGTCGCTATCCTGTCTTATGTGCTTAAATCTTTAAAACTACGCAACGGATTTTGAAGCGTTTTTTTTTTAATAGATAGAGTGATTCAAGAGGAAGGTTTTTATGTATAATTAGCGACCCGCCCCGGCTTCGCACGGGTGCAATTTCAGAAAGTGGCATGCCTGGTACTAATATATCGGGTTTGTTCGGGTTTGTATTTATACCAGCAGGTTGCAACGCATGCCGGGTACACGCTAGTGTATCTATATATCTTAGGTAATGTAATCAGTGAACTATCTCTTAATAGTAATGAACGTACGTTTAGTAATTTTTTTGCGGAGCTCCCCTATCTGGGGTAAAAAAAAATAACCCCCCACAAAAGAGAATCTTACAAAATATTTGCTTGTTACCTCATGATCCCACTAGCCCTCGGCGGGTCTGCTGGTAACAAGGGGCAATAGGGAATAATACGAACATTTTTTCAACAACAATAATACAGCACAGAATCATTGACTCGTTGAAGATCAACGCATAGAATTTTTGATTATGTTGGGTTGTGGAGATAAAAGTATCTAGAAGTCATGGGAAGTCTGCGATATGTTCAATGAAAAATACCCAAATCGCCCCGTGTCTGGGTAGCAATTAAGTGGAGAACTTCCCGTACTGTTAACAATAGTGTTAAACGTGGTCGTCCTGGTATACCTGAGGAGAAAAAAATAACCATATTATTATCACTTACACTTAGGAAGATGCTCATAGCTAAAGCAGTGGCGGCTCGTGGGGTAGAGCCACAGTGCCATGGCACTACCTACCCTCCTGTCCACCGTCCTGCCCTTTACAAATTACCAAAACCTATTAAAATTAATATTCTCGTTTTTAAAGCAATTAGCAAAATAATTTAAAAATGGAACACAGTCGGGTGCAAATTTCCATCTATTTAGGAAGCGATTATGCGTAAACGGTAACGTAGCTTTCGCGCCACACGGCGGAGGCCCCAAGTGATGACGAAATCGTCATAACACATCAATAAAAAACATTGGAAAATGACCTTGAATGCAAGCAGGAAAAAATCTCTGAGTAGCCAGGCTCTTCGTTTGACCGTTTGACGTTAGACGTTTCAAACAGTAGTTGGTCCCTGTCAGCGTCGCGTCGCGATTTGTTTGTGTTATGTTAGGTTGTTTGTAAACTAAATAATTTTCGTTCGGCCGGCTGATTTAATGTTAATTTTATTTTAGAAATACATAAATGAATACTATTAGATAGGGTGTGCGGTTGTGGTGAATCTAATAGACTATTTTGTTTTATGTGTGTTTTATTTGGTGGGGAGCAAACTTAGTCCCAAAAAGGTACAGATGATTTGGTCCATATCTGGGAAAAAATGAAGACACATGAAAAATCGAAGGTACATTTAAACAATATATTTAATTTCAGTATGCTTGGTAAAATTAACATTAAAAGGTGCCTTTTTGCTTATTTTTCCTGCTTCAAAAGCAAGAACTATTAACAAAAAAGGGCGTGGCACCCAAAAAATTTTTCCTGCGGCGCTAAGGGTTTACCTGGCCCTACTTCACTAAAATGGCACGAGCCGCCACTGAGCTAAAGCACACACCTTTGGCCCACCACCATCTAAATTTTTAATAAAAGAAAAGCTCCATCCTTACAAACCAGTAATTGTGTAAAACTTTTTGGACGACGATCCTGATAGTCGCGAGTAATTTTGTAAAATAATGATTGCGCTAACAGACAATCACGCACGAATTGTCCAAAGTTTTTTTCAGATGAAGCTACGTTTTCTTTAAAAAATGGTCGGGCTAATAGACAAAACTACAGATACTGGGCACAGGAAAATCCACACTGGTTCATAGAAAATCACAGCCAGTATAATGAAAGGTTAATGTATGGGCGGACATTGTTGAAAATACGGCAATCGGGCCATATTTCTTCGAAAAGGTCCGGTTCCAGCTCTCGCCTCTCTATTTTTCCATGATAATGATCCAGATTTACCAAGTTTAACCTTATGGTTTCAACAGGATGATGAATAGGTAGATGGAGGTCAATAGAGTAGCCACCCAGATCTGCCGATCTTAACCCACTGTACTTTTTTGTGGGCTACGTCAAAAGTTTAGTTTATAAAACTCGATAGATATGCTTAAGGAATCCCTTCCACGAGTAATACCAGGAATTTCTCCACAAGTAGTAACAAATGTACAACAGAAATTTTTAGATCGATTGATCTACCGCAGAACAGTTGGTGGAGGATATTTTCAACATCTTATAAAAAAGTTGCTTTTCATACTTTGTCCATTTGTCTGGAATTGATTGTAGGATGTAAAAATGTAAATATAGATATTAAGAAAATTAAAATTTATACTTTTAAGTATAATATTTATATTCATAATATTTATAATAAATTTTTTTTGATAAAAATAAATTTGACGGGTTCGAGCGATTCTTGATGAAATGGGCGGTATTCTACATAAATGGCTGATTCGTTTCGTTATCATAAACAATCTGTTTTAGCTGGATAATAATATATCTTCTGGATACTAGATGGCGCGTGGTGTCAAATCTACTAATTAATAACGATACATGCGTATCCGGAATTAATCATAAAATTCTCGGCTGAAAGTTTCCATTGAGCTTATTTACTAAATTGTTGGCCATTATTTTCTTTGGGTAAGATGTGTTGTATACTAGTTCACACCAGTTATAAGAGAATATAATATACTTAGGATACATCAGGGTATGTCATTAAAGGTATGGTCAACAATTTGGGATAGGTTAAAAATAAAGTAAGAAGTTCATATAAAATTGTGTCTCTACTTACTACGAAGCTACAGCCCCTATTTCTGCCCACACTTATTAATCATCGACATTTTAAATACCAGTTTTCTTCAGGGTACAAAGATTACCAAAATATCTAAATTTTAAATTTGTATCTGAAAAGGTTTTAAAAATATTTAGAAAAAACCATTCGAGGACCTCTTTTGGGGGACTGTAACTTTGTAGTAAGTGGACATAGAACTCAATTTTATATGAAATTTTTATTTATAACCAATCTACTCAATCCCACCACCAGTCACCTTTTAGGACACCCATATATGTGTCAACTAAATTGAGTTTTTATTTTGGTTCAATATTTGTACCACCGCCCGCTTAGATGGGTGCTTTCAATGGAGAATTACTAGTTAAGTTAGTAGGTAGGTATTATTAATGAGGAGCTAACTAACCTGTACGAGTTAAAGAACATCTGAAACATACTCAAAGAGGTGAAAGTTCGAGATCAGGTATAGCGAAACATGTTTGGACCAACCAACATAATATACAGTGGTCAGAAGCCAAAGCACTGGAGAAAACAAATATTCACAAAAGTAGGTTTCATGAATCAAAATACCCATATATTTAGTAAACCAAGTATAGATATCCCCAATATTTGGAAGCCTCTTCTTGTCCAAAACCAACAGCTCAAACTTCACACTCCAATAAGCACGTAGGCGGAGTCATCAAGCTTCATTGCACATGGATAGTATTTAAGACAGTAGCCTTAGAATTATAATTTAGTTTACACTTGAAAACGGTTAGAGATACTAACTAACCGAAACGTTGTGTAGCAAAATAAAGAGAAGTCGTCCGACAAGATAATTTATTTGATATTACTTCATTCAAAAAAAAAACTAATATGCATTTTCAAGACATGATTTTTCAGAATTTATAAAAAAATTCTAGGCCAGATCCAGGTAGGTACTTATTTTAATTATTCTTCACAGATGAATTTTTTGAATTTATTTTATACCAAACATATCTGTTTGCTCAGCAAGTAGAAAACGCATACAAGTCCATTGTGTGCATTAAGAATGAAAAAAAAATGTCAAATGTAAATTTTGGTTTTGTGTATTTTTGACTTGTTTTACCAAAACTTTTAAATAAAATTAATTTGTTGCCCACATCCTGTAAGTATATAAGCTGTTACAAAATCGACGCTCACCGTTGGGATTTCGTAACGGGTGAGAGATACAGCGAAGGTTAAATTGAGGCAAAGTAGCGCATCACTTAAATAGATTTTAGAAAAAAAAACGAAAATTCTCGTTCAGATTTTTCAACATTCGCTATCGAAATAAAACAGCGGGTACCATATATGCCACCCAATAGAATATTTAATAGGTACCCATGTTATTTTGAAATAGATATTTCTTTGGTGCTTTCTTATATTCTTTTTTTTTCATTAAATTAAAATTTTATCTCTTAGCTTTGTTCATGAAAATAATACCAAAAATATAGATTTATCATGATTATTAAAAATATATGTATTTCATTACAGATCGTTAATAACGCTCACAGAACCTTTCCGTGGTTGCGTTTATCTTAGGGGTAGAATTTATATAAATATTGAAATTTGTCAAGAAAGTCCATCAAAAACCAGGCCATTTCCAAAAAAATAGGAAATAACATTTTCATGATTTGTGTTGAAGAATATTTCTGCAATGTTTCAAAAAAATCCTATAAATGATCAACTCCCTTTTTACCCCATTAGGGACAGATTTTCAAGAAAATAAGAAATACCTATTTTATTAATTATTGTATTTAGAGTATTTTGCTTTAGTCTGTGCTGGTTAGTTAATATACTAGTGGTTTAAAGTATTTCCTATACTTTCAATCTGCATTAAATGATTGTTGGTTCTGTAGCGTATTATTTGCTTTTGGTGTACAGGGTCTTCCAACGAGGACTGAACAGGGGCTCATTTTTGAGCTTCCTTGTATTTAAAGAAAAATCCAAAATAGCCAATCGATGTACTTTCTCCTGCAGAATTCAAAAATGAAACCAAAAATTTATTTGAACCAGAAACAAAAGAGTTGCGATATGGATAAGGTGTTTTTTAAATGGAACATAGCTTTTTTTATACGATTTTTGGAACGAGTAATTTTTTTTTTGTCCGTTCTGATTAAAATATTTAATATTGTGACAGCTATTTTAATTAAATTTTAATGTTTTATCCAGTATAATTTGACTCTAACCTTTGAATCCTTCAAAGTCATTTCGGCAATATTATAGTAAATTTGTCAAATCTTTTGACTTTGAAGGATTCAAAGGTGATTATACCTTTATTACCTAGTGTATGTTTCAAACAGGTTAAAGTTAAATTATACTGAATAAAACATTAAAATTTAATAAAAATAGCTGTCACAATATTAAATATTTTAATCAGAACGGACAAAAAAAAAATCACTCGTTCCAAAAATCGTATAAAAAAAGCTATGTTCCATTTAAAAAACACCTTATCCATAGCGTAACTCTTTTATTTCTGGTTCAAATAAATTTTTGGTTTCATTTTTGAATTCTGCAGGAAAAAGTACATCGATTGGCTATTTTGGATTTTTCTTTAAATACAAGGAAGCTCAAAAATGACCCCTGTTCAGTCCTCGTTGGAAGACCCTGCACCTATAGTAATGATTTATTAGTGTTGTAAGGCCTAATTTATTTTTGATATGTATTGCTATTATTATAATAAATTTCATGTATCTGTTGAGAAAAAGCCTGCATAAAAAATTGTAATATTCTCTTTTAACTCAAATAAAAAATATTATTATTATTATTGTGTTTCAAAAAATATTTTTTTCGATTTAAAATTTTTATAATCCATATTCATTTTCATCCCTTTGGGGGCCGACGGGACGTTAAACAAAAATATACGTCTTTATCTTTGCTTGTGTTTAGAGTATTTATGCTGAGGTTTAAGAAATTAGGACCAAAATTTGTTTCCCAATATAACTATTACACCCCTTTTTCCACCCGCTCTAGGGGCAAAATTTTCGTAAATGCTTAAACACAAGTTTATTTAATTTGAAAAAATAGTCCATGCTTAAAGTGGAGTTGAAAGTATGGGAAAGAAAGAAAAAACTAAAAGTCTTCCTCCACAAAATGTAATAGAATAAAAATTCTTTAGGGGTCTCTACATGTTTCGAACGTAGAAACGTTTATCATCAGGAGACAGAAAATATATTTAATGCTGATGGTTTTAGCGGAACAGAAAATGGTGTAGAACCTTAATGGAGCTTTTATGGAATTAAAAAATTGATGTGTAGAAGAGACATAATATGAAGGAAATTGATAAAAGTACCGAGTATGTGAAAAGTCAGTAAAGGGGGTCTAAACCAACCAAATAAACTGGGGAAGAAGAAAAAGACCTTCGACATACTGACAGGTAGTATGGCGGTACCTGTCAGTATATCTGTCAATCAATCCATCTCTCATTCACTTTTGTCCCAACACGTGGAGGTGAACAACCTTTTGACCTTTAACTTTTTTAAAAATGTGCAACTTGTTAATTAATTTTATTGGTTTTAAATTAACCGCTTGTGGAGTTACTGAGCTTTAATCCTCAGTACCCCACAAAACAATTTTTTTGGAATATAATTTTGTAAGTACCTACTTACTTTTTTTTTCAAAAAATATTTCAAAAATTTCAATTTCAATTTTTTACAGATTGTGATAAATCATTATACTAATTATGTCTAATTTTATCCTTATAATGTCTTGCAGACATATACTTAAAAATGTTTTATAAAAAAATTTAAATAATCTTCGACACCTTCTTTTTAGAAGGGTTTTTTTTCCTTCCCCAGTTTATTTGGTTGGTTTAGACCTTTACTGACTTTTCATATACTCAGTATGTTTTAACTTTTATCAATTTTCTTCATATTATGTCTCTTCTACACATCAATTTTTTAATTCCATAAAAGCTCCATTAAGGTTCTACACCATTTTCTCTTCTGCTAAAACCATCAGCATTAAATAAATTTTCTGTCTCCTGATGATGAACGTTTTTACGTTCGAAACATGTACAGACCCCTAAAGAATTTTTAATCTATTAAATTTTGTGGAGGAAGACTTTTAGTTTTTTCTTTCTTTCCCACAAGTTTATTTCTTCCAGGCGAAGAATTTGTCTAATATTTTTACTTATAAATTTTTCCCTAGTTGTTGCGTTGCAAACCCCCTCCATTTCTACTCCGTAGGAGCAAAATTTCCCAAATCATCATGCTTATTTTAACAGAGTAAGCATAGTACAAATTTTCAAATTTGCATTATAGACCGTTATAGGTATCCCCTCAAAATAGGCTACACCTGTTTTTTCAAAGCAAGTTGAATTTTCAAAAAATTACAAAACACATAGGTATATTAATATTTTATTAACAAACATTTCTATAAAAAAATGCAAACCCCGTTTTGACCCCCCTTAGGGGTTGATTTTCGAAAAATCCATTCTTAGTGGATGGCTACATTATAGGAAGAAGACATCTTCGAGATTTCATGATTAGGCTGGGCGTTGATAAATCAGTCAGTCACTGTACAATTTTATATAATAGCATAGATAACATGTCGCTATCAGATATTGATTCGGGTGTTTCGTTTTTCGGGTAGGTATTTACATTTATCAGGTATGTATTTTTAAATAAGGACATGTATTTTGATCTTGTAACTAATAAAATAACAATGCAATACACCTTTAATGTAATATAAATGTTTCGACTCCATCAAACGAAATTTCGAAATCATCAAACTTTATATTCGTTAACAGTAGTTAACAGCGATACATCTAAAGTAACATAATTATGTGTTAAGTCTATGTTTTTTGTGGCGTTATTAATAAAGGACGAATAAGCAGTTTTACATTAATATATCATTTAAATAATTGAATGAACAAACCTGAGATTTACAAAAATGCAAGGAAAATTGAAGTAAATCGTATGTGCGGTTTCGAAGAAATTCGGTGACAGCGGAGGGCAAAAATTGGCCTTATTTTACATGCAATGATGAACCCTTAAGGTGGAATTATCAACGTCATTTAATTTATTGCCGACCTATAACCTATTTCGCCTTCTTTTTCTTAGTTTATTATTTTATTGACTAAGATTTAAATAAAATCAATATCGTCTGCACATTATTTAGGTAATATTATCATCAATCAATCAAAATTACATTCTAAAGATTATCTTCAAGAAAAACAAGCTATACCCTACAGAACTCTTATATCAGGACGGAATATGCAATATCAGATCTCTGTATTTTCATTCTTTGTGTATCTTCGTGTATAGGCATCCCGCTCTTAGGAATTATGTTTCACATGACACTGTGACCCGTAGTATCACGAGTGAACTACTTCAATGTCCTCAGATTACTTTTAATTGTGGAAAAAGGTTTGTAACATTTCTAGGTCCAAAGTGCTATAATTTGTTAACTAGTGAAATTAAAACTATAAGCAGCTATAAAAGATTTTCATACAACTATAAAAGATTTATTAGTGATCATAATCATCTTTTTATAAAATTAATTACAATTTAGTCACTTGCAATAGATTAGTTTTGGGTTTGGTGTATTTTGCTGTCGTGTTGTGTGCTGGCGTATTGTAATATTGGGTGGTACTTTGTACTCTCAATTACTTATGGGAAATTATATGCACAAAACAAGTGTTAATTCACTTAGGTGCATATTATTTCCTTCTGATTCGGTTAATTTAATATAATTTACTTTATGACTACAAACATTCCTGTGATATATCTTGTTCAAATGTACCTATTGATTACTGAATTAAGTTTATTTAGGTAATACTGTAGCAGTTTTTGTAAATATTATAAACAGTTTGTGATAAAACATAAGTTACCAATGTTGGATTACTTATATTACTATATTAAATTATAAATTATTAATTATAAGTTAATACTTATATTGTAAACTTGTAAACAAATAAACAAATAAACTTGTACTTATATTGTAAACTTGTAAACAAATAAATATCTGATATATTACGAAAATATCAATTTATTTCATTGCTTATTTTGGGAGAATTGTATAGTGAAAGAACAATGACATAATAATGTTAAAAAACTCTTAACCGATATTTTTCGATATACAATTATCCTTAAATAACTTATGAAATTTCTTGATATTTATTTAACATGTTAATTATTACCTATAAAATATGAAGACGATATTGATTTTATTTAAATTTTGTGTAAAAGTTAGAAAAAATAAATAAATCTACGCGAAATAGGTTATAGGTTGGCAAGCATGTTGATACTCCCACCTTAAACTAAAAAAGTTTTTTGTATTTGGGTTTTAATCGCAATCATTAAACAAAAATTGAAAAATTTGCAAAAAATTACTTTTTCTTGTTCAATGCAAAATTTGTTATTTGCAGGGTATACACCGTATACTTAACTTTGAAATTATAACATATTTTATTCACAATTTTTCTTTCTAAAATGAAAAATGGCTATGATTTTCCCTCGTATACTTGATGCCATTACCGGACTTGATAGGTATTATTTTGATTTGAAGATAAGCAGAACTTTTTCAATATCAAATAACTTTTTTAGGTTTTAAAATTACAATTTTTCCCACATGTTAAACACTTTCTGGCAAACGCTGTACATAACAGAAAATTGCAATGTTATTAAAGAATAGGCTGCATTTTAAAATTAAAACAAAAGCAGGCGAATCGTCAAGTTTTTCATCTAAAATAAGTTTTTTCTACAGACGTATGGAAAAACCAATTTTCCGCACGGATATCAGTGCGGAAAATTGATTTTTCCACACTAGTGCGGAAAATTTTTTCGACACGATTATGTCAAAAATCCGTGCGGAAAATTGGTTTTTCCACACTAGTGCGGAAAAATTTTTCGGCACGATTATGTCAAAATCAATAATTTATCAATTATAACTTGTAGTTATTACTTTTTTCTCAGAATTAGTTACTGTTACATATGTATGTGATTGTTATAGTTAATTAAAAATTATTAAATTTCTTTGAAATATGTGTTACTTATTTCCACACGTCTGTAGAAAAACTATTGTACCTGACACGTGCGGAAAATGTTTCCCCTGCACTCGGCTGCTTAACCGAACTCCGCTACGCGTCGTTCGGTGAACGGCAGACTCGTGCGGAAAAATTCATTTTCCGCACTTGTTAGGTAAATAGCTATATTGAATTAGGTACGTGTCAGTCAGAATTTTACCAAATCACATTGATTGATAATGGGTCTGTTTACCGCTGTCGCGTCGCCATTGGAGTCAATTGGAAAACAATAAAGACTAACTTAGTTACCTGTTTACCTAGAATCGATAATTCCTTTTAAATATGTTCGTCGTACACAAACACATAATCAAAATCACTGGAATCTAACACAATGTAATTAATTTACAACACAGTATCTAATAATAAGGCACAAATCCAACTGTCTTAACGACAATTATTATGTCCTGCAAGTCGGATAATTGTTGTTTACACCAGAAATTGTTTTAAAAATTCTTATGTTTATACTAGACATTCTATAACATAACGTCTGTTATATTTAACAACTATTGATTAGGTTTTAAATTATTCTATTGAGAGGTTTAATTCTTTTGCGTGCCAAAGTGTTTTAAAATTTGCACACCATATCACGGGTTTCAAATGTTCTCAATTTTTTAAAAGTAATTAATTCGGTAGTAGCAGCACTTGTTGCGTAGTTTGGTTCTCACCGCGTGTAAAATAAATCCATTAATTTTTGTCCTCCGCTCTCCGTTGTCATTATATCTCCAAATTGGGATTTATTTCAGTTTAAAAAAATAACGTATTTTCAGAATTAAATTTAATTTTCGTTTAACACATGCAGTAACTTATGCGATTATAAAATAAATATGCCATACGCTGTGAGACATTTTTTTCATCAAACTGCTATTGGCCATAACTATTGGTCTTACAAGAATAGGTAGTACTTATTGTTTATACGGGTATTAGACATTTTCGATGGTTCTTGTATGATGGACTCCCACACCCAATTTTATTATTTTCTAAGAAGCCAATTAAAAGTTCAAATTCAAATTCAAACACAATTTATTTATCAAGAAACAATAAAAATAATACAACATGTGATTTTTAATTATAGATAAATTGGACTATACCGCGATTATATAGAACCGATATCACAGAGCACAAATAAATTGTGTCTATATGGTATAACCCAAAATGATATTAATAACTAAAAAAACTATAATATGAGAATTATTGAAACATATATTTAATTCAATCAAAAATTCAGCAAGGTAACGACCCAAGGTCTCTAAAGGGTAGGTTGCCTGGTAACTCTATGGCCGAAGCGACGTGAGCGGGGTGTCTACGTCATCGAGACGACAAAGTTGGTTTGTTTACATGGTGTACATAGCGGTTTTCACTGAATTATTGCTTTTGTAGTGTTATTTTGTTATTTAGGTGGTTAAATTTTAAACAATTGTGAAGTGTGGACATATTTTTGCGAACTCACAATATTATTTTGTGAGAAAACTATCACAAATTGTAAATTTTCAGCGATTTTCATTGTGTGAATTTCAAGGTTAGTTTATTAAACTTGATTCTTCTCTATGTTCTAATTTTAAAACAAATTATTGTTTGAATATTTATTTAGATATGAGTGGTGGCAATATTTGTAGCATAGCTAGATGTAACAGTAATTCAAAGAAGAAGCCAGATCCAGGCAAAAAAGATCATGTTTTTTACATTCCCAAAAAACCCCATCGTTTCAAAAGAATGGGAACGAAAATGTTGCTGAAAGGATAATTGGACGCCCAAAAATAAGAGGATATGCAGCAAGCATTTTCTGTTTACTGACTACAAAGATGAACTGCAAGCTCGCTTAATGAATTTCCAACCAATGGTTTTAAACAAAGATGGTAAGTGAAAAAAAGTAAATAAATAGGCAGTTCTCTATTAATAAAGTGACAACCAAGCCCAAAGTAAATAAACTTATATTATTCAGGGGTGAAAGATTCCAAAGTAAGGGTTGAGTTAATGTATTTATAACAATAATAATATTAATATTTGTGGGGGCTCTTGAAGTATCATCTAATGATGATAATCATAATTATTATTATTATTAAGACAGAAGTTTGTAGGTTTAGTGAACCCTTATTTTATTTATTTTTTATAGCTGTCCCGACATTATTTTTACCTTTGATAGAAAATAAAGATACCAACTGTGTTATCGAAAAGAGCTTGTCAGATAAATCGAAAAGAAAACAAAGCAACTGTGGAAGGTTTATTACAGTTAGAAACAGAAAAGCTAAAAGCCATTGATAACAGTTCCATGGATATTTCGGAGGTTACATCAACAAGCAAGAAAACAGATTATGATATTATTTGGGAAAGAAAATTTTCATTATTGAGACAGGAAAATGAGAAGCTCAAAAAAAATTGCAGATCATGAAAATAAAGAAACGATTTTAAAACAAAGTGGCTCCAACTTAGATGAACAAGATGTTTTGTCTCCAAACCAAGTGGACATTGCCTTAAAAATTAAATCTAAAGCTCGCTGGACACAGGATGAACTCTTAAAAGCTTACGTTAAAATATTTTGGTAAACGGTCATATACCTATATTTAAGACAAACTTTGCATTATCCGCTGCCTGGAATATCCACTTTACAACAGTGGGCTGCAAATTAATATCAATTTAAGAAATGGAATTATAGATGATATTTTGCACATTATGGGAATAGCAAAAACATTAAAAAAAGTGTTAATAGACATTAACCCTAATCGTTATTGAACTTCTTAGGTAATGAATGGTAAACCTATTTTATTTTGTGACATCATTTCATTTTATTCCCCATTGTAAAGTATAATTTGAAATAAAGAAATTATTATTGTTATTATTTCTCACAATTCCCAATATTTTTTAATAATAGATAAAACATGGTTTTCCAAAATATAATATTTAACATTATATGCAAAATTTTAAATGCTTTTAGCACTTACCTACCTATTAGTAATACAATACTGTCTATTTTCTGATAGGCCTAATTAATAATCAGAATATTGATAATAGAGTAAAAGTGCCTGTTCTTCCACCCAAGCCATAATTAGGAAAATATATAAGAAATATTCCTTTCTTAAGGGCTAAAATCATTTAAAGTTTGTCAAAAAATGATATTTAAACAAAAGCAATTGAATTTACATATCAAAACCACAGGAATTCTGTGTAAAAACTATTTAATTGCCATTCTTTATATGCTGACCATGAAAATATTTTAAATGTGTCGTCTGGATGACGTATTCCCGCGCATGAAATGCGAATATCTGATTGGCCCAAAGTTACCAGGCAACCTATAGTATAGAGACCTTGGTAACGACCGACCCAGGCGCAAGAGAGAGAAGGACAGAGAGGACAGGTAGACAAAACTTAAAAACGACAGAAAAAAATAAAGAAAGCTCGAGCAGTTTCCAGGTCAAAACCAACCAATGCAGATATCTGCTATATAGCGCAATTATGACTAAAAAAGAAGAAAAGTAAAATAATAAACCAAATACAGACATGCTAAACTTCCCCCCTTTGCATATTTAAAAGAAATTGCTTGATATAATTATTAAATTTGTTAATTGAAAATTCCTTAGCATTATTAGGTAAATTACTCCACATTTGAACGGCTATGAAACTGAATGACTTTTGAAAATTAGATGTACGATGTTGAGGTAGCCTGAAATAATTTAGATTTCTTGTAAGATGAGTTAAATGTTATTTAGGTAAAACTCTTCGTAAAATGCCTAAAATTTAAATAATAATAATAATAATAATAATAATAATAATAATAATAATAATAATAATAATAATAATAATAATAATAATAATAATAATAGACCATATCACTGGTGGATGCAAAATCTTAGCAGGCACACAGTATACCGAAAGACACAACATGGCAGGAAAAATCATTCACCAGGCACTCGCAAAGACCTACAAACTAATAACAGAGGAAATACCATACTACAAATACTTTCCAACCACCATCATAGATACCAGCGAATACAAACTGTACTGGGACGTAGAAATCCATACAGACAAGACAATAAGATGTAATAGACCAGACATCGTTTTCCAAAACAAAAAAGAACAAATTACCTATCTTATAGATATATCCATACCTAACGACCCCAACATTCAAACAAAGTATAGAGAGAAAATAGCAAAGTATTCGGAATTAGCCATGGAAGTTCAGAGACTTTGGAAACAGAAAAAAGTAACGATCATACCATTCACCATTTCAACCACAGGCATCACCCCATACATCTTTAAGACACATCTTGAGGAACTCGGTCTCGACCCAAATATCCATACAAACATACAAAAGTCTGTCATCCTTAAAACGTGCAATATTGTGCGATCATTCCTCAATTCAAGCAATAGACTCTGAGACGACTTGGTACAGCCCGTCATCCCAGAAAAGAAACACCACTTGATTAAGATTAAGTGAGAAAAAAAGAAGATAATAATAATAATAATAATAATAATATTAATAATAAGTAAACGTCTTTTATTAGGTGTTGATGAAATTTAAATTTACAGGTTCTTTTGTCTATAAACAAAACATACAGCCATAACAGGGCGAGATTTAGCTGCGGTAGCTATTCTTGCACCTAACCCCGTATGCCTGTGTACAGTAAAAATAATAGGTAAGTAAATAAATAAATTTAACATACTTATAACCATGGCAACAACGAGAAAAAGAAGAAAAACATAATATATAATACAAATTAAAATATAATACAAATTAAAAACTAGACAGGCACCTATACTTAGAGAACATAAAACATAAAACAAAACCTTAAGAGATTCTGGTTTTGGTTACAATATGCTAGGCAACTGTGATGCCAACAGTATTCGTTTGTAATGAATTTTAAATTTTATAGGTTGCAACATCTTAAGGTTGCCATCCAATTTATTATAAAAGTGTGGCGCTCGGTAACTGAAAGACCTTTGAAACAATGCTGTTGAATGCTTCGGAATGCCAAAAAGTGATTTAAAACGGGTGTCTCGCTGATGTATTCGAGTTCTTGGGATCAATCTGTCATTGAGGTAGGAAGGAGATCCCGTAATTACTATCTTGTGAACAAAAACAGCAAAGTGAAGGTGCCTTCTATTGTTCATATTTAGCCATTTAAGCTCAAGAAGGGAATCTGATATTCGATCATACCTTCGAAGCGAACAGACAAAGCGACAACATGAATTTTGCACTCTCTGAATTTTTCTATTCTCGAGACACGTGAGAAAAGGGCCATAAACAAAGGAACAATAATTAAAATATGACAATACTAATGACTCGCATAACAAACGTCAAAGACTTTTTGACAACATATGTCTGTTAGCGTATAATACCTTTAACCTATGGAATGCTCTTTGAACAGTCTTATTGACCTGATCAACAAACTTCAAATTAGAGTCAACTAAAATGCCCAGGGACTTTGTCACGGTACGCACTGGCAATGGAATGCCATCTATTTGCAACTGTACAACCTTGTCGATGTTAGGTATTTTTCGATTTCCAAAAAACACAACCACCGATTTGCTCGGATTTAGAATCAAGTTGTGCTTTCTTGAGTTTTCAGAAATGCTGTTGAGCTCTCTGTTTATCACAAATTCACCCACATGGTGCTCATTAGGGAGAAAACCATAACTCAGTTGAATATCATCAGCATAAATCTGGTGCGAACAGTCCTTTATGTTATTTATTATATACGCCGTATATATTATAAACAACAGGGGTCCCAAGATAGAGCCCTGAGGTACACCCGATATCACAGGCAGCAATAATGAAGTTTCGCCATTTAAAACGACCATTTGATTTCTATTCCTCAAATAGGAAGATATGAAGTCTACAGATGACTGTTGAAATCCATAATATTTAAGTTTTAAACACAGGAGGTCATGGTTGATGGTATCAAAGGCCTTCGAGAAATCGAGCAGCACCAATGCAGACACCCCGCCCGCGTCCAAATCCCCCACAGTCCCGTCCAAGACTCCTGAAAGTGCAGTAGCTGTACTATAGTTCTTCCGAAAACCAGACTGAGAATCAGGAATGATTTTATTTGCATTAACAAATTTATTTATTTGAGAATATGCTATTTTCTCAAGAATCTTGGACAGAACCGGTAGCAGGCTAACTGGGCGCAAGTCCGCACAGGAATCGGGATTGGTTACCTTTGGTATAGGCTGTATGATTGATGTTTTCCATGCTTCTGGAAAGTAACCGTGTTCTAGGCAAACATTGACTATGTGAGTGATGTAGGGAGCAATAAATGGTGAGCAATACTGAAGCATTGACCGTGTTATACGATCAGATCCAAATGCATTTGACTTGATGCTTTGTAAAACTCGGTTAATTTCATCAATACTCGCGGGAGTAAAGTTAAATCTTTCATTAGAAAACGGTTCCAAGCTCTGATATCTTTGCATCATTTCATCGCATCTACCTTCTTTGAAAACCGAAGCAAAATATTGATTTATCGTATTTACATCCGCTAAATGTCGAGGTATATCTTGTTTGTTGGAATTTTTAACATTAAGATCCGCTAGCGTTTTCCACGTTTTTTTGGCATCACCCCCATCAGCCACAATACCAATAAAAGCCTTTTTGCGCCGACGAATAAGACTTAGTGTAGAATTTCGCAATATCTTATATTGATCCCAGTCCTCTTTCGATTTATTTCTTTTATAAGTAGTCAGTGCATTATCTCGGGTTTTGATTAAGATACCAATGTCCTCAGTCAACCAAGGAGCCTTGGGTCTTGTAACGCGAACTGTTCTCAGCGGAGCATGTCGATCGAAAATATGTGTGATTAGTTCATTAAAATACTGAATCTTGTGCTCTATGTTAGGCATATATAACATGTTATTAAATGGCAGTAAAGCTAGTTCTTCATAAAACAATTCATTATTAAAATTCTTAAAATCCCTATATGTAACAATTTTAGGTTTGAATTTAACCAATTTGACATTAAGCTTACAAGTGACCATTCTGTGATCTGATATGCCCTTCGAATCAAGAGCCTGTGAACTTTTTACGAGCTCCCGATCAGAAACAAATATAGGATCTAAAAGTGTTGCGGTACCACCCGATATTCTCGTTGGCTCATCAACCACCTGGGAAAAGCCATAGGTTTCGAAGCAATGTGTGACAGGATTATCAATGTTTAGAAGATTAACATTAATATCACTCAAACAAACAACACAATCCACAGACGGAATCACAAGAGATAACACACTATCAAGCTGGTCCAGGCCAGACTTAACATTAGATGTTGGTGGTCTGTAAAATACAGAGACAGCCAAATTCTTACCATTCACCTTAAATTGCACCCATAATTGCTCAATATCGCTCTGCGCGCAGTCCGCATGAATAATCTTAGACTTAAAATTTGTACTAACGTAAACGGCGACCCCTCCACCCCTTGTCAGACTATCCCTTCGAAAAAGCCTATATCCATTAATAAGAAAAGCATCATCACCGGTCTCACGAGAGAGCCAGGTCTCAGAGACTGCAAGTACATCAAACTTTTGTTTTTCAATTAAATCGACTAACTTGTTAAACCCTGTATAAAGCGACCTGACGTTTAGGTGACCAACTCTTAAGCTATTTCTCATAGTAGTGGAGATTATGGATATGCCTATCTACCCAAACTTAAAACTAAATCAACACTATTGCAATCACTCTGAGAATAAAAAACAAAACAAAATATTAATGTTACGCTAAAGCAAAGAATCTATCTTACCAGGTATGCATTTAAATTGTTTTGTTTTAATGTCCTGATATAATTTATGTGATTTAAATATATAAAATTACGAAAATAACAAAAATGTTAGATTTGCAAAAAGAATAACAATCACTCTCCTTGAGTCCATCTGTATTTATATCCTAACCCCGAACGAGTAACAATAGGTTTAAAATATATTGTCTATAAACTCCGAATAAATCCCAAAGATAATAAATAGCACTAAAGTGAAAATATAAAAAAAAAACAATAAACACATCTATGCGCTCAGTAGTCCAGTGCAAAATATTCCGCATAAATCGCAATTGTCCCAAAAAGAGAAAACTAAGTTATTTATTTTGTGAGCGTGTGATTAGTCTATCACCGGTTTTATTTGCTCCGCCTTTAGGAGTGCTGCTGGTACTAGTTCCGCTGGATTTATTCTTAATTGTGTCTACTCTTGAACGCAAAGTCTTGGTATGCTGGGGTTGTATGTGCGATACCTTAGATTTTGGCGATGATGGACTATCAGTAGGCACAGCAGGATTCGTCGCCCCTCCCTTCACTGCTTTAATAGTTTGATGCCCAGTATTTGGGGAAGTGATCTGGTTGGCCGGCTGCGATAAGATATCAGTAATGTCAAATGTAGGGGTACCTGAAGCACTAGAAGATAGCCTTAGCGGCGGTGGACCAAAGACGTCATCTTCAGTTTCCGTTGCGGCAGTATGACCTGGTTCCTTCCTTTTTTCCACTAACTGCTCATAAGTGTATATTTCATCGCCGATGTATAATTTGTTATATTTTATGTGAGCAGTCAATTTCCTTTCTCTTGCCTCCTTCAAATGCGATATTAGCACTTTGTTTATTTCACGATCCTTTTGACAGAGATCGTTTGAAATGAAAAGGCCTTTATTTTTAAGTTTGTAAACGTTTTTGAAAACTATATTTTTTATTAGGTAGGACGTTAGCTCGATCAACAAAGGGCGTTTTTAATTCACATCGTTTCCTATAAAATATACATTATTTATGTCATGCGATGTTAAGGTCACACCTATCAACTTATTAAGTAGTGACACGCTCCAATCAGCTAGATTATGCTTGTTATTAGATTCTTTGAGACCAAAAACAACAATATTGTTTCTTCTGGCCTGTCTCTCCAATTTATCGACCTTCTCCTCAAACTGGGTATTTCTCAATTTTACACTCTCCAACTCCCTTGACAATTCATCGTTCTTTTTACTAAGTTCCAAGGATAAACCCTCTATCAGACCTTTAAGGTTATCAGTGTTAGTTGCTAGCAATTTCTTTATTTCTTCTAGCTGGGTGTTGTTGCTTATATCACATTTATCTGTCATTATTTGGGCAGATCCAAAAACGACTAGCAATAAGTAAATAAAACCAGTCTGTTAGAACCAACCTTCCCCTGTCAGGATTCAGTTTATACATACAAATTTCAAGAAATTGATGAATGTCTTGGCAACAACACCCAATATTTGGCGCGAATTTGTGACAGTCGAGCACAAAAAGGTACATGCAAATGACAATATATATGAATTAAAATGCTTATTTGAATAAACTCTTTTATGCAGTTAAAGAAAAAGCACTAAATTACTCAGTCTGTACATTGCACACTAAATTTCACCAAAACTTAACTTTTTGTAGCAAACACAACACATAAACAAACGCGATGTTGCCACACATATCTACCACTCATCAAATACTGCTCTGATACATAGATACGTCGATAAAACCACCAATAATAATTATGATTATGTCAAATGATACTAGACGTTTTATTTTTTTATTAGTTTGTACATGTACAGTATTCAAGAAAAAATAACAATGATTAAGTGGTAATATATGGAAAATAGTTCTCTGCGAGTATCCGAAATGTTCTCTGCGATGTTCAACCGTTCTGAAAATTGTTCGTTATTTTGTAAGTAAAGGTATACATACTGTAACTGCTTACAGAAAAATAATGATGTAGGTACTGGATAGTTGAGCACAAGATAATAATGCACTATTTTATTATTATTATTATTATTACTCTATGTAGAAGAGAGTAATGGAATTAGCACCAGGCTTCTTGGCAAAACTGTAGGAAAGCATCACTCCTCAGTACTGCGCAAATTACATAAAATAGGTATAAATACTGGGAGCAAACTTTCGTTTTGACGTTACGGCAAGGATAAATAAAAAACAATAAGGAATTCTCACTTCATTATTTTACCGACGAATGCACCTTCACTACGGTTGCCAGGTGCCTTGGATTTGGAAGGATGTCCTGGATTTGAGGCTTAAATTTAGCGTCCTTTAAAGACCTTTGGAAGAACGCCTAAATGTCCTGGATTTCCTAAATTCTAAAAAGCCCCTTTGACTTTGATTCAATGGTGGAAATCGTAACTAACTTATCCATAGACATAAATAATATTGATAATTTGTATGAAGAATATTGTATATTAAAACCTACCCTTGACAAAGCTTGCGCTTTACCTGAGGAATCCATTATCCAGAAATGGAACATCTTTTTAGCTAACCCCGAAATTCATTCTTTTTTTAAAATAATACAGTTTGTGTTTTCAATATACAATGAATTTGAATTCAATGAATTTTTTCTTTATGCAATGCAGCCTGGAGCGACAGCCGAAATAAACTTTTGGTTGACCACGTAAAAGCAGATCTTCAGATAAAAAGAAATTTTTATTTAAACTGTAAACAATTTTATGATATGACAGTTGGAAACAAAAAGCTCTTGGAAGCCGTCCGTTCTAATAAAAAATATTCTGTATAATACCTAATACATTTATTTAAAGCATTTTTAAGTTGTTATTTTGTTAGAAAAACTTAGCTTTTGTTCATTTTTTACATAAAATAGATTCTGTTTTAGTTTTAAAGAAATGTCCTTTTTTATTTGTGTCAGTCCTTCGATTTTTAAACGTGTGTCCTGCGATTTGCAGATTTAAACCTGGCAACCCTAACCTTCAGATTAAACAATGAACAGAATATTTAAAAATCCAAATATTGGAGTATAGAAAATGAACACAGATTTATACTAATAGGTAAACAATAACCTCAAAAGGTAAATGTTTGGGCGGTTGAACATTGAACCGTTTTAAAACAGATTTTGTGAAATTTTGGAACTTTTGCAAAATCAAATAAGGCAATGAGGGCCACACAGGGCGTGTACCTCAAGAGCAGCCACTGGATAAAGAGAAGGCTACTTGCTGCGACCATATAAAGGTCTTAAACAAGTCAGCGGACAGACGGTTTCTTAAAATAAAATACCCATATAATTTACTAAAAAAAAGTTTATTAAATTATTATTTTAGAAGAAACAGTGGATAAACCATAAATATAAATATAAATTCACTTTAATTAACAAAACTTTGTAAATATTACAACATAAGTCAAAAAAGTAACCACTTAAAAAATAAACCATATAATTCATCACAATCAACAAATATCATACTAGTTGCAGGAATTAAAAAGAAAATAGTAAACGTTAAATTCAACTTCTGTCCTATTATTAGTACATTATTATTATTTTACGTTTGATGGCAGAATTCTTGAAAACTAAAGAACCCCCTAAATTAAGAATGCACTTTACTATTAGGGCAATAATATTATGAAATGTATTGATATGATGTCATAGTAAAAAGAATAATTACATACAATTCCTACATGACTCGTCCATTAGGCATAAAAATAATACTTCATTTATTTTTTATACTATAGGTATACATACAACTCTATGATCTATAAAATTCTATAATGATTCCTTAAAAAACTAATAATCTACTAGGCTGTTTCAATATCACAAGAGGTTTGACATACATCTTTGTATTTTTTGTTCTACATCTACATTATTTGTTATTTGATGTGTACATCATAGCAAAAAATTAATTTTAATAGTTTTTGAAATAAGAGCAAATAAATAGCTACAAAACATAGGTTTAAATTCTAAAAGAAAATTGTGTTTCAATAAGTTGTAACTTTATTTATTTATATTTGCTGAGTTAGTGCAATCATGCACGGTCAGTCAAATAATAGTCAGTCTTTTTCTTTAGGAGTGTTTTAAGGCATGCAAATTTAATGTTTTAACGATATTCCTGGTTAAAATTCAAATATTACTTTAATCAATCTCTGGGATAACTAGTTGTTGGTCAGAAATATTGTCAAAATTCTAAATTTTTATTGTGTACGTAAGAGACAAACTGCCGGTAAATGATTTAAACTGCCAAAAAAATATTTTTACATATTATGTTTATTAATTGTTTAATTAATTATAATCATTGGCGAAAGGAAGAGGCTGGGCTAGAGGGTTTAAACCCTCTTAACCTTGTTGCGGCTTATTTGATATCTACGCTGGTCTGGTGCTGTTGTGTCGGGTCGGTGTGCATTTATGACATGCTGCGATATCGCCACTACTGTTTAAAACACCCTTAATTTCTCCAATTTGGTAACATTTATATCGACTTTTATTTTATGGAAGAGTGCATTTTTAAGGGGAATTCAGCAAACACAAAAGTATTCTGCCGCTAATGATTATAATGGCCCTAAAATTTTATTAAAGAATTAAATTAGGTTACACAGATAATAACAAACCAAAAAAAAAACACTTTGGTTCCGAACTTAAAATTAAAATTATTGTCAATATTTCAAAAACTTTTCCCTTAAATCTAATGGGATTCCTTATGGGATTCACGTTAAAATAGTGTCCGTTAAAAATTGTAAAACAGGTCTAACCTTATCTGCTTATAATATGTCAGTTTGTGTTCAGTAGCGTGTCGTGGGTCTATGAGAGTGGGCAAGAGTCTTTGGGGGGCGGATATTAGATACGTCCAATTTTTTTATAGATTATCTTTGTAATTATATAACAAAGTATTTTTATGTTATAAGTTATATACCGACTTTATATTTGCTAAAATAGTTTTGAAAAAGTTTGGAGATGGAGATTATTTTGATTTATTATTAAAGTTTCCAGAGTTAGGCTACAAAAATAGTTTTGAGGTTTTTTTCTTGTAGAAAAAAATTCAATAAACAATTTTTACAAATACTCGAATCAAATCTTTAAACATAAATATCTTCGAAGCCGACCAAGCAATTTTGTCAAAACTAAGTCGTATTGAGGAAATTACACTGTTTTTTCTGGCAAACCAAAAATCTAGGTACAGATGCTGTTTATTTTTAAAACATATACAGTGTGTCCACGGATGCATGGACCTAACTATACTTGTAAAAAACTTTATTTTCAATTTTTCGAAAAAAAGTCATTCTTCATCATTTCTTTTGCTTATTAAATAAATATAATTCACGTAAGAAAATTTCCATTTTTTGATACAGGGTGCACAAAAAATGTAAAAATGTAGATTTGCAAAATTAAAAATTTTTGATCCAACTTTTTTGAATGATCAAAATTAAAGAGATTGGAAAGAGAATTCGAAAAGCCGAATAAAGTTTTGAGATATGACCTGTGGTAACTACGATATTTTATGTTAAAGTTAAATAAATTATTGATATTTTCCTTCAGATTAAAGTTTTAATATAAAATATCGTAGGTACCACAGGTCATATCTCAAAACTTTATTCGGCTTTTGAAATTCTCTTTCCAATCTCTTTTATTTTGATCATTCAAAAAAGTTGGATCAAAAATTTTTTATTTTGCAAATCTACATTTTTACATTTTTTGTTCATCCTATATAAAAAAATGGAAATTTTCTTACGTGAATTATATTTATTTAATAAGCAAAAAAAATGATGAAGAATGACTTTTTTTCGAAAAATTGAAAATAAAGATTTTTACAAGTATAGTTAGGTCCATCCGTGGACACACTATATGTTACTAATATACCGTTAAGAAACTTCTCGGATGGACGCCCCTAGTGGCACAGCCAAGAGGGGGGTGGGGGCTGCAGCCCACCTCAAGCATAAAATATCGGGTCTAAAGGCTACTTGCAACATAATTAATTTTTCGTCTCACGCCTGATTGTACTAATAATCTATATTGAGGCAAAAACGAGCCTAGAAAACGATTAGCCCCCCCCCCCGACCTTATTTTGAAAAAGAACAAAAGGACTGGACCGTTAGGCCAGAGGTGTAGATGACCCTCTGTACGACACGTCACTGTCTGTGTTATATATTGAATACGTTCCGTTTGGGTTTGAGGTTTCATTCGCAAGTTTTTCTTTCTTATCGACAGGTTTATCTGCGATATTTTCTGTTAATTGTTGATCTGGATTTTTTTGTTTTTTGCCTTCTTCGCTATTTTTTATTCCATAGAAGAAATATATTAAAAATCCTAAAAAGAAAAAAATTACCTGATTAATATTTTTAGAGCTTGGTTTTCCAAAAATAAAAGTATTAAGGGATCTCTAGGGATCTTCTAGGAAGGAAACTATTGTAATTTTAAAAAATTAGAGCTAGGAAAGCATTCAGCATTTTGTTTTTGTTTAGCGTTACTTTTTTGTTTTAGCTCGATCAACTACACAACTTTCGAAAAAAATAATATTTGATTGAAGTATTTACTGTCATCACTGAATATGATGAATTCAGTTATATAGTTTACGAATAAAAATCATCGATCTAACAGGAACAGCGCTTTTAAACCTTCAACCTTGGGATTCAAAATGTGCATGGTTCGAAAATTAACCATGAAAAAACGGAGTTAGTTATATTCACACGCATAAGGGTGATCGAAAACTTCATGGTCCCAGTCCTAGACAACAGTACGTACGTGCTAAAAGAACAAGCAAAGTATCAAGCATTGACTTCAAGCAAAACTTGGGCATGAACCTACAAGAACGAGTCAAAAAGATGTCAGTTGCGTTCTATGCCTGCAAAAAGCAATTGGTAAAAAGTGGGCATTGAAACCATAATACGTTATACGGACTTTGTAAGACCTATATACCAACCTGGTCCCTGGTCTGGTACACTACTTTGGAAAAAGCAACACACATGAAAAAACTATCGAAGATACAACGGGCAGCTTGTTTAGGAGTAACTGGTACGCGTCGCTCGATACCGGCGGCGGCGGCACTGGAGGTACTGTTATATCCGCTACCCGCCGATATTTATGGAAAAAGTATGGCTGCAAAAAATACTCTACAACTGAAAGAGTCGAAATGCTGGAACGGTGCCAATACTAACGCTAGGGGAGACCGGGGCAGGTTGTAGCGAAAAATATTTGAAATTTTTTTTCTTGGAGCTGTTTGTCATGAATGTCTACTTACATATGTTGTGAACAAATTTATTAAATATATATGACAATATTTTCAAAAATTAAACTGTCAGCTTTTTTTTAAATAGATCCGAACCTTTGTTACAAATTGCCCCTTCTCGGGGTAAAATGTAACAGTAAGCGGGGTAAGTGGTAACGCATATTTTTTTATTGGTATATTTACTTAAATAGAAACGTGAACATAAAAAACATGAACGTGAACATTAAAAACATTTTAAACAAACATAAATAAACATTATTTAACGTGATGTAGCTATTTTTGGTTATCCATTCACTATCCGAATCGCAATGATGGGAACTTCAAGTCAGTGCAAGTTTCATGTGACCACTTTTTACACTTGTGGCAACTAATCCATTTTTCGTTAGGTTTGCTACGCCCATATGATTCAGGGCAAATAAACAAAAGTACTTTTCTTCTGAAGAATCGTCTGATTCTATATAAACTTGTCTCTTCACTTTCGACTTAATAATTTTGGACTTTTTGGCCTTTCGACCATTTTGTTCTTCTTCCAGTGCATCCTTCTCTGGTGTGTCAGTTAGTACCGCTGATCTTTTTTTTCGATCCTTAAGGGTTGCCTTTCGCTGATCAGCTTTAGGAAGTGGACGAACAAACTCTGGAGAGAATGTAATCTTGCCTTCCATTTGGGAAGTAACGTCAACATAATCCCAACGTTGAAGCAACGGGTTCGAGTTCAGCTATTTCAGAAGGTGCTGTTGTTAATGCATAATGTATCACATTGGGGTAAATTGTAACATGTTACATTTTGCCCCAATTAGATTGTTACAATTTACCCCCGGATCGAATATTTTCGTTTTGTCTTTGCAGAAAAATAAGTAAATATATAATCATGCATAGCTTTGTCAATATAATAACCTAGACTGCAATGATTCATTTATGACAAAAAAAAACTCAGCAACATTTATTTTGAAACAAAATTATGATATCGATTTTTACTTTACGTGCCACAATATAAACAATATCGGAAATAACCTTAACCATAATGTCTGTTGCTTGACTGTCTAGACATAACTGAGCTTCACAGTGTTCTCCAGAAGCCTACATAGGGTACGGGGTTGCCAGCTTTTAAATTAGGAAAATATTAGGTGTGTTACAACTTACCCCGTGTTACAACCTGCCCTGGTCTCCCCTACGTCAATATCTATCTAAATCGACAGTAAATTAGCGATAAAACCAATTTGTTTCAGAAGCAATAAATTAAAACCATATTAAGGCGTTGTCGCAACAATCTCTGCATACTTGCTGCTGCTGTTCTGCATCGAGTTACTCTGTGTTGCGTTCCTGGCCATAAAAATATTGATGGTAATGAAACTGCTGATGCGCTCGCCAGGGAATACCAGCAAATAACTTTTGCAGAAAATGCAGAGATCAAGGAGAGGAAAAAGTATTCAACATTTATTGTATAAATGTCCTGGCCTAGCAAAAAAGGTTTAATGCCTTGGGCAACCCATTCTTTAGTAAATCTGGAAGAGGTATGCAACTTAGAACATGATGGACTCACTAAAGGTTTACCAACAGTAGTGGCTGATTTGAATGAGCTACCAAGATCCGTTTGCGTTATACGTAGCGCTAGATATTAGGGATCTGATGTGCACATGTCCCGTGGAACAGGTGTGGTATCACAACCGTCCTTATAGGGCTACTTGATACTATTTGGACAGTACCAGAAGTCTGCCAATCTAACCTACCCTAACCTGCCTATAATAAAAGCAGAATAAGGATTGTGGGTAAATTGGGCAAAATTTCATCCTTTGCTTTTATTAATTTAATCAATAAAATTTGTTTTAATTTGAAATTGTAGCTAATTGATATCTAATGACCACAGACATAAATTATAAGTGCGTTAATAACCCTAGCTCCTAAAACTGTTTAATATTTATTATTTACATTCCCTCGGTCCAGGAGGGCATAATTTTTCTTTAAGAAACCCTAAAAATACATATTTTTCTTACCGACTATAAGCCAAACAACAAATCTTATCCAGGTATGAAGATCCAATTCCAACATTAAGTACAAATTAAAGAATATACTTATGCACGGGATAAATGGCACTAAGGGAACCTAAAATAAACAAAAAAGAATTAGTTTTCGCACCTATAATGTTTTTTGTAATATTTTTATAAAATAAATTAATAATAACTGTTAATTTTTATACAGGGTGATTCATTAAGGGTGGCCACCGGACATATCTCGGAAACTACTAGTCATATAGAAACTCGGAGAAAAAAAAATTATGAGGAAATTCTGGAAATTACTTTTAAGCTCCTCATTTCGCCGCAAGGGGGCACAATTAAAAATTTTTTTTTTTAAATTCTAAATTTATCCGAAATTTCCCATATTAAGGTATAACTCTGATTACATCATCGAAAGCTTAGACAATTCTGCATAATTTTGGTTTAAGGCTCATTGGCGTACCGACCTTAATAAGAGTTGAATGTGCAAACATTAAAATGGCTCTAACTTGTAAACGACTTATCCGATTTTACTAACTTTCAGCTTGTTTGGAAGGGAAAGGTAAGTATATTTAATCGCCATATCCAACAGTACACGATAGTGTTTAATAAAATTGCTAGAGGGCGCAATTTGTAATAATAACAGTTTTTTCGATTTTATCCCGGAAATTCAATTCATACGGTATAACTATGACTTCATAATCGAAAAGAAGATGATATTTGCAAGAAAAGATGTGAAGACCGCAAGTCGATATCTTTGTTCGTTTCAGAGTTATTGCCAAAACAATAATTTTTAATACAAATTGCGCCCTCTAGCAATTTTATTAGAATTTATCTTGTACCATTGGATACGACAATTGAAGGTAGGTACTTACCTTTCTCTTCCAAACAAGCTTAAATTTAGTAAAATCGGTTAAGTCGTTTAGAAGTTACGCGATTTTAATGTTTACAGTTTCACTTGATAAGAGTGGGAGAAGCTATTGAAAGTGTAAACATTAAAATCGCTGTAACTTCTAAACGATTTCTCCGATTTTACTAAATTTAAGCTTGTTTGGAAGAACTTTCAATTGTCGTATCTAGTGGTACACGATAGTTTCTAATAAAATTGCTAGAGGCGCAATTTGCATTAAAAATTATTGTTTTGGCAATAACTTTGAAACGAACAACGATATCGAACTGCAGTCTTCACATCTTTTCTTGCAAATTTCATCTACTTTTCGATTATGATGTCATAGTTATATCGTATGGTTTGAATTTCCGGGATGAAATCGAAAAACCGTTATTATTACAAATTGCGCCCTCTAGCAATTTTATTAAACCTTATCGTGTACTGTTGGATATGGCGATTGAAGATACTTACCCTTAACTTCCAAACAAGCTTAAATTTAGTAAAATCGGATAAGTCATTTACAAGTTACAGCGATTTTAATGTTTACACATTCAATAGCTTTCCCCACTCTTATCAAGGTCGGTACGGCAATGAGCCTTAAACCAAAATGATGCAGAATTGTCTAAGCTTTTCGATGATGTAATCAGAGTTATACCTTAATGTGGAAAATTTCGAAGAACTTTAGAATTAGAAAAAAAAAATTTTAATTGTGCCCGCTTGCGGCGAAATGAGGAACTTAAAAGTAATTTCCAGAATTTTCTCATGACCGCTTTAATCATAATTTTTTTTCTCCAAGTTTCTATGCCTAGTAGTTTCCGAGATATGGCCGGTGGTCACCCTTGATGAATCACCCTGTATAGGTACCTATTTTTAAATTGAAAATTCCAAGGATATATAAAATAACAAATTGAGTAAGTAATAATAAATTATTTTCAAATCAAAGTGGGATAGACTACATTATGATGTACCTATTCGAATCTGGCGATCTTCGTAGCTAGAACAGCATTTCTATGTATATGAGAACATTATACATAATTGATATTCTTATTAGCGATGGTATTAGTACCTTAAATGTAAGCTCGGCGTCTACTACTGGTTGTCTAGCAATAACAGTTATTAAAATAACCATGGCAAGAAAGCTGACAAAGAATCCAACACAGTAGAATGGCTCCACAAAGATTATTCTGGGTACGTTAATAATTATGGCTGCAAAAAGGATTGTAAAAACACCTAAAAAAACATTTAAATTAAAGCTGTAATATAAAATACACTATATAAACTATTATCCAAATTTTTGATCGATAGTTGCATAAAAGTACGTTTTCTTATTTGGAGCTGATACATAGAAAATATTTTTCACCCTTTACATTACTAACAAATAAAAACAAGCAATGAATTGATATATACCCCGTTATATTTCTTATATTTTAATACATACTGAAAATAACAATGCTCCAGTTGGTAATCCTGGACGTTCTTACGTTAGGTTCTTTATTGTTGTTTAGATTAAATATTTCCTTAAAGACGTTGTAAAAAGTTGGTTGGTAATACTGATTAACGCCTTTCTCTAAACTTTTGATGGTGTTGTCTTCTTCTACTTGATATCTAAAAAATAATGCAAGATAATAAATAATAGAGGACACTTATCTTTCTCTATATATTCTCTATGAATCTACTCCCCAATATATTCCGTCTTAACTTTTCACCTATTTTCTAAAGACATAAACCTTTAGATCAGCAAGGAATAACAGCGAAAGTAGCAAATTTATTATCGTTGTCATATAAATAATGTTACATAGGCATGCGCATTGCAAAATTATCTTTTACCGAATGAGGAAATAGACTGGTATGTAAAGTCGTTGAAGGCTTCCTTGGCCATACTTGAAAGTATTATGGCACAAAGTATGTAAGAAATAAAGCCTGGTTTTATGAGGCTCTTTCCCACCTTCAGTAACGATGCAGTTCTTAAGTATATTCAGAGTAGTTAAATAAAAGCTGAAACAAGATGGTTGTGCGCATGCCCATCTGTGCTCGACGTCGAGAAATGTGACCGGCGAGCCGTGCGTACAAACGTATTTTTCACCCCTAAAACTTACTTTAGTTTGCCCACGAAATAAGCTGTCTGGGTCTAAAGAAATACCTATGTCTATGCTATTTTCCCAATATTATCTATTAAGATGATATTCACAATTTTCTTTTTTTACATGTCTGCATATCTCACATATATAGAGAATTCCTAATTTAAATGATACTGAAATCTCAATTCTTTCCATTTCAAAAAAAGTAAGTTTTAGACAAATACAGGAAAAACATGTTTTTCTTACTTTTATAGTAAACTTTACCTTAAAATAAGAACGCACACAGCAACGATAGTATATGCTAGTAGTGTACCAATTGACATCATATCAATAAGTTGATCTAAGTCAAAAATCATTGCCATAAAACCTAAAACAGAAATTTTACTTAACAATCCTACAAAACGATTTTTCAAAATATTGTGCTCGCTTAACCTTCTACGACTTTTTATTTTAGATGTTACAACCCAAGATCTATAAACTACTAAGTTTAATTACCAGGTTTGCCTCATAGAGCAGCATTCCGGTGAAGGGTTCGCGCGGGTCAGGCAGAAGATTGGCGACCGGGCCTGTTTTCTAGTGATTCTTTACCATTGTTGTATCGTTGTTTTCGTTGCAATATTGTGTGTGGTTTGTTATCTCAGTGCTCTTTCTAAGTTTTTCTTAACTGCATATTTTTATAGAGAGTTTTATAAGTTGTATAGAGATGTTGTACTTACCATTGGTTGTTAGTTAAGTATATTATTGGCGGTTAATTAGTAGGAATTATTTTTCTACTAGTAACTTGCCATTATTTACTCCATGCTTCTAATGAGAAGTAATGTCTTTTTGCGCGGGGAAATAACAATGATAAATAATCACCTAGGTAAATAATGAAAAACATTTTGTTTTTAGAGTTTAAGTGACCCTTGAATTTAATATTCTTACTCGCCCTTTCTTTTGTATGCATTCAATAAAGTTAAAAAGTATACTAAAAAAGATTACATATAATTAATTATAAAAGAACTTAGTGAAGTTTATCCAAAATCTTAAAGGGTAATAATTATATTAGCTAATTAATAAAAGTATATTATATTAATTAAACAAATGTTGGTAGGGAAAGGTAGATGAAGTATTATTAACCTGTGATGTTGTGGTAAAAAGAAAAATTTTTACGTCAAGTTATTTTAGTTTTTCTTCCAGAATTATATATACTTATAAAAGATAATAAAGTTCATATTCTCAAGAACCTAACAGTCATTATATCGAAAATAAACATTAATTATAAATTATTTTTTAAAGTCCCGTCAAGTAGTTTCTGGTATAATCTAGGACTTCTAGGAGAACCTTAAGAGATCGATACCTGGTAAGATCTCAATTTTTTTTTCAGAATAAAATATTTTCCAGTTGATTATTTTTTTTTAAATAAACTGATCGAAAAAAGTTAAGGATATTGTGAATTCTCTCAGAAAAAAATAGTTTTCAAAAAAAATTGTATAACGTACATTTATTTCCATCTCTACCAGAAATGAAACAAATTTGTTTAACTGAAAAAATGTTTTAATTACAATTTACAGGCAACTTTTTTCTAATAATGTAACAAAACAGATAATTGTCAAACAGAAAAAAATTATTAATAGCGTGTAATTCCACCTCTATTGGCTATTGGCTATTACTGCTTCAACTCGGCGAGGCATACTTAAAATTAAATGATCCAAGTCATTTTGATCTAAGGTATCCGATAAATGTGGAAGAACTTGCCTCAGTGACCTTACGTCCTGAACAGGAGGTTGATGGGAAATTAGTGCCCTTTTGAGCATGTCCCAAATATGTTCTATGCAGTTTAAATCTGGAGAGAGTGGGGGTAATGGCAAATGATTAATTTCATTGAATGTTAGCCGTTCTTGTTAGTGCTGGGAAGTTTAGTTCACTTTGCCGATTTCAATCTTTCGTTCTCGTTCAATAAAGTGAATAGTTCAAAAGACTAGTTCGTTTAGTTCACTGATTTATACTGGCATATCGCCGCATGCATCGGTCGGTCGTGACAAAACCTATAATCTCGGTCGTCTCGCTCTCGCTTGCGTAGTACATTCCGTTTAGACTTTAGTTCGCCTTGTTTCAATCTCTCAGTAATTACTGATTGAATCTTTTAGTTCAGTTGGCAGATTCGATCTTTTGAACTAGTTCGTTCGCGAACTACACAACTCTAGTTCTTGTACTATTTTGGCTCTGTGCGGGCGAGCGTTATTATCGAGAAATCTGAAATTGAGCTCAAAATTCCAACATTAATTATCCACTATGTTGTCAATGATGTCGTGGGCATAAATTTCACCTCTCATGGTACTTTAACAAAGATACAACTCCGTTCGACCTTCGTAGAAAATTCCACCCCAGACCATTACACCTCCAAATGGATGAACTTCTTGAACATATCGGTCATTAACTCTTGAATTTCTTGGTCTCCAGACACGAACTGTACGCCTGTCAGTTCGAAGACAAAAGCGACTTTCATCGCTGAACATCACAGTATGCCACTCATCATTTCAGTTTGCTCTTTCATTAGACCAAAGCAAACGTTGAGCTCTATGGACTGCGGTCAATGGAGGGCGTCTTATATATACAATATACAATTTAAACCTGCTGTATTTAATCGATTTAACACCGTCCAAGGTGTAATACGAATTCTGCTTGCAGCGAAAAGGTCCTGGCTGAGCAACGTGCCGTTTCTTGTAGGATCCATCCTAGCTCCTCTAACTAATAGTCGATCTTCCCTAGCATTTGTCGATCTTGGTCTACCCTCCCTATGCCTTTGCATGACAGATCCAGTCTCATTAAATTGGTTGTTAAGTCGGGAAATTACACTTTAAGAGACATTATACCGATCAGCCACATCGATCTGTCGCGCACCTCCAAGAAGCAACCCAATGGCTTGATTTGCTTCCTCTAGCGGTAAATGACGTCTATTCATATTGTCGATGACAGAATAACAACAGTATCGGAAACTGTGCTTAGCAACACACAAACAAAACTAAACTTTACAGAAATAAAATCTACATTTTGGGTGATAATGCTTTTTATCTGTTTGGGTACAATTTTATATGTTTACAAACAACTTTTTTTTAAAGGCAAACGACATAGGTATTAATACCTATACCACATTTTTTTTAGAAAATTTTCTTCTCAGCAAAAACACAATATCCTTAACTTTTTTCGATCAGTTTAATAGTAACACAAAACAGTAGGTATAGAAAAAAAATCATCAAAAAAATGTATTTGATAAAAAGCAAGTCAAACTTAATTTAATACACCTAATACCACGAAACCACGATACCGTGAAAAGTGCGGCAGACGCCGTATGACGTAGTGCTATCATGATGCGTTGAGGTAGGTCAGCATCGCATGAGAAAACCTTAATAAAGTCGATTCACTCAGTAAACCTGCAAGATGGCCGACATGTCATATGACAATAGTACATTACGTATCAAGTTTAGAAAAGTGGAACTTTACTTGACGAGTATGGTTAGTTTGAATCCGAGCGAAGCGAGGATTTAATTTCCATACGAGTCAAGTAAAATCACTTTTCTGACGAGGTGCGTATACTATTTTTTCGCATTTTGTAAGTAATTAATTATTTTGCATTTTATATTAAAATCTTAAAAGAATAGCTACTGAAGAAAATATACAAAAACTTGGTAGTATGACTTCTCGCGGTAACTTAGCAATATAAACAAGATGTTTTTTTGTGTTTGACGACTATTGACAGTATCCAAATAAAATCATATTTGAAGAGTGAATTCCACAAGAATTATGGAAATGGCTAATAAAAACGACTTGGACAAGTTTGCTTCCAGTAAAATCCAAGGAAAGATACGAGAAAGCATATAATATGTAAAATTGTGTTTTGAATGACATTGACGTTTTATGCAGTAATGGTTGCTATGCTGTAATGGTTGCTATGCTGTAAAGTGACCCATTACTGTACGATTTTGAGGTCATTAATCTAGTGCATTACTATACAAAATGCGAAAAAAGTCATTGAAAATGCAAAAATTTATTTTATTTAGCTGGAATATGACTTTTGTCATATGACATGTCGGCCATCTTGCAGGTTTACTGAGTGAATCGACTCTAGAGTCAACTTTTTTTAAAAAACAGCGTTTGGATAGTTGACACTTGCATGTGACATTAACAGCTGATACTGGTATTTCCTAAAGTTTCCCAGTTCAGTAGTGAGCCGTAGCAAGCTCAAACGTCAGCTTGCGTCACGTTATATTCTTTTCATTTTGGTGTTTTTTAAATGCTTCTATGGCTATTTTTCGAATAGTATATTATCAGTTCATCTATTTTAATTACGGTACAATAGGTTGCCAAACCTTGTGCTCATCAGCTCTTTGTAGTTAAAAACACATGGTATTTTGGCGGCTTTGTACTAGGCCGCGAACGTAAATTATAAAGTGGCAACGCAGCTTTAAACGCGACACATGCGAACCGCTTGTCGCTTGATTAGCTCGTAGCTACAATTTTGACGGCGAAACCCTTATTTATTTGTTGTCATGGTCGTTCGTAGCGTTTTCCATTGGTAAGTTTAGTACTTAATAAACGTAATTCTATATTTTATCCATGAATAACGCCATAACTTTTAAATTATCGTACGTTGAATTCGATGTTTCAGTTTGTAAATAAAATTAACGTTGTATTTTTGCAAACCATATCGCTAATAAAACATGAAGATTCCCTTACAAGTTTAAAAGATGGCGAATGCAAGGGTAAAAGAACTTAGCCTAGTCCTGTCCAGTGGCGTAACAAAAACTGAGTGGGCCCGGGGGGCAAACGTTTTCAGGGGCCTCCTCTCTATAACGAATGGAAAATGATAATTATAAATAAATTTATTTTCATTGCTATTAGGTTCAGGTTTTGAATTCGTTAATCGTGTAATAATTTAATTGGGGTAAACCCACATTATGTGTTAAGCACCTATCTACTATTAAAACAGCAAACAATTCGAATTTATTTTATAATCCTAGGTAGACTGGTAGACATAACATAGGTACCTAGTTATTAAGTCATTATACGTAATATTCCAGCAAACATGATGCAAAATCAAAATTTTAAAACACCTCTTATAATGTTGCTTACCATGTATGGTAGTAACGGGGGTAGCAGTGATCGAGCCTCATAGAATCCAAAAGACAGACAACAGTAAAACACATGAACCAACCCGAACAGTCAACAAGTCTGCACAAGCATTATGCCACTAAGTACTATACAAGGTATTATACAAAACGACCAGATCGTTAAGAGTTTTTTTTTGCAAAATCGTTTATATAATTTCGTCGATATTTAATGTTTTAACAAACTCGTGTTCGATACTGATTAAGGATAAATCCGAAAGGCGCTGTTGTCTCATGGTGTTACGTAAATAGGTTTTTACTATTTTAAGTTTGGAAAAAGATAGTAATTGAGGGGAGGTTCCGAAAACCTGGCAAGTAGACCAACAGCAATCCTTTTTGTCTACCCCAGAGTCTTCCCCCAGTCACACTAACCACCTTGGCCCCCGCCAAAGCGTCCCGACCTCTTTATGAAGTTAAGTATTTCGCTCCAGGCTAGGGCCGTGATTTCTTCCTTTTGGAGAGCCGCCGATCCCAGGACCTGGTGCCTGAGTCTTCCCAGGGACTCACAGGTGCCCAGAAAATGCAGCGGGGTATCTTCCTCCTCCAGGCATCCGGCACAGATTGGTTCGCGTTCGACACCAATCAGCGCTAGGTGCTTCCTCAGCTTACAGTGTCCTGTCAATATCCCAATCAAGGGACTTAGGACACATCGTCTTCTGTTTAAAATCCAGTCTAGCTTAGCCTTGCCCGGCAAGCTATAAAGTCCTTAGCTTGTCTGCACCCTTGGATCGTCCGCCATTGCTCCTTAGAGCGGTGTTCAGCCCACTCGTTTAGTGCAGATCCTACCTGCTTTTTAGTTATTCCTTTAGCCGGCTCTGGTCCTAGGAATAGGGTCTCAGCTCCACGTCTGGTAAGATCGTCTGCCATCTCGATGTCACACTATAACTGGTAAAGTTAGAAATAACATCACTGCACTAGATACATCTGGAAAATTTGAAGAAACACCCTTATTTTTTATTAATAAGTGGATCCGCAAGTTCATACACTGTTTTTAATTTTGAAATACTATCTCCAAGTCCCTTTCTGAGGCTTAAAATTTGAATAGGAAAATCAATGGACAATTCTTTATGGTATATCGTTTGTGAATTCCGCGCTTTCACGTAATTCTTCTTCACTTAACGAAGTAAAATTCTCAGGATATAAAAAAATAAAATTAATTATGAAATGAAATACCTACTTATGTAAAGCAAAGCTGGCAACAAGTTTTGAAAGGACCGTCAATGTAGGCCCCCCGGCTGGACGGGCCCCCCGCAGGGGGTCTGCGGAAGTGTTTGCTACGCCACTGGTCCTGTCTATCTCGCCAAAATTTTATCGTAATATAGACCAGACTTAAACAAGGCGTCATAAATGACAAGTGACTTAGCCACAGTGGGGCGTGTCCTTTGACTTTAGTTTATAGATCTCGGTTACAACTGGCCGTACTTATATGCTTTTTCAAAAATAGCATGGCAAAACTCGTTATATCCACCATGTCCATATACCTGTTAGTAGAATGCAAAGGTGCATTCCACCTCTCCCCCCCCCCCTCTTACACCCCTGCCCCCCTCGCCTACCCCCACTCCTTTCTACTCCCCCCACCCCGGTCCTGGGCCTCCTCCTCCCTGTTGACCTTGACCATACACGTGGGCGAGCGTATTTTTATGGTATGCAGGTGTTCATTCGACCTTGAAGGATGCAACTGCTCTTTGTTAATTTGACCTTGACCATACACCTGGACGAGGGTATTTTTATGGTATGCAGGTGTCTTTTATGAGACTCGTTTGACCTTGAAGGATGGTGCTGCTCTTTGATGGTGCTACCTTGGCGTGGACGAGGGTATTTTTTATGGTATGCAGGTGTCCTTTATGTGACTTATTTGACCTTGAAGGATGGAGCTGCTCTTTGATGGTGCTACCTTGACCATAATGCACGTGGGCGAGCGTATTTTTATGGTATGCAGGTGTCCTTTTATTTATGACACTCTTGCGTTACAAATTTTCACACCATGGAGTATTTCTTTATTGTCGTCATTTATTTGTTCGAAAATATCTAAAGGGATGCAAGTCTGTTTTATTGATGTTACCTTGGCCATTATTTTTTCCCAAAAGTTAGATTTGTAATATATTTTGTGTTTTGTTATACCTTCATGTTCTCGAAGGGTGTTTATGGGATTTTCACACTTTGATGGGATATTTCACCCCTTGAAAGAGCTATTATAGTCGTAACAATAGGGTCTGGGTCTCTTTGTTATCGGATTTTCACACCTTGATGGGATTTTCACACCTTGAAAGAGTGCAGATATCCTTTTGTTATGTATGATTTCGCAGGCGGCATGGACCTTTTGTTATGAGTAATATTGAGCGCTGGCTATTTTTCTTAGTTTGTTTTTTAATTAGGTATTCTTGGATTTATTTTTATAGTGGATGCAGATATTCTTTGATGGTTTTATGTAACCTTGACTAAACTTTTGAGCAGATGTTTATTTATGACATTGGGTTGGGTTTATTTTCACACCTTGAAAGAGTGCAGCTGTCCTTTTGTTATGCATGATTTCGAAGGCGGCATGCCTCTGTTCTTTTGTTATGGGTAATATTGAGCGCTGGCTATTTTTTTTTCTTTGTTCGTTATAAGGGTATTTTTGGATTTATTTTTATAGTGGATGCAGATGTCCCTTATGTAACCTTGACTAAACTTTTGAGCAGATGTTTATTTATGACATTGGGTTGGGTTTATTTTCGACCTTGGAGGTACTCGGACGCAAGTGTTTGGTTTTTACGCCTTGAAGAATTTTTATTTTTTATTGACGTAATTTTGTTCTAAAATATTGAATGAGGTGCAGGTACGTTTTATTTACGATGACCTTGTGTTGGTTTGGGGTGCAGGTGGTTTTTATGTTGTTGAGTTTTCTATACTCTTAAAGCGGCTACTCCTTTTACACTTTAAAGAATTTTTTTCTTTATTGACATGATTCTGTTCTAAAATATCGAATGGGGTACAGGTATATATCGTTCTCTACTATAGTTGTTAAAATAGGGTCTGTGCTCATTGTTATGGGATTATTTAACATTGAAAGAGTGCAAGTGTCCTTTTGTATGGGTAACTTTGACTGCTTGCAAACATGCTTAATTTTTTTTTCTTTGCTCGTTATTTTTCTTTCTTTGATAATCTATGCTACCTCTTGTGAATGAAATCCCTTTTTTTTACCAGTAGGTAAAAATTACTTAAATTTATAAGAAGCTTTTTAGTTAATGGTGATGAATTTGGGTTAATTTATCTAGACTTGGTTGTTTCGCATCCGAAATATAATAAATAAAATATTCCAATTCACAAAGTTGGATGAGAATTAGATTTAAAGCATGTATTGCCGAATATTGATGCAGATAAGAAAAATTAAAGTGCACACAAGAATTATTACTTCATCATTGTAATTCATTTTTAAAAATCACATCCAGTAGGTAATACGTTTTTTTATGGAAAATTTATATTTTATAACATATTTATTTATTTTTATAGTATTATTCTTGCTATTTCTTGTTGTCGTATACGTATCAAAATGCATGCTTAATTTATGTCTAAGGATTAATAAAAATGCATATTAGCGGTAAATATATTCTCTTATTTAATCAGACTACTATCCAAATAATGTTGTAGCATACATAAAAAGTTAACTTCTGATAAACCTTTCTTAAAATCCATTTTCCTCTCTCCATGTACTATTATGTGATGAGTGAGCGCTTTTTAGAAGAAAAAATTATAACTTAGTGCTTTTACGCATTCAAAATTAAAATTATATTATTTACATTTTTAGAAGAAAAAATTATAACTTAGTGCTTTTACACATTCAAAATTAAAATTATATTATGTACAAAAAGACATCACAGCTTATTACTCCTTATATCAACGAAAATACGAAAAGTTAATGTGTAGTAAACAAGATTTTTCTCTCATCATTGTAAGTAATAAAAAAAGCAGATATAGCATGTGTTTTAAAATTATAGAAAAAGCATCTGTATGTACATGAAGAGATATTCTTTATTTATATAATCAACTCGATTCCATCAATTTAACCAAACAATAGGAATGAGGATCAGCCATCGCCTTTTAATAGTTTCATGCACGTTTACACAAAAACTACTAAAGCCATCGAACTTATTTTAAGATAATATATTTTTTGTTTATTAAGCAAAGTAGCTGAAGCAATTTTTTGTGCATCTACCTTTTATGTTATTGGTGCACGCCAAGACTATTTCAAAAATAGTTGCAAGCGATCCGCTGTGCCGTCATAAAACTAGCAAAATTTAATAAAACGTGTAAATTTGGATAATTCAAGGATCAAATGTTGTTGATCATGTGATTTTTAGAGCTTTTATTAAGTGAAAATATTAAAATTACTAAATACGGCATATTGGCATAAATTACTGTATATTTTGAAAATAAAAGTTAAAATCTGAAAATTCAGCTGTTTGCCTTTATTGCCCTTATAGTGAAATAAATCGATTATCTAAATTTTAAAACATTCATTTAATGTGTTTAATACTTATATTTTACATGTAAGATGTGGATACTCTTAAATATTTTCGGACAACCTTGAAATATTTTGAAAACCTTTATGTGTTTAGTACCCGAAGCAGATAAAATCAACTGCAACAGACATTATTTAGTTTACTTTTTTTTCAAAACCGTTCCCGAGTTACAATGGCTGGCCCTAGTCTGGTTGTGGACTTCCAAGCATTCAAGATAGAAAATAATAAACTAATCCCTAATGAACTTGCTGCCTACGACGGTCATAGAATTAGTAACTATGTTTTTAAACTCCGTTTGATCTAGCCTTTCTAGGACCAGTGGCATACAAACAAACGAAATGGTTAATGAACACTACTCCATTTTACAAATTTGCCGATATTGTACGGAGCTTGACAGAAAAGGCTGATACCATTTACGTTAAGGGCAGAGAAAAAGCTGATTTTTTAAGAAAATATTCAAGCAAACCTATTATAGAGTTGGATGAGCAACCGGCCCTTAGAAAATACGTCCCTAAATGTTTCTATCATTCAAATAATGAAAATTGTGCATGTTCTTTGTTTAATGTATTTTTGTTATATGATCAACATGTAATGCAAACCAAATTTTTTTAATAAACATTTAATAATACAACCAATTAGTTACTATTTAATTTATTTATATTATAGACATTATAACGCATAAAATCAACTACATGTTCATAAAAGTCTGTAATGATTGTTTTTTTGCTTGGGTTTTCCATTTCCTCTAGCAGGGTATCTGTTTTTCTAAGTGTCTGTTTTGTATTGATATATTATGTCCTGATGTGAAGTAACTTTGTCTACCTATACATTCTAATTCATGTACTCATTCATACACCTAAAAACTTCAATACATAATATCCTAATCTCCAAATATCCAATTAGCCACTTAGCCAAATCACCAAATATCCCAATACCCAAATATTTCTACTGACTTTTACTTTTTGTAAGTGTTTTCTCTTTTGTAATGTGTGTGAGTTACTTTTTAAATCAATATCGAACCGAAGAGTTTAAAAATATGACAAAATGTATAGAAGAAGAAATAAAATGTATGTAAAAGCCAAAGAGTTACTATAATCTCTACCAGACCTAGAATTTCAAAGATTAAAAAGTTTACCCAAGATACTCCCACGTATCTTTTTATCACCACCCTCTTCGTCACAGAACATACTTTTTTTTAATCCCAAGCACTCATCATGTACGCTTGTATATTAACAAAAACCCGAAAATAGATAAAGATCGACTGGTGTATTCTCTTGGTTTTCTATTCATCGTTTTGACCCTGGAAGCTGTTTATTTCGAGCATGCAGTTAGTTTAATATTTCAACTTAATGTATTTTAGAAGTGAGTATTGTATTTTGGCACACCTTTTCACATCATATAAGAGTTGTAACCTTAGTATATTATTTACATATCACGGAGCTTATCTCTTATGTAACTTTTTACACAGTGTGATCATATACGTGTTAGAAGACTACTAACAATACCTAACCCCGATAATAGGCGTAAAAATTTTACCATATTTTTTACAAGATTAGTTCAACATTTCCAAGACGCTGAGTTTACGAAAATATTGATAAACAAAAAGATAGAAAATGTAAGATATTTTCTAATCGATTCAGTGATGGAGGGTTAACATTTTTTAGACCATAGTTTATTACTTATAATATGGCTGTTACAATAATTACATTTTACACAAGAATAATAATTTTTAAAATGGAAAAGAAAACAGAATGTACCCCTAGTAACGAAATGATGATTTGCAACTAAACACTTTGAGAAATAAGTGACAAACAAGTATTATATTATTATGCGACTTGTCAAAATACTAGATAGACTTTCAATAATTCATTCTTTTTTAAAAACGCTGGTATAATAAATTGTGTTACTGATTACAGACCCATATCCAAAATTTCATTTATTCCTAAACTAATGGCATTCTTAGTTAAAAATGTTCTTGAGGACTGTTTAAAAAATATTATTTTCACTAACCAGCATGGCTTCATAAAGGGAAGGTCAATAACAACAAATTTACTAGTTTATTCTGATTACATTTTTTTATTTCCCTAGAAAATGGTGTTGACTGTCAAATTTACGCCCATGATCTGTCACCAAGGATTTTTTTTTAAATATTGCAACGGTTTATAAGACACCTAAGTGCTGAAGATACTTGTGTTTTGGTTCTCTCTTTATTACTATTGCACAACACCTCGATTTTCTTTTAAAACTGGAAGAGTTACATTCGTTTTAGATTTGATTTACATAAATTACACTTTATAGTCTTCTTCAGTATTATATTTTCGGCTTTTTTTTCATGCAAAAGGTTCTACACAATCCTTAAACTGATTCCCAGTGCTTTTGCTATTATTTCTTGCATATTTCAACTTACTCTTTTATTTTCCAAATAGTTAATCAAATTTTGTAAGATTGTTTTTGCTTGGAGACTTAAAGCACCAGAAAATTGTCTTTTATTATTCGAATTGTAAAATTTGTCACTTGTTAAAATCATAAAATAAACATGTTGATCACAACAAAAACCACTAAAAATTATAAGTTTATCCCTTTTTGTCATGCCGAAATTGTATGTCTGTCTCCGAGGCCGCATTTTAACCCCAGCAGGTAAAATAACCTTGAAAATAAATACCTAATTCGAAGGGAAATGCATTATAACACAAGGACGTATCTAAACGTCGAGAGCAGGGTGTATCGGATTCTTGAAAGTGTATAAGGTTGGTATGTTAAGGAAGGGGGAGTAGAAGTGGGGTGGATATATAGTGGGTAGGCGTACATAAAAGAATGGTCACAAGCCAAATTTTTTCAATTTAAAACTACCAGTCTTCTGTTATTATTATTTGCGTGTGTTAATTGTTCAGTAAAAATGAGTTTACCAATGCTAGACGGAGATTTACCTTTAATGGGTGATAGTACCCAAGAAGAACTAGTGAAATATGTGGGTGAAGAGAATATTATTGATTGGGGTGACGACATACTTGACAATTTTGCAGCAGCTGCGATGGATCAGTTGATAGAGTCTGGGTTCAAGCAACAGCAGCAGCCTGAACAATTTAATTCGAATGTAAATATAATTAGTGATATTGTGGTACGGAAAAAAAATGCTGCGCCTAGCAAGCTGGAGAAACTTCTGACACTACCATCCGGGAAGGTAACAAAACAATCGAAGACTTCCACTAAAAAAAGAAATAAACCATCAACCTCATCTGAAGATCGCAGTAACACGAAGAAAAGTCGACCATCTCCATCATCTGGAGGTTGCATTAGTAGCAGTAAGAACGTCACGAAGCCTATCTTTAGAAAGCCAGCAAAGTGTAAAGTGATCCCAGACTGGTTGGATAACGATAAGAAGCCTTCGCAACAGTCTCAGTTGCAGACATCGACACCGCTGTCACCACAAACTCAATCAACATCATTGGTGAAGCGCCCATTATCGTCAACATTAAACAAGGCAGGCAAAATTGTAGCAAATAAGAAGAAGAATAAGAAGCAAAAAATGGAGGGTGTAACAGCGAATGTGGAAATCACAACTCCTGACTGAGTGGCTTGCTTAAGTCAGGATAGCGAGCAGAATCTCATGAGGTGTGTGTTAGCATTGAAAAACCAGTGGAAGGTTGCGTTAAATAATTATCAGCGGGAAGAAGAAGACATTGTAAAAGAAATAAGTGAATTAGAAGCTCGGCTAGGTGTAGTTAGGAATAATGTGAATAGATTTAGGGAAAAATTAGAATTATGATAGGTTACATGAATAGCGATGGAGTTAGGATAGTTTTTAAATATATATTATAATTTAAGAAAGATGTAATATAGATTAGATATTGGAATTAGTATAGTCATAGGTGTTATGTGTGTATTATAGTAATAATAATAATGTATAGATAATAAAAGTAAAATTTGTCAAGCAAACTTCAAAAAAAATTAAGGTAAAATACATTTTTTATACAATCGAACCTCATAATATATTGTTTTATTTAAAACCACTTAGCATAATATTATAGTGAATAGAATAAGCATCGTAAATATAAATGTAAGTTATTCCTTACAAATTTAGGTAATTTTTCTTCCATCTGTCAACGGTAATAATTCCTCATAGTTTAATGTTCGCACCCCTTTCCGATCTTCTTATTCTTCTTCTGCATATTATGTCAAACGTTCCCATTGCTTTGAAAATATCACTTTAATTATAATATTCATACCCTGTGAAGAATAATTTTTTCGCATACAGCTGATTAATAAATTGTCATGTATAGTGGAGTGAAAATTCCAGTCAAATCTCCAATAAACGGTCCTGCGGGTAAATCAAGTTCGACACTTCTAGAGAGATATATTACAGAATCTGTACAGGACTAATACAGGACTCTATTATCAAGACGTTCGAGATATGAATATAACTTAAAACGTGCCCGGGCTGTGACGTAAACCGCATTCACTACATTTACTGTAGGTAGAGAATTAACAGTTTTCTTCGGTGTATTCATAATTTACCACCAATGTCTTCTCGTTAATAGCAATGACGCTGTTTATATAAATAGTCGGATCACTAAACATAGTGAAGAATTCCGAAGGTTGGTTTATTATTTTAGTTTTTGGCTGATTTTCTCGTTGTCCAAATTTTCCTCGGAAACTGTTTAATATTAATTTAGCCTAGGATCTTAAACCGAAATAACCACGATGTTGTCGCGTTCTTATTTAACATCTTCCTTTTCAAAAAAGTCTTCAATATATTTTAACTTTTGTTCTTCTGTTTGAAAATCTGTACACCAATCACTCGCTTCTTGTTTAATTTTAATAAACTTGTTCATTATAGCAGTAAATAAACCCTCTTGTCCAGAATGTTTGTTAAATCTTTGAACTTGATATTTCCATATTTCATACACTTCCAAAATTTTGTAACCCTTTTCTACATACTTCAACACTTTCTTCCATAACCCAAGACATTGGTGGTAAATTATGAATACACCGAAGAAAACTGTTAATTCTCTACCTACAGTAAATGTAGTGAATGCGGTTTACGTCACAGCCCGGGCACGTTTTAAGTTATATTCATATCTCGAACGTCTTGATAATAGAGTCCTGTATTAGTCCTGTACAGATTCTGTAATATATCTCTCTAGAAGTGTCGAACTTGATTTACCCGCAGGACCGTTTATTGGAGATTTGACTGGAATTTTCAGTCCACTATACATGACAATTTATTAATCAGCTGTATGCGAAAAAATTATTCTTCACAGGGTATGAATATTATAATTAAAGTGATATTTTCAAAGCAATGGGAACGTTTGACATAATATGCAGAAGAAGAATAAGAAGATCGGAAAGGGGTGCGAACATTAAACTATGAGGAATTATTACCGTTGACAGATGGAAGAAAAATTACCTAAATTTGTAAGGAATAACTTACATTTATATTTACGATGCTTATTCTATTCACTATAATATTATGCTAAGTGGTTTTAAATAAAACAATATATTATGAGGTTCGATTGTATAAAAAATGTATTTTACCTTAATTTTTTTTGAAGTTTGCTTGACAAATTTTACTTTTATTATCTATTCATTATTATTATTACTATAATACACACATAACACTTATGACTATACTAATTCCAATATCTAATCTATATTACATCTTTCTTAAATTATAATATATATTTAAAAACTATCCTAACTCCATCGCTATTCATGTAACCTATCATAATTCTAATTTTTCCCTAAATCTATTCACATTATTCCTAACTACACCTAGCCGAGCTTCTAATTCACTTATTTCTTTTACAATGTCTTCTTCTTCCCGCTGATAATTATTTAACGCAACCTTCCACTGGTTTTTCAATGCTAACACACACCTCATGAGATTCTGCTCGCTATCCTGACTTAAGCAAGCCACTCAGTCAGGAGTTGTGATTTCCACATTCGCTGTTACACCCTCCATTTTTTGCTTCTTATTCTTCTTCTTATTTGCTACAATTTTGCCTGCCTTGTTTAATGTTGACGATAATGGGCGCTTCACCAATGATGTTGATTGAGTTTGTGGTGACAGCGGTGTCGATGTCTGCAACTGAGACTGTTGCGAAGGCTTCTTATCGTTATCCAACCAGTCTGGGATCACTTTACACTTTGCTGGCTTTCTAAAGATAGGCTTCGTGACGTTCTTACTGCTACTAATGCAACCTCCAGATGATGGAGATGGTCGACTTTTCTTCGTGTTACTGCGATCTTCAGATGAGGTTGATGGTTTATTTCTTTTTTTAGTGGAAGTCTTCGATTGTTTTGTTACCTTCCCGGATGGTAGTGTCAGAAGTTTCTCCAGCTTGCTAGGCGCAGCATTTTTTTTCCGTACCACAATATCACTAATTATATTTACATTCGAATTAAATTGTTCAGGCTGCTGCTGTTGCTTGAACCCAGACTCTATCAACTGATCCATCGCAGCTGCTGCAAAATTGTCAAGTATGTCGTCACCCCAATCAATAATATTCTCTTCACCCACATATTTCACTAGTTCTTCTTGGGTACTATCACCCATTAAAGGTAAATCTCCGTCTAGCATTGGTAAACTCATTTTTACTGAACAATTAACACACGCAAATAATAATAACAGAAGACTGGTAGTTTTAAATTGAAAAAATTTGGCTTGTGACCATTCTTTTATGTACGCCTACCCACTATATATCCACCCCACTTCTACTCCCCCTTCCTTAACATACCAACCTTATACACTTTTAAGAATCCGATACACCCTGCTCTCGACGTTTAGATACGTCCTTGTGTTATAATGCATTTCCCTTCGAATTAGGTATTTATTTTCAAGGTTATTTTACCTGCTGGGGTTAAAATGCGGCCTCGGAGACAGACATACAATTTCGGCATAACAAAAAGGGATAAACTTATAATTTTTAGTGGTTTTTGTTGTGATTAACATGTTTATTTTATGATTTTAACAAGTGACAAATTTTACAATTCGAATAATAAAAGACAATTTTCTGGTGCTTTGAGTCTCCAAGCAAAAACAATCTTACAAAATTTGATTAACTATTTGGAAAATAAAAGAGTAAGTTGAAATATGCAAGAAATAATAGCAAAAGCACTGGGAATCAGTTTAAGGATTGTGTAGAACCTTTTGCATGAAAAAAAAGCCGAAATATAATACTGAAGAAGACTATAAAGTGTAATTTATGTAAATCAAATCTAAAACGAATGTAACTCTTCCAGTTTTAAAAGAAAATCGAGGTGTTGTGCAATAGTAATAAAGAGAGAACCAAAACACAAGTATCTTCAGCACTTAGGTGTCTTATAAACCGTTGCAATATTTTAAAAAAAATCCTTGGTGACAGATCATGGGCGTAAATTTGACAGTCAACACCATTTTCTAGGGAAATAAAAAAATGTAATCAGAATAAACTAGTAAATTTGTTGTTATTGACCTTCCCTTTATGAAGCCATGCTGGTTAGTGAAAATAATATTTTTTAAACAGTCCTCAAGAACATTTTTAACTAAGCATGCCATTAGTTTAGGAATAAATGAAATTTTGGATATGGGTCTGTAATCAGTAACACAATTTATTATACCAGCGTTTTTAAAAAAGAATGAATTATTGAAAGTCTATCTAGTATTTTGACAAGTCGCATAATAATATAATACTTGTTTGTCACTTATTTCTCAAAGTGTTTAGTTGCAAATCATCATTTCGTTACTAGGGGTACATTCTGTTTTCTTTTCCATTTTAAAAATTATTATTCTTGTGTAAAATGTAATTATTGTAACAGCCATATTATAAGTAATAAACTATGGTCTAAAAAATGTTAACCCTCCATCACTGAATCGATTAGAAAATATCTTACATTTTCTATCTTTTTGTTTATCAATATTTTCGTAAACTCAGCGTCTTGGAAATGTTGAACTAATCTTGTAAAAAATATGGTAAAATTTTTACGCCTATTATCGGGGTTAGGTATTGTTAGTAGTCTTCTAACACGTATATGATCACACTGTGTAAAAAGTTACATAAGAGATAAGCTCCGTGATATGTAAATAATATACTAAGGTTACAACTCTTATATGATGTGAAAAGGTGTGCCAAAATACAATACTCACTTCTAAAATACATTAAGTTGAAATATTAAACTAACTGCATGCTCGAAATAAACAGCTTCCAGGGTCAAAACGATGAATAGAAAACCAAGAGAATACACCAGTCGATCTTTATCTATTTTCGGGTTTTTGTTAATATACAAGCGTACATGATGAGTGCTTGGGATTAAAAAAAAGTATGTTCTGTGACGAAGAGGGTGGTGATAAAAAGATACGTGGGAGTATCTTGGGTAAACTTTTTAATCTTTGAAATTCTAGGTCTGGTAGAGATTATAGTAACTCTTTGGCTTTTACATACATTTTATTTCTTCTTCTATACATTTTGTCATATTTTTAAACTCTTCGGTTCGATATTGATTTAAAAAGTAACTCACACACATTACAAAAGAGAAAACACTTACAAAAAGTAAAAGTCAGTAGAAATATTTGGGTATTGGGATATTTGGTGATTTGGCTAAGTGGCTAATTGGATATTTGGAGATTAGGATATTATGTATTGAAGTTTTTAGGTGTATGAATGAGTACATGAATTAGAATGTATAGGTAGACAAAGTTACTTCACATCAGGACATAATATATCAATACAAAACAGACACTTAGAAAAACAGATACCCTGCTAGAGGAAATGGAAAACCCAAGCAAAAAAACAATCATTACAGACTTTTATGAACATGTAGTTGATTTTATGCGTTATAATGTATATAATATAAATAAATTAAATAGTAACTAATTGGTTGTATTATTAAATGTTTATTAAAAAAATTTGGTTTGCATTACATGTTGATCATATAACAAAAATACATTAAACAAAGAACATGCACAATTTTCATTATTTGAATGATAGAAACATTTAGGGACGTATTTTCTAAGGGCCGGTTGCTCATCCAACTCTATAATAGGTTTGCTTGAATATTTTCTTAAAAAATCAGCTTTTTCTCTGCCCTTAACGTAAATGGTATCAGCCTTTTCTGTCAAGCTCCGTACAATATCGGCAAATTTGTAAAATGGAGTAGTGTTGCATTAACCATTTCGTTTGTTTGTATGCCACTGGTCCTAGAAAGGCTAGATCAAACGGGGTTTAAAAACATAGTTACTAATTCTATGACCGTCGTAGGCAGCAAGTTCATTAGGGATTAGTTTATTATTTTCTATCTTGAATGCTTGGAAGTCCACAACCAGACTAGGGCCAGCCATTGTAACTCGGGAACGGTTTTGAAAAAAAAGTAAACTAAATAATGTCTGTTGCAGTTGATTTTATCTGCTTCGGGTACTAAACACATAAAGGTTTTCAAAATATTTCAAGGTTGTCCGAAAATATTTAAGAGTATCCACATCTTACATGTAAAATATAAGTATTAAACACATTAAATGAATGTTTTAAAATTTAGATAATCGATTTATTTCACTATAAGGGCAATAAAGGCAAACAGCTGAATTTTCAGATTTTAACTTTTATTTTCAAAATATACAGTAATTTATGCCAATATGCCGTATTTAGTAATTTTAATATTTTCACTTAATAAAAGCTCTAAAAATCACATGATGAACAACATTTGATCCTTGAATTATCCAAATTTACACGTTTTATTAAATTTTGCTAGTTTTATGACGGCACAGCGGATCGCTTGCAACTATTTTTGAAATAGTCTTGGCGTGCACCAATAACATAAAAGGTAGATGCACAAAAAATTGCTTCAGCTACTTTGCTTAATAAACAAAAAATATATTATCTTAAAATAAGTTCGATGGCTTTAGTAGTTTTTGTGTAAACGTGCATGAAACTATTAAAAGGCGATGGCTGATCCTCATTCCTATTGTTTGGTTAAATTGATGGAATCGAGTTGATTATATAAATAAAGAATATCTCTTCATGTACATACAGATGCTTTTTCTATAATTTTAAAACACATGCTATATCTGCTTTTTTTATTACTTACAATGATGAGAGAAAAATCTTGTTTACTACACATTAACTTTTCGTATTTTCGTTGATATAAGGAGTAATAAGCTGTGATGTCTTTTTGTAAATAATATAATTTTAATTTTGAATGTGTAAAAGCACTAAGTTATAATTTTTTCTTCTAAAAATGTAAATAATATAATTTTAATTTTGAATGCGTAAAAGCACTAAGTTATAATTTTTTCTTCTAAAAAGCGCTCACTCATCACATAATAGTACATGGAGAGAGGAAAATGGATTTTAAGAAAGGTTTATCAGAAGTTAACTTTTTATGTATGCTACAACATTATTTGGATAGTAGTCTGATTAAATAAGAGAATATATTTACCGCTAATATGCATTTTTATTAATCCTTAGACATAAATTAAGCATGCATTTTGACACGTATACGACAACAAGAAATAGCAAGAATAATACTATAAAAATAAATAAATATGTTATAAAATATAAATTTTCCATAAAAAAACGTATTACCTACTGGATGTGATTTTTAAAAATGAATTACAATGATGAAGTAATAATTCTTGTGTGCACTTTAATTTTTCTTATCTGCATCAATATTCGGCAATACATGCTTTAAATCTAATTCTCATCCAACTTTGTGAATTGGAATATTTTATTTATTATATTTCGGATGCGAAACAACCAAGTCTAGATAAATTAACCCAAATTCATCACCATTAACTAAAAAGCTTCTTATAAATTTAAGTAATTTTTACCTACTGGTAAAAAAAAGGGATTTCATTCACAGGAGGTAGCATAGATTATCAAAGAAAGAAAAATAACGAGCAAAGAAAGAAAAATTAAGCATGTTTGCAAGCAGTCAAAGTTACCCATACAAAAGGACACTTGCACTCTTTCAATGTTAAATAATCCCATAACAATGAGCACAGACCCTATTTTAACAACTATAGTAGAGAACGATATATACCTGTACCCCATTCGATATTTTAGAACAGAATCATGTCAATAAAGAAAAAAATTCTTTAAAGTGTAAAAGGAGTAGCCGCTTTAAGAGTATAGAAAACTCAACAACATAAAAACCACCTGCACCCCAAACCAACACAAGGTCATCGTAAATAAAACGTACCTGCACCTCATTCAATATTTTAGAACAAAATTACGTCAATAAAAAATAAAAATTCTTCAAGGCGTAAAAACCAAACACTTGCGTCCGAGTACCTCCAAGGTCGAAAATAAACCCAACCCAATGTCATAAATAAACATCTGCTCAAAAGTTTAGTCAAGGTTACATAAGGGACATCTGCATCCACTATAAAAATAAATCCAAAAATACCCTTATAACGAACAAAGAAAAAAAAATAGCCAGCGCTCAATATTACCCATAACAAAAGAACAGAGGCATGCCGCCTTCGAAATCATGCATAACAAAAGGACAGCTGCACTCTTTCAAGGTGTGAAAATAAACCCAACCCAATGTCATAAATAAACATCTGCTCAAAAGTTTAGTCAAGGTTACATAAAACCATCAAAGAATATCTGCATCCACTATAAAAATAAATCCAAGAATACCTAATTAAAAAACAAACTAAGAAAAATAGCCACCGCTCAATATTACTCATAACAAAAGGTCCATGCCGCCTTCGAAATCATACATAACAAAAGGATATCTGCACTCTTTCAAGGTGTGAAAATCCCATCAAGGTGTGAAAATCCGATAACAAAGAGACCCAGACCCTATTGTTACGACTATAATAGCTCTTTCAAGGGGTGAAATATCCCATCAAAGTGTGAAAATTCCATAAACACCCTTCGAGAACATGAAGGTATAACAAAACACAAAATATATTACAAATCTAACTTTTGGGAAAAAATAATGGCCAAGGTAACATCAATAAAACAGACTTGCATCCCTTTAGATATTTTCGAACAAATAAATGACGACAATAAAGAAATACTCCATGGTGTGAAAATTTGTAACGCAAGAGTGTCATAAATAAAAGGACACCTGCATACCATAAAAATACGCTCGCCCACGTGCATTATGGTCAAGGTAGCACCATCAAAGAGCAGCTCCATCCTTCAAGGTCAAATAAGTCACATAAAGGACACCTGCATACCATAAAAAATACCCTCGTCCACGCCAAGGTAGCACCATCAAAGAGCAGCACCATCCTTCAAGGTCAAACGAGTCACATAAAAGACACCTGCATACCATAAAAATACCCTCGTCCAGGTGTATGGTCAAGGTCAAATTAACAAAGAGCAGTTGCATCCTTCAAGGTCGAATGAACACCTGCATACCATAAAAATACGCTCGCCCACGTGTATGGTCAAGGTCAACAGGGAGGAGGAGGCCCAGGACCGGGTGGGGGGAGTAGAAAGGAGTGGGGGTAGGCGAGGGGGGCAGGGGTGTAAGAGGGGGGGGAGAGGTGGAATGCACCTTTGCATTCTACTCCTGTTCACTAGAAGCCGCCACTGCGTTTAACAGCTTTAGTTTTTGTCTATCCTATAAGTCGTCCCTAACTTTTTTTAAAGACTATAAATATTTAAAATTTTCAACACAAACCCCCAAAAAATTATTTGTTGTTTTCGATTGCCATTTGGTAAGCGCCGACATTATACACCGAGGACGAGATAGCACGCGGTAGATAATAGGGAATTATTGGAAACGCTATAAGGTAAAGGCCTTATTATGGTCGTTCTTAAAATGACAGCTAAGCATGCGCACTAAAAAATATTTAATATGGGAACCATAATAAAATACTGCCTTCCCCTATTTACGACTAGTTACCGTAAGTAAAATAACGTTTCCTTATTTCCCTTATTCGGCAAACCGAACCTAAAAAACAGATGGTTGCATTATAACAGATTAAGGTTTACCTATAATGACGATTTGGTCCTTATAAGATAATTTGTGGGACAAAATCCCTTATAAAATCCTGAAGGATGGGAGGTCATTAGACATTAGGTTAAAAATAACGGTCGTAAACAGGAAAGCGTTCCAATAAGTCTTTATTTTTTAGAGAAATAAGGTTAAGACCTTATTAAAATAGGGCATTCCCTTATTAGTGCTGACGTAAAAATTATCGTTTCAATAATTCCCTAATAAGTTCTTATAAACGAAGGCGAAGAGCGAGAAGCGTTTCGATTTCCTTGCAGAGGCATTTATAACAGAGCTAAAATACGTATTGACTTCCGAAGTTCTATTCATTTCAAAAACGGTTGTGTAGGTAATTTTAAGATAATTTTACCTTGTAACTACTGTCATGCAGCATAAAGGTCCAAGCTTAGTAATAAGGTTTTACCTGCAAAAATCCCAGATAAAAATGTGGCAATTAAAGGTGTCTGGGTCCAATGATGCACCTTTCCCAAAGGCTTGAAAACGATTCCATCTTGGGCCATAGCGTAGATGACACGGGGAAGAGGAAACATGGCGCCCAACATGCTGGTACAGAGGGCGAAAACGGCGCCACTGGTAACGATCCATTTGATTGTGATCCAGCCTACTTTTTCGTAGACGTAGGGAAACGGAGCATCCACATTCTATAAAAAAGTATTCCTAATAATATGCAACCGAAAAAAAAAATGTATATAAGAAAGTTTCATATAGAAAATCTTAAAGCAGAAATACAAGTCAGTAAGATTACAATTTATCTAAACAACGAAAAATTTGTATATTTTAAGGGGCGTTAAACTAAACAAAAATTTCGTATATTGTAAGGGCCGCCTACGGAAATATCTTTCCTAAATAAGTTATTAGGGAATTATTGAAAAGATATTTTTTCGTCAGCACTAATAAGGGAATGACCTATTTTAATAAGGTCTTAACCTTATTTCTCTAGGAAATAAGGACTTATTGGAACGCTTTCCTTTTTACGACAGCGTTATTTTTAACCTAATGTCTAATGACGTCCCATCCTTCAGTATTTGACAACCTACTCATGTTTTTCACACTTTACAGCATGGAAATATTAAAAATGTATTTAAAAAAATTAACAGGCTCAAAACATAAAGTTCACCAATTTTAAGGTTATAATGTAACATTCTGTTTTTTAAGATTCGGTTTGTCGAATAAGGGAAATAAGGAAACGTCATTTTACTTACGGTAACTAATCGTAAATAGGGAAAGGCAGCAGGCACGTAGCCAGGATTTCTCTCTGGGGGGGGGGAGGGGGCCAAAAAAAAGCGCCGCAGGCAAAAAATTTTTGGGTGCCACGCCTTTTCTTGAATGATGGTGCTTGGTTTTCAAGTGGGAAAAGTAAAAAACACAACACCAAATCCTCAAGAAAGCACAAAAACAAACCCGGTAATAGTTGAGGTGCTTGGGTCTCGTGCCTCAGGGGGGAGGACAATTACCCCCATCGCCCCCAAGAAGAAAATTTAATAGTGTAGGAAATGTTTAATGTGTTGCCTATATTGTCGAAATCAGAGCTCTAATAATATATGGATATTTCGCATAAAGTACATTTTGTTTTTGTAAGTTTTATAAGTATGGTCTCGAGTCACGGGTGGGGGAGCTCCCCCCCCCTCGCTACGTGCCTGGAAGGCAGTATTTTATTATGATTCCCATAATAAAAGAATTTAGTGAGCATTCGAACCTGTGGTTTAAATGCTAGATGGCAAAACATTTAAATAAACATATTTCTTAACGAATCATTATTTTATAAGCAATTAAGCATACGTAAATAACTTATTTTCAAGTCTATTGTCTACTGTCTCCTATTGCTATATATATATGCCTTAGTTATGGGATACCCTGTATATTAAATGGATCATATTAATGATCTTGCAAGAGGCTTAATAATCAGTAACGAAACGCCATAGATAATAGAAATTTTAAAATAGAAACAGTCGCAGGCCACTTGCCAGTGCCATAAAATTTAGGTTACATTAAGAGTCTACTTTTACTCGCGACATGCATTATTTATACTATTTACTTGAAACCCTCTAAACCTATGGAATTTATTTTAAGATAGATCGTTTCATTAGTAAATGCGAAAGGCAAAAATTGGGTTTATTTTACATGCGGTAATGTAGGTATAGGTACTCTTAAGATTGTGTGAATATGATCATAAATACCATTAATAAATGTCACCTACTTGATCATAATATGGCCACATCATGGTCAGTACAGTCGAAATTCCGAAATAAGCTCCAAAAATAATAAACAAACTTATCACAATGGCCAATGGGATGTCTTTCTGTGGATTCTTTGCTTCCTCTCCCGTGGTGGCCACAGCATCAAATCCTACAAAACCGTAGAAACATTTTGCGGCCCCGGCCATGACTCCGGCTACTCCGTAGGGCATGAACCCGCCCGTTCCATAACCACTAGGGACGTCTTTTTCTGGTATTTTCCAGTTGTTTACGTCGGCTAAAAAATGAAAACTTTATTAAAACCACATAATATTGTATATTGACTGTATTGCATATTATACTTCAATTATGTCCCCACTGTGGGCATCCGATCAGGGCCTGTCGACTTTGCGCAATTCGAGAAGTTCCTTGTTGATGTTAATGTTCGACAGAACCGGCTTTTAACTATTTTACAAGATTAGTAGCTTTTTGTCCCATCTAGAAGACGAAAGCACAACCACCTTGAAAGAACCCGTGAAACAGAATCATCGACAACACTGCTTGAAGATCCATGTGTCACGTGACTTTTTGGAGGTTATCCATGCTTTGGTATGTAATTTACGTGTGAAGTAGGTGTTAACTTTGCTGTTTTTCGTATTAATTTGTATTTTTATCCGGTTTTCGATTGATATCTAATCGAAAATTAAAGTGACGATGATTGCTAAGAACCTCTACAAAATATTAGTGAACATTTTTGGTGCGGGTTTGCTGCAATAGCATTATTAAAGTGAAAAATCCAACAGCCTGGCCGGCCTGGCGGTTTGTTTACGGGTCTTATAATGGCGGCAGAATTTTATTTGTTTTAAGTTGTGTTTTTTGTATTCTAGTTAGCTCTTAGGGATAAACTTTATTATTTTGTGGCTACAGTTAATTTATTAAATATTGAAGTATTTATTTAACTTGAAGCTATATGTGAATTAGTTTAAAAATATCAGTCGTAGAGATAGTTCGTAAGTAGGTAGGATACCTCTAGAACTCTAGATACTTAGGTATTTAGGTAAGTACGATTTTTTTCTTTTAGTTTGTTTATTTATCAACATGCCAAGCCCCTGCTGTATTCCTGGGTGTAACTTTGATTATAAAAGTGTTTTAAAAGCAGGTGAAGAGAGTGTGTCAGTTTTTCACTTCCCAAAAGATAAAAATCTGAAAATTTTATGGCTGAAAGCCATTCCAAGAGCTAATTGATCGCCCACACAGTATTCTGTAGTTTGTGCTAAGCATTTTGTCCCCAGTGACATTATTCGTGAGGATATTTATCTTTTTCCTGAGGGCACCACAAAAAAAAATTCAATTAAAGTGAGACTAAATTTAACAGCTGTTCTGTGCTTTTAACCCAATTTGCCTGCTTACTTGTCAAAAACTGTTCTTATTCAAGCTACTTAATCAAGCTTTCGAGCAATCAGATTTTATAAAAAAATTTGACGATCTCAGTAATTATTCACAAAAAATTAATACTTCTGAATTTTGGGAAGTAAAAATTGTAACGGACTCAAAAATATATTTTTATAGTTTAGATTTGGCCAATGACTGTATAAATATGTTAATCAGATTTCAGTGGACATTGATCTAAAGGTAAAGGTTTTTTAAAAGGTAATGAATTAGCTTACAATGATTTGAAATGGATTTTACCCTTTGAAAGGAAACTAAGCAGGTGGTCTCAGCTTGAAAACTTATTGTCTCGGTACCAATTCATACATTGTGAAAGTAACAAAGTTACCCAGATAGTAGGTGACTTTCTTAAGACAAGCATAGATTTCTTAAACAAAGCCTTTAGCTTACTAAATATTGAGACTTCAAAAGATGATAGTCAATCCTGTAATTTAAACGCTGAAAATAATAATTTGTATAATAGAATATTTCTTTTGATCGATCAAATAAACCTACTCGTAGGGAAACAAAAACAGCTTCTCAACGCAATATTAGATACTATTATTTAATAACTAGGTAAGTTGTTCTTGTTATCCAAAACTATTTATTACTTTTTTGTACATTTTTCAATCAATATAGTGGCAACAGAGCCAAAAAAACACAAAAAATATTATAAGAAAGAATAAAAAACTCGCCCGTTGCCGCGCGTCATAAAAATAGCTTGTGGATCCGCAACCCCCAGCTGATGCGGCGTTGACCGATGTCACTTCATGGCTTCTTTTCAAGGTGGTTGTGACGGAAGTCACTAACAAAGTCTAAACCTTTGAATATAAAACTATAAAGAATATCGACATCGACATTGTGAAGTTGATCGTCAATCTATAGATTTATATGTAGCGCCTTGGCAACAGAAGTCTCAAATTCACGTATGTGGTGTCTCGGTGTTGCCATATATCGTATTTCGTTATTTTTAGAAATTTAGACATTTTTAACGGGCAATAAATAATGATAAAGTTCTCAATACGAGCTGAATGTACGTTTTTTGATAATAATTATGGCAATTACTCCGGCTAACTCTCATTGTTGTATTCATGATAAAGCATTATGTATAAAGTTTAAAATACAAATAGGAGTAGATAAAATGCAACAGGGAAATTGTTTTGTCAAAAATGTTATTTCATTCTTTCAAAAATGCTTAGTATTATGGTTTTTGGGATAATTGAGCTGAAGCAAATGATTTAGGGCCGATATGTACCTTATGTAATAATAATTAAACTTAAAAAAATAATAATGGGAGTAAATAAACTGCGATAAATTTAATGTAAGTATGCATAATAACGATTAACGAGATTTAAACAAGCATTAAATGCTAGTATCTAACCGATGCGGGAATATCTAACTGTTAGCAACGTCTTAAATATTTGTGCAATTATTATTATTATATATTATTTGCGTTACAAAAAGTCTCAATAATTGTATGACGGTTTATTATTATATTTATAATAATTATAAATACAACAATGAGACATAAAAAAACTTATTATAAGGAAAATCCCATTATTTTTTTATTTATTTTTTGACTTTCTAATAGACCGCATAATATGCATGCCACTCTTTACAGTTCATTCCATCTGCCTCTCTTTTTCTTTCTCCGGAAAACGAAATAGGTAATCGTAAATCTAGGAAAGAGCGATACGAATTTCCACATTGAAAATAAGTATACCTAGAAATACACTTGTTAGAGCCCGGGCAACGTGCGTTACGTCCCCCGTTCAATGGTTTCAGCATCGACAGGACGATTTAAATAAATTAAAATTATGCAATTACCATGAAAAGAATGAGATGTCTATCTTACTCTGACGTCGTTGCCCAAAAGCGGTGTTGGAGCCTTAAGTTCGTCATAATATCTCAATTATAGAACTATATTAACATAACAACATAATGCATGTGCATACGTTTTTTGCATAATTCGCTTGTGTCGGAGTATCGTAAATAAATTGAAAGATTAGGTAGGTACTATTTAGGCGTGCATGATAAGGTAAAAATCAAAATTGCCTTTTTGCGATTAAGCAAATTAAAACTTATTTTTCATTACATCATTAAAAATGCCAATTTAAAAAAATTGGTAAATACAGTTCCCCGGCACTTTTCTCGCTAGTATTTATGTCGTAGGCTGATAGTGAAATCCGTCATTTTATGAAAAGCCTAGTCATATCATGAAGCGTCGCTAAAAGGTATATTGCAACTGGTTTGTTCGTTGTTCCCCAGAGCATTTTTTTCAATTTTTTCAACTAATATTATTTTATAAAAATAAAATTTTAAAAAAATAGACTCTAAAATAACATAAAAAATAATGTATCACTAAAGTAATGAACCCAATTATTATTTTAAATTGACCGCTTTTGATTGGTCTTCATCCTTCTATTCTCTCTCTAGGTACCCCTTATATACCATAGAAACTCTCCCTTATGGGAAGCCCTGGGCACCTAGAATAATGGGGCCTCTATAGCAATAACAGAGGACTTTATAACATGTTAACTGCCGAGCCGATTTTCAAAAAATTTCCCTCGGCGCCATTTTCATTTTTGACTAGAAAAAACCATTTGATGACTATTAATATCTGAAATATTATGATATCAATCTCCATAGGGCTGTACCTAATATTGATTTTTAAGTGTAGGTAGGTCACCGGTGACCTACGCGGCGCTCAGGGCGGTGTTGCTCACCGGTGTCCCTATACAGCTAAACCTAAATGGTAGGCAACATACAATATAAGGAAAATATGATGATATGCCAGCATTAGACGAATCGTCGTAGGTCATCTTACCGCCTCGAAATGTTATGTTGGGTTTCGACAAAGTTAATGACAAAATTGACTGTAGGTCACCGGTGACCCACACAGCGCCCCATGAACAACTACCCGTAGGTCACCGGTTACCTATATAGCAGTTAACGTGTTAAAACAGGCAAAAGCAATAAGCAACATTTATATTCATTCAACCTAAAACTTAAAAATAATTTAGGAGAATCACCTCGTATGTCGGCAGCCAGTGTTAGTTCCGTTCTTCATTGGAATACCAGAAAAGCTAGATTATCCCGATGCATATTTTGGTAGATTTTATTTGCAGCACTACAATTATTATAATTAAGTACGCCGATTTTGTTTACAAATTGCTTTAAAATTTAAAAGATACTTTTCTCTATACTTATATTTATAAGAAAAAGTAAATACATATGTTTATATTAATCCAAGTGTGAACCAATTATTTTATTTGCAATGATTAGTCCACATGTCTTTAGGCATTTAAATTATACATCAGTTATATTGTAATTGGCCTAGAATGGTTAGAGCAGGGCTCATATTATAGAGTTGTGGGTATATTGTAAGTCAAATTTTAAAGCCCGGACCTGTCGACCTATATTTTCATTCGTTAAATAAGAATTTTGCAGTGCGCATGCCCATGTGTACTGGGCTTTATTTACATGCGCAAGGCCATAAATTTGCCACTTTCCTGATCGTGATTGTTCGCTGATCTATAGGTATATATTATGTCCATGATTTATACTCGTTGGTGGGAATGAGATGTTTGAAACAAAGTTATTTCGATCTTACACCAACCAACTAAAATTCGGTCATACTTTTTTTATTATGCATATGCCCACTCCGGGAATCGAACCCGGATCGCCACGGCCGTAAGCTGTATCTCTACCACTGAGCCACGACTGGGCAGCTTACTTGTAAAAATTACCATATTATAGATACAAACTCTTTAAAAATGGCAAAAATAAAATTTAAACTAAAAGCATACCAAAAATCCTGCAAATGCTCGTACTTGTTTTGCCAACACATCAATAGCAAAAACCAGAATCTCAAATATTTTAAAGTTTTTTTTTTATGAAAACTGAACTACGAGTCATTTGCTCCATTATGCTCTGTTATGCACACAGAAAATTTTTTCCTGTCCGCAATATGCGATGTCTTTTGATTCGACGGCATCTCGTCGATAACAATAAACTTTGAATTCAATGCAATAAACCTCGCATTTTTATTAAAATTAAAATAATTTTGGAGATTATCAGTATCGCATTAGGATGTGAGGTTATTAACGAATAACTTATTGTTTTTTCAGTAAATTTGTATTAGGTAGGTACAGTCTTTAATATTATGGGTAATGTTATTAAGCGGTCAAAAAAGAATTTATTATGTCTGAGGCCATAGAAGAGTTAAAAAATGACTATTGTTCCTCGCAAGTAATACGCTGTTGCATAAGAATCCAAAGTCTCACCCCTTTTTGGGTTATATTTGAGCTTAAATTGACTCAATTAGGAATTTACCGGTGCTGTGACGGTGCATAATGTCGGTTTCAGAAAAAGCTGTTGATCACAGTCGATCAAAAATTTAACTTTACAATTAGAACAGTAGGTAAGTACGTATATTATTCGAAATATTCCCCGCTGATGTAGAGTCCGCAAAACATCGCAACCTCTGCCTCCCAGCGGTAGAAGTGAAAATTAAGAAAATGCAATGAAAATTTTGACATTTAGAAGAAGAAAAAAATGTTGGGTTATTATGAAAATAGTAATGAAATTTAAACGAACGACGAACCTCAAATCATAAAGTATGATCCTTAGTTGAATAAATTTAATTTGAATTTGAATTTGAATAAACGTTTTTCGTGTTGTGTGAATCTGATAACAAACAACATTATAATGTCATTGTACCTACCGATATTATTATTACGTTCGTTTTTTTTAACATATTTTTTTTAAAACCTTTGTTGTGGTTTTATTTTTTTTATTAACTACCTAGCTAGTCTATGCCATAAAGATAACAGATAATTACAATACTGTAATTATTCTCGGTAATTTTCTAACGACAAAGAATTATTAAGGAAATATTTATATGTGAACGTTATTCCTATGCCACATTATCACCATATTTAAACAACACTCAAAATAGCAAATATTTTAAGTCCCTGACACAATTAACTAATGAATTTCGAAATATATCTAAGACAGTTTAAAGACTTTTACACTTACACTTACTAATATACCGGGTGGTGCATCGCCAGACTGGCCATGGAAACTCTCATGTAACTTTTGCAACCCTCAAATATTGACTGCCCTATTCATTATACATCAAAATTGTATAGGACTTTTTTGAAGGTCCTTGTATGATGAACCGGCACACTAAATTTTATTATTTTCTAATTAGCCAATTAAAAGTAATTTAGTAAAACTCTTCGTTAAATTCTTAAAAATTAACAATGATTGTGTGGTAAAGTCTATAGGAAGTTAGTGTGAACAGCAAGTGAATGGTCAATATACTAGGGCTTTGCATGCCTTTGCATTGAAATGAAAATCAGAATTCCTATTGACTGCTCCTCGTAGGGAGTCCATGTTGACTTGATGAGTCTGTCAGGAAAATATGTGGGCAACTAGAAGCATAATGCATTTGATTTGTCGCTGCCGAAATTCCTTCGGTAAAGGGTTTGTTTTAAAATTAAGAGCATTTCAATTATTTAATTTTTTCTAGAAAGTGTTTGGTTATTGGTGTTAAGAAATTGCTTTATACTCTGTTATTTTTACGTGTAACTGTGTTTTTATCATTCGAATTTGTTGTTGCGTTTAACAGTGTTTTTATTATTTAACTAGGTTGTTGTTACTCTTGGAAAAAAATTAAATATTTAGTTAATCAAAATGGTGCTCTGGAGACCTTTTGCTATTTCTGAGACGGATACATTGAAACCAATGCGGAGGTGGAGCCGTTGGAATTTCACAATAAGGACTTAAATATCCAAACATAGAGAATTCTTTAAATATCTATACTTGCTTTTAAAAAGGAATATCGTGGAGCCTCGGGAAATGTAATTCTAAAAAGGATTTACGAGTTTACCAAACTTCCTCGCTCTACACCTTATAAATTAATTCAGGTAAGCGAAAAAGAGCTAATCAAAAAAATGTTCTCCAAGTTAAATGGATACCCGCCCCAGGGTATCATGTACATATCCGAGCTGACAGTGGTCAAATAGGATTTTTCTAGAAATCTTGACGCCCATTTTGAAGGGCGACAGTCATTTTTTTGAAGGAAAGATAAACTTGTTCTAGATCTTAAATTTAAAAAAATTACTACTGAAGAAAGATAAACCGGGCATTTAGAGGAAGGTTTATAATATATGGTACAAAAAAGTAATAAAATTATAATTTACCTTTCATAGATCCAGTTACTAGGAGTATGCCAACGGTAATCAAGTTAAGGACGGTGAACACATTATTTAATACTGATGATTCCTTGACTCCAAAAGCCAATAAAGCTAAAAATAAAAATATAAATTGTAAACATTTTGAAATCTTTCTTCTTCAGAAAAATTCCATTTTTATATCTTATTTATAAAGGCCGGGGTAATTTCATGGTAATGTGGGTGACCCACAACTTTAAAACCAGAAATGCAACCCCTTCAGTCATTGTCTTTTTCCTGCGTAACCATTAAAATAAAATTCGAGTGATCTCATGTGATGTAATGAAACGATGTTTTATGATACATAAACATACAGCGTGGCATATTTTTGTGACAAAGTAATATGTCGGCTCTACTGTTAGAATTAGCCAAAAAACGTTTTAACAAAGGTTGTGAAGCTTAATAGAGTATATTATTATGTTTTAAAATTATTTTTAAATGTAAAGCAGAACAATAAGAATTTTTTTTTAATGGAACACCCAATATATTTAAGGGTTTTTGGTTTCCCCATGAAATTATCCATATGACGACATATTTGGTTTTTTATTTTTTTGCAACGTTGCCAAACAAAATGGAAAATTCTTAAAATTTTGGAAAAAAACATGATAGTACAAAATTATCTGTATTTCTCAACAAAAAAATCTAAAATCGAAAGTTTCCTCTAAATTCTTAAGTAAACGGATAGAAAAATAGTATCACATTAATAAGTAGTTAAATTTTATACTATATTCTGTTGACATTGAAATATATAAAATTTTAAAATACAATAACTCGGTTTTCTCACATAAAACAACCCTATATTTATTAAACTCGTCCTATCGATATGTTAATTCCCTTTTATTTTTACTCATCCTTATATAATAAATTAATTAATTTTGCCAATATTTCGATTTTTATTTAAATTTTGCTAAAAAACTGTAATTTTCATTTTTCTAGTTAGCCATGACAATACAAATTTAATTGAAATATTTAATATCCAATTAAAATAAATTATTACCTAACATTTATTTATTTATAACTAAAAAAATAACCTAAATAACAATACGTCCTATTAATAAATTACAAAGCAGGATAAAAAATTACCATCACCCACAGTTCTTTCTATAGCGTGAACCAAGGAACATGGTATACGAAGAAAGTCGACTTTTTTATACAGGGTGCTCAAAAAATACAAAAATAATAAATCACTCAAGAGCAAACTACTTTTATTTTTCATTTTAGAGCAGAATGATAAAAACAAAAAATATTTCAAATTCAAAACTAACCTAGAATGCAAGACTATACCGGGTGTCCACGGAAGGTGGTTCGCCCCTCTAACTTTTTTATTTTTCAAGATAATTGAATAAAGTTTGAGGCATTTGTATACGACATAAAGCTTCATTTTTTGACAGGTGACTCAACATTATAGAACTTCCGGTTTAACCGGAAGTGATATAAACTTTCGATTTTTAAATAAGAGACCTGCTATATTTTTCCATTTTTTAACTCCATAATATGACATTTTAAATACAACGATGTTCTACTGGTCACTTTTTGTCACCAAGAAAATATTTTTTTTCCAAATTTATTGATTTATCTAGAGGACATGAATACCTTAAAATCACGTAATTCAGTTCTTTAATCTTGGGAAAAATACAATTTTACCATTTTAGGTCCAATGCTATGTGCTATGTAAAATTTAATCTTTAAAGTTGTATAACTCATTTTTTTAAAACGGCAACATGATGGCTCGTCGGGTTAAGAAAAAAAGGATATTATTACGATTATTTTGATACGATACACTATCAGATTTTAGAAAAGCTGCCATTAAAAAACTTTAAAAAGTTACCTTGGAACTTTCCTAAAATAAAGCAATTAGTTTTAGGAGGTGAAAAGCAAAAAATCAGGTCCGTATTTAAAAAAAAAATAACTCGATGTGAGTATCTAAAAAATGAAACGGCGTATCTGAAAAATAAAATAAGTTCCTTGATGAGCATAAAAAGGTGCCTTAAGAAAGTTCTCTTGGTTTTTTTAAATATTTAGTACCTATTTTGTCTTTAAAAAAATATTGAGTTTTTTGGGTTTTATTAGGATATCTCCGGAAGCCAAGGGAATTTTGTTAATTTCGTTTTTACACATTATTTAGCATTAATATTAATATTAATAAAGATATTTCTTTGAGCTAAAATATAAAAATTATAAAATATAACAATCCGACCCTAAGATAGTGTTTCTAAAAATGGTAAAAAAGTACAAAAATTTAACTACTTTATAATGTAAAACTATAAAAATATATAGGATGTTCCATTTATAAATATGTATGTATATTTTTATTGTCCTGCTTTTCTGGACCATCCTGTACATTTAAAAATATAATATATAGAACATATATTTAATTAAACCTCACAACTTTTGTAAAAAACTATTTTTCCATAACTCTAATAGTAGAGCCGATATATTACTTTGTCACACAAATGAGCCACCCTATATGATAGATGCCCTTAAGTCATCAAAATCTTGCATAAGAAAAAAAGCCATATCTCAAGTTAAAATACTATACCAGAGCTGACATATTATAAATTTTGTAATCAATTATAGAAAAATTCTGTAGTTTTTTAATCAGTTCTCTTAATCTCTAAAATTTTCTTGAAAAAAATTGGAACTTTCTTCTCCATCACTATTTTTTATTGGAAAGTCGTTATCAACCATCTGTATACCTATCCTCTCCCCCCCCCCCCCCCCCCCCTTCCCCCCTCAGCATTTTTTTTAGTTTCGAGCAGTTTTAATACCCATTACATCGAGTCGAGTAGCTTTTCAGCTTTTGGAATAGAAAACATGCGTTTTACGATCTGGAGACCCTGGCATTAAGCTCAAATTTTTTAAATTTATTTTTAATACAAGAATCGTTTATATAAAAAAAATTTTAACTGAAAATGTTTAGCAGCGTGCAAAAAAAGTTTAAAAAAAAAAATCTTTATGCCTTTACGCCGGTAATCGATTCCAGAACCTCTCAATCAACAGTCGAACGCTCTGCCATTTTTGTGCTACGGGGACTTTGAAATTGTTTGGAATCCTGCGATTTGAAACAGGGAAGAGTTAGTAAGGGGAAGGGACTCGCTCACGACCACTGATCATTAAAATCTATTTTTATTTTTTTTCCTTTTTAGCCCCTTTCCGGTTTGAAATAGTGGGGTCCAAACGGCATATGCCCAACATCAAAATTTAATAAGTTATTTTTTCAATTTAAAAAATAAACTTTGTCTGCACGCCGCTAAATATTTTTCAGTTATATAATATTTAATACACACACACTACACACACTAAAAAGAGCGTATTTTCTTAAGAAGCATAATGTTTTTGTTCGTGAAATACCATGCTTTTGTTTCTTCTCAGTTGGTATAACTATTAAAGTAATATAAAGCAATTTTTTTTAGTTAAATTAGTCTGAACAATAAAACTAAACATAATGGATATGTATTTTATAAATGCTGCAATTTTATCGTTATATTAAAGATAATTCCATAAATTTACAATATACTTTTTAAAAAATGGCAGTCATAAAATAATAATCGTTTAGTTGTTCAACTTGACATGTAATTCAGTCTTACTTCAAGGCAAAAACATTTTTCGTATTCTTTGTTGGCATGCTATTATTAAACAAATACAGGCTAAAATATTTTTATACAATTATTGTAGGTATAAGTGACTGACTGACTGATTCGTCAAAGCCCAGCGTAAACCTCTAATCCTTAATCTTCTCTTTATAACGTAGGCATCCACTAAGAAATGTAACCCTCACCAGGGGGTAAAAACAGGGGTTGACATTTTTATAGGAATTTTTGTATCTCAGAAACTAAAACTGGTCTAAAAATTGGTACCTATATAAGATTTTTTCATAACATAATAATATACGTGTTTCGTAATTTTTTACTATTTTTAAAACTTTCGATAACTTTTTGGCTTTATTGCTGAAAATTAGTACTATGATTCGTTTGTTAAAATAAAATTTTGCCCCTAGGGGGTGGAAAAAGGGGTATAAAAGTTTATATTGAAAAAAAAAATTTTTGGTCTAAATTTCTTGAAACTTAGCATAAATACTCTAAAATATACAATAAGTAATAAAACACGTACTTCCAATTTTTTTGAAAATCGGTCCCTAAAGGTATGAAAAGGGGGTTAATAAAGTTGCTATTGGAAAAATATTTTTTGTCATATTGTCTTGAAATTTAGCAGAAATACTCTACAACACAAATACCTAAAATAACAAGCATTTCTTATGTTTTTGAGAATTGGCCCCTAAAGGGGTATCTTGGCTTACCTGTTAAAACTAAAACTAAAATAAACGACAAGAAATCAGGATATGGACTTAAATAATCTATGTTCATTGGCATCCAGTCCTGTAAGGCTGTCCTTATTTTATTGTCCACTAAAGCATCTATATAATTGCTAAGTCCTCTAGCTACACTGGCAGTACCTACGAGAAAATAATGTTATGCATGTATTTATATACCGGGTCCGCCAACGAAGCAGGGACGGAAGATTAAATCCTTGTCGAGGAACTTATCACAAATACTAAAACAGTATGGGATATGGACTTAAAAGCGGCAGATTTTAAAAATATTTCACATTATGTATGGTGGTTCAAACAAGACAAGTGTGGCGTACTAAATATGCATTTTTTTAAATACAACACATTGTATATTACTGACTCAGAAGACGTGCATAGAGCTGCTGATCATTTCAATATAAAGTTATGTGGCCTTATTATTAGTGGTTTTGGAAATAATAATGATTTTATCTTTAAAATTGTCTAAGTTTATCTATCTTTTCAAATTACTAAAAACAATTGAATTAATTTAGAATGTTGTATATTTTTACCATGGCAAATATTTGTGTTCGGCATAAACTTAAAAGCATATAATTTTTGTAGTGTAGTTTAGTAGGGCTCAACCCCTGAGGGGGTAAAACGAGGGTTGATATTTTTATTGAAATTTCTTTATCTCAAAAATTAAAACTGGTTATTGAGGATAGAATTCAAAGTCTTCCTTTTCAAAGTAATATATTAAGTCTACGTATTTTAGCCTTAGAAGGCCATCATCAGGGCGTTAGGTCCTTAATGTAACGGCGCGTTAATGCTACAAAGTCAGCATACGAGGGACGTATTAAATTCAACAGTTCTTATAAAAGAATCTTTCTTAAAAGTTGAGTGTATATGGGCGACAAGGTTATAACATTTCACACTATCATTTGAGAAAAAAACTTAAGTCCACATAATATTTGCAGAAATAGACAACAAGTATTTTTGAAAATCATCTTTGGAAACATGTGTAATTCTAAATACAAAAATAAAAAGTTGTTTAAATTATTACTTTTTCTGTGAAAAGTCTGATCGTTATCTGAAAAGTCAAAAAATGTGACTAAGGTTGTTCCGATTCAATTACATTTTTTTAAAGGGAGCATTATAGGAGCTATGAATAGTAATACGCAATGCATAGGGTCAATGAAAGTCAACTATTTTTCAACTGAACTAACTCACCTAAACTTACAACCAGTTAAAACTGTCAGTGGTAACAAAAAAATGCAACATGCCCGCACAACAATATTTAAATATTATATAATAGGTATTTTTAGTCTTTTGGTGACAAATTTTTAAATAAATGTTTGTTGTATTCGTACACTCACAAGTTTACCAATAATAAATTAACCAAATAACTTGCTACCTTGCCACTGATAGAGACACCTCCATCACCTAACTAAAGTTAAACCTGCACTCTAGTACGCGAAAAGGCAGCTTCTGTAACTTACCAATAATATATTCCAAAATAAGGTTCCAACCAATCACAAAAGCAATAAATTCTCCTACACTAACATAACTGTATACATAGGCAGACCCAGCCTTAGGAACACGGGCAGCAAATTCTGCATAACAAAGTCCTGAAAATAAAATTTTCTAAAATAATAAAATGCATTATTTATTGGGACATATTATGGACGATATAGCACTGTTGACACCTGTTTATTTCATAATAATTTAGAAATGCACCTAACCACAATGGAGTTGGGACACCGACTGGGTAGAAACCAAATTGTTGGCCTCAAAAAATAACCAATTTTTTTGAACATAAAGTTACCTGTTTATAACAACGAAATTCGCGTATAACTTACACCGGTTATATTTTTTACACTGAAGAAGATATCAAAAACCAAATATACCTTTTCTACAAAAACCCACCCCTGAAGCAGTACCTTCATCCACTATAAAATTCCTATTAAATTGCACTACCTCACTTGTGACATCTCTCTGGAAAGCTTATCAAAAATCAAAATTAATGAAATTTAAGTACGAAATTTTAGCAAAATGTTGAGAAACTATTTTAAACTGTCTTTTGCAAAATTTGGCAGGAAAAATTAGAAAATAAACATCATTTAAATCATTTCAAATTTAACATGCTTGCTTTTTCCATCACCCTTGTCTGTATTTTTCTTCGAATTTAATTTAATTCAAAGCTGGTTTTATATTATATAGAAGAACGCATAAAACTAGTTTTTCTTTATGGTGCTCAGGGCATGTGCTATTTGAGTGCTATTACCTTTAAGGAGTGAAACATCAGCCACGTCTACATAAGAGATTTGTTATCAACATTTCAAGATACTGGATCCGTTGGAAATAAAAAGAACGAGTATTGCAATGAAGATAATATGCAGACTGAGATTATTGGGCAAGTTTCCCTAAATTCAAAGGTGTCAATGCATCATTTAGCAATAGTAACCGGCGCGGCGTATCGAGCAATTCTGTTAGGAAAGTACTAAAAATGCATACATTTTATCCTTACAAAATGAAAATTTTGCGACAGAAGAATTCAGTTTTGTGAAACCATGACAGGGGGAATTACGGCAACACCCAAATTTGTAAAAAAAATATTTACTATTTATAGTGATGAGTCTTTATTTTTCCTAAATGGTCTTGTGAATAAACAGAACTGTCGCTACTGGAGTAACGTTAATTCAGATCTTTTTACAGAGGAGCACACAATACCGCCACAAAAAAATAGTCAAAGCGCTTGTGTAGTGATCGTTTCTAGGTTTCATAAACTTTTTAGTACCATTGAGTAGTTTTGTCCATATTAATTATTATGATCATTATCCATTTGACACGTATAAAAACAGAGCCACCAAAAGTATCAAAACACGACGAGGAAGGTTTGTTTAAAGGTGAAATTACTTTGTCGGAATTTCATTGTCCGTATTTTGTTATTTAACACAACGTATATAAATAGCGTACCCAGTAACACAGTGAAGACACACAACAGCATTTGGAAGCAGTTTATGAGTTTTTGCTCTGAAAAAAAGTACGTAATTGATAAAAATACAACAGTATCAACTTTCAATTTAATTCTCAAAAACTGGGCTTGGAATATGCGTAAAGTCAATGGTGAGGAATATAAAGAACTTTGCGTTAAAATAATGAGGAACATCGTCGCCAAAAAGCCACAGGAAACTTTTTTTGTGGATTACAACACTGTATTTGATCCGTTTCACGATATTGAATTTAAAACATCTCGTGGCGCTCGAAATGCAAAAAGAAGAACTCTTCAGAAACAAGAAGATAAAAGGAAAACAAGTTCGTCTTCACTAAAACGCGATGAATACCACAAAATGGTATCTTTATGGGACGAAAATACACCCAGTGGGCTACAACGCAAGTTTTACCTTATAGCATCAATGGAGCTGGCGTGGAGAGGTGGAGAAGCCTTAAATTGTATGATGCACTACTTCAAACCAGAGACAGACAATGATGGAATGAAAATAGGTATGTTTTTCTACTAATTTTTTCTTTTTTGCGGTTTTTTTATAGCATCAATGGAGCTGGCGTGGAGAGGTGGAGAAGCCTTAAATTGTATGATGCACTACTTCAAACTAAAGACAGACAATGATGGAATGAAAATAGGTATGTTTTTCTAATAATTTTTTCTTTTTTGCGGTTTTTTTTTTAATTAGGTAAAAATAATATCTTGACAACCAGGTAATGAAATGTTTTTCTCTTGTTTCAGAAATAATAGAATAATATACAACGCAGTTTTTAGTAAAACCGCTCAAGGAGGTGCAAAAAAAATGTGCGACAGCAAATGGTTAGTTTCAAACACTAAGCGCCCTGAATTTTGCCCGGTACGGTTGTATTACATGCTTATATCAAAACGTTCAACAAACATCAAGACAGATAGGCTGTTTTTGACACCAAACCCAGCATGGAACACTCCACAAACCATTAGGATGGTATAAAAATATCCCTGTGGGAAGAAACAAGCTGTCAAAAATGTCAGAATGGACAAAAGAAGCTGAGGTTAGAACTGGTTTAAACACAAAAGATAAAACAATTACAAACCACTCATTAAGAGCGACAGCTGTCAGCAACCTAGCAAAAGCAGCGATCGAAGAGCAACCGCTGATAAAAATAACAGGACACAATCGAGCTGGTTCCATAAAACCCTATTTACAAATGGATAGTAACCATCACTCAACAATTATAAATGCTTGAAAAAATGGAAGCAAGGAGCCTGAAGCATCTTCTTCTCAGGGGCAAATAAACCAAAACACTACTACTGCTGCAACGTCCTTCGAAGATGATGTGCATTTTCTAAAGTATCAAGCATTATAAAAAATCATAACAATATATCAAACAATACTTTCGTAGTGCTTATACAATAACTGTAAATTTTACGTTAATTGTTACTTTAGTAATATAATTTGTACGTTGCTTTGATTGATTAAATAGGTTTTTTTTTGTTCAATCAGGAAATAATCTTGCCAATTATAATTCGTGCGTCTAATTTTTCCTATGAAAACATTCAAGTAACTCGTTGACAAGTAATTTGTCAACTTGTTTTTCCAATTTTTTTTGAAAAAATTAGATGCACACCGATTACGTGTCTCTTTTTTATATCCACTATTTTTACACCACACTTTCCGTGTTTTTTATTTTTTTAATTCAAAGCGATCAAAAAGCGCTACAGCATTGTTATAATTAATAATTATTATAGATGTCATAGCTAGCTGTGACTGAGAGGTTTGGTAGATTCACCTGAATGTGTGAAGGGTTGACAGTTCATCCGGTGACCGTCCTTCAGTCGGGTTTGTTCGCGTTTTTTGTCTCGACTGACAGACCTGTCGGATCATGTGTAGCCATCGTTATTGAGATAGAGTCGATTCACTTAATAAACCTGCATGATGGCCGACACGTCATATGCAAAAATTTATTTAATTTAGCTGGAATATGACTTTTGTCATATGACATGTCGGCCATCTTGTAGGTTTACTGAGTGAATCGACTTTACCTGCTTACATTTAAAAAAATTGATTTTTTTTTTAAATGTCATATAAATATAAAATAATACAGTCAGCTCTAGTATTTAACACTCGAATTAAGTCTCGGTTGAACGATTTTTATTATTTTTCTTTACCCTGAACTACCGAAAAGTTTTGGTAATTCATTTTGCTCAACAACCGCTTCCTGACAGGTTTTTAAACTTTAAAAAAGCAATTACCGTAGTTATGTTGTTCTGACCGAAAAATACTGTTGCATGTATGAAAGACCTTCACCTGCAGTCAGGTATTTTTTTTACATTGGAAATATTTAGCGGTCATTATTTTCATGATATTGACCATGAGATGCCGTTAGTCTATAAATCAATGAAACATTTTTCTGGTATTTTCGTCGAAATTGTTTCCGATCATTGTTTTTACTTTTCCAAATGTTTTCTAGCTATATTATTAATTATTATGGATACCTGTTATATATACCTATACCTACAGAGTATTGGCTGGCGCAACATAGGAAATCGCATGCAAAATTTAGTGGTCAAATAATGGCTTCCTTGTTTATTTTAGACAGATAATTAATTTATTTTCATTTATTACAGGGAATAATATGACGAATTAACTTGTGAAACTTTAACATCATTTATGTACTTAGTAATTAAGGGCTTATTTAAAAAAATGTAAATCTAAAATTGGCTAAATTAAAAAGTACGGTTATGAAACTTTATAATCAAATCACCATGTAGGATCTAATCATAGCATTCTCGATTTGAAGAAGTGACTTAGACTGCATACACACTGAGAATAAATTAATTCTAACCCAATGCGGACCAATCATAGACAAATGGCTTCGGAATTTATCATGGAGACTCGTAGCTTGTCGCTAAACTTGCTTTTTTTGGGGCTTTATAACCCTTTATCTACTCGTATAAGGGCAATAAAAAAATATAAATATTTTAAATTGTCAACTTGTCAACAGAACTTGTAAAGTCGTTAACAATTAATAGCAATTATCGTTGCTTTAACCACAAAACATGTATAACCTACTATAATATACGTTCTTTGATCTTTTTTTGTAATAACAATGGATTCAGATAAGTAAGTTTTTAGTGCCCAAAATGTAAATGACCGAGGTTTAAATTTTATTTTTGTAGGGTACCTACCTACTTGAAACTAACTTGTGAATTTCCCCACAAAGAATTTGCCAGCATATATTTAAGAAATATACATCTAAACTATTTTGATCAGAAGATAATTAAAAGTAATAAAAACCAACAGATTTTGTGCCTAATGTGTCCCAAAGAGTAAGAGATGTTGTCCTCCCGACTCATATGCTACAGGAAAAAAACCCAATTAGTAATACAGCGTTGAAACAGAACTGATACTAAGTACATACTTTACTAAAGAAACTTTAATATGGTTTGTTTGCTACATACTACAGGTTCTACAGGTTATGTGCTTACAAGCAAGTATATAAAATTTTGACTTATTATGATAGTTTTTTATGGTATATTAGTAACTCCCAGCAATATAACATAAAATCAGGGGGGGGGGGTATCGGCTACCTCTACCTATTGGAGGATATTGACCTTTAACACTAGCCGAGGATTTTTTTTTAAAAGCTGCTATGGATACTTCAGATATAGTTTAACATTAGAATCAGATCGCCATGGTAGGTACTTACTTTTCTTTTACCTGCCACTTTTTGCACCACCTCCTTTTCTTTATCGGTGCCCTAAACACTATTTGTACCAAAAGTATTGGGAACAGGAATACTTTGGCCATAAATGAGTTTATTGCCATACAGACAGCAAGTGTACATTATTAGACCAGATGAATAAAAAATAGTTATGAAATAATACCCCTTTTAAAACATACAGAAAAATTGTTATCGGCATTGCTTGTGTCTGTGGTGGGGATTTACTTTTTCCTCGAGGAGTTATTAAACCAAAAACCCTACACTGTCTTACTTAATACTTTTATAATAATTGTAGGTACCTATCTATTATTGTGGTTAATTTTTTACGAACTATGTGTATAATACTAGTAATTAAGTATATTTATTCAGGAATAAGTGATGTGGGTATACAGATTTTTGAGACATCTAGGATAAGTTACTGTAACATTTATTAAGTCACATGCTGATGAATTAAGGGCAAAACGACTTACAAAATCACAATAAAAAATCCTAGTTAAACAATTAACTGCGAGAGTTATAATGAGGGAATAAGTAAAGGTGCACGAGGATGAACGAAAAACAAAACATTGGAAAGAATAAATGTAATAACGAGAGGGTAAACAATATTATATTATTTTTATTATAGTTATGACAAACGTGTAAATGTAAATTTAGCTACATGTGTTAGTTTTTTAGTAAATAGACTTCAATAATCTTTATTTTATTACTTTGTTTGTATTTCTTGGCATTTCTTAAATTAAAATATTAAAAATTAAACTTTTACTCCCCAGTTATGTATAAAAAAAAATTGTCTGGTTTTCACATAATAATATGTTTAAAACCGCCAAGATAATATTATGTAAAGATTAATTTAATGGGATATGATTACCCGAGATAAAACTAATTCTCCAATATTTAGATATTTGATGGCAAAACAAAAAACAAAAGCAATTTAAAAAAGCTGCTTGGAAGCCACGCCTACATGACTCTAATTGATCCGCATAAGGTTAGAATTAATGTATCCATATATACAGTGGGAGTTTGTAACTTGGAATAAATTCACTAAATCCGGTACAGTATTTTTTTTGAAAATACTTGGATACGGATATTAACATTTTAAGTTGTGGTATTTTTTACAAAAAAAATATTAATACTAATTGGAGATATGACGAAATCGAAAATTTTTTTAGATATCGCAATCCTAGTTTTTTTAATAAGTTTTAAAGTGCACATTAAGTTAAACATAGGTACCTACCAAAGTTTTATTCCTTTTACGAAACCGGCAAATGTTAAAGAGTGTGGCGTAATTTAGTTTCTCTCGAAGTAATTAAAAATGTTCAAAACGAGTTTCATTTGCCTTTAGAATATTGCCAAATAGTGAATTGACAACATTTTAAGCATTTATTGACGAAAAAGTATTAAAGATGGATAGAAGGTTTTCTTTATTTTTCAATTTAATTAATTTTTGTTTGTTTAATCTCTTCTAATATAAAATTGTGAAGTGACTAACTAACTGATTCGTCATCGCCCAGCCTAAACCTCTAATACTAGAATCATAAAATTTCTAGGAGGCTTTCTCCTTATAACGTAGACATCTACTAAGAAGGAGTTTTTCCAAAAATCAACTCTTAAGGTAAAAACTGGGGGTTGAAGATTTTATAGGAATTTCTGTATCTCAGAAACTAAAACTGATGGAACTCTAGAAATTGGTATATAGGTCCCATTAATAAAATTTATAAAAAATACCACAACTAAAATGTAAATACCCGAAAAACTTCTGGATTTATTCCAAGTTACAAATTCACACTATATGTAAATTAGCCTCTTCGCAAAAGCACTTTGACGGATCCTGATGGGTGGGTGTCTCCGAGACGTGAGGTCCCCCCAGGCGGCGTTTTAAAGTCAGCGGCACGAAGCTTAACTAAATAATTTAAGGTTAGTGTTGCTTGTCAAATTATGACAAGACGTTGACATTGACATCCATTTGTTTATTAATTTAATATTTTGATGTTAGTTTGATGACGACGTTGACATCGGTATATTTTCAGGATAGTTTTGTTTGCTATTTTGGTTTGCTTCTCGGCTATACAACTAATTTGAATCTTTACTACCGTGCGAGCAAAAATTATTTGCATCAAAGAGGGTTGCATCTAAGGACGTAATGCTTTGCCGTAGAGCTTAATACCTGTTGGGTGTCAGTAACTACCTGAATTAACAATCAATCAGTTATTCCGTCATCTTTGACAGTCGTTACATGTAATTTGATTCATCGCAAATTTTTCCAATTTCTTGAACAATTCACACAATGGGCTTTACGGAACAGTACAAAACATTCATGGTTGAAGCGTATTTTCGAAATGGGGTTAGAATAAATTGTTAGTGGCAATACAATCCGGGTTTGTGCATGAACGATTTTCACGAACATTTTCCTAACGTTGCTTTTATTGCTGGGGATTTTTATCATTGCCTAAAAAGAACCGTGGCTGTGTTAAGGGAAACAGGTTCTATACAACACAAAAAAGGAGCAGAAAGACCATCTGTAAGAACAGAAGTTGTTGCAAATGCTCGTGAAATAATGCAAAATACGCCAACAAATTGTATGAGATGGCTGTCCCAAGAAGTGGGAAGATCTTATGGAACAGGCAGGACTATTCTTAAGAAGCAGCTAAATGTATTTGCTTATAAAGTGCAAGTATTCCAAGAAATGCAAGCCGCAGATTTGGAAAGAGGTAGAAATTACTCTCAATGGTTTACCCAAAATTTATTGGAAAGAAGTGATTTATTACACCTGACATTTTTTTCGGATGAAGTCTGGTTCTACCTCTCCGGTTATGTGAATTCTCAGAATACACGCATATTGTGGAGTAGTGAAAATCCCCATTTTTTTTGTAGAGTCCAAATTGCACACTCAAAAAATTGGTGTCTGGTTAGCTGTTTCCCGAAGAAGAATTGTTGGTCCTATTTTTCTATGACACAGTTACAGCACAACGGTATAGAGACAATATTTTGAATCCATTTGTGGAGCAATGACTTGACGACGAACTACGTTTTGGATATTTTCAACAGGACGGTGCAACCGCCCATACAGTTGCCGAAACAATTAACTACTTACGCAAAATTTTTCGACGACAGATTGATCAGTTTTCGATCAGACATTGAATTCCCACCTAGATCACATTGTTTAACGGTTATGGATTACTTCGTTTTTCCTCATTTAAAGAACACTATCTTTAAAACACCAGTTGCAAATTTAGAACAATTACAAGAAAGGATTATCCAAGAATGTGGTAACATTTCTCCAGGGATGCTAGTCAACTCTTTCGAAAATATGAGGAGACGTGTGAACTTATGCTTGGAGCATTACGGTAGCCAATTTCAGGAATTTATGTAATTATTTTTCTTTTTCTTTCTGTATATTCTTACTTTGTTAATTTTGTAAACAACAAAAATAAATTTGCACTTGTCTACTTATTTTATTACTCATTAGTTTGGCATATCATGTCATAATATGAATTTGACAAAATTTTAACCTAGATTTGGTTAGATATATCGTCCCCATATCATTGTGATCTAAACCAAGCCCTACGTTTTTTAATCCAAGCCCTCTTTGATGCAAATAATTTTTGCTCGCACGGTAGCTTAGTAGTAGAAGGATTGTGACCTACGTAATCCACGAGTTAAAGTCAAATTTTTTTTTTAATGTACAGGCCTGTATTCTGTTTCACTCACTCTTTCTTAAATATCAGAAGGTCAAACTTTTTTTGAAGTTGAAAATGACAAAACTATCAAAATATTTGCATTAAAATAATGCAGGCCTGTAATATTTATTTTGGGAACATAAAAGATAATATTATAAGAATATTTAATTGCGTAAAAATTACGAAAAAAAAAATTATTGGCAAACCAGACAGGTGTGTAACTTTTTTTTTATTTGAATTAGAATATACAATGATCCCAGCATAATGGATACCCTAAGGCTAGTAGACAACGATGGCCGTTTCGCCTTGATTAGGACGGGAAGCCATGCCATAACTCAAAGCCCAATAATACAACTCCACAGAAGACGAAAAAGGCATTTAGAGTCAAGCGGCAATAAATTTGCGGTATCGCCATTTAGTAGAATAATTAATTCCAATACAAAAGGCAGTATCACTGGTATTAGAAAATCGAAAGATATACATACAACTAAATAAAAACAATGATGTGCAACACACGCCAGTATACGGAACGCTATACGCGTGTGTCATTGAAGTGCGCGAAAATTATTATGTTAAAAGTTCGTTTTTCGTAATGAGTTTTTCCTACAGACGTGTGGAAAAATCAATTTTCCGCACTGATATCCGTGCGGAAAATTGGTTTTTCCACACTAGTGCGGAAAATTTTTTCGGCACAATTATGTCAAAAATCCGTGCGGAAGATTGGTTTTTCCTCACTAGTGCGGAAAAATTTTTTGGCACGATTATGTCAAAATCAATAATATATCAATTATAACTTGTAGTTATTACTTTTTTTCTCATATGTATGTGATTGTTATAGTTAATTAAAAATTATTAAATTTCTTTGAAATATGTGTTACTTATTTCCACACGTCTGTAGAAAAACTATTGTACCTGACACGTGCGGAAAATGTTTTCCCTGCACTCGGCTGATTAACCGAACTCCGCTACGCGTCGTTCGGTGAACGGCAGACTCGTGCGGAAAAATTCATTTTCCGCACTTGTTAGGTAAATAGCTATTGAAAAGTAATATACATCGGTAAGGTATTTTTCCATTTGGGTATTTTAAAAGACAGGGAATCTTTTTAAATTTTTATTAGTTACGTTTATTAGTTAGTAGGTACGCAGCTATTTATTTTATATTAGGTATTTCCGCTTATTATGTTTCCATGCATATAAAAAATAGTTTTTCCCAAGCTTTAGGCCAGTGACAATAAATTTAAAAATCTCGTCACACAGCAATTAAAATAATAACATAAATTATTTATTATGCAGATATCAAATTAAATACATACCGTATACTCGGAAACTCCCAGTTACACTGGCATTTTAAAATATGAGAGAATAGATAATATACAACTTGGCCATAAATATTTAAAATATAGTTACCGTTCTTAAAAAGAACTTTTAATGGATCATTTATGATAGCGATTCCCTGATTTTTAAAAGACCGTTTCTATTCTATGCATGATTGCCGCGAAAATATGTTGATATAATAAAGGCTACTTTTATATCAACGACGATCAAACAAATATAGACCACTCATCTCAACGCACTTTTGCGCCAAACCGACACATCACTGTTTATAGAAAACATTCTATCGTATGACAAGGCTATGAGCACTTACCAGTAAAATGAAATCCTGACACTAAATCAGTTATTTTACAGATATGGTATACTGCCTTGTAATATTGTTTTGTAATAATGTTTACAATAAAATAATTTACACACAATTTAAATTTAATTATTATTTTCACAATAACCTAGTTTTTTTTATCATTTTAATGTCAAAATTCAAAAATTGTCACATAACATTTTCTTATTTTCACTGTTCTAGCTGTAAAGTTAACTTTTTGTTTCGCTACCAGCCAACAGCTTTTCTTAAAACCGGCATTATCCGCCGCCATAACAATGTTAATTTCCCAATAGTTTCAAATTGAGTCAATTAGGGCTTAAATAAAACCCAAAAGGAGTGAGACTTTGGCTGACTTTGGTTCCTTCGGCCACAGCAACTTATTTTAAAATTTGTGTATATTTTTACGTGGTTTCATTGTGTAACTCGCGAAGAACCTGGTGGAGCTTTGCACTTGACTTCTTGTCGGCTCGTTATGATAATGGGAATGATATGTCTATCTTGCTTTGTCGTCGTTGTTTTATGTCATACAGGGTGGCAAGGAATAATATACATGGTGGCCGAATTTAAAATTTCTATATTAGAACAAATATAACGTCAAAAAAGTAAGTGGGTAATAGATTGTCCTTACGTGAAACGTCAAATCGTGGCTATGTATTTATTAAAAAGAGTAAAATTAATATCATTCAATTAAACCACATTTTTTACTCTTTTTTTACACGGCGTCGCACCCCACAAATATGCAACTCTGTGTAATGGGTTTCACGTGCCTCTTAAGATATACAATGGCATGTACAAATTTGTCGAATTATAAGTGACGTCTCAGATTACTGATCAAGTGCAAGTCATCCAGAAGATAAGATTTTTTTCTGAGTTTCTTTGTTATATGACAAAAAAAAATTATTTAATTTTTATAATTCCTTACCAATATTTGTCTATTTTCCAGTCACCGCTGTTCTTTTCAGGGACCGTCTGATGTACAAAACTGAAATTTAGCATAGCCATAGTTGTCATAAAATGACAGACCCATATGGCAAACATTTTTATCTTTGAACATAACACACTTTTATGGCAAGAAATTTTTTTGTAACTAACATCACGGCCCACCAAAGAGTGGTTATATCTTAGGTATATAGTGTTACTTACCTGCAAAGGCACTAGATACTGCTGCCACTAAAAACGATAGACATACTGCTGGTCCAGCTACGGTTTTTGCCACAGAACCTGCGAGAACATATACACCAAGACCTGAAAACCACGAACATCTATAATAATGTATTTAAATGGAAATGTTTGTCTGGAAATATTCTCCCACTTTTAGATTTGGATGTCCTAAAAAGGGTTAAAATTTACTATCGATAAGGATTAAAATGTAACAACCAAAGAAAGATGTTTTAAAGTTGAGACCTAATTATCTACTTTTTTGCCCGATCGCTCACCATTTCGTCCCTTTCTTCTATTTCATTGCGCCATAGCCAAATTTCCATATTTGCCGAAATCTTCCAAAAAATATGCTAATTTGGCAATTCCAATATAGCTCTACTAGCAACTGCTTTAATAAAAGGGTATAATCCGTAATTATTTTCCTCATACTCATAATAAATTTGTTTAACAAAAAATCATTCCACTACTTTGCAAAACGTCGATGTAATCGTATCCGGACTATGGAATCATGCATTTTATTTAACGCGTATCGCTTATACTATTCGAAAAAATGAATAGAATTTACGATAGGTAGTTGTTGCGATGTTGCTGAATTAGGCCAACACAATTTAAGTTATCTAGTGGCTATTTTCGGTGATTTTTGTTTGTTTGTCCGTTTTATGGGGAAAATAAGTAAAGGTCGAAACAATAAAATATTTTACGAGTATTTATTTACCTAAAGTGGCTCCTACTCCCAAAGCTGTCAAATCTATGAGATTTAGGCATCGGGCCATTTGACTTTGGGCGCCATTGTCTGTTTTTCGTCGTGTAAGGGCTTTGAATATTTTTGCTGACATCTGAAATTAAACGGAAAAACATAAAAAATCGAATAAAAACATCTAGAAGTTTGAATACATAAAGTTAAAATGAGATAGATATGGGATATGTCTTTATCCACATTGTTGATATGTAATTATTGTTTAATTTTTGTTTTAAATACAAATGCAACGCACAATAACAAACTATTAAATTTTACGGAAGTAGTTCATTATCGATCTGAAAATAAACTATTAAATGATGAGATGTTAAGATTTTTCCTTATTATGTAAAATACACGATTTACTTCAATTTAAAAATATAAAAAGACCTATCCTTAAACTATCTCTCTCATGTAGCCGATTTGCCGACTACTCTTTCGTTTGCCAAATATACTATAATTAATTTGTGTTAGTATAAATAAGACCACTTTAAAAATTATTTTCTCCCAACGATAGGCCTAAAATTTAAATTTGTTACAAACCAAACAACGTTTGAACCCTTTCGCAACTCAGTGATACCACATTAGATTTGGATGTCTAAAAGTGTTAAAATTTAGTATGAGGATTAAAAGGTAACAACCAAAGACGTTTTAAAGTAAAGACCCAATTGTCCACATTTTTCCCCGATCGCTCATCATTCCGTCTCTTTCTTCCATTCAAGTAATTAAATTTTACTAGTGATGTTTGTTGACAGCCGAACGCTCTTGCATTTATTTTCGAAATATTTATCTTGGCGATTGTCAAATGTAAAAAAATTGCTTTATTATTTAAAAAAATAACAAACATCTTGAAATAAATTCGATTGATTTCAAGTAAATAATGGTATAAATGCATGTCCTGAGTAGACTCTTACGAATCCTTTGTTCCTACCGCCAAGCGGGCTTTGATTGCACATAGGTACTTCTTATCAAAAATCAAAAATATAAGTATAAGTTATTGTTATAGATAACAATAAGTGTTTTTTAAAACATAAATATAATGTACGTAGAAATTGTCAATTATTTACGTAGCTGAATGGTATGTAGGTACCTATAATTTAAGGTCATGGTATCTTTGGGACCTAGCCTTTGATGCAATGGCGTAGCAAGGGTGGATGATACATGTATCGGCCGTATCAATGGTATCAACCTTACCACTCCATGGTCAACAAGAAAATAGAAGAAAAGAAAAGCGCAAATGTTTGGATGCCACGTCCAAACTAACCCATTTGGGTTGCTTTTGACGACAAAATTTCTATTTTTTAAACGATTTTTTTAAATCTTTTTGATATTTTATGCATAATAGTAATTTACGAGACAATATCCGGAAAATTCTGTTACTGAGTCCACCCATCAGCTCTTCCCGGTCTCGATATTAGGAATGATCAGTGCATGGCAACTTGAACCGTATAAATGGCATTGGCAAACATTATTTACTTTCAATTAACGTTGCCTAATTAGTAAATCAAGAATTAAGCTATCCGGGCCGCTCTCGTTGTAAAAGAATAATTTTCAGGACACGCCAATTATTATCTTGAGCGCCGTCGTGCTAAATACTGATAGGCGCCTTTACCCCAGGATTGCCAGACGAAAAATGAGAAATGTCAGTAAAAAATGGAAAAAAAAGAAGGTCAACCCTCATATTTTTATTAGGGCTCTATCAGTGATATGTATCGCTACTGATGGCCAAGACAGCAAAATATTTTAACTTCTAAAAAAAAAAGGTCCACCATAATTTTTAGGGCATTTACTTAAGAGAAGCGAGGATTTTTAGTGGATAATAAAATCTCACCATTGGTTTTGGTAGATAATTTATAATATACCTTGCCTTACCACCTTAACCTTAGGCGTCTTTAAGGCCTTGGCGCAGTTATGCACAGCATGACCTATGTCCGCGACGCGCGACGGGGGCATTTCTACTAATGTCATTTAAGTCACAGTTAAAATTAGTTAATTATTTTTTTTTAATCTACCATTGGCATAGGGTCCTATGGGCACGACCTCAAGCTGCTGAGCCAGTGATACCCCCCCTTGGTATGGTACTTATGCGGACTGCCCTTTCCACCTTCTTGCTACGCCACTGCTTTGCCGTGAGATGAGTACTGATTTTGAAAGTTAAAAAAGCAATAAATTACCAAAGTTCAAAATTTTAATCTAGAGTTTCATTGCTTAAAGATGATTTGTCACAAGAGCACAGAGGGCGAAGGAGGCAAATTGCCCCTCATGCTTTAATGGTGCTTAATACCATGCCTCATTTTATTTTAGTAATTTTTGACTTAATGTGGAATAAAAAGAACAGTATGACAAAATATGTATTTAAAAAGATAGGGGCCCCAAAAGACTTCGCCCCTACTGTATCCAAACCCTGACTACGTCACTGCAAGAGCATATTTGATTATACAGGGTGTCGTATATGGCGAATCAGCTAACAAATCGACCTGAAAAGTAGGTCGTTTACATAAACGGACATGCTCTATTTATTTGCAAGATTTTTGACGATACAGTGTTGCACTTTTGCCAAAAATTTATATAGTCCTTCTAACGACTCCTTTAAGGTGGTTTTAACTAGATAATTATGATTAATGAACCGGAGCGTTTCCTTGTGTTTTTTTTCATGAACCATTGTAGAAATTTAAGTTTTTACTGCTCGTTGAAATATTTGTTTCGTATTTTTGTGTTTGTGTGTGTAATAACCTAACAGCAAAAACAATGTCAGTGTTATAATATTGTAGTTTGCGATAATATTATTGTTTGTATGTAAATAGTGAAAAAAATGAAGTTAGATTATTTTGATTGACAACGGCATTATTTTAAAATAATGCAGCGTTTCAGGGTGCAAATCAAATTACCATAGTTCCTTAAACCATGGTAAGAAACTTTATCTATCTTAAAATTTATGGCCAAAAAAATATTAAAAGCAATTCCCAGTGACAACTGGACACCATCAAAATTGTATGTAGTTTACTCCCTACATTTTGCTGAAATAAGTGGCATAATATTATACTTAATTTTTGAAAACGATTGTCGTTTATCAAACGGTTCTCTGTATCAAACATTTCGACAAAAACTATAAACGTTATAATAAGAAGAGGCTCATTTTTTTTGGTCCTTGTTTCTACTGTTTTTCGCCAACATGTCCCGATTTTTCCCTGGCCACCTTGCAATATTGGGAATAAAGATAACTTTTTATCGAGTGATACGAACTGGATTATTTTTAAAGTTTATCGCAAATCCTAATCAAAATCTTAAGATTTTGTGAGATTTCTCGTTCTCACATATTTTTTTCTCGTCTAATGAGATTCTCGCAGAAAATACTCTCGGCTCGCAGAAGACCGGAACACTCTCGTCTCATTTTCGTCTCGTCTCGCGAGTTCGAGACGAGAAAGAGCGAGACGAAAATGAAACACCTAATCTATAACTAATATTATATTCTATAACTCAAAATCTATACGTGATGGATAATTTTGGTTGTTGAATGCTCAATCAGAATGCTTTAAACACCCCCCGTTCAGTCATTATGCCATCAGTCGCATTTCTTTTGTATTTGTTGACTAGTGTGAGTGTGCAATGATTTTTAGTTGACAAATATCGCCTTAATAAAAGCTATATTATAAGTGTTGTAACATAGCCAAATAAAAATGCCTTTTAGAGGAATTTATATAATGGATAGTCATTATTTTGGCAATTTTGGCTTAAATGAACTAAAATCATATAATGGAAGTTGTCACTGTCATCCAAAAAGTTTTTGTTTTGCAAAACCTCGTCTTTTTGGTCAAGGCCTACCGAGTTAGTAAAAATCGTGTGAATGTCACGCCAAAAATGGCACTTTAATAATTAGGACGTTTCAAGTATCGACCCTCTAGGCTTAATACAAGATTACATTTATTTAAAACAAAAACAATAAATTTGAAATTTTTGGGTAATTGAACCCAACCAAATTTACAACGCTAAAAACTTATTTTATACTAACTGACGTACCTGTGGTTCTAAAAATTAGGATGTGCGGAATTTAACCAATTTCAATCGCTTACGAAAGGCCAATCTCTAACCTCAAGTCACACAATCATACAAATTTACTTTTATTTTTCTTGTAAAATAAATTATTGTATTTTTTACTTTCCAGTAAAAAAAAGTTATCAAAATAACTTCAAGGAAGTTCTAAGTTATATAATTGATAAGAAAATACTTACCGCTCAGATAGAAACAGGTATCTTTCATAAAAATTTCAACACCTATAATAGGATCTAGTTCTAGATAGTAGTTCTTGTTAGACCATATATTACACAAGTTAAATGAATTTAAACAAACTAGTTTTTTGCAATGAAAACCTATTACTGACAGATGCCACCAATATCAAAGAAGGTTTCTTAGAAACTAAACTTTTAAATCAAAAACGTATAAACTAACGATAAATGCAATTAATTTAATAAAAGTATTAAGGTTCAGATAAAAATTGTCGGGGCAAATATTACAGAGGTGCGAGTATTTTATAGAGGTTTTAAAAAGTTATCTCTAAATTGCTATTTAACAAGATAACAACCTAGATGACTTATTAACACGGAACTGTGGATTGATTTTTAAAATATTTATGGCATTGTCGGAACTTTTGATTGGAGGACTGGGCCTATTGTTTCACAATAATTATTGTTTTAGTCAATACAACGGAACCCAGTGCCGTAGCAACATCCTAGTGGACTCGGGTTTGAAGCTATTCTCGCGGGCCCCTCTCTACCCAAATCTTTAATTATGAGGAGAGAAAGAAAGCAGTAATGAAATTATTAGTTGTCACTGGCTATCAAATGCATTTTTTAACTAGAAAGACAATGACTGGTGATCGTTCTATTACAGAACAATGAACAATCACCATTTACATGTTCACTATTCATTCTATTACCTCTTTAGCTTTTCAGGCTGTTAAATCTGGAGAGATCCGGAAAATTGGTCTTATTTTTTAGTTATATTTTGAAGGATGTTTTCAATTCCATACCATATATCACAATCTAAAACACCACTCTCAATAACGGTTATTTAAAAGAATTACATTATAACTATGCTTTAAAAATAAACATTTAAGTATTAAAAGGTCAAAAATGTGGAATAAATAAATGCATATATCAAACGTTACCAAATAAAATTATTAATAAAAATTTTACGATTTATTTTAGTCTTTGTCTTTTCGCCGGATAGAGACCATAGTAGCTACGGATCTTAACGGTACAGTAGCATATTAATTGTATTATTAACTCTTTAACAAACTAGGCAACTAAGGCACCAATTTGATCGGAGGCCGAAGGCCCCCCGAACGATTTCTGGACTTATAATAATAAGTTATGAAAAAAATTATTTATTTTCATCGTTCAAAAATTAAGCTGCGAATGTAGAAGGATTGCTGTATGATGTCTCAAGCAATGGGGGCTCCCATCTAATCAGTTGCCTATAGATATTATTCTCTTTTATATAAAAAAATATACAGGGTGGCGTTTCGGCTGGGACAACAAAGGAAATAGCATGCAAAATTTAAAGTGGCACCCTAGTTAATTTTAAGAGTATTCAATTTTTTTAAAGGATTTAATTAATCAAACGCACTCCATCGACGGATTAAGGGTAGGAGCTTCCCCCCTCCACCCTCCACCCCGTGATGTTTGCATAGTGAATTAGAAAACTGTATAGAAATGAATACATTTTATACCATTTTAAAATTTGCCAGTTATACGTATAGATACTTATATTTACAATTGTGGCTGCTTTAGGAGAGGGCGCGTGCTTCTGTATAATATTTTCCACAATGTTTAACTATTTTCACATTTTTTCTTGAAATATCTACTCCTTGATTTTTGAAATTAATATTTAAATATGGAAATATTTTTATGTTCTTCTCATATCAGTACGGTTTTTATAAATACCTTTCAGGGATAACTGGTTACATAAATATAATATCATTATTATTTTAATCTTGTTGATTTTTAGGATTTGGTGAAAAAGCTATAATATTAAAATTTTCAGGAAAATTAAAATATCAAAAGAATAATTGCATTTACCTTCATACTCGAAAGATTTTTTAAACTTTTATAGCTTTTAAAGTTAATTGTCCTTTTCTGCCTTCCCCCCCAAATTTTTCGAGTGATCTCTTGTGGTATTATACCGAGTGACCTAAATTTAAAAGGGGTCATATGTTAATAAAAATACACTTTTTAAGGTTCCAAATTTTAGCGACTTCCGGTTTAGCCGGATGATTTTCAACTGGCATACCCTGTATATTTTTTGATTTTTGGAATCTAGAAGTCATTTTACGTGCAACTACAACTTTTGTGTCAATTTAACATTTTTAAATTTAATTTTATTTCTCCATCCCCATCTTTTGAGGCTTTATCCCATTACTTGTCAAAGGGATATTTATTTATTTGTCGTGGCTAATTAGATGTCATTTGATCTTGTTGTGCAGTTTAATTTGATACAACAATAAAAATGGCGATTGAAAGAAAAAGAAGTTTTCTTCAGAAAATCCAAAAAGTTTTTGGTTTTGTGAGGCACCGATGGATTTGTATTTAAAAACTACATCTCATTATACTATGAAAGTGGTATAGTTGTATTTATTTTTTTAAGTTATTATCAAAAATGTGTAAGAGAAATAATAGGTGATAAAATTGTGTGGGTATTTTATTAATTTAGAACGATTTAAGATTGGTCATCGCACTCTGGATGAAATAAATTTATTAATTTTTAAAATGTTAAATTGGCGCAAAAATTAATAAAAAAGAGTACAGTAATTTTACGTAAAATGATCCCTAAATTCAAAAAATAAAAAAAATACAAGGTATCCTATTTGAAAATCCATTGCTGAGGTTACTTCCGGCTAAATCGAAAGTCGCTAAAATGTGAAAAAGTGTGAAGAGTACCTTAAAAAGTGTATTTTTATTAGCTTATGACTATATATGGCGTATGGTATATAATGATATTTTTATCAAATTTGCCCATATTTTTCTTTTATAAATTATTAAATTCAGCCTTTTTAACATAAAACTGTAAGTAATTTTACTCCAAAGATGGGTATTTGACCGATTTTTGGATAAAATGAAAATGTAACGAAATATTGATTTAAAAACGAACTGATGAATGCGCCACTAATATTTGGTTATAAGAGAAAAATCCATGTTATGCGAAAAGACTATACCAGACTTTATTTGGTATAGATTTTGCAATCAAAGGAATTCTATAGTTTTTAAGCAACTCTCTTAATTTCTTGAAAAAAAATTTATAATTTTTTTCTATCGTTATTTTTGTATTGTATACCTCACTTTGTCCTTGCTCCCCCTCCTCCCTCACCCCTCTTAACATATTTTTTTGAAGCGTTATTCCCCATGCCAAGAAGCTAAAGCAGCCCTTGACTCACTTGTAAAGGTTTAATCATTTTCATGCATTCTATTCAAAGTTATTTAACAAATATTGTCTATACCAGCTATTATTTTTGTAATTGTGTCAGATTACACCAATCTTAAAACAAAAAACTACAAATCAAATTTCAAATTAAAAAAATCACTGTCATCATAAAATCAGCTGTTGCAACCATGATTCAAAAATGCAAGCTTAAAATGCATAGGTGCGGATCGGCCTTTATGTGGGGCCGCCGCGCCGTGCCAGTTATTGACATTTACTGGTGTTTTTATTATAAAGTTTCTGAACCTAATTTTTTAATTTCGACAATTTTGTTTTTACATTTTTCTAAAAATAACCTGAACTATTAAATAAATAGGTCAAAATTTCGCCAGTTAGTTCGTCAAATTATGCCTTGGTAACTGAAAATAAATTATCGGTCTGAAATGAATAAGGGGGCTAATATATTTAACCACTATCAATTTTGCATTCCTATGTTGCGCCAGCCCATGCACCAATGGCGTCTCTTCCATAGGGTTATTTGGTTATTGACCTCGCTCGATTATTCTCTTCTTATGTAAATTAATCGTTATTAAATTTAAAATTCATCCAGCCAAACTTCGTTTGTTTCGGTATTATTACTATTGCCTCTAAAATATAACTCGTATTTTATGATCACAACCAGGCTCTGCCAAGTAAACTACACGTAACGGTACTTATCGTACGTCCCCGCAGTTTATTGGGTCCAAGCTACCTTTGACTACGGCTATGCTGTTTCCTTAAACCAGACAAATTTTAATGCGCAAGCAAGAGAGAAATAAACACATGCTACTACTGAAAGGCAAGACAAAGATAAAAAATCAGTTATGGCTGAAATCTAAATAAAATTTCTATGAGGTTCCGTTCCGATGAACGTTTTGCAGAAACGTGTAGAAAGAAGAGCCTACGAGTTACATGCGGGAGCACTTCTTAGTTTATTTTTTAGGCTATATGTTGGCTCGAGTGCTCAACCAATTTCTGCAGTAAGGAGGATTATATAATCCATATTCAAATATCCATTGTCAGTTTGTAATTGTTTTCATTTAATTTTTGATTATGGAATTTATGTAGGTATTACTGGTGCCGGCCGGTCGGACTTGATAATTTGTAGGTTTAATAGTTGCTTGTGTAAAATATCGGTTGAGCACAACATTAAAAGACAGTATAATACCTAGTTTGAATTTTGTAAATGTTTTATGGACGACCATTTACGACCACAACCCAATTTATTAATTACACAAAAATAAGGAAATTAAAATTTGAATAATTTTGTTTAGGTAACAAAAAATTTTAACAGGCCAAAAAATACTTTTATGGGCGTGGCACCCAACAATTTTTGCCATCAGCGATTGGCCTGCGGCGCTTTTCGTATTTGCTTAGAATACAAAATGACCCCCCATTTAAAATAGCCACGAGCCGCCACTGCCATGCACCACCCTGTATATACATAACCTAAGATAATAATTAAGAACAGTGGGCAATTTAATAACATGTTTATATTATTTTGTAAGAATACCGTTATATAATAATATGGTTGGATCGACTAAACTACCAACCATGACCTATCAGGAGCTTAAAAATATTGATGGTTCTTGGTACGAATGGTATTTCCAAACCAGTATATTTTTAGTAGCTTGTTTTTATTGTCTAGTCCAGTAGTCGCCAACATTTTTAATATGTCTAGCCACTTCGATAGTTTTAGAATAGAAGACAGTGAGTTAGCTAGCCCGTAAGCAACGTAAGCCAACCTAAATAAAATAATTCAAGTTGTATTTGACACAGATGTATGATGTATTAGGTTTACTAACCCATTATACTATTAAAAATAAACTAATACTATATTTTAGTTAACTTTAGTATAAGTACATACTAAAAGTTAACTAAGTACTCATGAAAAATAACTACAGGTGAAAAAGAAACAAAAATTTTATGCTATTTACGGTTACAATACGATTTAATAAAACTAAAAAACTACAAAAGTAACAAAAAGAGTAATACACTATTTTAATACATGTTCAATAAAAGGGCTGATACTCAGACTCATTAATAATTTTTTTTTAATGTTAGCAGTATAGTTTGATACAGCCATTGGTTGGTTAACTTACATAACAAATGTTCATCTGTAAGTCGATTGTAGTATTTGTTTTTAATTAACTTCATATTGGAAAAAGAGAATTCACACAAATATGTTAAACTAAATAACGCTTTTATTTTCAAGGCGATACGCATAAGACTGGATATTTTTCTTTGCTTACTAATGGCCAGATACATTTTGTTTTTGAGTATACCTAACGATTTTAAAGCTAAATCATTTTTAAATGCAATCAGTTCCATTTCTGTCGCAGCGATGTCTTCGCCAACGTTCTCCATAGCACAAGTAGCAAACTGTTGGATATCAAATTCTATGAAGCGTTAAACAACAAATTGCGCCACTAAAGCAATTTCGTTGAAATCCTTAAAACGATTTTTGAAGTTATCCTTCAAGTTAGAAATTATTTCTACATGATATTTACTATCATAAAGTTCCTATGGACTTTGAGATATCTTTTCTGAAAGAATAGGAATATGCTTGGTATTGCGGTTGATTAGGTTTTGTTCCCAAAATGCAAGCTTATTTATAAATGTGTTTATATCAGAAATTATTTCCGCCAGTTGTTTGTCTTTAACCTGAAGCTGCAATTAAGTAAATTTAATTTTTCTGTAATATCCACAAGAAAACCAAAATCTCTAAGCCAGGTAAAATATTTCAGTTCTGGAATCAGTTCATCGCGTTGTTTGAAAAATTGGATTACCTATAGCAGGTCATTAAAACGTGTTAGCATTCATCCCCTACTCAACCATCAAACTTCAGAGTGAAGAATTAGTTCCCTGTATTGAAAGTAAATTTTATCGGCCAAGGTTTTGAATATTCTTCTTTGTAACGCTTGAGCTCTAATCTTATTTAGAATTTTTACTACCGATTTCATAAAGTTTTAAAAAATTTCCACATAATGCTTGCCGATGGATAATGCAAAGGTAAGAGAGAAATTTTGGAAAACTTTCATCTTTGCAATATAACACCACGATACCTTATCACACCCACCATAGCTGGAGCGCCATGGTTGTCGATCTTTCCATTTTCGATATTGGAATTTTCTCTCTCACCTCTTGTCCAGTAGTATGTCCTTTTAGAGGAATAAACTTTAAAAGACCTTCTTTAATCGTAAAATCACTGAAAACCATCTTGACGAACGGTCATGGTGTCAACCACATCTGTGGAATCATCCAATTGCAGTGAAAAATAAACACAATTATCCAAGTCATTTCTTAAATGTAAAAAAATATCATTGTTTATTACTTCTGCTCGTCTCATCACTGTATTAGCAGAAAGTTGCATAGACCGTATACCGTATAGCAGACACTATATCGTCTTTATTTCTAAAGTTAGCAAATAACGAATCTGCAGCTTTTAAAAACACCTGGTTTATCATTTCCCCGTCTTCATAAGGTTTCTTCTTCTGTGCAATTACATGAGACACACGATGTGGTGCTTCAGTTGCAGCCTTATTTTTGTCGACTGTTTTTAAAAATATTTATTGTTGTCCAAATAACTGGAAATAATTGTTTCAGTTTTTCCTTTCTGGCGACGGAACGCAATGGGAATTATTTCCCAAAATTTGAATGAACAGTTGTTTAATGTCTCTCAATATTTCCTTTTTTAGCAACGAAGACAGAAGTATTACATAACAAACACACATGTTTGCCTTTAACTTCTGTGAAAAATTATTGTTCTTCCCATTCCAAATAAAAATGGTATGTCTTCACTTTCTTACTACTGCTTGCCATATTTTTGTTTGCTGGGCCAACGCCAACCCACCCGCTGGTTATTCTACGATTCAGGCCTAAAACAGACAGACAGAGGTTTTTGTCGACTCGGCCGCCGCGCGTACCTTCGCGAGCATCATGCACCGCGAGCGGTTTTACGACTTTAGTCGGCACATCAATACGTGCACATAACACCTTTGTAGGTGTTATGTGAATACGTGTTCGTATATGGGACGAAACAGTCGTGAGCGTTTTTGAGGTAGTTAAAAGAGATTTGAGTGTTGTCAGTGTTGCCAGTTAAATATGGAAAATTTGGACAGCGAAAAATTAATTAATGAAATTCATATAAGACCAGTGTCTTTAGACATTTTGTTAAATTTGAAAAATTTTTCTAGGTCTTCACTCAGTTCGTTATATAGCGTATAAAAAATTCACTATTTTTCCTCTCAGTTATCATTGGATGCATCCAATATTTGCGTTTCTTTTTTCTTTTAATTCTATTATAAAGCACGCCAACGGTCGTTAGAAAAAAAAAACAGCACTATCATCAGAACATTCAGAAGAAGTCATCGCTACTCTACGCAACGTGCACAACTAGACGACAGCACAAGAAATGGCATAATAGTACATTACGTATCAAGTTTAGAAAAGTGGAACTTTACTGGACGAGCATGGTTAGTTTGAATCCGAGCGAAGCGAGGATTTATTATCCATACGAGTCAGGTAAAATCACTTTTCTGACGAGGTGCGTATACTAGTTTTTCGCATTTTGTAAGTAATTAATTATTTTGCAATTCATATTACTGAAGAAAATCTACAAAAACTTAGTAGTATGACTTCTTGGTAACTTAGCAATATCAACAAGATGTTTTTTTGTGTTTGACGACTATTATTGACAGCATCCAAATAAAATCATATTTGAAGAGTGAATTTCACAAGAATTATGGAAATGACATTGATGTTTTATGCAGAAATGGTTGCTATGCTGTAATGGTTGCTATGCTGTAAAGTGACCCATTACTGTACGATTTTGAGGTCCTTAATCTAGTGCATTACTGTATAAAATGCGAAAAAAACTTTTTCGGTCGCTAGTTGCGGTCACGCAGCGTGTGTTTTGAGCCGCTTGTTAGCCGATTCGGCGACAACCCGGCACAAACCGCTTCGTGTGTTTTCACCCTTAAACTGCGCCTGGGCCTTGCCTACTTATACCGTTCAAAGCAACCCAGATTTTTCCCGAACACTAGCGGGTTGATACAAACCAGTATTTTTCTGTAACCGGTACGTTACGTTCCAGTTCTAGGTTCATACCTGTTACAAATACCTGTTATTTTTTACCTATTATTTATATAGGGAAGCCAATTTTAAAATATAAAAGGAATTTTTTTAGGAAAACACCACGTTCTAAAATGGATACTAAAAAAACAATCTGGCAACGTTTAAGCTGATTTTTGTTTAAAATAAAAATATTTTTCAAATAAACATAAATTTGATCATAGAAAAATGTTTAATGGTATCTTAAAAATATATAATGCCTAAAAATTAATATTAAAATAGCTAATAAGTAGATCTTAATTAACAATAAAAATTATTAATTGCTGTTAATTAATAAAATTAACTTATGTAGGTATGCTTTTTTGCCAGCAATAATTAAATATAAATACTAACAATAACAAATAAATTAATCGCGGCAGAACGTGCATTTATCAGTATATAAAATGACAGCGTGACAGAGAAATACTCTACGTATCCTAATATCCAATTCCTATTAAAATATCAAATAGGTATTAGCCCTCGAAAGATCGAGAGCCGAGCCGAGACCATACGCAGCCATACGGTCACCGGTGATTACCGCTGTCAGCGCGTATTTTATATTTTACAGGGACAAAAAATACTGATGATTATATACCTCAATCCGATTCTGACCAATTAAACGCTGTTTTGCGACCAATCAGATGCATATTATACTGAATATACCCCGCATAAGTGGATATACCCCGGGCCACCTGCCACAACAATGCCAATGCATAACAACATCATAACAAGTTTAAAATATTTGATGGTTGCTATAGACCGTTTCTATAATAACAAAAATCCCTTTCAACAAATCAAGTTTTTGATGTTGTCAGATTTATGTCACATTTTTTTTAAAATGGAATCTTGCCGATTCGGTAATGTTTCAGTCGAAAATATAAGAAAAAACGCTGAAAAGACTATCCCAGAAAATACAACAAAAACAAAAAAGTATATATGGACCCAATTCGAGCAATTCTGCGAAACACGGCAGTATATATTGACCAAAAATACAACTATAATACAGCTTGCCGCTATATTGGAAGACTGGAGTTTTAATATGAAGAAAAAATATGGTTCTGACTACAAGGAAGGGGTTACAGCCCAACTGCTTCAAGAAAGGTACTTCAATAAATACAACATTAAATTTGATCCTTTTAAAGATTCTGAATTCCAAAAAGCACGTATGGCTAGAAATTCTAAAAGAAAACTGCTTCAGGCTGATCCAAAAAATCACCGGAAAAGTGCAAGAGCACTAACCTACGACGAGTACAAAAAGATGGTAAAAATTTTTGACGAAAATAACCCCGAGGATTTACAGAAAAAGTTCTATCAAATAGCGGCTGTGGAATTAGCATGGAGAGGAGGAGAAGCCGAGACATGCCTAAATACGTATTTCAGAGAAGAATATTATAGCGATGGTACAAAAAGTAATAGAATGGAATATAACCCAATCTTTTCAAAAACATCCCAAGGCGGAGACAAGAAGCTTTCAAATTCAAAATGGTGAGTGGCAAACACAAAAGATGCCGATTTATGTCCAGTTCGCCTTTACAGAAAACTAATTTCAAAGAGAGGGCAAAATATAACTACCCAAAGACTATTCCTGACAGTAAATCCAAATTGGAAAATGGGAAATTGGTACAAAAACTGTCCCATTGGAAAAAATACTCTTTCTAATTGGACAAAACAAGCAGCACAAAAAATTGGACTAGATACTGAGAAAGAAAAAATCACAAACCATTCCAATCGAGCCACAGCTGTCTCTACATTAAGCAAAGCAGGTGTGAGCGAACAAACTCTTATAAAAATAACTGGACATAGTAGTGCTGCATCCATAAAGCCACTCATCACGAAAACAATATTCAAGGTTTAAGAGGTCACCCTCCAACTAATGGGTTGGACCAACACGAAGCTCCAGTCTCTTGCAGCTCGAAGAGTTTCCAGCAACACCAGCAAGCCACTACTGTTTATTATAATAACTGTGTGTTTAACAATATTACTTATAATTAATTTTCTGTTAGTTTTATTACTTTGTCAATTGTTTAGGTTTTGTTTCGTTTTGTCCGTTTTAAAAATCTTGCATTTCGTTGTATTTTTTCTTTTTTTTTGGTATATAATCTCAACATATACCACTCGAGGTAAATATTTTATTTAGAATATTCACCTCTTGTGATATAACTTATGAGTATTTTTGTAACCGGTGACAGAGGTTTGTCTGAACGGCCGTCATACTAAATACTGGCCCGGTCGGGAGGTATCCCATCGGCTGCGCTCGCTGGCCGTGCTTTCTGAAGTTTTCTCGTTTGTACAGAAATACGCGTGCTGGACCTAGTATTTTGAAATTGATACCAGTGACGGACTGTTATGCTCTCCTACCTGTTACCAGGTAGCTGTTACCAGTATTTTGTATCAAGCGCGTTGACGCGCTGATCGGTTATTTTCAATTCTAGCGTGGTAACGTGACGTCGGTCGCGTCGGCTGGCCAGTCAATTAAAAATTTAACCTCATCTTGCAGACTGGTAGATTATTCGAGATACAAGTCACCTGAAATAATTTTTTTTGTGATCGTGATCAACATCCTCGAAACAGCAGGATAAACGTTTGAAGTTGAAATATAGAAGAAATTATTTTTCAACCATCTGGGAGGGTAGAATCGACCCCCCACGAGTAGCCTTAATAATTCTTCTTCCTTTGCCAAATCATTCACAAGTTCTATCAAAAACACTGCTGTCGCGCGTACGTACCCAAAATCGGGAAAGGGATGGTTTTTGACCGTTCGAGGAAGTGGAAACAGTGAAAGACATTTTTTGACATCATATTCGGGTTCAGCGACACCAAAAACGGCGAGGGGGGGGGGGGGGGGACATGGGTCTTGACGTTGCCCGAAATATTTGCATAATTTTCAGACTCATTGACTCCACTGTTATGTTCGTCGTTAATTTAGAGTAATTCTAGATAAATCCAGTTTTAAAGTAAACATTGCACATTATAAAGTCTATTGAAGGGGCAATAATAATTAAATTAACAAGCAACATTTTTTTATAGTTGTAAAATTTCAATTTGCTTTAAGACTACCTTTAGGTTGTCATAAAGAAAATTTGATTAGCACTGGCGTAGCCAGAGGGTGAGGAGCGTAGGACGCAATGCCCCACAGCGCTAAGGAAAAAAGGGGAGTTCAGCGCCACTCCGTTTTCTGATTTCGTTTAAATATTAACGTATATAACATTAAATTTATAATAAAAAAACAATAAACTGCTGAAACTTATTAACGATATTAAGTGATTTTTAAATATCAATTAATCCCTCTTACTTGTGGATCTGATAACTCATTTAATACGTGATTATTTTAATATGACATTATAAATATTATTTTTATTTAATTGATTTTTTAGTACGTCAAGTATAGGCCTAATCACGGGACGCGGACGTATATAAGGGGGGGTTTACGGAAACCATTTGTTTGTTTTACTAGTAGATATGACAAAATACGGCAAAGTAGGGCGTAGCACCTCAAAAATATTTCGCCTGTGGAGCTTTCCTTATAGGGATTTACTTTAGGCGCCAGTTAATAGATCTTCCCCCCACCCCCTTTCAGCGCTAACATTTCTAGCTACGTCGCTGGTGATGAAAGTGTTGTCATAATTTTATATACAGGGTTTTTATTAAGTACTTGTACAAATTTTCTTCAACGACTTGGTTCTTTGACATAGGTAGATATAGTACGTCCAAAATAGTTATTTATGTATCAAGGGTACTAAGTAGATGATTATGCCCTGAGGGCGACAGTCTTACAAAGCCCAGGGCCTCTGGCCCGAGGGTTCGTAAGTCGCCCGAGGATATATATCTATTAGTACCCGTGGTGCATACAAAATTTTATGTCATAACAGTTCGTTTTCAATAATAAATTTTTTTTTTTTATTTTATTTGATTTACCAATTTTTTATTTTTACCTGCGACATTACGTTGACATTATTAAAATGTTTAATGTGTCAAAGTCAAAAATCAAAAATGGAACAAGATGCACACTTAATGCCCGCGCGGGCCATAATGTGTACTTTATGCCCGCACGGGTATAAAGTAATCCATTATGTAGATGGTATCTAAGGTATAAAAACACAATAATGTACTGGTATGACAAAAAAGTTATTTTTTATTTGGTTTTTTCCTTATATTTTTGTTTAATAATAACATGGCCATTTAACGAAATTTGGGGTATTGATGATGACAAATTCAAATATTTACTTAGTTCCTTATTTAATGTTAGAGGGTGCCTCCTACTACAGTATTGTTCCTGGATTTAAAGAACCATAACTTTTTTGTGTCACACTGCATCTCATTTTTGACTCGACAGGCCAATTCTCTATTCAATTTTACATAGAAAAGGTACTTTTAGTATTTGTCGCTGAAAGAATCCGTTTTGGAAAACCTAAACCTGCGTTGGAAGTTGTATCATTAAGAGTTTTTGAAAAATAAACGAAAAAATGTGTCTTTTATTGATTATATTTTGATGTGACAAACTTAGATCATTCACTAAACTACCGGTTTGAAGGTTTGTAAAATAGTGAGTTCAAGTGACCCTACAGAAAATAATCCAAAGGATATATAAAGGTCTGATAAGAAATCTACTAGGTAACAAAGCCTGTACATGTTGCATATGATAGGGTTAAAGTAGGAAAATATTAAAGGTACCTTTAATTTGTAAAATGAAATAGAAAATAGGCCTGCCTAGTTAATTCGTACAGTGCGACAGAAAAAAGTTATGGTTATTTAAATCCAGGTATAACACTATGTGGCACTCTCTAACATTAAACAAAAAGTAAATGAGTATTTGAGTTCCTCATCATCAATACTCCCAATATCCCGAAGTTCGTCAAATGGCCATGTTATTAAACAAAAATAAAATTAAAAACCAAATAAAACAACTTTTTTTGACGCGCTGTATTTGAAGAACCAAGCCGTTGCGGATCATAGACATTTAATATCTATGTTGCGGACCTATATTCAAATGAACTTTTTGTTTTAAAATTAGTCAGTGAAGTCTTTGAAGTTTGTACAAGTAGTTCATAAACACCCTGTCCAGTACAAACATTATCGACAGCTCATGACACTAAACACAACACAGTTATTTTATTAATTTAAATTAATTAGTTAAGTATAAATTTTAATAAACATACATATATAGATACATACCTTTTTTATTATCTTTTCAAATAAACCATATGTATTTAAACTATTAAAATCTAAAATAATCAGGTAATAATTTATTGGCATGGATTTTTTTTATCAAATTCAAATTTTTGTTCCTAATTCCTTAATATCCGGTATATATACCGGATGGTGCACCGCCGTACTGGTCATGGTAATTTTCATGTAAATTTTGCAACCCTGAAATATTAGCTCATGTATTAATTTTACATTAAAATTGTATTGGACTTTCTTGAAGGTCCCTCTATGATGGAGCCACACACCAAATCTTTTTATTTTAATGAGCCCAGTAAATAATAATAAAGCGTTCGTCCTGCAAAAGGGAAATATAAGATGTCTGTTAGGCCTCCAGCCGGGTGCTCACTGTCGAGGAGCATTTGTTGAACTGGGCCTCTGAACCACAGAATATTACAGCAAAGCAGAAGCGACAATACCTGTCGGTACCTTTGATATCGAATAAACTCAAAACCCAATAATATAGGCAGTGACGTATTATTCGAAACCATGAAAACTAATGCAAACCGCCAATGACCATACAGTATTTTGGCCGTTTCCATGGTTATGAGAGCTACGTCACTGCCTATATTTTTGGTAATAGACTATCGTCGTTTTTCAGTGACCTTCACACAACGATAACGGTCGATCCACAACTTGATACTCCGAGAAAACTTGCTTATTTTCTACACTGAGCGACCTTACTTTTTAGTACAGATGCCAGGCACGTAGCTAGGGAAGGGGCCCAGGGGGCCCGCCCCCCCCCCCGAAACTCGAGACAAACTTACAAAAAAAAATTAATTTTATGCGAAAGATCCATATATTATTAGAGCTCTGATTTCGACAATACAGGACACATTAAACATTTCCTACACTATTAAATTTTTTTCATGGCAGTTTGTCATGTATACCTAGTAGATATTATAGTACCTATATAATAATAAAAATACCTACCTATTTGTTTAAAATTTTAATACAATATAAGTAAACCCAATACGAAAAAAATCAGATTTTTTTTTAATGCAGGCGCGGGTATAGGGGGGGGGGAACAATTGCCCTCTCCTCCCCCTGAGGCACGAGACTCAAGTACCTCAATTATAACCGGGTTTGTTTTTGTACTTTTCTTGAGAATTTTGTGTTGTATTTTTTATTTTTCCCACTTGAAAACCAAGCAACATGATTCAAAAAAGAGCGTGGCACTCAAAAATTTTTCGCGCTTTGGCGCCATCTGAGATCTCAGTGGGCACCCCCCGAGAAGAAATCCTAGCTACGTGCCTGACAGATGCAAATGCAACAGAACGAAAACAAAATAATATCACAATTAGCTAGGCGCAACGTCAGCTCGCGGACTAAACACAATTTAGACGATCACATGGTTTTTAGCGATACACAACTTATTTGCCACACGCGCTTACCAAAATAAGACACGCAAAACGCCGAGCTGTCGCTTCTCGTTGGCTTTGAGTTCTCTGCTCTGAACGCTCTTATCTCTTTACATTTACTAAATTATACTATACGTTAAAAATAATGAAAGGGAATTGTTTATGAACTCTGGCATACATGGTTACAACACCAGACCTTATAGATGGAGAGCTCGTGAACCCTCCGAGTAACGGTCGTCCTGTAAGGCTAGTAATTTTTTTAGTAGCTAGTCATAGCATACTAAGTACGATAACCACGACCTAACAGGCATCAGCCCTGCACGTCATCAGTCCTTATATTTTTGAAAGTGTAAATAAAATTAGAAAAAAAAACTTGTCGCTGTAAACTTCAAATTTTAATATGATTTAGTTCATTTACTGAAAAGTTTTAAAAAAATTGACAGGCGATTTCAGCGAGCACAAATACCTGACAGGTGAATCGAAAGGTGTGCAGTATATGATTGAAAATAAACTTTGTTCTGTAAAGTTGAAATTTATATATATTAAGTATAAATTATGGACAAATTGAAAGGTCATATACCTGCTTTTCTACAACGATTAAAAAAAAATTTCAGTTGTGATAAGGATTTATCCTCGTGAAGTCTTGTTCTACTATATTACCAAAATATTATTGTGTATGTGATTTTATTTTGTGCATTATTTCAAAGTGTAAAATTTAAACTATACAGGGTGACAATTTGAAAACGAACAGCATTTAATATTGCCTCCACCAATGATAGAATGAAAATTTGGCGAAACACGTCAACTGATATATCAAGGGGGAAATTTTTTAAGGCATTTGTTGTCGTGTTACTTTCAACCCCCTGACCCCCAGGGCACCTACCCCTAAAATTTTAAATGGCAACCCCTATTTCTTTTGTCATTTTTGTGTTCCCTATAAAATTCTACATAAACTGTATAATTTTTTTTTCAAAATTGTGATTATCAACCTCACAAATTAATGAAATGTATTTAATATCGAATTTTAAAACGGATTGCATTCACCGCCTCATAGCACTTCGTTTAAAACTGTTTGTACCTACCAATATTTACATTCCAAATTCTTTTATTTATTTACATTTCGTCTTCGATATCGCCAATAGAAAACATAAAATAATTTAATTTTTGCCGTTTTCGACAAAACAAGATTCTCGGTTTGGAATCCCGGTCAGAAAATCCCGTAAATAAATCCAGATCATAAACATCCCATGCCAAAATATCCCATACAAAAAAAAACCCATGGCAAAAATATCAATATACAAAAACATCCTATTACAAAAATATCCCACAACAATAATGTCCTTCTTAATAACCTAAACATTTTTTTCAATTTTTTCAACTAATATTATTTTATAAAAATAAAATTTAAATTAAATTAAAAAAAAGTGCTCTGGGGAACAACGAACAAACCAGTTGCCATATACCTTTTAGCGTGCAGCATGATATGACTAGGCTTTTCATGAAATGACGGATTTCACTATCAGCCTACGACATATATAAATCCATAAATCCCCTAAATAATTGTTTGTCTTGTGACTTTCTTGTAGAGACTTTTCGGCATGGGATATTTTTGTAATAGGATATTTTTGTAGCGGGTTATTTATTTTTTTGTATGGGGTATTTTGGTTGGGCTAAAACTGAGTGGGAAATTTTTTACTGGGATTTTCTGACCGGACACCCTCGTTTTGTAGTTATAGTAGGAACTTCATTTTCCGACTCCTAGTGTTCATTATTTATTTCATGTTCTTCTAGAATCAGTGAAGTAAGCTGTGAAAGTTAATTTCATAAACATTTCAATACTTTTTAATTATTAGTGTTGTTTCTTAAAATGGTTTACACTATTGCTAAACGCGTAGAAATGATTTTTTACGGAGCTGAAAATCGTTGCTTTGCAAGAACGGCGGCCGTATTCAACGAAAGACATCGTGAAAGAAATGTTGGACATAAGTACATCCGTGAGTTAGTAGCTAAATTTGAAGAAACAGGATCTGTTTGCAATAAGAAAAGGAATGAGCCAAGACTTCTCAATGATGCCGCTCAGATTGAGGTTCTTGGTGAAGTTGCTATGGCTCCCACTACGTCCCTTCGTAAAGTTGCAGATCAAACTGGACTGTCGCGTGAGTCAGTCAGGAAAGTATTGAAGCTTCACAAATTTCATCCATACAAACTCCTTATTACTCAAGAATTAGGGGACGATGACCCAGATAGACGTATTGAGTTTTGCGAAATTATGACGGATAAGATTATTACTCAGCCCAGGTTAATAAAGAATATCTGTTTCAATGACGAATGGACTTTTTACTTAAACGGCAAGATCAACAAACAGAACTGTCGTTATTGGAGCGACCTCAATCCTCACATTATTAGAGAGGGGCATACGCAATACCCTTAAAAAATAAATGTTTGGGCAGGTATATTAGGCAATAGTATCATCGGTTCCCTCTTTAACAATGGAAATCTAAATGGTGAAATTTATGCAGAAATGTTAGACACAGCTATAGAACCTCTTTTAATTCGTGAGGTTGAAAATCAAAGGGACGCCAATGGAAATCTTGCTCTAAATGAACATTTGCTGCACTTCTAACAGGACTCCGCATTATGTACGCCCAGTAAGAGAGTGGTTGGATAATCATTACCCAGAGCAGTGGATTGGTAGGAGGGGACCCATAGATCTGACACCGCTGGATTTTTCTTATGGGGTCACTTGAAATCCGTTGTATTTAAAACTCAACCAGATTCCATTGAACAATTACAACAAAGCTACAGGAGTGTAGAGCTATTTCACCTGAAACTCTTGAAAACGTCCGAAAACAGTTTGAATACCGACTGTACTTGTGCTTGGAGAAGAATGGAACCCATTTTGAACAATTCATAAAGTAGGAAAGGTGAGCTTTCCAGGATTTCATTTTCATTATCATAATTTTTCAAGGAGTTGCATTATTTAAATGTTTATTTAAATACCTACATTTCATTAATTTGTGAGATTAATAATCACAATTTTGAAAAAAAAATTATACAGTTCATGTATAAGGAACAGAAAAATGGCAAAAAAAATAGGAGTTGCCATTAAATTTTTAGGGGTAGGTGCCCTGGGGTCAGGGGGTTGAAAGTAACACGACACCAAATGCCTTAAAAAATTTCCCCCTTGATATATCAATTATTGACGTGTTTCGTCAAATTTTCATACTATCATTGGAAGAGGCAATATTAAATGCTGTTCGTTTTTAAATTGTCACCCTGTATATTAATTGTGCAGTTTTCGTTGCGCACTGTTATACCTTATATTATTATTTAGGTAAACAGTGTGCAGAATGGAATCCGAACACGTTCTAGCAGCAACTACTTTGGATAAAAGCAAATCGTTATTAAAAATAAGAAAAAAACATAATTTAAAATTCGACGACATTCTTTTGCCAAAGGAAGTTGATGCTGATACAAGTTATCATGTTAAGTGCTATAAAAATTTCCTTGCAGTGATGAAAAAATATCGCGAGGATGAACCATTGACTCCATCGAGTGCAGCAACATCATCATCAGGTATTTTTTTATAAACCTATATATTCCTTATTAGGTTTAATTTTTTTTAATTAACCATATTTTAGATTTAGTAGGTCGACAGAAATTCAATCACTACTAAATATATATTAATTAGCAATTAAATCAAATTATAAATTTAAAAAAATATTAGGTATTATTTTGTTTTACAATATATTATTGAAAATATCTGCCGGATTTCTATAAGCTAGCCTTTACAGAACTAATTAAATGAATGTAAAAGTGTGATAAATTACATATTGACTTTTTAAAGAACGTAAAAAGAGCATTTTACTGTCAGTCTTTACAAAAATTTAATAAAAAATTATTTTTAAAATTAATTTTTGTGTGATATCTGCTAATTTCAGTATCATTATTCTGATAACTATTAAAGACACTTTTAAATTTATTTTGTTCGTTGCAATATTAACATTATAGTATATTATTTTTATTTTACAGAAATGTTAGTTATCGAAACAGATGCGATCGCCCCTTCAGTAGCTATAGAGCAAAGCAAAGCATCAACATCTAGTGAAGCATCCGGTAAAAACTTATGTAGATTTAATTATAATGAATAAAATATGTTTTACTCATGATTTTTATCTCCACGTAATGTCATTTCCATCAATAAGTTTATGTCACGTCTCTTACTCGCGCGTTCAAAGTATCTTTCTTCTCGCCTGTTATTGACTTATGCTAACTAGAACCGCCTGTCTTTGAACTCACTTATTTAAAATCGCTTATTTAAACATATATATAAATTTCAACTTTACAGCAAGAAGTTTATTTTCAATCATATACTGCACACCTTTCGATTCACCTGTCAGGTACTTGTGCTGGCCGAAATCGCCTGTCAATTTTTTTTATACTTTACGGCCAATAAACTAAATCATATTAAAATTTGAAGTTTACAGCGACAAGTTTTTTTTTTAAATTTTATTCGCACTTTAAAAAATATAAGGGCTGATGCCTGCCGGGTCGTGGTTATCGTATTTAGTATGCTATAACTCGCTACTAAAAAAATTACTAGCCTTACAAGACAACCGTTACTCTGAGGGTTCACGAGCTCTTGGACTATTAGGGTCACTTACATTTTTCATATGCTGGCTCAAAACTTACCTTCTTTTCAGGGAATTATTTTATATAAAAATTCTTACAAATTTTTGGTGATAAAACTGACTGGTTTCAAAGTACTTTGTATAATTTCTTAGTGGGAAACGCTTTTTATGATAATTAAATACCTACTTGCCATTATGAATTCAATGCGATAAGATAGGTGAGTTATTGCATGTTGTATTAGATTGTTTTAATTTGCATTGAGTTTATTTTTGTATTATTTTCGACATAGAACTGTTGCTGATAAATTCTAGTTTAACGATATACAAATATTATAGTTTACTTACTGACAAGTCCGATAGGCTTCATTTTTATTGTAAGATGAATAATGATTACTTTACTTTACTTAAAAGTCATTTAGAAAAACTCATCGTAAAGTTCTTAAACACAATACAGCTGGGATATTTACCTCAATGAACCGCTATAAATAATTAAAATGTTACCTACTAGACGTTTTATTTCTTATTAGTTCGAACATGTTAATTAAGGCCGATTCGCACCTGTGCATTTTTACCCTTCTTTTTTGAATAATGGTTGCAACAGCTGAGTTTATGATTTTTTAACGCACATGCATCGAAGTCCTGATATGTCCGCGTTAATGATTTTTTTAATCAAAAATTTGATTGTTGGTAATTTTTTGTTTTAATATTGGTGTAATTTGACAAAGAACCAAATTGGTTGATTTTCATATAGTTGTATAAGTGTAATAACAGAGTGCTTCAGATAGGTCGTCCCCAAACCCAAAAAGCAACGGAAAAACTCGGTTAAAACCACATAATATGGTTAAAACTGACAGATATCTTGTTTATTTTTTTCAAATGAGCGAAGTTATATTTATGTCAATTCCACCAACAGAAATTTCTGGGGAATTTGGACAAAATCGCATGGGGGTGTGAAAATAATTAGAACTTGGAGACAAGCGGAAAAGAACACTTTTAAAAAATTAATTGATGATATGCAGAAATTTGATTGCATACCCCTAAAATGTCAATCCCTATAGTTTTTACAAATTTTGATAACGCAGATTTATTTAAATATCATTTTGATGTGAGGTTTTTCTATAGTTTTGCAAAAAGCCTGGTGCTAATTCCATTATTTCTTCTACATGGGGGATTGTTTTAAATCTGCATTATTTTCTAGTACTCTACCATCGAGTACATCATTATTTTGCTCTCAGCAGTAGCATTTTAAATTACAGTACTTTTACTCTCAATATTACGAATAATATTATTCAGGACGGTGGTTTTTCTTGGAATGGGTCTGTCAGGAAACATCGTAGAGGACATTTCGGATACTCTCTGAGAACTATTTTTAATCATCATAATCATTGTTATTTTTTCTTGAATGCTGTAAAACATTGAAACTATAAAAAAATAAAACGTATTGACATACATTTGACATTATCATAATTATTTATTATTAGTTGTTTCATTGAGGTATATATTATCACATCCGTATTTAATACTTAAGAATTTTACGAAAACCTTTTCCTAAATAACTATTAATTGGCTTATTGGAAAATAATCAAATTTGGTGTGCGAGTCCATCATCCAAGGCCCTTCAAAAAAGTCTTATACAGCTTTGATGAATAATGAATGGGGCAGTCAATATTTGAGGGTAGCAACATTTACACGGGGGTTTCCATGGCAATTCAGCACAACCCGGTATATGAGGAAATGTAAAATTCTTTAAACTATAAGTCTTGGATACATTTAGAAATTTATTAGTTAATTGTATCACTGTTTTAAAATATTTGCATTAAGTGATGTGTAAATATGGTGATAATATGGCATATGTAGGAATAACATTCACATTTAAATATTTCCTCAACAATTCTTTGTGGACAGAAAATTACCGAAAATAATTATTATAATATTGGGACAATTATCTGTTATCTTTATGGCATAGACTAGCTCTAGATAGAATCCACCCAAGCCAAGGGACGGTGTTTTCTTTTATTTGTTATTAAAGTTAATTCTTTTTAATTGTTTCATCCATATTTTGGATATAAAATGATAAAACCCAGACAAAAGAAATGTTCATTATGCCTAATTTATTCCTTTACGATAGAATAACTTGAGCAAATTTAATTAGGGGCAAATTTTTATGATTTCGGTACATATTATTATGTCGGGGGACATACCTACCTACGTCAATTAGTTATTATTAAACGTGATAATTGATAATTATTATTAAACGGCACGCGACAGCGAAGTGCTTTTTATAGTGACCTTTTACAGTGGCGGTCGCAGCTTTTTTTAAAGGGGGGAGCGGTTAGGTAGGTGTTGAGTTGGCCCAATCGCATGGGAATCATTGTGGGGGGGGGACAAGGTGGGGCATTTGCCCCCTACCCCTGGAAGTTGACTTATTGAGGTTTAATATGGTTTGATTGAATGTATGAATTTATTATTTGGAGTTTTCCTTTATATTTTTGTTATTATTTTGGGGTAGTAAAGACTTATTTTAATAAAAATTAACAGTTTTAATGCCAAGACGACTATGAATGTGAAATATTTAAGAAACAATTTTAGCTCATTAAGTATTGAGCAAAAAATTGAAATTAAAATTGAGGGAAGACCTAAACTCAAAATTAACTTCATACAGACCACAAAGTGTAAATCTAGGGACTTTATTGTTATTGATAAGTTTACTGCAAATAAAAACAGAAGAATTAACTTTACTTTTAAACAATGTACCCACTAATGAAAAATAAATTGGCCTTTTTATTTTTTATCTTATTTCATTTTCAATAAAATAAGAAGGTAATCATAATTTTTAAAATATTTACTAATAGTTATTGACCAAATTTGGGCGTGGTCTTACAAAATTTTGGCGTACTTTTAGTGCACTCCCAAATTAACAAGTCACGAGCCGCCACTGCCCCCCCCCCCTAAGAAACCGTTTAACGACGCCCATGCCCAATCGTCGGATTACCATGGTTTTCCAGTTTTTCTCTTATTACAATTGAATCCGTGTTTTTTTATTAAACAATGCTATTTAAACGACTTCCGGGTTGAAGATGATGAAATTTAAAATGCTTCTAAGCCTAAATTTAAATACTATTGTAGTGCTATTTATCTGCAATAACGCAAATAATTGTTTTTGCTCTTTTTTGTAAATTCTTCAACAAAATTTGCCTCTCTTAACTTATTTAACATTTCATGTGCTTGTTTTTGCCACTTACCTGTGTCTGTATTGTTTCGTCGAATTTAATGTATTTTGGATATGGTATATTATATGGAAGAATGTGTAGAAATGATTTTTTCGAGGATTTTTCTTTATAGTATGTGCTATTTAAGAACTTCTTTAACTAATGAAAGCCTTCCTGACAAAAAATTCAGCCACGTCTACCAACTGAATCAGTTAGAAATTAAAAAGAAACCTGGATGAACATAATATGCAGATTGAAGTTTCTATAAATCCAGGTGTCATTGCGCTATTTAGTAGATAACAGATATCTGCATATCCAATGATTCTGTTAGGAAAGTACTGAAAATGTATACATTTCACCCTTAGAAAATTAAAATTTAGCAACAACTTGACTATGATCCGGACAGACGAATTCAGTTGTGTGAAACCATGACAGGTATAAAAACAGGTACAGGTACATTTGTTTCAGTGATCAATCCTATTTTTTTCTAAATGGTCATATGAATAAACAGAACTGTCGCTACTGGAGTTACGTCAATCCACATCCTTTTACAGAGTGGCACACTCGATATCCCCAAAAAATCAATGTTTGGGTTGAAATACTGGGAGACAATAACATAGGTCCTTTGTTTATTGAAGGAAATTTAACACGTTAACTTCCATTCTATAGGACCGAGAATAAAAGGTTCCAACTTTAAAAACGCGGCCTATTAGACCATGATGCAATTTGTTACATGCGCCAACTAGGTCCATTGGACCGAGATCACTTTTAGTTCCCCAGTGATAGACCGGGCTGGCGCATGGGACAAGTTTGCACCACTCAGTCAGAAATTCTGCGTCCGCAAAGCGATTTTTTTTTAATTGACGCCAGAGCCCATTCCATTTGTCGTACTTTATACAATGTCACAAATGGCCTCTTAGATTTTTTTTTGGCATGGCGTCATGGACAAAAAAGCGAATATGGCTTCGGCAGTCAACGTGTTAATCTTCCAAGATTTTGCTGCGACCAAACTATAGAGCCCTCGATTGTTTATGAACTTGAAAACCAAAGAGTCTTACAAAACAGTTCTACAGCTTCTACTCTTCCAGAAAGATGGTGAATGTACACCCCCACACTATGCTGCTGTAGCGAGAGAATGGTTGTACCAAAATTATTCCAACCAGTGTATGGGCAGAAGAGATACAATTGTGTGGCCACTAAGATCACCTGATCTTACTCCTATATGGACTTTTTTTTTATGGGGTCACTAGTTTACAAAACTCAGTCGGTTTCTCTGGAAGAATTGCGTCAGATTCGAGGACAATTAATGTTTGTCGAAGTATTCCAAGAGATATTTTTCGAAAAGTTAGGGAAGAATTTGAAAATCAACTTTATTTCTGTTAACAACAAAATAAAATCATTTTGAGCATTTAAAAAATAAATAAATAAGTATTTGCCTTATTCCAAAAAAAAATTTACGAGTTTTAGCACCACTACAATAATGTTCTAATTTAGGCTTGTGATAATTCCTTATAATTTAAGTTTATTTTCAAATTGAATCTCAATAATTTTGGTATCGCTAAAAAGTATTTTTGATAGGCTTTCCAAGAAGGTTCCACACGTGGGGTAGTGCCATTTTAGATTTTAAAGTGGGCACGAGGAGTGCTTTAGGGGTGGTGAGGGTTTTTAGTTTTTTGATATATTCTTTAGGGTAGAAAATATAGCCATTGTAGGTTTTCAAAAAGTCACCCTGCATAAGAAAAATGTGGATTTTTCACGATATAATTTAGACCAAAATAGGTACCTAAATTAAAATAACTTCTTAGAATAAGCAGGACGATTGGCAATAAGAATGAGATAAGCGCCAATCCGCAACGATGCTACTCGACGTTCGATCTTCGTCATTAAGACGTTTCTTGTATCTGTTCCAATTCAAAAGCAGACTATTATGTTGTTCTCAAAATATGCTATAATTTGTGTTACTTCGTACAAATAAAAAGGCCAACATAAAAAAAAAATCCTACGAAAAGCCTAAATTAAAAATCTATTACAAGACAAACAACATTTAAATGTTTAGCTATCCAGTGATAGCAAATTTTTAACTGTATAACTAAATCTTATTGTTGATATTTAGTAACAGCCGAACATCTGTCTGCGTATAATTGATGAAACCAGTAATAATTGGGATAATGTCAAAAAATGTAACTACACGTTTTATTTTTTATTTGTTTCAACCTGTTTTACAGTATTCAAGAAATAATAACAATGATTCAGGGTAATCAGGGTAAATATTACATGGAAAATAGTTCTCGGAGAGTATATGAAATGTTCTCTGAGATGTTTTCCATCAAAACAACAGTCCTAAATATTCATCATATCATAATTTTAATAGGGAAGCTAAAGGTACTGTAATTAATAAATGCACCTGCTTAGAGCAAAATAATGATGTAGATACTCGATGGTAGAGCACAAGAAAATAATGCGAATTTAGAATTTATACCTACTCTGTAGAAGAAAATAATGGAATTAACACCAGGCAAAACTGTAGAAAAGCATCACTACACAAAGTACTGCAAAAGTATAATACCATCCTTACATAAATATCAAAAATTCTGGAATTAAGGGAAGGTGGTGAAATACGAAGAGCAAACTTTTGTTTTGAAGTTACGGAAACTGTAAATAACGATAGGAAATTCTCACGCAATGTTTGTTTTACCGATAAATGCACCTTCACAATAATCAATGAACCAAATGGTCCAAATTGGAGTACAGAAAATGAACACAGGTTTGTATAATCAAGGAATGCTACCTTCAAAAGGTACCTGAATTCCTGAATGGGCGGGCATATTTGGACATAAGATTAATGGATTTATTTTTTTGGAATAAAATTTGGAAAAAGAAAACTAGATTTTATTACCGTTTATAATATTGATAGGCAGTAAGCGAAGGACTCTGTTTGAGCATCTTATTAAAAAACATTTAAATTAGCTGTTATCTTAATAGGTATTTTTTTATAAAATTTTTGTTTTTCCCCTTATCTCCAAAGGTTAAAATAAATGACCCGCCTCTCTTGGTGGAATATAAACACAACCACATAGGATGAAATGAGAAGTAATCACTGTATAATATACTGTGTAAATTTGATGGTGAACATAATATTTCTGTCAGTGCCATTTATGTCATAGTTAAAGTAATCTGGTTAGTTAGGTAATTCCCGACTAAAATCACCGTGCGAGCAAATAGCTAATAGACGATAAGAAGTAATTAAAAGCAAATAAATTTACAAATTTTAAATCGCTATACATTTTCTTTTTCTGATTGTCAGACGTAGAACGTTAGCTTCTTGAACATTGGAACGACGAAATTATCTTCAATATTATATTTAAACCAAAATATACTTACCACAAATTCTGAAAAGTAATTAAATGTATAATAATTAATAATTAATTATCCATTAATTTTCTGTAATTAAATATATATTTATGATAAACGAGTTGAGATTAAATAAGTAGAAATCAAAATTCATCGATTTCACGATTATAATTGACACCCAATTAATTAGCATAAAATATAGGCTTAATAAAAATTATTGAACCGTTGCAAAATTTTAGTATTTAGTTATTTATTCTTACTATTGCACAATGAATTATAAAAATGTTGCCTTTATCTTGTAACATAGGTAATTACCCAGCTATGAAATAAATATTAGTACAGTGGCGGCTCGTGAGGTAGAGCCACAGTTCCATATGGCCTTGCCTGTACCTACTAATACGTATAATTTAAATTCATTTTATATTCTTATTTTTTAAGCAATTAACAAGTACCTACATGTAAAAATTAATCAGTAGGTCTCGCTTTACCGAAGCGATTATGCCTAAATCGTAGTTCTCGCAGGCTAAGCCCAACGAAGATCGAGCAAAAATGTACACGTTATTTTAGTTATAAAGATACTTTTGCGCCGTGCCGACTTCTTACTGGCATTCTATTGTATGACAGGTCTATGAGCACTTACTTGTAAGAGTAAATTCTGGCACTAAATCATTTACTTTATATACCCGGTACTGCCTTATAATATTGTTTTGTTATATTGTTCCCACAACACGTAAGAACGTTTAAATTTAATTACCATTTTCCCAATAACCTAACATTTCGAATGTCAAAATTGTCATATTTAATTTCCTTATTTTCATTTGCTACCGCTAGGAGGCAGACGTTGCCTCGTTTTGCGGACCTACTGTTTTACCGAGAAAAGTAATTGCACAATTCAATTTCAATTACCAAGCACCAATTACTCAAAAAGTGCTTGAAATAATTGTGGATTACTTGCAGGTACTTGCAAGCATTTTTTTCTCAAATCAATTATAATTTATTCAAACTCAGTTTAAGGATATTCCAATCATTCCATACGGCGGTAAACAGTCTCAAAGAGACCTACCTCACAACCAGGGTTGTCGGATCTTTCTTCTTCAATTCTTTAAGTTTTTTTATTAAAAATGTTTCATTTATATCAGTATTCAATTAGTCAGTAACTTTCTTTGAAAGCTAGTTTGCAAATATACTTTAAACCGAGGAGTTTTGAGTGTGACAGAAAAAAATAACAAGCCATTCATTGTTATAATAATACATTCTTTAGTCCTTAAGAAAAAAGTGTTTTCAGTGTTTAAAAACAACTAATTAACAAACCCTTGTTTCTCGTATACTTATACATAATATATTAACAAACTGGAAAATTTGGTTGAACTGGCAACCGTTCACAATTTATGCACGTTGCGGCTGGTATAAGCTGAAGCGGTCTTCAGCCCGTTCAACGATCGATTCTGTCAGCCAGTGACCGCCGACGGCGTGGAAGAGACGATGATAAAATATACGTGATTTGGAACTTATGGACGGGCCGGGGAATGGTCCCAGAATGGAGTTCTGGTAAAAAAATTAAAGCATTTTCTGAGCAGTGTCGTGCCGTGTCAGGTTTATTTTTCTGGTTTTAGTTTTGTGTATAGAATCTTTGAGTTACCTTATATTTATTATTTTAATATAATATTATTATATGTACAGTGGGTTTATAAAGTGTGGTATGTTCAAACACCTAATGTTAAAAAAACTTATAAGTGTGTATACGCATTTTAATTATTTGTTTGGGACGCCTATGGTTAGGAGTTTCATACTGTTTTATGTCATTAAATTGACCTAAGAAACACTATACCAAGCACTTATTACTTTTCCAATTGCTTTATCCCCAATTATTGTTTATTTTTTAAATGAACAGAAATAACAAGTAACGTTTTTGGATGATGGTAATAATAACTATAAATCATACCAAATTATCTGCAAGGAGAAGGAAGGTACTGGAAACTGCAGTACGAACGCAGTAGTCAGTACTTAGTGCTATGTAACCTTCAATGCTTGCAAGCCCTTTTAAGTTCATGCAAGCCTTTCAGGTGCTTGAAAGCACTTTAAATAGCTAGAAATGCGAAATGTAATTAAAACTGACCAAGCATTTTTATAAAGGGCTTCAATTACCGAACACTGTATTTGAAAAGTGCTTGCAATCACTGTGCTCGAGAAACTTTTGTGCTTAAAGCACTTTTGAGACAATAACTGCCCGGCTCTGCTGCCAGCTTTTCTTAAAACCGGCAATATATGCCGCCATAGCACTGGTAAATTCCCAATACCAAATTATTCTAAAGTGAAAATTGGTGTATATTTTCACGTGGTTTAATTTCGGAACTTGCGAAAAACCTGGCGGACCTTGCATCTGTTTCTGCACACGCATGCGCGCCGGTAGCCATTTTTTATCTCATTCGATGACGCAGTTTAGTTGTTAGTTCGTTCGTCGCGAATGCGTGTTGTTTGTTCGCTATTATAAATAAAAAAATAATATTTTCTTTTTCAATCTAACTTTTTATAATTAATTTAAAAATTATGAATACGATCTAATTAATTTAATGGACAATCCATTTTCTACAATATATGTTTAGCACGAAAATTGAAAATTAAGGAGTTAGGGCAGCCATTATCTGATTTACAACGTTTGATATCTTCCAAAGTTGTGTAATGTCTAACACTATAAAATTACGTTTTCTAGTAGTATAGTGGCCGGCTAGCAATAAGCAGAAGTGAAATAAATGTGACGTCGCATGTGAACATTTCTTCTGAATTTTGCTGCCATCAAACTTATGATTAGTAGGTATATATCGGGTGACATGATGATGACAGTTAGTCCCAGGCACTAAGTGCATTAATACGTACAGATAGGACTTGTTAGATAAATAGACAATAGCTAAGTAGGTATCCTACTAGAAAAAAGGTAGGAATTATTTGTAAAATTATAAATCAGGATGCTTACCCGGGCAGGAGCTAGACTAACTGTCGTGTTACCCGATTTATACAGATCTTGTTATGTTATGAGAACGCAGATATTTTTGTTAGGTAAATCAATGTCTTTAGAAGCTTTTCTATCAATTTTTGCTGGTTTTCCCCACAGGCCTATAAAAAAAAGTAGAATGCTTATAATATCTCTGTACTAACGGAGTTTTGGTTTTTATAGGTTGACATCCACTAATTTGAGTTGGCAGCATCATTCCAACTAACTGTAATTTCGTAGCGATCGACGCGCGCCAACTTTAAAAATATTAGGGTTATGTTATTTGGGTTTGTTGCAAGGTAAAAAAAAGTAACTAAGTATTAATTTTTGGACACAACAGTTTATCAGAAACAATTTTTAAAATGTCTTTATAATATAATATAATATATCTTAATAAAACAATCGCGCTTATATTGAGATTAATTTCCTGTTGAAAGATATCATTTGCCGCACTTTTCTCACTAACACAGTGGCATTGTTAATAGCTATTGGTTTTAAAGCTTATATATCACAAAAATAACAACAAATTGTTCAACAAAATGAATGAACACCACAATAAACACGCAAACAAGTTAATAATAATGGGCTTTTGAATGATGAAAGAGTTTTGGACTTCCATTATCTGTATTTGTTTTAAATCACAACGTTTCAACTGGTAAGTATCTACAGTCGTCTTCAGGTGAATACTAAATAAGTAAAGTAACTACAAGACTATTTATACTAGCTAGGTGCACTGAAGCATAACTGAGGTGGATGCAGTCATGCGCTCAGTGCACCTAGGTAGTATAAATAGTCTTGTAGTTACTTTACTTATTTAGTATTCACCTGAAGACGACTGGAGATACTTTCCAGTTGAAACGTTGTGTTTTAAAACAAATAAAGACAATGGAAGTCCAAAACTCTTTCATCATTCAAGAAACATCATTGTCTCCATGCAACCTTCAAACAGTCAATAATGGGCTTGATTTGCTCGACGGCTCGCTGTGGTTCGGCAAGATTCGTATATAAAAATTGACGAAACAGAACCAAAACTTTCCAAAAATAAAAGAACATCTCGCAATATTTCTCCTTTTAGGTTTATTTTTGATTCGTATATATTAACTGTAACAACTTCGTTTTTATTTTATTAATAAATATTACAATAAAAAAGTTTTGTTTACAGTTTGATGGCCTTTTTCTTTTGCACTAGTGCAAAAAAAACTTTTGGCACAGTATAGATAGTGAAAAAATAGTAACTTTTTGCACGATCGTATATAGAAAAAAAAAATTTTTGCTGTGGAATGCTTTGGCCATGAAGCTATAAAAACAATAATTTCTTCACATTTTTTCTTGAAAATTTAATCTACTTTCCGATTATGATGTCATAGTCATACCGTATGATTTAAATTTTCGGGGTACCTAAAATCAAAAAAAACTATTATTATTACAAATTGCGCCCTCTAGCAATTTTATTAGAAACTATCGTGTACATTTGATACGGCAATTGAAGGTACTTACCTTTCTCTTCCAAACAAGCTTAAATTTAGTAAAATCGCATAAGGCGTTTAGAAGTTACAGCGATTTTAATGTTTACACTTTCAATAGCTTTCCCCACTATTATCAAGGTCGGTGCGGTGCGCCAATGAGCCTTAAAAACCAAAATGATGCAGAATTGTTTAAGATTTCTAATGATGTAATCAGAGTTATACCTTAATATGGAAATTTTCGGAGAATTTTACAATTTAAAAAAAATATTTTCAATTGTGCCCTCTTGCGGCGAAACGAGGAACTTAAAAATAATTTCCAGAATTTTCTCATGACCGCTTTATCATAATTTTTTTTCGTCAAGTTTCTATGCTTATAGTAGTTTCCGAGATATGGCCGGTGGCCACCCTTAATGAAACACCCTGTATGTTTGAGCCATAAAGTAATATTATTGTTCCCTTGCTTTTTAAATTATTTATTTGATGTTAATGACTTTTTAACTGTTTTCGTTTTTTGTCTTTGTATTTTTTTTAAACAAACAATGTTTTCTCTGGAAGGAAAGTAAAAATACAATTAAATATTTTCCATAGTACGGTGACGTCAGTAATGACGCAATGCAATAACGGAATTAGATACCACGTTTCCTTGGCCAAAGGACGTCTTGTGATCAAGACAAGTTTAGTGACATCATATATTTTCGACCACTTTTACTGTTTGGGTAGGCCTCTCGATTCATTTTACTAAACGTAAGGCGCTGTTCTACTTACGACGATACGCCCGCAGATATTTTATGATATTGATAAGGTATGCGAATGGTTTTTTGCCAATTAAAGGCCACCATCATTTAGATGGTGATCGGGTAATATCAGTAGTAAACCAATAAAAAGTAAACATGTTGCAAGTTTAAATATAACTGGAAATATATTTATTCTATCATAAATTTGCATTGTTAAGATCTGGGTTAAGGTGAGGTGAAAATCACCAGCTAAAAAGAAAACCAGCCGCAAAAGTTTAGCGGTATTTTTCGGGTGTCAAGTACTGACAACAGAGTTGTTAAGATCTGTAATTTTTAATCGTATAAATGGAAATATTCCTGGGTACCTATCTGCGAGTCCAAGAAACAGTATTTTATGGATTAAATGGATGAAATGGAACCTTATAGGGAATTAAATTGCTCGTTAAAATGTGGATGAATATTTTCGAGGAATTCAATTCACTTTAAAATAAGTTATCTGTCGACTCTCCATTTAGGGTATTTTAATTTATTTATTTATTTAGAAGAAAATTTTATAAATTTATTTTCAACCAATTAGAAGGCTCCTTTTTGTTTACGTTGCTTATAGCAACGCGGGAGACTATCGCGAAAATTTCATAAAATTATTTTCAACCAATTAGAAGGCTCCTTTTTGTTTGCGTTACTTATAGCGACAGGAGACTATCGCGATAAACCTAATAAAATTAATAAGTGATAATTTTTCTGTCAAAAATGAAGTGCTTTATTTTTTATGGCAATCGTCACTCAGAATAAAATCAAAATACATTTTGTTGCTAACTTATAATTTTTATTGGGAATAGGTCGTAGGTCTCATCATCTCATCATACATTTATGAAATTTTCTTACCAAATCTCCCACGCAGCAGAATTAATTCCCGATAATTTTTTTCTCGGTTTCACTCATGTTTTTGTTGATAGAAAAGTTTAAAAGTTAATAATTTTCTATCAACAAAACCATTCGTGACCTTGAAAAAAATTATCGGTAATAATTCTGCTGCTAAGGAGATTATAAGTGATAATCTATCTATAGCCTATTAACCTAATGTCCTAATGAAAATAATAAGTAATAATTTTTCTTAGGTATACTAGTACGATTTAATTTTAATTCAAATGTCAAGTCATTTCGAAGTGACAGGTGAGACAAACCAGCAAGTAACAATCAGCTTTTTAGTACCTATCCGTGATATTTATTGTTACAATAATATCTATTGTGTAAAAAATGATTCGTTTTGGTAATGAATCAGCAAGTTCGATTGCTAGAGAAATTGAGCAGTTAGTAACTCATTTTTATTACTAAAATGTGAGAAACATTAAATAACAAATTTGTTATCTGAAATCCAATGTGTTTATTTATAGTTTTAAATTCAAATATTATAACTTTAAAAAACATATTTCCGATAAGGTTAGTTTAATATGACGCACTGTATTTTTACAATAGAAGTTGATTTTACTTGTTAGTAACTAAGGTTTATTACTAAAATTTCAGAAACATTAAAAGACACTCCTATTTATGAAATTTTCTTACCGAATCTCCCACGCAGCATAATTAATTCCCGATAATTTTTTTCTCGGTTTCACTCATGTTTTTGTTGATAGAAAATTTCTCTCTTCTTCGATTCGGGATAATTTTCTATCAACAAAACCATTCGTGTCCTTAAAAAAATATCGGTAATAATTCTGCTGCTAGGGAGATTATAAGTGAAAATAATCCTGGGTGGAAAGTTTTCGAGCCTTTATAACTGTAATGTAAAAAATTTGTACCTACTTTACTAGTTATTAATATGGTAAACATTTATGTAGATAATTTCCTGTAAACAAAAACTACTCGATTTCAGTTGCCCTCCTGACTCATTTGGTATACGATTTGGAGGATTCGCTTCCCAGGCGTTTTAGTATTTCCCGGACTAGGCCGGAAAAACGCTACTTTCTCAAAAAAAAAAGCATCCGGGAAGTGGGTATACGGATTTCTGAAGATTTGTTGCACTAAATAAGAAATTGATTTCGTGCATAAATAATATACTCAAGCAGTTTCTAGGACAACAAATCGTCAAGGACGATTTTCTACAATTTTACATTCCCGCCTTCGCCATTTTGATTTTTGATCAATATTTCGTTTCTTTTTCGTTATTTCCATAAAGCGGCCAAATACCCGTATTTGGGTAACAATCACCGATAGTTATTTCAAGTGAAAAAAAAATTTAATTGATAAATTAATAAAAGCAAAAACCGAAATTTAGTCACATTTGCCCACATTTATTTTTCTGCTTTTAATAATTTATAAATCCAACACTTTTTAATGCAAATTAGTAAATAATTGTACTCCAGAGACGGTATTTGGCTGACTTTTAGATAAAACGAAAACAAATTCTATTATTTTCTAAGTTTTTTTATGCTATACTCATCAGCAACTCAGCTTTAATTATCTTTCATTTCATAATTATCTCGAGAATATTTAAAATATTACTTGCAAATTGCACGAAAAATAAATTTTGATCCTTTACCATTCATCAGGGGCACAGTTTCTAATTTTAATGTTAATTATGTCGAATTGTATTCATTTTAAACATTAAAAAACTGGTGTATTTTTTTAAGAGTCTTCCATCGTTTTTACTCGCGATATGCCTTAATTTATACCATTTACTCGAAACCCACTAAACCTATCTAATTTATTTCAAGATATGTATATTGGTTTATATAGAAATAATAAAGTAATTTTCGTACATTTGATTTGCATAGTAGTAACGATCGCCGATATAAATATTTCAAAAATTGTTGCAGGCGTTCGGCTGCCATTAAATATCACCGCATCTTTAAAATTTATTGGGTAGTTAAAGATGTAGGCCTATATAATAATTTTTAAAGTTCGCCTATCTAACACAAATTAAAGTATATTTTGAAAACGAAAGGGTAATCGGAAAATCTGCTACATCATGAGAAACATAGTTTAAGGCAGGGGTCTTCAACCATTTTTCATAGAAGGGCCATATTCAGGCTACACGTCGATTGCCGGGCCAGATCAAATAGAATGTGATAAATTTAATATAGCTGAAATAGAGTAAACTCAAGACAATATTTATACAACCACATTTATATTGAATGTTTAATTTTATAAATAAATTTGTATGCGGGCCACAAAAAAATTGAGGGCGGGCTGTAAGCGGCCCGCGGGACGCCGGTTGAAGACCCCTGGTTTAAGGATAGGTCTTTTAATATTTTTAAATTGAAGCAAAGTAAATGCGCGGCCAAAATTGGGTTTATTTTATATGCGGTAATAAACTCTTTAAAATATCGGCATCGAATAAGGTTTGCATGGATACCTACATGTATGCGTTTTTTAATATCGGTCGTACTACGAAAAAAAAATATTAAAACTACCCTTACCGTCCAGCGGTTTCACAAAAATAAATACCACAATCACTATCACAATAATTATTATGTCATAAGTAACTCTATAGTCACATTAATATCGATATTTTTAGCTGTTCTTCAAAAATTTTGTAAATATTTTGTCGCTTTTATCACTTAACACGTTAAAATTGTCTTGCATGTATAAACAAATTTTTAAAATCTTATTAAAATTAAACTAATCGTTTTTTTTTATGATTTGGTACGACCGGTGAGAGGTCCAATAATCCTGACTGAACTGAATTCTACTACGGAAAAATGTATTGCTGCAATTTGGTTGCAAATTTGTTTTAAGTATGGTAGGTATGCGAAAGGTAGTTTCGTAGTAGTCCCCTCTTTTTTGCTGCTATACCATATTTGACATTGGATTGGCAATATTTATTATCAATTATTGTGGCTTAAATTAATAGGTTATACATCAGGTATATTTATTATATACCGGGTGGAGCACCGCCAGGCTGGTCATGGAAAATCCCATGTAAATTTTACTACACTGAAATATTGGCTCCCTATATTATACTTTTTTAAAAGTCCTTATTGTATGATGAACTCGCACAACAAATTTTATTATTTTCTAATAAGTCAATTAAAAGTTATTTAGAAAAAACTCTTAGAAATTAAGTACGGCTGATGGCGTAAAGCAGGGTCCAGACAGAGGCAACAAGTGGCGACTACAATGTCAACTTTTGTCGAAGTATGTTTCTTGGAACATGTGACAGAAACAGGAAACCGCGTGTACACATATACGAAACAATTTTTATGTTTTTTTTAGGAAGTTTTCGTTACATGAAACGTGTCGCCACTATTGTAAACCCAGGTGTCTACACAGGAAAATAAAATTCACAAAAATCAGCTATATTCAACGGAGACAAGCGACTGTGCAAGCGACTGACTAAACAAACCGACCGTCCACCAGCGTTGCCACATTTATTTTGGCGAATCTACTTTTATTTTTGCTTGAATCTACTAAAATCTACTAAAAACCGGATTATAACCGGTTTTTCACTCGAATTATAATATTAATATTGGCTGTTCATCTACAGCATTTCCACATTTCTAATAGCTTTTCGGGAAATTCTTGAGATTTGTTGGACTTCTAAAAAAAAAGGTTGCCAGTTCCATAATTATTGAGGGTAACGGGATTATTCAAAATTTTGACTTTTAAACTTCTAAAAAAAAAAAAAAGTCGACAGAGAAAAACAACGGTGAACCCCCATAAGGCACTACCAACATAGAAATTAAAGTAAATACTTGATTAAAACAATAATTATATTGTTAGTGGCATTTTTACATTATTGACAGTTATATTTTAAAATCTACCAAAATCTACTAAAGAAAATATGCCTACTAAAATTTTCTGAAAAAGGGTGAAAATCTACCAAAAAAGTAGAAATCTACTAGATGTGGCAAAGCTGCCGTCCACACAAAAGAAACATAGTAATAACTTGCAACTTGTCGAAGCGTGTTCCTGAATTTCCTTTGAAGTTACCGCTCATCAAGCGAAACACGCGACACGGGGAAACATTGCGTGCGGCGACTTGAGCAACCAGAAACATGTAGCCAAAATCGGCAACTTTGTTTCTATAAACTAGTCATTGATGACAAAAGTGTACTACTTGTTGCCTCTGTCTGGACGCCGCTTAACATATACCTCAATGAAACTCAGTAATTATTATTATATAATAATGTAATTATAAACGTCATAAAAAAATTATACATTTATTATTGTAGCAGCGTCGAGCGACCGGCGAAGACTAGTTTTTTCGATTTTGTCCTATCAATTGTAGAAATAAGTACCTACTACATTCGATTATTTTCATCCAAATATTTAAAATTATAAAAATTCAAGGATATGTATAAAAAAATATTTCAAAAAAATTTGCGTTTTCTTTTCCAATTTTTTAAAAATATAATAGGTTTATAGGTATCTTGAAATTTTGCTATGTGACCAATTTTTTCAAATGCATTTTTTGGATATCTCGACACCTATCGTTAGGTAGGTACCTCACTTTCTGTAAATTCACAACTTTTTTTTTGTATAGTCAATATGTACCGGGTGAACAACTAAGAATGGTCGTCGGGCATATCTCAGAAACTGGAAGTCATAGAGCTTTAAAGTAAAATATTTTTTAGTAAAAGTGCCCAAAAGAAAACGTTGGAAATTGTTTTCGAGTTTGTAAAACGTCCGCAAGGGGGCGTCACAGTCATGACCACTGCAAATATTAAGATTTTCTTCGTGTTTTGACTAAAAAAGAGGTAGGTACCGAAAACATCTTTGTTTTAATGCTTACATATTTCTTTATAAATTTTATAATTCACAAACTTCTCTATCTAGTGAAATAAAGTGGTGGGGGGAATTCAAATGTTTTTTTACATAAACTACGATTACTACCATTTGGCATAACCAATTTTAACTAACTTGGTGTCATTTAAGAGAGGAGTATTTTATTTACAAAATGTGCCTTTTTTTTATTATATCCTTGAACTTTACCTTCGCCGCTAGATGGCGTTAACTGAAATATAAGCGAATATCAGGATTTTTCGCGACAAAGTTGAATACAATGATAGGTCTGTTTTAACAGGATCAGATAGAGAATTAAACTCTTAACAATTTCGTGAAACCTCATATTCGTATCTTGTATAGAATCGGAGTTATTGACTAAAATACACTAATATATCGTATTTTTTCGTTTTAAGGGCCTTTTAGTTTATATTATTATATTGGATGCATTTAGAACACTTTAATAATTATAAATGAACAGACAGTTACAAAAAGTGTTAACTATAACAATAAAAAATATTATTGAAAACTTCTACCTATATTTCACAAATTATAGTAAATTATTTATGCTGCAATTTACTTTTTTAAAATCGCACACTAAATATTGAGGGAAAATGTATTACTGACGGCCCAAATATTCAAAATGACGTCCATCATTATTAATGCAAGCCTGCAACCTCTCCTGCGTGCATAAAAGAGCAGTTTCAATTTCCGCAACTGATATACTTCCTAACGTCACTGTAATTTTCTCAGCCACATTTTCTCTGGTTTTAGGCCCGTTGGCACAAACAATGTCCTTAATACTCCCCCATAAATAAAAAACTAGGACGTTGCGACATGGTAAAATCATTGGACCCGTTTTCTTTGACCAAACTCTCACTAGAGTGGTTTATATAAATTTTTTAGTAAATGAGCTACCGCTTCTTTTAACAGATGTTGCTTTGGATGTTCGCAGTGACAGTGACATGTTTTTTCAGCACGATGGGTGTCCGGCGTAGTTTTCTGTCGTACGAGAGTTCTTAGATCGGGCATATCCTGGCAGGTGGATTGGACGAGAAAGTTTATTTCCCTGGCCAAGTGGCCAGCTAGGTCACCAGACCTTACCGTCCTAGATTTTTATTTGTGGGGGAGGGTTAAGGACATTGTTGTTTCCAACCGGCCTACAACCAGAGAAAATGTGGTTGAGAAAATTACAGTGGCGTTAGGAAGTACCTATATCAGTTGCGGAAATTGAAACTGCTGTTTTATGCACGCAGGAGAGGTTGCAGGCTTGCATTAATAATGATGGATGTCATTTTGAACATTTGGGCCGTCATTAATACATTTTCCCTCAATATTTAGTGTGCGATTTTAAAAAAGTAAATTGCAGCATAAATAATTTATTATAAATTGTGAAAATATAGGTAGAAGTTTTCAATAATATTTTTTATTGTTATAGTTAACACTTTTTGTAACTGTCTGTTCATTTATAATTATTAAAGTGTGCGAAATGCATCCAATATATAAACTAAAAGGCCCTTAAAACGAAAAAATACGATATATTAGTATATTTTAGTCAATTACTCCGATTCTATAAAAGATACGAATACGAGGTTTTCACGAAAATATTAAAAGTTTAATTCTCTATCTGATCCTGTTAAAACAGACCTATCATTGTATTCAACATTGTCGCGAAAAAGCCTAATATTCGCTTATATTTCAGTTAACGCTATCTAGCGGCGAAGGTAAAGTTCAAGGATATAATAAAAAAGGCACAATTTGTAAATAAAATACTCCTCTCTTAAATGACACCAAGTTAGTTAAAATCGGTTATGCCAAATGGTAGCAATCGTAGTTTATGTAAAAAAACATTTGAATTCCCCCCACCACTTTATTTCACTAGATAGAGAAATTTGTGAATTATAAAATTTATAAAGAAATCTGTAAGCATTAAAACAAAGATGTTTTCGGTACCTCTTATTTAGTCAAAACACGAAGAAATTCTTAATATTTGTAGTGGTCATGACTGTGACGCCCCCTTGCGGACGTCTTACAAACTCGAAAACAATTTCCAACATTTTCTTTTGGGCACTTTTACTAAAAAATATTTTACTTTAAAGCTCTATGACTTCCAGTTTCTGAGATATAGCCGACGACCATTCTTAGTTGTTCACCTGGTACTTAACACATATTTTATGTGAGTATATATCGACTTTTTGGTTATCGGACATGGTGAACCGATCCCACTGATAATAATTTTTTCCCATATTTATGTTGCGAACTTTTTGCCGGTCACTGTGTAACATTTCAAACAAAAATACACCAATATAAATATGTGCGAAAGTTAATAAAACTTATATTAAAACAGAAAATTTATAGAAATCTGTAAAAATGTTGTATTACCATTTTGAATACATACCGATCGTAGGGTTTTTCCTACACGTATATTTTAAAATTTTCCGTAATCGTACTTCTACCCCCCTCTTGTCGCTCCCCTGCTTCAGGCACGTATTTTGGGGGGGGGGGGGGGGTAATGGGGGTAGTCACCTGTCCCTATGAGCCATTTTTTTTTGCTTAATTTTTTTTTTAATTGGACAGGTGGAAATCAAGTGCAATAAATTTTGATTGATTTTCTTGTAAAAAAAACTGTATCATTAAAAAAAAAAATTGTGTGTGCTTAAGACCACACGACAGAAGTGAAAACTTCAACAAGGTGAAATTAACAATATCAAATACACGAGTGTCTAGACAACGCACACTGACAGTTTCCACGTCGATACGTCGATACTGAATGCGACCGATGGCGCCATGCTCTTTCATATAACGTTCATTCGGGTCAGGGTCAGTTCGGATTGAATATAGCAGTTGAATTCGAGCGTAGCACACCCGAGTCTGACGCGTGACGGCTCAGTTTAATTCAGTGCCCACAAAAAGTGCTAAACGCGCCTAAATAAGTTTTCACTTCAAAAATAACCCCCCACCAGAATCATTACCCTCTCCCCCCCCCCCCCAAAGATCAGCTTCAGATACGCGCCTGCCTGCTTCATAGTGCAGAATAAATGATCAACCTCTTTTTTACCTTTAATATTTAATAACCAGTATTTGTTTATATTATCTTATAACTGTACGAAATTTCAACACTTTCACTTTACGACAAACGATTAACGATCCGTGCATTTTGCAGGAGAAGGCCAGTAATAGAAATTAGACGATGAGTTGAGCCCATGAATGTTATTATTTTAGTATTGAAAATACTACTGGGCGCGTATATACGGGTCCATTTCATGAAAAATGAACGACCTCGACATCAGCGAGCGTCACGCGTCACGCTAGAGCTTGGCGGTGTGTGTAGGAAATGAAGGATGCTGACGCTCTTGAAATACGATATCACAGACCTTATTAATGGGATTTCTTTCGACGAAACCCATTTTGATTACTTTGTTTATGTTACGTCGTGTATACTCTTGTTAGATATAGGAAAACGTTATGGGTTATGGATGCAGTGTTACAAAAATACCGAGACGATACGTTTGGTTTTAAAATATTATACTGTATGTTTAAATATAACTTTATTTGGGCATAATAAAAACTAGATTATCTTTAATATTAGACCGGTGGTCAAAAGTGGATATCCCCGGATCTAAGAAAAATAGCGCAGTGGTCTTGAAATATTACAAAGGAAGTTTGGGGGTAAAGAATTTAAAAAAAAGTGGAAAAAACTAAACAGTGGAATGTCTCTGAAACAAAGCGAAATAGCGCGGCGGTGTTGGCGTATTACACAGAAAGTCAATGGTGAAGATTTCAAAAAAGCAAAAAAAAACTCAAAAGTGAATATTTCTGGAACTAAGAACAATAGCGCGGCGGTCTAGAAATATTACAAAGGAAGTTGGGGGGTAAAGCAATAAAAAAAAGTAGAAAAAACTAAAAAGTGAATATCTCTGAAACAAACCGAAATAGCGCGGCGGTCTTGAGGCATTACAAAGAAAGTCGTTGGCGAAGATTGCAAAAAAGGAGGAAAAACTCAAAAATGCATATCTCTGGAGCTAAGAACAATAGCGCGGCGGTCTTGAAATATTACATAGGAACTTGGCGGTAAAGAATTGAAAAATTGGAAAAAATAAACAGTTAATGTCGCTGAAACAAAGCGAAATAGCGCGGCGGTCTTGGCGTATTACACAGAAAGTCGGGGGAGAATGGATATACCAATCCAAAATATTTCATAGCCGACTTAAGATTTAGACAGAGGTAACTGGCTGTGTATAGCTTAAGAAATAATTTTGTCGCTATTTTTGGAAAGGTGATTTTGAGCTTTATTCAATATGTACTAATATACATGTTTTGTTTGCAGGTTGGAGACAATGATGTTTCTTGAATGATGAAAGAGTTTTGGACTTCCATTGTTTTTATTTGTTTTAAATCACAACGTTTCAACTGGTAAGTATCTCCAGTCGTCTTCAGGTGAATACTAAATAAGTAAAGTAACTACAAGACTATTCATACTAGCTAGGTGCACTAAAGCATAACTGAGGTAGGTGTAGTTATGCGTTCAGTTGGCACGCGATCTTATACTAAGATTACATCTATCTAACAAAGGTTTTCAGATATTTCTTATGTCTAATAATGGTTTACTATAAAGCAGCCTGGGTTCTGGTGAATAGCAGCAGCTTCCTTGAACCTTCTTTTCCTCCAGTGTGGTTCCTTATGTAGGATTTCAGCTTCTGACCACATGATATGGTGACCATGTTTCCAGGCATGGTCAGCTGCACCTGACTTTTCGGTCTCTCCTTTTAACGTATTGTTTTTGTGTTCTTTAAACCTTGTTTCTAATGGTCTTAATGTCTCACCTATATAAGATTGGCCGCATTCGCGCAGGGAATCTGATAGACGCAGTTTTTCCTATCTTTTTTACTTGTGGGCTTTGTCTTCGTCAGGTGGCCTCTTAGGGTGTCCCTCGAGTTGAATACGGTGTTGATGTTATATCGTTGTCCTAGTCTTCTTATTTTCTCAGATACTCCTTTGACATACGGAGTGTTGGTAGTGCCTCTATGTTTGCTTCTTGCGCGTTGGGTCGATTCTTACGATTTTCCAATATTGTGTCAACTAATCTTGTAGGGTAGCAATTTTTGTTGAGGTCGGTCTTGATGTGGTGAGTTTCTTTTTTAAGTGCTTCTTCCGAATTACAGATTGTATTTGCTCTATGATTGTTAAAATTTCATCTAAAGAATTAACAAGCAATGAAGAAAACTTATTGACCAAGGGTTTAAACTTTACTATCGCTCCAAAAGAGATACCAATACTGGACATTATTAGCGCCGTCGACTCAACAGCCATAGGAGAGACACAAGGGGAGGAATTTAGATGGAAAGTTAGGGAAGTTCTAGAAAAATCGAAAACTCCAAAACAAAATATCAGTAAGGAAGAAAAAACCTCCCTTGCAAACCTTCGCAAAGACTCCACTATCAAGATTCTACCAGCCGACAAGGGAAAATCGACCGTCATTATGGATGTTCAGACCTACGATCAGAAAATCGAAGAAGTCCTGCAGAAAGGAAACTACTCTCTTACTGCTAAGGATCCGACCCATACCATCGAGAAAAGAATTTACCGAACACTTAAGAAATATAAACGATATATACCAGAAAAGACACGGACACGCCTGACACCACACCACAGTAAGTCTCCACAGCTTATGGCCTGCCAAAGATACACAAACAAAACATGCCTCTAAGACCCATTACGAGCTCCCGTAATTCTCCAACATACGAGCTAGCTAGATTTTTCTACTCCCTCTACTCAAACCTCTCCAAGGAAATAGCACATCATTTGTTAAGAACTCACAACACTTCGTACAAATAATAGGAGGAAAGAAAGTACAGCCAGGAGATCAGCTGGTAAGCTTTGACCTCGAAAGCCTTTACACCAACGTTCCCGTAAAAGACGCCCTAAAGGTTATCAAAAACAAACTTGAGGAAGACCATACTCTACAGGAAAGAACAACGCTCCCTATTAATACCATCTTGAAACTATTAGAATGCTGCCTCAACAATTCCTACTTTCAAGAAAAGGATATATTCTTTAACCAAGTAGACGGACTACCGATGGGCTCATCTCTCTCGCCAATAATCGCCAACATTTACATGGAATGGTTTGAATCCAAAGCAATGGAACAGGCAAAGAAGAAACCAAAAATGTGGCTGAGATATGTGGATGACACCTTCATTATTTGGAATGGAACCGACGACGAACTAGGAGATTTTCTAAATCACCTCAATAGCTTAACACCAACAATCAAATTCGCCATGGAGAAAGGAGAAAACAACCAATTACCGTTCCTAGATGTCAACGTGAAGAAAAATGGCAACAGCATCCAAACTTCAGTATACAGAAAACCTACGCATACAGGTCAGTATCTCAATTTTACATCAAATCACTCAAACAGTACGAAACATGGCATAGTTAAAACCCTCGTGGATAGAGCAATTACAATCTGTAACTCGGAAGAAGCACTTAAAAAAGAAACTCACCACATCAAGACCGACCTCAACAAAAATGGCTACCCCACAAGATTAGTTGACACTATATTGGAAAATCGTAAGAATCGACCCAACGCGCAAGAAGCAAACAGAGAGGCACAACCAACACTCAATATTCCGTATGTCAAAGGAGTATCTGAGAAAATAAAAAGACTAGGACAACGATATAACATCATCACCGTATTCAACTCGAGGGACACCCTAAGAAGCCACCTGACGAAGACAAAGCCCACAAGTCAAAAAGATAGGAAAAACTGCGTCGACCAGATCCCCTGCGAATGCGGCCAATCTTATATAGGTGAGACATTAAGACCATTAGAAACAAGGATTAAAGAACACAAAAACAATACGTTAAAAGGAGAGACCGAAAAGTCAGGTGCAGCTGACCATGCCTGGAAACATGGTCACCATATCATGTGGTCAGAAGGTGAAATCCTATATAAGGAACCACACTGGAGGAAAAGAAAGTTCAAGGAAGCTGCTGCTATTCACCAGAACCCAGGCTGCTTTAGTAAACCATCATTAGACATAAGAAATATCTGGAAACCTTTGTTAGATAGATGTAATCTTAGGATAAGATCGCGTGCCAACTGAACGCATGACTACACCCACCTCAGTTATGCTTTAGTGCACCTAGCTAGTATAAATAGTCTTGTAGTTACTTTCATCATCATCATCAAATAGCCATTTGCGTCTTCTGCTGGACATAGGCCTCTCTTAATGTATGCCACTCTGCCCAATCTTGTGCTGTTTGCATCCAATTTGTACAGATTATTTTTATGTCGTCTGTGGTGGCCTGCCTCTGCTTCTATATGCCTCGTGTCTGGGACGCCATTCAAGAGTGCGCTTTGACCATCTGCCGTTCTTGCAAGGTGGCCCGCCCAGTTCCACTTCAGGATTGCGATTCGTTCTATCACATCCGTGACTCCCGTTCTGTGACGTATAGTCGCATTTGGCATCCTGTCTCTCAAGGATAAACCCAACATCGAGCGCTCCACAAGACCTCTGTGCGACTCGTAACCTGTTTGCTGTTTTCTTAGTAAGTGTCAACGTCTCTGCCCCATAGGTCAGGTACTGGCAGGACACACTGATCGAATGTTTTCCTTTTGAGGCACATAGGTATATGTTTATTTTAAAGACATCCTTATAAGCTTGCCAAATGCCGCCCATGCTAGGCCAATCCTTCTTTTCAATTCGCAGGTTTGGTTATCTCTGCCGATTTGCACCTCATGCCCCAAGTATTTATAAGATACCACCTGCTCAACACGCCTACTTCCCAACGAAATATCCTCGCTCAAGACAAGATTTGTCATGTATTGTGTCTTTGAGAAGTTTATTTTTAGCCCCACATCTTGGCATACCTCGTGAAGGTCCTTCAGCATACTATGTGCCTTGTCTACACTGTCAGCTATTATGACGATATCGTCGGCGAATCTCAGGTGGCTTAGAAACTCTCCATTTATGTTTATACCACTTCTTTCCCAGTTCACTTTCTTAAAAGCATATACTCCAAAGAGTTTTGGGGATACTGTGTCGCCCTGACGAACTCCTCTTCCAATTTGAAATTTGTTTGTGCTTGTGTGCAGCCTTACACTTGCCGTTGCCCGCTTATATATGCTCTTCAGGAGTGAGGTATATCGATGATCAACACGTACGCTAACAACATTTTGTGATGTCGAGTGCCTTTTCAAAATCCACAAAGACCATAATGAGCGGCCTATTATATTCGATCGACTTTTCTATTAGATTTTTGATAGTTTGGAGGTGGTCGTTTGTTCCGTAACCTGCTCTGAAGCCAGCTTGTTCGCGAGGCTGATATAGATCCAGCTTAGATGTCAGGCGTTTAGCTATTATTTTCATAAAGAGTTTGTAAATATGTGACAACAGACTTATAGGTCTATAGTTTTCCAATCTTGAAATGTCTCCTTTCTTGTGCATTATAACTATTTCTGCGTTATCCCATTGGGAAGGTGCTGTCCCTTTTTGAAGACATGCGTTAAAAAGCATGCTTATAGCCTTAAGTAATGTATTTCCGCCTGCTTTGATTGAATCTATGACAATTTCGTTGTCCCCTGGGGATTTGATATTTTTCATTTCCTCCAACGACTTTCTAATCTCATCTAAGGTAATATCTGGTATATCTTCGGATCTCTGATTTTGGACGTGGGGTAAGCGCGGCATATTGTCTGCGGGGGAGGAGTTTTCTTCTTTATAAAGCTCGGTATAGAACTCTTCCACAATTTTTACAATTTCTTCCTTATTTGATGTGACTTGGCCCGTCCTGTTTTGGACTTGGCAAATGACCGCGGTGCCAGGAGCAAGATCTCTTCGGAGGACCCTCAGGCTTTTGTTGTTTTCAATGACATTTTTTATTTCTTCTGTCTTAAATCTTCTTATGTCCCTCCGTATACTCTTTGGAATATTTTTATTTAGATTCCTCAGTTGGTCTGCGTTCGTAGAGTGTTTGAGCGTTAACTCTCTTCTTTGTTTCATGAGTTCTTTTGTTTCCTCACTAAGCTTATCTTTAGCTTTCGGGCCTTTTAAGCACCACCGTGCCTTTTTTACCGTCTCGTTGATTTGTTGACTAAGTACTTCAATATCCACATGACCTGCTCCCATTACATCTACGTTTTCTAAATCCCGCTTTATCATCTCCTGGTAGGCATCTGGGTCTTTGACAGGTGACCACTTCCGAGAAGGACGTTTTGAAATCATATTTTTTCTCTCGCGCTTTGTATTTATGACCACCTTGCTCTGCCACTCGGACATCAGGAAAATCAAAAGTCCAATCTGTAATTGTATCTTCCGCGAGATAGTTGTGTGACGCGATACGCATTACGAGCATTATTTTTCAGTTCTGTATGCCTGTGCTGTACCTACCTAAAGTATTCGTTTTTTTTATGTAATTTTGTACCTCCTATTAACTTTTGTTCTAATAAAAAATTAGAAAAAAAAATTAGATGGGGCATAATTTAAGAGTAAATTTTTTTAGCTATAAACTTTAATCAGTTTTAAATAATATATGTCTTTTTTGTAATAAATACAATTTATTAGAATAAAAATCTAAATAATTTCTTTAATTTCATTGAAGTTTGTCACTAAAAACATGTTAACGTTAAGTATAAAATGTCCTCAGTTTAAAACATGCACACCAATTTTTTTTTTAACTTTTTATAACAATACAAGTTAACAGGGGGTGCAAAATTAATTATGTAAATCCTTATGGCCCGCGTTTAAAAAAACTTACCGTAGGTATATAAACCTTTCGTTTGAACAGCACATATTTATGGAACGCCCTGTATAACTACTTGCTAAACAAAGAAGCAGTGATTACTAGACAATCATGCTGCGATAAATAAACAATTATGCTGTGATTACTAAACAATCATGCTGTGATTACTAAACAAGTATGCTCCTTTACTAAACGACAATACAATTATTACCACACGAGTATATTGATATTACACGATCATGCAACAGTTACTAAATAAACTGGCTAGGACTATTCAATATGTGTTCCTTACTAATATTCAATTTTGCTAAAGCATCCAAATTTTATAGTAAGAGCAGGTTTTCATGGATCATATTGTTACTAAAATATGTAGTAATGATTACTAAATAGACTCTGCTTAATATATTTGGCAGTCACAACACGACGTTAGGGCTGGCGCTATATTTACTCTAATATTTAGGCACAGTTGCTTTATATAAAGCCATATCATAGCTAAATAATTTTCTCGGTGCGGAACATACATTGCGTTCCACGGTTCCTGTTTAACGGCTCCCGTTTTGCGGGAAGTCAACAACGCACTGGTTTAAATTAGAGCGTTCACACGCTTCCTTCCAAAACGCATCGACGGGATACGACCGCACAATATGCTGCCGTCAAAACGGAAAACGGCACGACCGGAGAAGGCTTCTTCAGAATGTTTCTTGCTTTGTTATATAAGGACACAATACGTTTAAAAGTTCATCAAACGATTTACCGGACATTCTGTAATATTCAAGACAGTTAGTTTCATATTTTCGTATATCCTAATAAAATTTTAAAAATCTTTTACATACAACTTTTACGTTTCGCGTTCAAAGGATGAACCCAGTATTTCCTTTCCACTGGTTCTTCTAGTAAACCAGCAGCTTCAAGAATGCAAATTTCTTCAAAATTTAACATGGCTGCCACACAGTTCCTTCTCATTTGGATAAAACTTTAAGACTGAAAATTATCGGCTCCTGTTTACCGGAAAATGTGTGGTCGCTTATAATCTTCCCGCCAAACGGGAACCGTTAAACGGGAACCTCTAAAACGCAATAATGTATGTTCCGAGCCTAACGCGGCGTCCTACGTAAGCGGCACCGCGCGGACGGCGCGATCGGCGCGGTCGACGCGGCAAGAACAAAACAATCTCTACGTTGGAGATGTCCTACGTGACAACTTCAAAGCGGCAACCGCGGTAGACGCGACTTTGAAGCGGCCTGGGCAGTCAAAAATTTTGATAAATCCGCGTGTGCCGCCTGTTCTGTTGCAGTGTTGTTTGTATAAAGAGCGCGCACACATCACAATGACTGAAACTTTTTATGAAATTCTGATAAGTAGCGTGCAAAATAGTGGGGTCTTGTGAGATATGTCCCATAAGATGGTGATAATGATGAAATTCTCCATACTTCTCTCTCTGCAGGAATACAATGCTTGTTCCACGTCTTCTTCTCCTTTTTGCTTGTAGATTTAGAATTTTTAAGTAAATATTTTCACTTAATAACACCTGTTTCTTTTTTGACCACGCCATGTTTTGATGTTTTGCGCGCGAATATCGGTCGCGATGCCGCTCACCTAGGACGCAATCACCGCATTGCCGCTTTAATCGCGTCGGCCGCGCCGTTCGCGCGGTGCCGCTCACGTAGGACGACGCGTAGGCTATTGAATTTTATTAGCAATAAATCCATAAGTTCCTTAATGGAATGAATTTTCTGAATTTCATATTTTAAGCATGTTTTCAAAGCAATTAATTGTTCATAAAGATCAAGTGACATAATCTGTACTATATTTAGCTGGCTGACAGTTTTCCGGTATACTTTTTAATTATTTCGTTTGAAATAATAAGAGTTTCTCTGGTTGTAATACTTCGAACATACTCAGTGGCGTAGCTAGGATATTGTCTTGGGGGGGGCATATAGTTGCAAAGAGGCGTAAAGCCCGCCGCAGGCGAAAATTTTATTGGACCACGCCCAAATTTTGCTAAATTATTCTATTATCTATAATTGTTACGTAATCGCCTAAGTACAATCCGCAACTGAAATAATCTAGAAGTCCTACAAACAAACCACAACCAAACGTAATTACCTAAGTTTTCCTACGATGTTTATATCTTACTTTGTCTTATTTACGTAAATAAAAGAGAGAAAAGGAAATTTACACCACCAGACAGCAGATCCGCGAGTCACATAAAACAAGACGGTCAAGACGACAGGGATATGAAGACCAAAACAGACGCGTTGTTTCTCAAAGTAAGCCTACCTACGTTAAATTTAAAAGGGCAAAAAAATTAAATTAGTCCGGTCAATCTAGACATTCGAAGATACATAAATTCGCAACAAGCTGAAAATCAGTAAAATTGTTCAAAACATAATTATAAATAAAATTTATAAGTTCCCCATCATTCCCGTGTGTGCAAAAAAATTTTACTCGAGGTCAAAGGTCAAAAAAATCAGTTTTTCGCGATTTTCAGCAAAACGGTAAGTTTTATCATAAAAATACACCAGAGAAAAATTGGAGACCATAATATTGTCTTTAAAATATGTATCAATACTTTTTTTCCTACGAGCCACCGTTTCTGAGATATAACGATTCATAAAGTTGTAAAAGTTGTTATCGTCATAATATGCACACGTTTCCACACCACCTATGAGGTAGTGTCCTTAGCGCGTTTTTTTTAACGTGGTTTCCCCAGTAGGCCTACTCCACGTGTTAGTTGTGATCTTGTTTAATTTAAAAGTATTGCAAAATAGCGGAAATTAGCAAAGATTGGAAAAGATAAAAGCGATGTAAACTTTAAAAAAAATGGTAACGTTTATTCGTCTGATTCGTAATCTTTAAATTATTCTTCTTATTCTTCTTCTTGATATTCTTCTTGTTCTTGTTCTTCTTCTACTTCATCTTCTTCATCTTCTTCATTATCATCATCATCTTTTTCTTCGTCTTCATCGTCTTCATCTTCTTGTTCATCTTCATCTTCATTCTGGGTGCAAGTAAATTGCGTCAATAGCGATGTATCGCATGTCACCTCGTTGGAATCAAACGGATCCTCCACTGTTAGTGATTCACCATTAGAGCACGACCGGCCTTGGCAATTTGTGCATGCCAGAGAACAAAACAGTCCGACCTTTTTGCAACCACATTTACCACTGCATCCCTTTTTGCAGTTGCAAAAAATTGTGTTCAGCAGTTTTTCCGGCGCAGGTGGGAGTAAAGTTCGAACTGGTTCTAATGTATTGTTGATCAACTTCCAACCCCAGTCTGTAGGGTCTAGCTAATAACTAAGCCACACTTGAACTTGGTAATATACCCGAAAAAGATGTTGATGAGTAGCAACTGAGGTTGATGGAAGACAAGCTAATTGAACTTGTTTTTTATTTTTAGTATTTTTAACGAAACATGCATATCGATGTTTATCTAAGCAGGTAGTTTTTTTAGGAGCTCCGTACATAGAAAGAAGAAAGCGGAATATAAATTAAGGGACTGGGTTTCATTTTATTAAATATTTCAACATATATGTATAAAAACTCTAGAGATGTATATACGTGGCGTACTCATGCATATTATGACGATAACAACTTTTACAACTTTATGAATCGTTATATCTCAGAAACGGTGGCTCGTAGGAAAAAAAGTATTGATATATATTTTATAGACAATATTGTGATCTACAATTTTTGTCTGGAGTATTTTTATGATAAAACTTACCGTTTTGCTGAAAATCGCGAAAAAATGATTTTTTTGACCTTTGACCTCGAGTAAAATTTTTTGCACACACGGGAATGATGGGGAACTTTTAAATTTTATTTATAATTATGTTTTGAACAATTTTACTGATTTTCAGCTTGTTGCGAATTTATGTACCTTTACTATTATTTTTTGGTCTAGATTGACCGGACTAAATTTAAATATTGTTTTTGAAATATTGTTGATAATTACTTTTTTTCATGGCTCTTGGGGGGGGCAAATGCCCCCGATGCCCCCCCCTAGCTACGCCGGTGAACATACTGCTTAGATCACAGAGGCCGTGAAATCTTTATTTAGTTTGAGAAATTAATATATCTAAACAGCAATAGTACACATTGACTTTATTGAAGTACGATTCCGGGTCTGAAATTCTCTCATCTTCTGATAAAATAATTCATCAAAAAAACGCTTCGTTATCTTCTTTCTTAAATAGTTGTTATCTTTTGCTAGTTCTCTGGACTCGTTCAGCAAACCATGGATCAATGAATTTTGATTTCTTATTTCGCTCAGTCTATTCAAAAGATTATACCTACCAAGTAAAATGGTAGCTAGTTTCTGTAAGTCATTATTTTCATGCTGTAGAGCTTTAGAAACAGGATTAATGATTTCAAATAGTGAAGAAAAAAAGGCAACAAGCACTATAAAATCGTAGCTCTCTAAAATGTTAATTATACTTTTACATTCGTCACGTCACGTTCGTCTTTTTTAGTGGAAATTAAATTTAGTTGGTACAAACTTTTCATTATTAGTGAATAATTTTTCCTTATATAGCTGATAAAGCGTCATTTCTTGAAGACCATCTATAGTAGGACACCACTCTCTTAAGGGTAATTTTATATTTTTCAGATGAATCGTTACTCACCAGCGTTTTATACTATTGCTAAAAAAGTATTTATTTTTTCCAAATTATCAAAAAAAATTGACACTTCAAGAACAAAAAAAATATATTCTTTTTTTACTTTCGCAATTTTTGAAGTGAAAATTTCTTTAGTAATACAGTCATTTGGTAGTTTTACCTGGAAAGTTTTCAGGAAGTTTTGAAAATTGGTAATTTTATAGATTTTGAGGTGCTCTTTCCGAATTTCGACTTTGCCACCTCGTATTTTTGCCGCTCGCGCCGCCATATTGAAAAAATGGCGCCTAAAAGCAGTTTTATGACAATATCTCCTTTCCGACTCATTTTACGATAAAAACAGTTATATATACAAAATGAAACTAGAGACAATTGCCTACAATTCATGTATTTACCTTTTAAAGCAGAGTAAGTGGCGCGTTTTTTTTAATGTGGTATCCCAATAGGACTAATCCACATGCAATTTAATGTGCTAAAATTTAGCGTATTTTCCTTCGCTTTATTGTTCTCGATGGACCAGGTGTTGCAAATTCATCGTCTGTAGTACCAATCGAAACGTCATGCACAGACCGGTATTTCATCTACATATCATCCGCGATGGGAGTATCAATTTCATCGCAATCCTCTTCGTTCTCGATTTGATCATATGTTTCACGACTCCTCTACCACAACTGCGATCTACGCGCCCAACATTCTCATTCAAAAATCATTGCCTTTTGTGTGCTACTAAGATAACAGCGGAGTTTATGGCGAAACAAAAACAGACACGCGTGTGCGATCGTAATGTTGTGTATAGCGTACGTAAATTATCTATGAAAAATAGTATTTCAGAACTTGCTCGAGCTCGTAATGATGATTGGGGTCGAGAGATTGTTGAACGTCTCGAGCATGTTAATGATTTGGTCGCAGCTAATGCACAGTATCACCATTCGTGCATGAAAAAATTGTACTATCAAACACCACCGACTAAAGAAATAGAGAAAAGAGGCCCGTTTGCAAACGGGATCGATACTGCGATGCAGTACATTTATTGTTATCTCGAGCAAAATTCCGAAAAATGTCAGTTTTCTCTGGACGAACTGATGACCAAAATTGAAGGTGATTACCGCCCACATATAAAAAAGGTGAAAGCACAACTCCTCAAAAAATATGGTGATGATATTTTGATTGCCGTCACTGCTAATAAAGCTCCTGTGGTGTGTTTTCGGAATACAGGATTTAGGTTATTGACGGAAGCCTGGTTCGACCAAAAAAGTGAATTGTAGCGGTACCTGTGGTAACTAGCAAGTTCCATCACCAGATAGCGATGATATGAAGAAGAAACGGAGACTATAATAATTAAGCAAACATAGGATCAAATCGAGAACGAAGAGGATTGCGATGAAATTGATATACTCACATCGCGGATGATGTAGATGAAATACCGGTCTGTGACGTTTCGATTAGTACTACAGACGATGAATTTGCAACACCTGGTCCATCGAGAACAATAAAGCGAAGGAGAATACGCTAAATTTTAGCACATTAAATTGCATGTGGATTAGGCCTATTGGGATACCACATTAAAAAAAACGCGCCACTTACTCTACCTCAAGATGGTGTGGAAATGAGTTTTTTTGGCCAAAATGCGCGTTGGAGTACACTTTGCGGCGCTCGTACGCGTAAACTATTGACTTTATGAAAAAAAAAGGTAAATACATGAATTGTAGGCAATTGTCTCTAGTTTCATTTTGTATATAACTGTTTTTATCGTAAAATGAGTCGGAAAGAAGATATTGTCAAAAAACTGCTTTTAGGCGCCATTTTTTCGAGGTGGCAAAGTCGAAATTCGGGAAGAGCACCTCAAAATCTATAAAATTACCAATTTTCAAAACTTCCGGAAAACTTTCCAGGTAACCACTATATTTCTTACCAAATGACTGTACTATAGGCACATACACACTTTTTTATATTTGATATGATTTTTTTCTCGGGAAGTAGGTACTTCCCAAGAGTTTAAGTGAGATTGTGGATAACATTTTATGAATTTTTTCTTACACACGTTTGGGGCCGGGGCCCCTGTGGCCCGGGGGCCCCGTATCATGATACGGCTGATACGGCAGTATATACGCCCCTGTATTATAAGAGCACATGTACTACTGACGCATGTGCCATTTACTTATTAATATTTCGTTTTTTCCAAAAAGCGGCAAATTAGCCGAGTTACCTACAGTTTTAGGTAAGTATTAAAAAATTAATTGATGAATTAATAAAAGCAAAAAACGAAATTTTGTCAAATTCGCCCATATTTCTTTTTCTGCTTTTATTAATTTATAAATCCTACTTGAAATTGTACTCCAATTACTGCAAACATGGGTATTTGGCCGATTTTTGGATAAAACGAAGAAGTTCCTAACGAAATATTGATCAAAACGAAATGGGGGATGCACGACTACAGTTTGCGCAAAAAAATCTAGAATACCTACTTATTTCTAAGTTTATAATGTTGACAAATTTTTTTCTGAGCGCCAGGTTGCACCTAAAAGAATTTCTTATAGGGTTTCTGCGGTTTCTTTAAGTAAAAGTAATTTTTTTTTATTTCATTAAATCGCTAACTGATTGGTTAATTATGTAACCAACTATACAATCGTCTTGTATTTAGAATTTCGAACAAATAAACGGATCTATTATGTTACTGCGTCATCTCTTATCAAGGGGGCGTATTATCTTATTTCGTAGCACAGAGTTCTGTAATATTAAAACGCTGATTGCGACATCTAACGATTTTTTTTTGAACGAGCTCTTTTGGAGAGAAAACAAAATCCCGTAAGTCAATTTTTTAAAAATCTGCTTTCATCTCAAAAAACACGAAAGATTTACTTTAGAACTTTGCGAATAATTGTGTTAAATTAATTTCTATATTGTGTGAGATACATATTTTTTTATATTAAGTACTTTTCAAGGAAGAAAACGCTAATTCTTATAATGTAAGGTTATGTCGACATGTTTTGTAGTGCCTAGAAAAGTTGTTTTTAGGTTTAGTCGAGGGTTTAGTTGTTTATTGTAAACTGAACGCCTACCTTGCAATTTCAAACCTTATTTTTTAATTGTACTTTTAGAGTAAGATGGGTAAAATAATGAGACCAGGAAAAGTCGTATTGGTCCTTGGTGGCCGATACGCTGGAAGAAAAGCCATCGTAGTCCGGAACTATGATGATGGAACTAGTGATAAACCATACGGACATGCTTTAATAGCTGGAATCGACAGATATCCCCGTAAAATTCATAAAAGAATGGGCAAAGGAAAGATGCACAAAAGAAGCAAGATTAAGCCATTCATCAAAGTAAGTACACATCATTATAATGTGACAAAATGTGGGGTATTATAGCTCAGTGAAGTAGGTGTAGCAAAGATTACCGCGTTACTTTGCAGAAGTAATTTCTGGTTATAATAAAAAAAAGTTTATGTACAGGTCTTCCAACGAGGACTGAACAGGGCCTCATTTTTGAGCTTCCTTGTATTCAAAGAAAAATCCAAAATAGCCAATCGATGTACTTTTTCCTGCAGAATTCAAAAATGAAACCAAAAATTTATTTGAACCAGAAACAAAAGAGTTACCCTATGGATAAGGTGTTTTTTAAATGTAACGTAGCTTTTTTTATACGGTTTTTGGAACAAGTGATTTTTTTTTGTCCGTTCTGATTAAAATATTTAATATTGCCGAAATGAAATATGCATTAGATGAGAGATTGCAGATTGCAGTATTGATGGATATATTACTGTGACAATTTGCAATAAATCTTCTCCTTGCTTCTCTTGCATTTTCTGGGCATTTGTAGAACAAGATAACAATCTGCAATCTCTCATCTAATGCATATTTGATTTCGGCAATATTATAGTAAATTTGTCAAATTTTTTGACTTTGAAGGATTCAAAGGTGATTATACCTTTATTACCTAGTGTATGTTTCAAACAGGTTAAAGTTAAATTATACTGGATAAAACATTAAAATTTAATAAAAACAGCTGTCACAATATTAAATTTTTTAATCAGAACGGACAAAAAAAAATCACTCGTTCCAAAAATCGTATAAAAACTCTTTTGTTTCTGGTTCAAATAAATTTTTGGTTTCATTTTTGAATTCTGCAGGAAAAAGTAGGACATCGATTGGCTATTTTGGATTTTTCTTTAAATACAAGGAAGCTCAAAAATGAGCCCCTGTTCAGTCCTCGTTGGAAGACCCTGTACATGCAACTGTACAACGATCAATCCGATTAGCATTTCCATGCCAAGAAATAATTGATTTTGTCATAGTGAAATTACAAAAAAGCAGATAATATGATGTGACTGTAGAATTTCATTGATGGAAGGGTCCTAGCACTCTCGCTATGTTAAAACCACAACATTGATGCCCACCCAAAATTTGTTTTGTCAGGCATGTACTAAGGGATTTTTCACACGAACGGTTATTCAACCCACAGTAGATCAACCAGAATAAATTAATTTGGGTGTGTTTAAATGACTATCAGTATTGAATTGCTGAATGATGTATTGGCCAGTCGGCTAAATAACCATTCTTGTGAAAAACCCCTTAAGGTGTACTTTTACCTGCAAAATTGCAATTTTGACACAACTTCCTCTTAAGTACAAAAAGTCTTCCATATTGACCAACGTATCTATCTGGGGTACCCATGTGTATGCTTCGACTTCTTGCATGGACCACTGACACCAAATTTATACTGGGAACAAACCCGAACGCGACTAGCCTATGATGAGCTCCACTACAAGACATTACGATCACAATAAAAAATCTCGATAAAAAAAGACTACGACATATTCATTCGCACTACACAAAATAACATGCTGAACAATACTAAAGCGTTCTGGTCATACTTACGGTCTCAACGAAACTCTCTCGGCTTTCCAGCCAAACTCAAATTTAACGATGTCGAATCAGGTGATCCTAAAATCATTGCAAATTTCTTTGCAGATTTTTTTCAATCAGTATTTAATACGTCTGATCCCACAACTATTAATAGTCCATCTCACTTTTCCAATAATAACATAATTATTTCTATCATCGAAATCAACAGCGCCATAGTGTTTGAAAAGGTTATCAACCTTGACGAAGGAAAAGGACCAGGACCGGACAATATCCCCCCCATCTTCGTAAAAAACTGTAGCCCCACCTTAGCACTTCCACTTAGTTACTTATATCAACTTTCCCTCAGTTCCGGCCAGTTTCCCACTCTCTGGAAGTCGGCCTATGTAACCGCGATATTCAAGGGCGGCAGCAAAGGGGACATAACTAACTATCGACCCATATCTGGCCTTGATTGCATGGGAAAGGTTCTCGAATCCATCATCGTTGACAAGTTACTATCAAATCTACACAACAGTCTTTCAGAACGTCAGCATGGCTTCCTGCCTGGGCGATCATGTCAGACGAATTTGTGTATATATTCACATTACCTGTCGACACTTGTGGACTCGGGAGAACAAGTTGATTCAATATACTTTGACTTTAAAAAGGCGTTCGACAGAGTGGATCATGTCATTCTTATCAATAAATTAAAATCATTCGGTATCCTAGACCCTCTTCTCTCGTGGATATCGAGTTACCTTCACAATCGCACTTAAATCGTCAAATATAAAAGTACCACATCTAAGGAAATAACAGTGACATCCGGTGTACCCCAAGGTTCACACTTAGGTCCGATCTTATTCCTTCTGTTCGTTAATGATCTTGCCGACATTTTTGTAAATTGCGAATTCCTTTTTTATGCGGACGATCTAAAGATTTTTAGAAAAATTCCTAACCCCCACGATTGTACACTTATGCAGCTAGTGATTAACAAACTACTAGAATGGTGCCTACAGAACAGGATGGAACTAAACATCTCTAAATGCAAAATAATAACTTTCTCACGTAAAAAATCTCCAATTCTACATTCCTACCTGATCATAGGCTCCCCCCTACCCAGAGTTAACTTAAGCAATGACCTGGGTGTAATATTCGACTCCGAACTACGATTCAATGAACACATAAACTATATTTCGGCTAAGGCTTTCAAAATGGCAGGCTTCATAATGCGCCGGTGCTGGGAATTTTTCAACTCTGAGGTTCTGAAATCTCTATACTTTTCTCACTGGTGCGTAGTCATCTTGAATATTGCTGTGTAATCTGGTCGCCATATTACCAAACTCATATTAAGCGTATTGAACGAGTCCTAATAAAATTTGCCAACTTTATACTATACAAAATGAGAATAAACAAAAGCCACTTTTCCCATCACGAGCGTTTACAACTCATCAACATCGATAGCTTGGAAAGACGCAGAATCTTTCTTACACTTGTATTCGGGTTCAAAATAATTACTAATCTCATAAATTGCTCTGAGCTACTCGCTCTTATAAACTTTCGAGTACCATCACGTGATACACGTTCACAAGACATGTTCTTAACCAACAGAAGTCGAACCGACGTCGGGAGAAATAACATTACCAATCGCATAATGCATCTTTTCAACACCTATATTCCGATAAACTTTAATTTTAACTGTACTCCAACGACATTTAAGAAGAAACTTAAATTATTATTGTAATCTCACTTTGAATGGCTGTATGTTCTTTCTTTTTTTTTTTATTGTTTTTTTTTTCTTCCTTCTATTTAGTGGAATTTTAATCGTAATAGGCCCTAATACGTGGGTTGTATGTCGTATATTATTAGAATAAGTTTTTATTGTACTAGTTGGGTATTCAAAGCCTGTATTGTACGAAATAAATGAATAAAAGTATAAATTTGGTGTCAGTGGATAGCTAAAGGTTCAGACTGTTTGTCTTGTAACATGTTTTTAATTTATTTGTTTGTTAATTATTTATATATATTAATAAATTCACCCAGCCAACATATAGTAAAGTTTACAGATAATACAAATTTGATCATTGGAGATAAATCCCTGCAAGAGGGGATCACAATGGCTGAGGAATTTTTACCCAGGTACAATTTGGTTTATGACCAATAAATTAATTTTAAATAAAGAGTAAACAAAGGTACTTTTGTTTAGGACAAAACAATTAAAAATAGTAGAGCCATTACATGTAATATTTGAGAACAAAAAAATAAACAATAAATAATGCAGGGTTCTTGGGCATCCATGTAGATGCACATCTTAACTGGGCATGTCATATTATTAATCTATTTAAAATGTTAAAAGCTATTTGTTAGGGCATTAGGATTACGAACAGATATGACTAAAAATTGTGTACTATGCTAATTTCGAATAAGTTCTTAAATGAGGAGCAAGCAAGCAAAACCGAATAAATCCACTTTTGAACAAAAATCAGTTAATAATTGATTCCTATTTCTTTTGGTCAGATAAATCCATTGGTAGGTAAACTCAAGTTCAACCCAACTGTGCTAAATCCCCTTTAAAATCCACCTTAAAGTCCAGCAAATCCAAATAAATCCAGAAAATAAAATTGCATAGGTATATTTCGAGCAAAAGGAATAAATCCGACAAAAAAAAATTAAATTCATTGTTTTTAACTTTAAAAAAAAAATTATTCAAAACAAAAGAAAGAAAAAATTATATCTAGATTGAAATAAACAATTTTACATCATAATAGTAGAAAAAAAAAATGTTTTAATTCTCAGCTCAAGCAAAAATAAATAAATCCTTTTTGTAATTATTGTTAATATTTTTTTTGTTAACTATAAAATTGGAACGTAAATAGTGTGCAAGAGATCTATGTTAATATCTTTCACGTAGGCTATATTTTTTTTGGTTAAATTTAAAAACCTGCTAGTGGTACGTTTTTTGCAATTATTTCGAAACTTTATAAAATGGATTTATCCGGTTTTGTTTGCTTGCTCCTCAAAAAATATGGTATATTTTGTTGAAGAGACCACATGACCTTGAACATTTTTAATGTCCAATAAGCTGGGCCGAAAAAGTGAAAAATTGGAAATGGTATATTTGCCAATATCTGACTATACCTACATCTAAAAGTAATTTGTGGAAAATTTTATTAAAATCCGTAAATGTTTCGCCGCGCCCCTGTGACCTTGAAAATTAGTAAAAAGGCCGATTTTTCAATATTTAATATTTTTTAAATCCAAAATTATAATTTTTTTGTGACTTCTTGTGGATGTGGGAATGTGTATAAAAATAATTTTTTCAATAAAATATTTTTCTGTTGGATGGAAATTACAAATTTGTCCTCAAAATCTTCATTTACACGTAATTTAACGTTTTCAGAGACAAATTTGTAATTTCCATCCAACAGAAAAATATTTTATTGAAAAAATTATTTTTATACACATTCCCACATCCACAAGAAGTCACAAAAAAATTATAATTTTGGATTTAAAAAATATTAAATATTGAAAAATCGGCCTTATTACTAATTTTCAAGGTCACAGGGGCGCGGCGAAACATTTACGGATTTTAATAAAATTTTCCACAAATTACTTTTAGATGTAGGTATAGTCACATATTGGCAAATGTACCATTGCCAATTTTTCACTTTTTCGGCCCAGCCTAATGTCCAAGAAAGACTGATTAGAATTAAAAAGATTAACTATAGTACACTATAGTTGAATTCACATAAACTTTTAACGCCGTGACATTTCAGTTCTGTCATACTTGTCAAATAGTGCAGCAACTCAAAATATAAATTTCTAATGGCTAAATTTAATTAGTATAATTGTACTGCACACAAAGTATGTCTATCTTGTATTATTTCATACGATTAAAAAAAAATAAAAATAAAAAGAGTTGGCCGAACAATTCCAGAAACGAAAAAGAAAAAACACTGACCAATCTCAGCTGTATAAGAAATTTAGTAAGTTGGTTAAATCTAAAGTAACTAAACAATGACAAGTCTTGACATTTTTGGCATTAAAACTTTATGTGAATTTAACTATATACCGAGTTGTAGATCAGTGTTTAGAGATTTGGGTGTAATGACTGTAATTATATGCTGTGTAAGTACAGACACGAGTGTTTGATATTTTATCTTTAAAAACAAAAACCTTCTTGACATAATCAAAACATGAGTAAAACACTAGAACATTAGATGTGAACTATGTAGCTCATAAATATAATGTATTCATTTCAGACCTCAAAACAGTACATAATACTGGCACCAAGGCCTTTAGTTACATTTGGAAAATAATTATCTTAAAAAATTATTGTAACATAACATTTTTGGGTGTACATTGACAGTAAATAGTCAATTTGTCAGAAGAAAATAAATTTTACAAAAGAAGTATTTAGAATAAGAAAAATTACAAGTAATACATTGAATGAGTCAACAACCGAGAAAGAAAAATATAAAAAATAATGAAACCGAGTCCGTAGAAGAAAAAAGTTCAATTTCCCTATTAACAGTGACAGACGATGTCAAAATTAATGACGTTTCTAACCTACATGACGTACATGAAAAACTTTATAAAGAAATAATCAAAACTAAAGATGAACTTCTGACCGCTAAAGACACAATTATTAAAGAATTGGAGGAAAAAAATTTGTTACTAAAAGAAAAAATAGCTTTTCTTTCTGGAAAATGTCAGAACGAAAATAGAATTAATTGTATTTCTTATAGTGAAGCTGCTAATTCACACGTAACAACAAAATCTAAAGTGACCGATGAACACCAGGAAAAAGAGAAAATCAATAAAGTATTTAAAAATGTTTTAAATATTAAACCGACAATCAAACAAGATAATAAGAAAACTAGACAGGAAGTAGGAAAACATATCAATCCAGCCAAACTAAATGTCGAAATATCAAAAATCGATAATTTGAAAGACGGTGGTATTAAGATAGTTTGCAACAGCAAGGAAGAAGTTCAAAAAATTCAAAAAGAAGCGGAAAATCACTTAGGGAAAAATTATATACTGGTAGTTCCAGAAGAAAAAAAACCTAGAATAAAAATTGTTGGAATTGAAGATGAAATGGGTGAAGACGAATTAATTACAAGTATATTAGAAAAGAATAGTTTTATAAAAAATGCAAAAATAAAACTAATTACAATTAAAAAAATGCAAAAAAAATATTTAGCAATTTTGGAAATAGATGGCCTAAATTTTAAAAATATTATGGAAAAAGGATTTATTTTTATAGATTTTTCTGTATGTGCAGTTTATGAACATGTTGACATTGCTCGTTGTTATAACTGTTCAGGATATTACCATTCAGCTAAAACTTGCACAAAAATAAAAGTATGCATGAAATGTGGTAACACTGGACACAATGCCAATGAATGCACCATTTCCAAAGAAAACATTATTTGCCCAAACTGCAATGAATTCAATGAAAAATATAATACTGGGTATTTTATAAACCATTCACCATTTGATTTTAATTGTGAAATATTTAAACAAAACATCGACAAAGCTAAAAGAAAAATTGATTATAGTATTGAAGAATAGCAATTACAAAATATAGTAATTGAAGAAAAGTTAGTAAAACGTGATGAAGAACATAACAAAATTTACCATTTAAATACACAAGGATTTTTGAAAATTAGAGACGAAATTAAGCAGTTTGTAGTGAATAAAAAACCGTTGGTATTGTGTTTATCAGAGACTCACGTAACAAACGAAATAAATAGTCACGAATTAGAAATAGACAATTACAATTTGTATCGTTGCAACTCAAATTCAAACCATACGGGAGGACTCTTAGTTTATGTATATTATAAAATTATAGTCAATACTTTTAAAGACATTTCTGTGGACTATCAATATTGGTATATTTATATAAATTTAAAAATTAACAGACAGTTTTACGAACTTTGTGTTTACTACAGATCGCCTAGTGGAAATATAACGGATTTTCTTACATTTTTTGAAATGCAATGTAATTTGACATGGGAAAAAAATGGCACAGTGATACATATTGGAGACTTTAATATAAATTTCATAAATAATGATTTTTATGTTAAAAAATTTAAACAAATAATCAATATAAATGGTATGAAGCAATTGATAACAGATTACACCAGAGTAACTAATAAATCTAAAACAATTATTGACTTAATAATATCAAACGACCATTATTTAAATACCAGTGTTGTACAGGAGCCGAAAATTAGTGATCACGATTGGATTTATGTAAATATTGAAAAGTTTTTAGAAGACAGAGATAAAAGTAAAATTATGAAGTATGTTGACTACAAAAAATTGTCAAATGAACTATTATCAAGTGTCTGGAATTATAATAGTTTAAATGTAAATGTTTTGTTTGACAATATAATATGTAATGTTGAAAAGTCTATTAACAAAATTGTAATAACAAAGATAGTCACCAATAGAAATCATCCGACACCATGGTTTAACAAAATTATTATGGAAGCGAAGAAAAAACGTGACAATATGTATAAAAAATTTATTATTACCAAAAGTTCTAATGATTGGGAGGAGTACAAAAAATTAAGAAACTGTTGTGTCAGTGTCTTACGAAAAGAAAAAGAAAAATATTATGATGAACAAATAGATAGAAATAAATATGATCCAAAAAGAATGTGGAAAACTTTAAAGAATTTTGTCAAGCCAACTACAAAAAGTGAAATAAAGGAAATGATATTTAACGGCAGAAAAGAAACAAATCCGTATTGTATTGCTGAAAATATGAATAATTATTACGTTAATAGTATTAAAGAAATAGTTGATGATATCGAGGTTGGAAATGAAATATGTCCTAAAATTGCTACATGTTCCAATATCATTGAAGAATTCCGAGAAGTTTCATTAAAAGAATTAAAATTTAAAATTAACAAACTAAAATCAAACAATAATTATAGTGAAATTTTATCAAAAAAAGTAATGAAAGAAACTTTTACAAGCACAGGTGAAATTATATTAAGATTAATCAATACCTGCCTAACATATGGAGAAATACCTGAAGATCTAAAATGTTCTATTATAACACCAGTTCCAAAAATTAAAAATACAAAAAAAAGCTGTGAAATGAGGCCAATAAATATATTATGGGATATTGAAAAATTATTGGAAATGACAGTTTATGAACAGATACTCGAATTTATTGAAGAAAACAAAATTTTAGTAAATATGCAAGGAGGTTTTAGAAAAGGATATTCAACAGAAACGGCAATCCAGTCTGTAATTGAAAATTGGAAGCGAAGCGTTGACAAAAATGAAGTTGTATTGGCAGTATTTTTGGATTTTAAACGTGCATTCGAAACAATTGATAGGGATAAATTATTAAAAAAATTATATCAGTATGGATTAAGGGGAGTTGTTTATAAATGGTTTCAAAATTATTTAAGTAATAGGCAGCAAAAAACAAAAATTGATAATATTTTTTCTAAAAAGGAATATAATAATGGGGTACCACAAGGTAGCATTTTGGGTCCATTATTATTTATTCTTTATATAAATGATATGCCAAATGTTTTAAAACAAAGTTTTATTCAAATGTTTGCTGACGATACCTTATTATATATAAAGGGTAAAAATATTCTTGATTGTATAGACATTTTAAATTTTGAATTAAAAACTTTATCAAACTGGTTAAAGGTAAATAAATTAAAATTAAATGTTTCTAAAACAAAATTTATGGTTATTGGAAATAGCGTGATTAATACAGACATAAATATTTTTGTTGATGATGAAAAATTAGAAATTATAGACTCTTTTAAATATTTGGGAGTAATTTTAGATTCTAAGTTAAAATTTGAATTACATTTTGAAAATCTGGTATCTAAAATTGGAAAAAAAATTAATTATTTAAAAAGAATTAGTCAAAATTTGAGTTTATTTTCACGAAAAACAATTTATAACACTATAATTTTACCTCATTTTTTATATTGTTCAACTATTTTATACACAGCAAATGATGGGGTCTTTAATAGTTTCCAAGTTTTGCAAAATAAAGCTATGCGTATAATTTTAAATGTGGATAAATATACGAAAATAAATCTAATGTTAAAGAAACTTCAGTGGTTAAATGTTAAAAATTTAGTATTTCTTTTGATTTGTACTTTTATTTTTAAAATACAACATAACTTACTGCCTTCTCATTTGAAAGATTTTATAACTCAAAATTTTGAAAATCATAACTATTCAACCAGGTATAATAAAGATTTTTGTCTAGGTAGGGTATCAAAACATTTGACATATAAATCGGTTTTCTATAAAGGATTAAGTGAATATAATAACTTGAATATTTTAATTAAATCACAGACCTCTTTGAAAAATTTTAAAAAATCATTGAAAAATTATTTATTTAAAAAACAAAATAGTGACTGATAAAATTTTTTTTAAAGATGATATTGTTAAATTAGTTCAAATATTTTATATAACTTGTTAAATTGTAGCACATTGCTAAATAAATCTTGTTACTACTACTACTACTACAAAAATAAAATTTAATAGGTACTTACCTAATACAAAAAAAAACAGTAATGAAAAGCAAAAGAGTAATGAATGACAAAACGAAATAATAAACTATTTTTGATATAGTTTTTTAGGTTATGGCATCCTTTTTTTAGTTTTCCCGAAAAAGTAGTTTTGACTCTAACTGAGAAATCTCCTGGCTATATGTGCATGAAATTGTTAATAGATTCCGAGCCCAATAGTTCAAGGAATTTTTGCCCAGACTTGTAAAATGTGTTCAAATTTTGACATCATTTCATTTTGTTATTTGTACCATAAAATAGATACCAAAAATTCGGTGACAGCGGAGGGCAAAAATTAGGTTTACTGTACAGGGTGTCCCAAATTCGAGCCTCATCATGGGGATCTCGGAAACTATAAGAGATACAACATCGGTCAAATTGTGGCAAAGTTGCGCAATTTCGTACTGAGCAATATCGCAAAAAAATATCTGAGCTATCTTTTTTAGTTTTTGAAATTTTTGCAAAAAACTAAAATTTTGAGTTTTTGTTTTTTTAAACTGCTTGACTTATTTTATCCGCCACAGAAAAACAAGCACAACATTGTTAATGCAACTTTTTACGCTCCATATTGTGACGTTTTTAGAATTTCGTTACAACGTTTCGTTTTTATGAAACTATTATCAACTTTAATTTTTTAAATACGGACCTGCATTTTTTATTTTATTTTTTGATGGCCCTTTAAGCCCTGAAATAAACCATGTACCACACTTAATTATATTTAGACGTTTTGATGTCATTATTACATCTTCAGGAATGTGATAATTATTTTTAAATACGGCCCAGGTGTTAGTTACTTAATCTTTTTACCACATACAATATGTAAAAGGATCCGGAATTTTATACAAATAATTTACTATATTTAAATGTTTATATAAATTGTAACAAAGTAAAAATAAAACCAAACAAAACTAAGGTTGCTATGACAAGAACTTTTACTTGATTGTTTGGCTTACGGTGGAATTCTCAACATCATTTTTTCATCTTTTACCAACCTATACCCTATTTCGCGTTGCTTTTTTTAGTTTATTATTTGATTAACTAACATTTAAATCAAATCAATATCGCCGGTACAATATTAAGGTAATAGCTGACATAATATTACAAAAATATCAATTTATTTCATTGCTAATTTTGGGAGAATTGTATAGTGAAAGAAGAATGACATAATAATGTTAAAAAAAATCTTACCCGACATTTTTCGCTATAAAATTCTCCTAAAATATTTAATGAAATTCCTTGATATTTATTTAATATGTCAATTATTACCTATAAAATATGAAGACGATAATGATTTTATTTAAATTTTGTGTAAAAGCTAGAAAAATTAAATAAATATACGCGAAATAGGTTATAGGTTGGCAGCATGTTGATACTTCCACCTTAATTATCTTGACAACTGCAGTCACCATTTATACTGAATATTTCAGCAAAATTATGTTTTCTACTTTAGAAAAGCGCGATATGTTACGAGTTTATTATTCTTTCAACAGGAATTCACAAATTTCTTGTGACCGTTATTTACAGGACTATCCTGAACGCTTGCAGCCTCATTATAGTTATTTTGCTACGCTTGATACTAATTTAGCCCAGTATAGTAGTTTTAATAAACCAAGAGTCAAATATACACCAGGGCCGTATTTAAAAATAATTATCACATTCATGAAGATGTAATAATGATATCAAAACGTCTAAATATAATAAAGTGTGGTACATGGTTGAATTCAGGGCTTAAGGTAGGAGTATCAACATGCTTGCCAACCTATAACCTATTTCGCGTAGATTTATTTATGTTTTCTAGCTTTTATACAAAATTTAAAGAAAATCAGTATCGACTTGATATTCTATAGGTAATAATTGACATATTTAATAAATATCAAGGAATTTCATAACTTATTTTAGGAGAATTGTATAGCGAAAAATACCGGGTAAGATTTTTTTTAACATTATTATGTCATTGTCACTCATTGTTCTTTCACTATACAATTCTCCCAAAATTAGCAATGAAATAATTTGATATTTTTGTAATATATCAGATACTACCTAAATAATGTACCGACGATATTGATTTTCTTTAAATGTTAGTTATCAAAATAATACACTCAAAAAATCAACGCGAAATAGGTTATAGGTTGGCAATAGATTGAATGACGTTGAGAATTCAACCTTAAAGGGCTATCAAAAAATAAAATAAAAAATGCAGGTCCGTATTTAAAAAATTAAAGTTTGTAATAGTTCCACAAAAACGAAACGTTGTAACGAAATTCTAAAAACGTCACAATATGGAGCGAGGACTTTTCTTCCCCAACACCTTTAAACTATCTAAAGCGTAAAAAGTTGCCTTAACAATGTTGTGCTTGTTTTTCTGTAGCGGATAAAATAAGTCGAGCAATTTAAAAAAAACAGAAACTCAACTTTGTTGCAAAAAATTCAAAAACTAAAAAAGGTAGCTCAGATATTTTTTTGCGATATTGCTCAGTACAAAATTGCGCAACTTTGCCACAATTTAACCGATGCTATATCTCTTATAGTTTCCGAGATCCCCATGATGAGGCTCGACTTTGGGACACCCTGTACACGGTGATCATTTATAATGTCCCCCCCTCTTAACTTTTTTGTTTTTTGCATTAGATAAAAATGTCAATTATAAAAGTTGTACAGAATCATGTAAGCTATTTGCAGAGTAATATAAATATATTGCAGAAATGAGTCACAGGTTAAAAAAAAAAATTTTTAAATGGTACACCCTATATATTTTTAGCTTTTTAGAATCTCCTAAAACTTCTGAATATTTTTCTTATAATATGTCCTATACCTAAATATAATAGTTTTCGAAATAATCGCATTTTACCTAAGCGGGTGCATTCAAATATAAATTCTAGATTTCAGTAAAGTTCTTAGGTTGCCGTGAATTAGGCGGTCGCGGAGAAACAAAAACTATGCTTATTAGTGACAGTTACTGACATATTAAGTAAATATAACTTTTTTTTTTTTTGATAAAGATGCCTTATTTAGAAAGGGAAAAACAAGTCATTTTGCAAACATTTATTAAAGCAAACAATAGCGGTAAACGAACGGGAACTGCATAGAATTATTCGCCGGGTCCACGTTTCAGACAAAAAAACATTCCATCAAATCTATGAAAAGTTTCAACAAACATCTAGCCTAGCGAGAAAAAAGAGAACAATGAAAAGAGACAAAAATAGTGATTTAAATATACTACTAGTATATAAAATACAAAATTAAAAATAATTTTTAAATTTAATGTCTTAACAATAAAGAAAAACTTTTGGTAATTACAAATCAAATTGCTCAACTGGGCCACCGTTTTCTTGAATACATTTGATATACTTTTTTCGTAACCTTCGTAATGCGGCGGTGATAGATTGAGAATAATCTTCATTCAGAATTCGAATTTCTGCTCTAATAAGTTCTTTTAAATGTTCAGTGCTTTCAATGTTATTTGCATTCACTCGATCTTTTAGTGTTCCCCATAAAAATGCATCCATCGGTGTCAAGTCAGGGCTGTTAGGTGGCCATTGTATTGGTGCATTCCGTTCAATCCATTCATTGAACCTTTGATTAAGGTAATTTGTAACAGCTACTACAGTGTGAGGTGGAGCGCCATCTTGTTGGAAGACGATGTTTCGCTCTTGTTCCAACGGAAGCACATCAAAATAGTCCTCTAGCTCGTGTTGGAGAAAATTCAAATAACCTTCTCCATTTAAAGTACCGTTAAAAAAATGGGACCTATTATTTTGTTGTTTAAAATAGCACACCACACATTAATAGTTTGACGTCCTTGAAATTTAAATTCCCTGTAGCAGTGGGGATTTACTGTGGCCCATTGTCTGCTATTTTTTCTGTTTATCATGCCACTAGTTGAAAATGATGACTCGTCGGTCCAAAATACATTTTCGAAATAACTGCATTAATTTTTTCCACCATAGTTTGGCAAAATTCAACCCCTTTTTTCTCACTGTCTCTGCGTTAATTTTGTTACAGGCCTAATTTTGAAAGCTTTATATCCATATTTTTTAAGAGTGTTTGAACCCTTCCATAAGAGGTATTTTTTAAATCATCAAGCTCTTCCTTTAAACATTTCGATGCTGTTCTTAAAGAAATGTTTGGAGTTTCTTCAACTTTTAGTAGTATATTTAAATCACTATTTTCGTCTATTTTCATTGTTCTCTTTTTTTCTCGCTAGGCTAGATGTTTGTTGAAACTTTTCATAGATTCGATGGAATGTTTTTTGTCTGGAACGTGCATCCGGGGATTAATTCTACGCAGTTCCCGTTGAGCCAATTTAACGCTATTGTTTGCTTTAATAAATGTTTGCAAAAGTACTTGTTTTTCCCTTTCTGAATATGGCATATTTATCAAAAAAATGTTATATTTACTTAATATTTTAGTAACTGTCACTAATAAACATAGTTTTGGTTTCTCCGCGACCGCCTAATTCACGGCCACCTAAGAACTTTACTGAAATCTAGAATATTTATATTTGAATGTAACCGCTTAGGTAAAATGCGATTATTTAGAAGTTTTAGGAGATTCTAAAAAGCTAAAAATATATAGGGTGTACCATTTAAAAAAAAAAAAATTTAACCTATAACTCATTTCTGCAATACCGTATATATTTATATTATTCTGCAAATAGCTTACATGATTCTGTACAACTTTTATATTTAACATTTTTATCGAATGCAAAAAACAAAAAAGTTAAGAGGTACACCCTTTATACCCATTATAAATGATCACCGTGTACATGCGGTAATTAACTCATTATCACTCCATTAAAATAGGATGTTTCATGCCAAAACTTTTTTCATGAAGTTTGTTATATCTGTAGAGAATAATAAAACAATGATATAAGCCAAAACTTAAACAAAGTTTATCAACTTAGGAACATATTATTCAGGAGCTTTTGTAAATGTTTGATTTGAAACTAAGCAGTTAATATCAGATGTCATTTAAATTTTCTTGCAGTCTTAATTATTATAATTCGTTTTTTTTCAGACCCTCAACTACAACCACCTTATGCCCACTCGTTACTCAGTAACTGACTTGACCGATGTCAAGCTCGCACCAAAGGACCTCAAGGACCCCATGAAGAGGAAGAAGGCCCGTTTCCAGACCAGAGTCAAGTTTGAGGAAAGGTACAAGAGTGGAAAAAATAAGTGGTTCTTCCAGAAATTGAGGTTCTAAATGTTAGTTTGTTAAGGGTTAATAAATTTCCTACAAAAAATTGTATTTTTTTTTATTTCGAAAAATTTATGGGATGATGTGGAAAGAAATAATACTAAAAAATCATATATTTACAATTTTATTTATAACTAGATTATGGACGCAAATAACAATGTATAACAAATCAAGCATTAAAATAAAAATGCGTGGATAAAAAGATTGTAAGTTGATCACAAGTTAATAGTTATTTATAGTAAAAAATTAACTTACATAACTTAATAAATAATTGATAAATTTGCTATATAAGTTTATAACAGAAGAAAGTAGGAAAGGTATTGTTTATAGATTTTTAACATTAAAATAAATGCGGTTAAAACTTAGCCTGGATGGATGAGACATGGTGCTATTATTCAGAATGTTACATATTTGTTTAAAAGTATTTCATCAATTATGGTGGAAATGGCATAAAAAATTGCAATAGGATGAGATATTTTTAAATAAAATATATTTGGTTAAATTTTATTCGCGATTATGAGCAGACGTAAGCATAAAACAAACCACTTTTTACGTTTGGAGCGTGATAAACAATATAAGAAACCGGGAAACTTCATTAAGAGAAAAATGTTAACCCTGGTGTAAATAGTGCGTGGAAGTAAGATAATTCCGTGTGGCGATTGGTGCGGATAGAAGAAAATTAACCATTTATTGTCTTGGAATTTATATCCCACCGCCACTGGTGACTGGTGGGTTATTAACACAGCCTAATGCGGGAAGAAATGACAAGTAAACAATTTATTTAGGAAACTTAATTTGAAATTTTTGGTTATTTCGAGTTGATAGGAACACAAGTGTCGTTTGGCTCAGGTGTCTTCTGCTATTTCTGTAGCTCTAACCACAATGGAGGTGTTTTACTTTCTCACACTAATTGTACCACCCTATAATGCGTATTTAACACACTGTATAGTTTAACAATTAAAACCGATTTTTTAATGAAAAAGCAGGAATCCCTAATTATTTTCCATAAACTTGTTAACGTAAAACCCCCGTAACATCAATTTCATTTAACCAATAACAAAAATATTGCAATCTAAATACATTTTTTCAGTGTATAGACGCTAGACAAAGTAGCTTAAATATATCATTTCCCGTAATTAATATAAAGAGATAATACTAATTAAGTACCGAATGAATCAACAATTGATAAAAATATTTACATCAATTTAATCTCATTTAAAGCACAGGTTTATTTATCGCTATGAAATTTCATTTTGACAGATAGAAATATACCAAACATGTTATTTACCAGATGACAGCGCCACGGCTAGTTCGAGAAACCCTGTTGACTGCCCGACACAAATTAATGCTGTCTGCTTAGTTAATGTGATAGTCATTGGCTGTCTACAAATCACGTCAAAGTTTAAAGTCCTGTCACTTAAATAATCGTGAATTAAATCAAAATGTCGACCAACGCTAACGTTTTCTAAACTCTTACTTCTAAGGACGTCAAAAACAATTAATAGGGCTTTTAAGACCACCGCCAGATTTCTAACGGAAATCGCCAATAGGGTGTAATGATACCCATCATAGAGTTCGATTGTCTCCCGATTTAAAAATAACACTAATCGCATTAGCGCAGCAGGTCACGTGAACCGAAATGTCAACTGTCTGGGTAATCCACTTTCAAGAGAGGACAGTGTGGTATTCACATTGCCAAACTTTTGCTAGATGATTAATATACATGGGGTAATGCCGGGAGTCGTCAGCTTCCGTTTAGGAATAATTAAAAAGCTGTCGAGTTCGCTTTTTATGTTTTGCTACTTATTAAGAGCTGATGCTGCCATTTTTTTTCTAGTTTTATCCAAAAATATCCCAAATCCTCAGCTTTGAAGTATAACTACCAAAAGTTTCGAGTTCAAAATGTGTCGTGTTTTATTTACTCTCCGAATAAAATTTTGTACACCTAAAACTAGATAATTGCTACCCGAAAACGGGTATTTGGGCGCTTTTTGAATAAAACTCAATATTGATCAAAAATGAAATGGCCATTGCGGTACTAGCCCTAAGAGTTAAATACAAAATATCCAATAATATTCCCAAAATTATTTACTCTGCATACTGTGTAATCTAAAATTTTATGTTAACGTTTCGTTACCTTCCTTAGAGTTATACTGTATATATATTTTAGTAAGTAAATGTTACTTTTGAGATAGAGCCAAAAAAAAGTTGCACGTTGCACGCAGTTATTACTTAGAATTGAAACTAACCAACTTGACATTAGAATTTCATAAAGAACACAAAACCTTGTTAATCCTGTCTTCTTACTAACAAAACAGACATACCAATTTGCTATCTCATCGAATTGCAGAATTGAGAAAAATTGGTTACATTCTACCATTTTTGGTAACACAAATTACTTTCTTTAAACTTAACCAAAATATCAAATTGGTCTACCCATAGCAGAGTTTGTATTTTTAAAGCAATTATATTCGGTTATTTACTAAAATTTGTTAGTCTTATTTCAAACTAAATCGTTTTTCATATATTATGTTACCAAGTTGTATGTGAATCACATACCACTTTGCAACTCTTATGATCATTCGTTTCTATACAACTATGTATTTTTGTCTGCATATCATTACCTAATATGATAATAATATACTTTTATTAAATACACTTTTGAAACTGTAAGATCAAGGTCCATTCCACATACAATAGGGAACTTGACAGAAATTTTAAATGGGGAAAAAATTCTATAAATCATAAGTACATATTGTCATAAAACATATGGCAGCAAAAAAAACAACATATTTCGTCCCAAAAGACCGCTAGAAAGATTTTAAAATGCCCCAAAATTCAAATTATTCCAAGCGGGTAAAAATGCGCTGCTAGTAGTCGTGACGTCAAGGGGTATCATTTGTCAGATTTGTGTGTGATATCCACGAAATAGGTTATAGGTTTTCAATAAATTTGATGATTTGTCAGATTTGACATCCACGCGTCGAACGACACGACCTTAAAACAACAATACAATAACACACTGCAATCCAAATTGGGTCGCTCGGCACCTGTCAGGATGACGGATGACCAAAAGTCATACCCCCTGACGTCATCGGGCTTCGCGCGCTTTAGAGATCGTTTGAAATGCTTTCGACACGCGCGAAACTTTAAAGAATTTTTACCAAGGTATTTTTGATTTTTAAATAAATTTTTGATATCTCGATCTAATACCAGTTTTCATGACAAATCGTTATCTTACTATACTGCTGTATGTAACATTTTTGTCGATTTTAGGTTTTTAGTATCATACAATAGGGAACTTTCCAATTTTTTTTTTCAATAATATGATTTAGTTAGGCCTGAAAAAAGTATTCCCCAATTACTCCTTAAAAAAGGTGTTTAGATTGTTATTTTATTTTTAAAATGTTGAAAAGATATATTTTACGAATTTTCAGATGAAACTTTATTAACGACCATAAAATTAAAATCTAAATACCTTTTTCAAATAACCTTTTTCGGTATCTCGTCACCTAATACCAATTTTCATGACAAGTATATTTTTTACAAATTTCCCGCCAAACGAATTGTCACGTGACAAATGTTGAAATGAATTTTTAGGTTACCCATTATGCAGAGATAATCGGCATAAACAGGTTTTTTAATATTCCATCAATAAGAATTTTTTCCATATGTGGCCAATTTTATGCCAGTACCAACAATTATAAAAATCCATATAAAAAATGTTTTAAACCTGCGAAGTAATTTCTACCCAACAAAATCTAAATAATTATATAGAACAAGGACCGGTAAACATAAAAGTATATTGGGAAACAACATTCAAATGTACGAATAAATAATAATTTAACATATTTCATAGACGGTCCTTACTCTACACAAAGAAAATCATGTACAAAGATCGGTATGTTATAAATAACTTAGTAGTGTAAAGAGCGACAAAAAGTTTAGCCTCACTTATTACAGATGTCTGATGTCTTCTTCCACCTTGTCTGTTCACCTTAGCTAATTTCTTAAGAGCAAACACTAGCGGCTCATTTGCCATTTAGTTTTTTCGTAAATATTTTGTATTATCCAAAAATCTGTCAAATCCACATCTTTAGATTACAATCACCTACAGTTTTACGTTAAAAAAGTTGGATTTATTAATTATTAAACGCAGAAAAGGAAATACGGGCGAATTTGACCAAATATCCTTATTTACCTTTATTAATCTATTAATTAAACTTTTTTTTAACTTAAAACTGTTGGTAATTGCTACCCAAACACGGGTGTTTGGCAGCTTTTTAGAAAAAATTAACGAGACATTGATAAGAAAATTAAATGGCGAATGCGTCACTAGTGTTTGCTCTTAACCAAAAAAATAGTTCATCCCAGTCACAGCGGACAGGAGAGTGACAGAAAAGAACAAATTTAAATTGACCTTACACTGTGACCAAGAAACGTATAGACTTATGTAAAAAAACACTAAGTCCATATATATATGGTGTCCACGGAAGGTGGCTCGCCCCTCTAACTTTTTTGTGTTTCAAGATAATGAAATAAAATTCGGGGGTTTGTATACGACATAAAACTGCGTTTTTTGACAGGTGACTCAACATTATGGAACTTCCGGTTTAACCGGAAGTAACATAAACTTTCGATTTTTAAATGGGACACCTGGTATATTTTTACTTTTTTTGACTCCATATGACATTCTCAATACAACGATGTGTCACTTGTCACTTTTTGTCACCAAGAAAATTTTTTTTTTTTCAAATTTATTGTTTTATCTAGAGTCTAGAGGGCTATGAATACCTTAAAATCACTTATTTCAGTTTTTTAATCTTGGGAAAAATACAATTTTACTATTTTTGGTCCAATGCTATGTGCTATGTAAAATTTAATCTTTAAAGTTGTATAACTCATTTTTTTTTAAATGGCAACATGGTGCCTCGTCGGGTTAAGAAAATAGAGGATTTTATTACGATTATTTTGATACCATACACTATTAGGTTTTAGAAAAGCTGCCATTAAAAAACTTTAAAAAGTTAACTTAGAACTTTTCTAAAATGAAGCATCTTTTGAGAATAAATTTAGATCTAAATGCAGCAAGTAGCCTGTGATCAGCAAAACTGATAAAGCAAAATCATGCCTTGAAGAAAATTGAAATGCCAACAGCTTCTGCCAAAGTAAATTAATTAAATTAGTTTGTTGTTTAAAAACATGGAAAATAATAGTTTTACAAGGAGTGAAAATGTTGATATGTTATTATTTCGCATTTTCGGAACCAGTTTTGGGTACCTAATAGTGCCGGGTTGGATGTCGCCGATTAAAATATTATCTTTGTGCGCAAAGTCGTGCAGCATCGGTTGAATTATTTATACATTCTCCAAACACTAATAACATATCAACTTTTTCACTCCTTGTAAAACTATTATTTTCCATGCTTTTTAAACAACAACCTAATTTACTTTGGCAGAAGCTGTCGGCATGTCAATTTTCTTCAAGGCGTGATTTTGTTTTATCAGTTTTACTGGTCACAGGCTACTTGATGCATTTAAATCTAAATTTATTCTCAACAGATGCTTCATTTTAGGAAAGTTCTAAGTTAACTTTTTAAAGTTTTTTAATGGCAGCTTTTCTAAAACCTAATAGTGTATCAAAATAATCGTAATAAAATCCTCCTTTTTCTTAACCCGACGAGCCACCATGTTGCCATTTAAAAAAAATGAGTTATACAACTTTAAAGATTAAATTTCACATAGCCCATAGCATTGGACCAAAAATAGTAAAATTGTATTTTTCCCAAGATTAAAGAACTGAAATAAGTGATTCTAAGGTATTCATAGCCCTCTAGATAAAACAATAAATTTGGAAAAAAAATATTTTCTTGGTGACAAAAAGTGACAAGTGACACATCGTTGTATTTAGAATGTCATATGGAGTCAAAAAAAGTAAAAATATACCAGGTGTCCCATTTAAAAATCGAAAGTTTATGTCACTTCCGGTTAAACAACCGGAAGTTCCGTAATGTTGAGTCACCTGTCAAAAAATGCAGTTTTATGTCGTATATAAATCTAACGAATTTTATTCTATTATCTTGAAAAACAAAAAAGTTAGAGGGGCGAGCCACCTTCCGTGGACACCCGGTATATACAGGGTGATTCATGGATGGTATGTTTATATGACCAACAAGCTAACGAATCGATCAAAGTCAAAAAAATTTTAATTTAATTATTATTTTAGAAACGGTAAGAGATAAATATAGGATAATGTTAAAGAAAGTTGTTAGAAATTTAATAGGAGATTTAAAAGAAAAATAAAATACAGGTTATTCCATTTAAAATATCGAAGTTGCTACTAATTTTTGATAGAATTGGCAATTGGCAAATCGTTAAAAATATTTTAGATAAATAGAGCATGCCCGTTTATGTAAATGACCAGATCGATTTGTTAGATGGTAACGTACCATCCATCGTGACTCGTCCTGTATATTTTAAATCACCCGGCGAACTGACAAGGCGAAATAAGAAGCAAACGATTTTTTTTAAATGCGTGTTCACTACGAAAAGATTTCGTTTATACAGAATAACTTGAAGAGGCCTGCTGCCGCCGCTTCGCTTGTGTCCATAACAAAAAAGAACTCTGTTCCTCACTTGCACTTAACCATCAGTCATTCCCACAGCTCGTTGGGGAAATTGTTTACTTCTGCCTGTTCTAGAACTGGATTGCCGTCTACTATGTATGAAATTTTTATCCTCATTCTTAACACATTCTGGAATTGCAAAAAAATATTATGACCTTAAAGTTTGGTTTAAAAATTTACACTTATAATACCGCACCG